>CM070640.1:10876486-11476486 GCA_036346255.1 Ampelocalamus luodianensis | reverse complement strand
TTTGCATTTGGACCTCTTCTTTGTCAAGACCTCTCGTGGGTCCCGACCTCCCTTTGGGTCGCAATCACTCTTGAGCTATTCTAAGCTTGGGTTTGTGTTTCAAACCCCTTTGATTCCTGAAATTCAATTTTCAATTGAGTTCCCCCTTTTTGGATCTCCTTCTCACTTGACCTTCTCTCCTTCTACTCCTTTAAGGACCTCCCCTTGTTAGATTTTGACCGTCATGTCGGGACCCAAAATTACAATTCTGGAACCCTCTGTGTATACTGCACTAGTCCAGGATCACGCTAGTGCACACAGGATTAACATAGGTGTTGGACCGAAAAGGCGACTAGAGGGGGGGTGAATAGGAGCACGATCTATTTTTCTCCCAAATTGAATTCAATATGAATCTCACTCCAATAGCTATGTAAGCTATGAAGATCAATCAATCAAGCACAGCGGAAGACTTGTATTGAATCCAACCAAAACCCCGAAGCAAAATCTTCAGAAACTCAAAACACCAAGACCAGTGGTCGACCTCTCACGAGGGCGGGCCGGTCGGCCTAGCGATCGGACCGATCCAGCGGTCGACCTCTCCTTCGGAGGTTAGACCTCTAGTTCAAGAACAGTGAACTCAGCCCGAAAAACCAAAACGCAAATTGGTCTAACTTTTGATTCGTGCGTCCAAACTTCATGAAACTTGACACACACCTTCTCAAGGATGTCAGGAACCTATTCCAAGCAACGATCGTGAAGATCCTTGCCAAAGTTCAGACCTTTTTCCATTTGAGTGAAGGTGGTTCAAAAACCGAGTCAAAAACGAAAACTGATCTAAAGACATGCTCGTGGGTGATTGATGATCAAGATGATCCTAGATAGGTTCCCACATATTGCAGCAAGTTAAATCACAGCAAGAAACCAACCAAAAACTCGCGGATCAAAGAGAGACTCAAAATCACCAAATAGAGAGAAAGAAAGCAAATGAACTCATCTTTAAGAGAACTTTCTTTGGATTGATTTGATAAGGTATTGGTTTACAGCCACTCCATCAATAGAGGACAAAGACTCAATACATGAGCACGAAATCAAATCCAACTCTCTAGAACCCTAACCTCCAACTATCAACTCCCTAAGCACACAAGCAAAAACTAGGGTTTACAAGTAATGAAAGGGTTGAGGGGGTGCAGCCACCTCCCTCCTCTATTTATAGTGGAGGCCTAGACCTTCTAGAAGAGTTTCCATAATGGGCTCCCGTTAAGGCCCAAAACAAACGGGTGACACACGCACGCATTTTAAAGCGCCATTTTCATCTCCTCTTGACCTAATCTGCTTCTCCAACGCACCGTCTTGCGCCGCGGGTTAGCAAAAGGTAACCAAGGCGGTATTTGGTAAAATTACCAAAATACCCCTTCTCGGTCCCTCTCCGAAGACCGAGTCCAGATTGCGCGAAGCACTCGCTTGCTTCGCCACGTGTAGGTTGATCCAACGGCTCTCATCATGTCGGCAAGTCTCTCCCATCCGGCTCCCACCGAAACCACCATGGCACTTGCACCGACCCCCGCGCCGCTTGATCCAACCAGTCGCACTGTGAGGACCCCGGTTTATTCGGCTTGTACTGTTTAACCATCCACTTGGTCCTAACAGTACAAATCAAATAAACCAAGCCTCGAGATATGTATACTTCCTGCACTGCAGTATACACACCCGTTACAAAATCATGCATCAATTCCATTCATACACATAGAGCCAAGCAAAGCAACAATCGAAAGACATAGATAATATAAAGAGAGTTATTACAAAGAGAGGCCGACCGGCCAAATAACACATAAGTAACTAATTTAAACAATGAAGCAAAATGGCCATAAGATGGCGATAAACAAAAGCCAATCGGTGTGCCTTTACCCACAAGGCAACCAACCGGACCGCCAAGCTAATCGTCCCAAACAGTGCAGAACACGACTCACAAAAGTGAGGCCCTTGGGGCTCACCTTCTTCCTCTGCAACAATTAATATTAAGCAAGCGTATGAGTACAAAAATTGTTTTTGTACTCGCAAGACTGACGTGTGAGATAACGAACTATAATTAACTACATGCAAGCTTTATTTAAGTGGATGAGGCTCGGACTTATTTTCAAATAAAGCAAGTTTTCATTTGCAATAGGGTAATAGATTCAAAGCAAGTTTGCAATTAACTTTTATTGTTCAAATAAAAGAGAGACAGTTATAACAATAGATAGATGACAACACCAACCTAGAAGTGACTAACCCATAGTCACCACAACAATAGCATGAAGCACCCCTTCATACCACCCATGTCAAGTTTAAGTTTTTAAAAGGTTGTAGTCTAGTTCTTGTGGGAAATAACCAAGCGTGTCCATAACCTAGGACGAGGCTATTCGAATAGTTTTAACCTGCAGGGTGTACCAATGTACCCACACGATAGACCGCCTTTCCACGACCACGGTTAGCACACTTCCTTTGGTATGCAGGCATGGCTAAGTCTAACAAGACGCTTTCCAATGGACGATGCTAATTAAGAGCCGCAACCCACGGGAGAAAGACACATTAGACAGCCTAACCGGTCTGCTAATGCTCCCCTCCAAACACCACAAACACACACACACAGGAACACACCCACCGACCAGCTCATAATTAACACCTCCCAAAGTACTTAGTCAAGAGAGGTTCCATATCCCCCTCGTGTGGTTAGCACGCAACAATTGCTTGGATCAATGGCACAAGTAACTCGGTCCTTAGGGACTTAGGCACCATTCCAATCACACCCAACAGATCACCCAACGTACCATTGTGCCCAAGCCAAGATATAATTTTTGTTTTCAGTTTTTGATTTGCAAATTGGTAAAACACAAGGGTTGGACATAATGGAATAATAATAGCATTTGTGTGATCAAGATCACCGACTAAGTCGATGATCGCCCAATACTACCGATATCTAGGCATGGCTAAGCAATATGTATTCGTAATCTACTAAGTGACAAGAGCTCATCCAACGAACTCTAATCACAGCGAATAACCTAGGCTCAGGTAGTAGAGGATAATCATTTACCTACAGATTATGCAACTATAGGATTAACTAATCAATTTAACAACAAAATAGCAATGCATACATAGAAGTTAAACAAAATATTAGACTTTAAAAGTAATGGGATCAATGGAAATGATCAAATCGCTTGCACTTGCTTGTTTGCTCAAATCATTATGGAGGATCGTTCTGGTTACCGCAATTGTCGGCTTCCTAAAAGCGAAAAGCAAAAAGAAGCGAGAACAACCAATAAGACGAGCAACACTTAAACAAAAGAGCAAGCAAAAATTATCCAATTGCGACAAAATTTATGCACAAGGTAAAACAGGAATACACCTAGACATAGAAACTGGAAAAACCTAATTTGGATTTGTGGTGCAAAAGATATTCCCTAAAAACCTATTTTCGGCCATAATTAGGTACTGTAGCAAAAATATTTTCTAGAAAGATTTTGAAGCTGAAACTTCTATGGTAGCTACCTACTGGTATAGTGATAAGCCATATAAAATTTCAGGTCATTTGGAGTTATATTGAAAGAGTTATGATTTGTCTAAACTGTTTAGGGTATTAAACTAAAATATGATCCTTATGATTTTTAAAAACAGTAAAATTTGTGAAACCAATTTTCCTAGCAATTACACTAGCAGTGGAAGCTAAGACAATTGGATTCATAAAAAAAAGAGCTATAGATAAAAAGATGCATTTTACAAGTTTGCTAAAAGTTCTGAAAAACAGTATTAAGTTCACTTGTTTACTATTTTTGAGAATGGTTTTCCAGGGTTGATCATGGTCTCTAATTATTTTTCCATTTAAGTTCAAGTTATAAGGAAGCTAACAAAATTGGAATCATCTAATTTGGAGCTAAGATGACAAAGATATGAAAATGAAAAGACCCTAATGTGATACTGATTTACGGACTTAGCGAAACCGCAGATCGAGAAAGGGCGACGTGGCTAACCCACGCCGCAGATCTCGAATCCAACGGACGATATTGAACCACGCGGTAGTTTGAACTCGCGCGAGAGGAGGCGGCGGCGTGGACCATCGATCGTGAGATGGACGGCTCACAAGCAACGCGACACGATGCACGCATGATCTAACGAAATCCCGGCCGCAGATCTAGGGACGGACGGCGCACAACGGCCACGTCGCGCGCCGCGCGGGCGCGCTCGACAACGCGCCGAAGGCTTCACCGCAAAACGCCGCGACCAAAGGCACGCGGCGGCGGAGTGAATGCCAGAAATGGGTGCGCAATAGCATCGCGCACCCTCTGGTACCACCCACACCGACGGTGGTGGACCAGAGCGGCGGCGCGACGACGAGGGGCGGCGCGGTAAAGACGGCAACGTCGACAAGCAACAAGGAGCTCCGCAGCAGTTCATTTAAGCGGTGCCCGAGCATCTAGGGACTACTGCGATGCTACCTGAGTGACGCGGAGGTGCAGAGGATGACTGAGCAGCTCCGGCGACGAAGCTCCGCGACGGCAACAATGGCGGCAACGAGGGGAAGATCACCTGAGCCACAATAATGAGCCCGCGGGATCAAGATAGGTTGCATACCACCCACTGATGCTACCAGAGAGAGGAATTAGAGAGAGAAGGCCTCACCGGCTCTGGAGACGAAGAAGGGTGCTCGCGGCCGAATTGGGGGAAATCCAAAATCCCGGTGCTCCCGTTGAAGCAACCTGAAATGGAGCGGTTGTTAAGCACCACCGAGGTGAGAGGAGGTGCAGGGAGTAAGGAGGAGCCAGGAACCACCGAGCACGGCCTTCACCGAGAAGCTCGCGTGCAACAATGGCGGCGAGGAGATTTTGAGCGCCGGGAGCTCCACAAGGCGGTGGGTGCACGGAGAGCTCAAGGGTGTGTAAAGGAAGATAAGGGAGGACAATGGGGCTTAAGTAGGCACGAGGAGCGGGAGGGCACCGTTGGTCGCCTCGGGTTCTCACTGCCGCTACGGTCGCCGTGAGCGACGGGAGCAGTTGAGACGACGATTAATCGGGGCGGTGGAGTGACAGGCATTTAATGCACCTGCAGAGAGCCGTTGACGAAGACGGAGGTGACAGGGCACTGCGCCCCCACGCTCGGCTCCGCCATGGTGCAGCACCGCGCGAGCGAGAGGAAGGCGACGACGGCCAACCGTCCGATCTGCATCCAAGGGCTAACACGCGATCGAGTTGTGTTGGACCGAAAAGGCGACTAGAGGGGGGGGTGAATAGGAGCACGAACTCTTTTTCTCCCAAATTGAATTCAATACGAATCTCACTCCAATAGCTATGAAAGCTATGAAGATCAATCAATCATGCACAGCGGAAGACTTGTATTGAATCAACTCAAAACCCCAAAGTAAAATCAACACAAAAGCAAAACACGAAGACATCGGCGGTCGACCTCTCACGGGCGGTCCGACCGGTCACTGGCGGTCGACCGATCCCGGTGGTCGACCGATACCAGCGGTCGACCGCTCTCGAGCGGTCGACCAATTTCACGGAGGTCGACCTCTCGCTCGATGAACAAGAAACAGCCCGACAAACCAAACGCAAATTGATCAAACTTTTGATTCGTGCGTCCAAACTTCGTGAAACTTGACACACAACTTCCTAAGGATGTCGGGAACCTATTCCAAGCAACAATTGTGATAATGCTTGCTCAGGTTCAGACCTTTTACCGTTTGAGCGGTTAGGTCAAAACCGAGTGAAAACGAAAATATGATCTTAAGACTTGCACGTGGGTGATTGATGATCTTGATGATCCTAGATGTATTCTCACACGTCACAGCAAGCTAAATCACGTTAAGAAACTAAGCAATAACTCGCGGATCAAACAAAGACTCAATTCATCAAAAGAGAGAAAGAAAGCACATGAACTCACTTTTGAAGAAACTTTCTTTGGATTGATTTGATCTGTTTACAGCCACTCCATCAATGGATGGCAAAGACTCAATACATGAGCACGAAATCAAATCCAACTCTCAAGAACCCTAACCTCCGCTCCTCCTCTCCTAAGCAAATTAGGGTTTCAAAACAATGAAAGGGTCAAAGGGGTGCTGCCACCTCCCTCCTCTATTTATAGTGGAGGCTTAGGGTTTCTAATAGAGTCTCCCTAATGGGCTCCCGTTAAGGCCCAAAACAAACGGGTGACACACGCACGCATTTTAAAGCGCCGTGTTCATGTTGTGCGAAGCACTCGCTGTTCGCCACGTGTAGGTTGATCCAACGGCTCTCATCATGTCGGCAAGTCTCTCCCATCCGGCTCCCACCGAAACCACCATGGCACTTGCACCGACCCCGTGCCGCTTGATTCAACCGGGCCGCGCCGAATCGCCTGCTTCGGTCACCTTTGTCCATCTTGCACCATACTTGAGTCCAATGACTTCACCCGCATCGCCGATCGCTTTGAACCTCTGCTCTCCAAGCCTAGTCCCGATCATCCTCGCCGTTGACCGTCGTTGACCACCAAGCAACTCGCACAACAATAGACAAGCAAATCGAATTCGGGAACAAGTTCTTCACAACTTGACCCACGTTAGTCAAAACATGCATCATGCAACACATATGCTATGAAATCCACGAACTTGACCTAACAAGCAACCATCGCCGCCACACGTGAGCGATTTACTTAGTGAAAACCGTCGATCACAAGATTGGCTTGTCGATCGGCACCACCGGCCGACCGCCAACGTAAGGCGGTCGACCGCCACAAAGGACTTAGCCGAAATTTCAACGCTGAAATCCGCAACCTCTCGGAAATTTAAAACGAATAGAACTTTTGACCGAAGCTCCAAAATTATGAGACCAAGTGCGTGAGAATCTCCTCACTTGCCTACACCTCTATTTTTGGCCCACCAAACTTCAAGGTCACTCAACTTGCCGGTCCGACCGCTCAACAGACGCCGTCGCCGATCGCTACCAAATCGGTCGATCACCGACCGCCGGCGGTCGCCAAAGACAATTCACGAGGCATGGGCGGTCGACCGCCACCAGGGCGGCCCGACCGCCGAGACTGACAGAACTCGAACTTTGCCGAAACTCGTGTTTCAAGAAACCTTCAACGCCATTGCCAATTGACACATCATCCTAAGATCATGAGCATATCCCCATGATATCCACAATCTCCCCTTGATGATCACATTGGCAATTCCCAACAAATGCAAGTTTTGAAGTTTGAAAAGTAAAAACTCAACGTTACAAGCAAAGGCACAACTTGGTCCATATGCAAGAGAAAGCAATGAAAATAACCAAGTGGCTTCGAATAGCATCGGCAAGTGAGATAAGGCAAAAGAAAGCAAGAAAGCTTCAATTTCCAAAGAAGAGTCAAAAATCTCACTTAAGGTCCATATGAAAGAACAATTGTTCAAAATGACCTTTGATCATGATGAGGCTCAAGAATTGCAATTCAAGTTCGAAAGAGCAATAAGACCATAAGAATGCAAATAAGAAACTCCCCTCACTATGATCCTCAAATTTCAAAAATTTCAAATTCTCCAATTTTCTCCTCTTTGTAATACTTTTAAATCCTCTCCCCTTTACACATTTTGAAATATCTTCTCCCCCTTTGACAATGGAGTCATCAAGGAAACACGCCTTCCTCTCGTTCAGAGATAACAAATGCAGAATGAGGAAAAAGCATAAGAAGGAGCATGCATGAAATGCAATGGAGTGGCTTCATATTTTTGTATTTTTCAATTTTGGATTACAAGAAGCTTTGGAGATTACCCAAAAGAACAAGCTAGCATCTCAAATTTTGCATAAACACCATATCACCAATGCGCTAGCAAGATCATGATAAGACATATATAACAAAGCTAAAGCAAGAAGGCTCAATATAAAGCAATGAATTTTAGCATTTTAAGCAAAGTTTCAAATCTAGCAAGTTCATCAACAGAGATCCTAAATGAACCGCCATGTCAAAATGTCAATGTGAGACAAAGAAGCTAACAAAGACCACATTAAGAGACAAACAAGTCCTAAATTGAATTATTTTGCTCAAATTGTCTCAACCGCCCATTTTTCAACAGATTTTCATTTGCAAAGGAATATTGAAGTTGATGAAAGGTATATCTTAGTGAAGAAGATCCTGGACTAGGAGCCATCCACAAACTCTTCCTAAGCTTCTACCCATTTGAAAATTCATTTTCTTATCCACGTGCTAGATCTCAAGCCTTGCACACCATCTTAAGCACAAAAAGCTTAAAAGAATGATCTAGGTCATCCAAAACTCCCCCTGAGTTCATGCCTAGTGCTATGGCAAGCCGTCTCATGAGAAAGAATTGGTGAGATCAGTTTTTTCGCACAAAAGAGACCTCCCTTTTTTTTTTCACAAGAGCAGATTTAGATTCTCAAAAGAACAAGAAGCTCAAGTAATGATCAATACTAGATTCAAGAGCTAACACCGCAATTTTGACAGGGCCAATGTCATAAAAGGAGCACTAATTGCGCAACTAGCTAAAACATCCACAAATTGCGCTTTTAGTTCAAGTTGTCTTAAAGTTCTAGCTCATTCAAAGAAAGACTTAGCTACACATGTGAAAGCATGATAATTCTAGCAAGTCAAGGAACTAGACATGGCATTGAGCAGAATTGAAATACTAAAAGCTCAAACAGGGTAATAAGCAAAGCTTCATCAATTTTAAAAGACAAGCAGAAAAGCTTATATAACAATGCATCTTTTTGGTTTTTCATATGAATGCAGTATGAAACAATGAAATGCACACAAACTAAAAAGATCAAAAAGAACAAAAGAAGATCAAGAAAAGATCAAATGAACAAGGTAAAAACAGAAAGATCAAACTCCCTCAAACCAAACCGTAGGGATAAATTACCCCTAACTCACTTCTCAAGGTGGCAAACCTAGTTGGATCTAAAGGCTTGGTGAGGATATCACCAACTGAGCCTTGGACTCCACGAAATGTAGCACAATATCACCCTTCTCGACATGATCTCTAAGAAAGTGATAGCGAATGTCTATGTGCTTGGTCCTAGAGTGTTGCACAGGTTTTTAGCAATGTTAATCGCAGAAGTGTTATCACGAAAAGAGGAACACTATCAAAAGCCAACCTAAAATCCTTAAGAGTGGACACCATCCACAAAATCGACACAAAGAACTAGCAAAGCAGCTACATATTCAGCTTCAAAGAAGGGATTGTGCAATGTAAGATTGCTTCCTAGAAGACCAAGAGACAAGAGAAGTGCCTAGGAAGTGACAAGTGCTCGAGGTACTCTTCCTATCTAGCCGACACCCGCAAAATCGAATCAAAACCCCGAATGGACAAGGACGACGGCGTGAATACCAAATGCCATCGAGGGTAGAGTGTAAATACCAAGATGCGCTTAACACCGGCGATGGGAAGTCCTCGAGACGCTGAAACTCGCATGCAGGCGCACCGAGAAGTGGATGTCCGGTCTTGAGGCCGCCAGTACGTATGGAGCCAATCATGCCGCGCAGTACTCGCGTTGATCCATGGCTTCTCCTTCCTCATCCGGATCCAAAACAATCGAAGTCGCCATGGGAGTGGCGATCGCTTGCGCCATCACCATCTCGGCGCTTGAGCGATCCTTGGTGTACTTCGTCGATGGATGAATATCCCTTCCTTGCATTGCTTGATTTGAAGCCCTGAAAGTAGTTGAGTTCTCCCATCATACTCATCTCAAATTCCTGGACATGGTCTCGTAAAAGCTGGAAACAAGAGCATGAGAAGAACCACCAAAGATAATATCATCTACATAAACTGAGCAAGCAGAAGTCATTGCCACGCCTAAGGATGAACAGGTCTTGTCTACCTTACCCATCTCAAAATCATTCTTAAGCGTAAAGGTCTTAAGTCTATCATACCATGCTCTAGGGGCTTGCTTAAGACCATACAAGGCTTTGGATAGCTTGAAAACATGATGTGGATGCTTGGGATTCTCAAAGCTCGGGGTTGTCTAACATACACTTCCTCCTCTATAAAACCATTCAAAAGGCACTCTTAACATCCATCCGATATAATCTAAAGCCCTTAGAAGCAAAGAAATGCAAGCGAAATGCGAATGGCTTCCAATCTAGCAACAGAGCAAATGTCTCATCAAAGTCTAACCCTCAACTTGGCTAAAACCCCGAGCTACCAATCTAGCCTTGTTTCTAACCACGTAACCATCCTCATTTTGTTTATTTTTGAACACCCAACGGGTTCCTATCACATTATGACCACTAGGAGGTTCTACTAGATTCCACCTTATTCCTCTCAAAATTCTCTAACTCCTCATGCATGGCATTAACTCACTAGAATCGATAACGATGTGATATATCGCGGGGTTCGAAAGAAGCAACAAATGCGTAATGAGAGTAGAGACTTGATCGTGATACCGGAGCGAGTGACTCGCCATTAAGATTACCAATCATCCGATCCGGATGATGAAGCCTCAATATGAAGTGGAGCGCCTGGGAGACAATATCTCCTCAACCTCCGCAGTACTGGCGATGAAGAAGATGCAGCAGAGCCTCAATTGAGGTGAAGCGATCAGAGTGTGTTCTCGAACTTGGACAGAGCCTCGAAGCGGCAGTGGAGGACAAATATCGCTTCGTCATCATCTTCCTCCACAAAAATGCTTTCACACCTGTATCACCGAAATGTCGGATCTAGCTCCGTGGCTAGTCTCATCAAAAGTGACATTGCATGTCTCCGGACAATGTTAGTTTCAACATTAAAACCCGAAAACCCTCGAATGTGCAGGATAACCTAAATAAACCATCAAAAGTCCTTGATTCAAATTTATCTAGGTTTCTGTCTTGAGAATGAAACACTTAGCTCCAAACACTCGAAAATGAGAAATGAGGGTTTTCTACCAAAACGAAGCTCATATGAAGTCTTGCCCAAAGAAGGTCTCAAGTAGACACGATTTGCAATATGGCAAGTCAGTAGAAATAGCTTCGCCCAAAACCTCCTCGGTGTGCTATACTCATCTAGCATTGTCCTAGCCATCTCGACTAAGGTTCTGTTCTTCCTTTCCACAACGCCATTCTCGTTGAGGGACGTGTGGAGAAGAGAACGATGCTCAATTCGCGCAAAGACAAAAAGAGGCAAACGAGGCATTCTTGAACTCCGTGCCATTGTCATCATGATCGCTCTCAAGGCACCGAAAATTCGAAGCCAAACGAAGAACAAGATCACGATAAAACCAAAAGCTTCATCCTTCAAGCAAGAAAGAACACCCAAGTGTATCTCGAGAAATCATCAACTATGACAAGAATGTACCACTTGCCACCAATTGATCGAACCTAGCAGACCAATAGTATCCATATGAAGCAACTGTCCCGGTCCGTCTACCATGACCAAAGTCATCAAGGGTGTGAGGCGGCAACTTGCTTGCCATGCCTACTGTGCGCACATACAAAGATCCTTGACGGCTTTGAGTTTGGGCAACCTCTCATGAGATCAAGGTTGCTAACTCGCGTCGGATGATCAAAACCAATGTGCCCCAAACGTCGGTGCCAAAGCCGTAACTCAAGAAGGTGTAAACAAACATTTAAGAGAACCACCAAAGATTCGTAAAAATCAGCTCCAAAGATCCTAGCAACTCTATAAATCCCAAAACGAGCTCACCAAACAGAATCAAGCACCGACAAGCATTTTTCTTAAATATTGTCTCATAACCATCATCAAGAAGTTGTGAGACAGAGAGTAAGTTAAACCTAAGCTTGTCCACAAGGGCGACGCCCTTTAGGATGAAATTGTCATTCACCCTAATTGTTCCTGCCTTCAATCCGCCCTGAGTATTGTCTCCAAAGGTGGTGAGGACATCACCTATCGACCGCGTGAAGGAGGTGAACCATTTTGAGTCTCCGGTCATGTGGCGTGAATAAATGAGTCGACGAACCATGTGTCCTTCCTTCCGCGGTGATCCTCATTGTTGTCATTGATGTCGCCGAGTCACCATGAAGCACATGCCGGTGAAGTCCTTGGCCTTCCCTTCTTGTCTTGAGAGAGCTCCTCCTCCTTGTCCTCCTCGCCTCCCGAGTCCACATCACTCAAGGATCGATCTCCAAGAGCGGCAAGAACCCGGTGAGCAGCCTTCCCGAGCTTGGCATCATCAAACTGGACTTGCGCCTTGAGGCTTCTTCCAAGTCGGCTTTTCATCCTTGTGGTTGCTCTTACCTTTCAGCTTGGGGCAATTTGCCGGATGTGATTAAGCTCTCCACACTCATAACAAGTCACGGGCCGCTCTCTTTTTGTTTCTCATATTGTTGTAGGCCCTTGTGAACTTCTTAATCAAAAGCGCCATCTCGTGCTCAGAATACTCTCAAGATCCTCTTCTTGAATTGCAGATAAAGAAGCAAGTGAAAAACCGAAGAGGACTCAAACGACCCATCGAGGCTCTCTTGAGCGGTCCGCTACCAAAGCCATGTTACCCTTCTTAGAATGGTCACTCGATCTCATGAGTCTTGAGCTTGCTATAGAGCAGCTCCAAAGTCGATCGTAGAAGTTGACATTTTCCCGAATGGCGTAGCCTTTATCTCCCACTCCTCGGTGTTGATTGCAATGCCAGAGATGGATGGCATTTTCGATCGTGTAAATTCAATACCAATGCACTTCATCCGATTTATCACCGTGTTGAAACGATCGAAAATGTCATCGATGCTCTCACCAGACGCATCTCGAATTTGTTATATTCTCTTTATAGACTCACGACGCACTTGTTTGATTTGGGAAGAACCTCATGATAGGTTTCGAGAGTCTTCCAAATCTCATGTGCGATCTCGAGATTGCAAATCCTATCATATTCCCGCCTACCAAGCCCACCATACGAAAATTCTTTGCCTTACGGTCATTAGCCAAAAGAGCTTGTGCGGCGTGAGCAACCTCGTGCAAGATAAGCGGCCTCAACGCTTCCCAAATACCTCGTGGTTCGCTCAAGAAAGACACGCATGCGGTTCTTCCAAAAGGCATAGTCGTGCCCATCGAAGATATGCGGTTTGGAAGAGTACTTATCCATCGCCAAAGTTCAGTGACCGGTTAAGATCAAGATTGAACTAACCGCGCTCTGATACCACTTGTTGGACCGAAAAGGCGACTAGAGGGGGGGTGAATAGGAGCACGAACTCTTTTTCTCCCAAATTGAATTCAATACGAATCTCACTCCAATAGCTATGAAAGCTATGAAGATCAATCAATCATGCACACGGAAGACTTGTATTGAATCAACTCAAAACCCCAAAGTAAAATCAACACAAAAGCAAAACACGAAGACATCGCGGTCCGACTTCTCACTGGCGGTCGACCGGTCACCGGGCGGTCGATCGATCCCATCGGCAGATCGATACCGGCGGTCGACCGTTCCTCGAGCGGTCGACCGATTTCACGGAGGTCGGACTCTCGCTCGATGAACAAGAAAACAGCCCGACAAACCAAACGCAAATTGATCAAACTTTTGATTCGTGCGTCCAAACTTCGTGAAACTTGACACACAACTTCCTAAGGATGTCAGAACCTATTCCAAGCAACAATTGTGATAATTTTGCTCAGTTCAGACCTTTTACCGCTTGAGCGAAGTTAGGTCAAAACCGAGTGAAAACGAAAATATGATCTTAAGACTTGCACGTGGGTGATTGATGATCTTGATGATCCTAGATGTATTCTCACACGCCACAGCAAGCTAAATCACGTTAAGAAACTAAGCAATAACTCGCGGATCAAACAAAGACTCAATTCATCAAAAGAGAGAAAGAAAGCACATGAACTCACTTTTGAAGAAACTTTCTTTGGATTGATTTGATCAGTTTACAGCCACTCCATCAATGGATGGCAAAGACTCAATACATGAGCACGAAATCAAATCCAACTCTCAAGAACCCTAACCTCCGCTCCTCCTCTCCTAAGCAAATTAGGGTTTCAAAACAATGAAAGGGTCAAAGGGGTGCTGCCACCTCCTCCTCTATTTATAGTGGAGGCTTAGGGTTTCTAATAGAGTCTCCTAATGGGCTCCCAAGGCCCAAAACAACGGGTGACACACGCACGCATTTTAAAGCGCCGTGTTCATGTTGTGCGGCACTCGCTGTTCGCCACGTGTAGGTTGATCCAACGGCTCTCATCATGTCGGCAAGTTCTCCCATCCGGCCCCACCGAAACCACCATGGCACTTGCACCACCCCGTGCCGCTTGATTCAACCGCCGCACCAACCGCCTGTCGTCACCTTTGTCCATCTTGCACCATACTTGAGTCCAATGACTTCACCCGCATCGCCGATCGCTTTGAACCTCTCGCTTCCAAGCCTAGTCCCGATCATCCTCGCCGTTGACCGTCGCTGACCACCAAGCAACCCGCACAACAATAGACAAGCAAATCGAATTGGGAACAAGTTCTTCACAACTTGACCCACGTTAGTCAAAACATGCATCATGCAACACATATGCTATGAAATCCACGAACTTGACCTAACAGCAACCATCGCCGCCACACAAAGCGACGACTTAGTGAAAACCGCCGATCGCCAAGATTGGCGGCTCGACGCCATCACGGCCCGACCGCCAACGTAAGGCGGCCCGACCGCCACAAAAGGACTTAGCCGAAATTTCAACGCTGAAATCCGCAACCTCTCCGAAATTTAAAACGAATAGAACTTTTGACCGAAGCTCCAAAATTATGAGACCAAGTGCGAGAGAATCTCCTCACTTGCCTACACCTCTATTTTTGGCCCACCAAACTTCAAGGTCACTCAACTTGCCGGTCCGATCGCTCATCGACGGCCGACCGCTACCAAATCGGTCGACCGCCGACCGCCGGTCGCATCCGCCAAAGACACCACTGAGGCATGGGCGGTCCGACCGCCACCGTACGGCCGACCGCCGAGACTGACAGAACTCGAACTTTGCCGAAACTCGTGTTCCGCAAACCTTCAACGCCATTGCCAATTGACACATCATCCTAAGATCATGAGCATATCCCCATGATATCCACAAGTTGAAACGGCGTCGCGAACGCCGACCTCCGATTGAAATCCAACGGCCGAGAATCGAGGGCAACCGGAGGGTCCGAATGCCTACACGGATGCGAGCCGCTCGATGGAGATCCAACGGTCCAGAGCGCGCGCTCGCCGCCACGCCGGTGCGCTTAGTTGACTCGGCGAGTCGGCTTGGCTCGAGCCCGAGTCCGACTCGCACCGAGGAACAAGGCAAACCAGCTTAGGTTTTGAATTTTAAAGGCTGAAACTTTGGGGATTTAATTGAGGTATCAAATCAACTCCAAAATTCATGAAATTTTAATCGAGCTTGCTTACCTTGGGTTTTACCTCCCATAAAATTTCCAGAGGTTTTGGGCACTGAAATTTTCTCAAGAAATTCCGAAGGTGATTTCAAAGGTTTGACCAAGGTTTGACTTGCCCTTAAAATATTTCAAATAATTTCCAAAAATTATGAAATGAATCAGAGGGGTCACAAGGCAACCTTAGAACCCAGGAAAATTATTTCCAAGGGTTTGACCCAAGATTTCCCCAAGGATGTTTTTGAATTGATATATTGGAGGGCTTTGATTTTGGATTTCCCAAAATCTTTTTACAAGAATTTCAGAAAATCTCAAAAGCACAAGGATGTAAGAAAAGTTTTAATTTACCCTCAATTTCTTACATTTGAAACACAAGCTGAAATTTGGGATGTTACACGCACCGAACTGCTCGTTCGGTCACCTTTGTCCATCTTGCACCATGCTTGAGTCCAATGACTTCACCCGGCATCGTCGATCATTCTGAACCTCAGCTCTCCAAGCCTAGTCCCGATCATCCTCGCTGTTGACCGTCGTTGACCACCAAGCAATCTTCACAATAATAGACAAGCAAATCGAAATCAGGAACAAGTTCTTCTCAACTTGACCCACGTTAGTCAAAACATGCATCATGCAACACATATGCACTGAAACCCATGAAATTAACCTAACTAGAACACATCGCCGCCACACGGGACGACGACTTAAGTCAAAACCAGTTAGACCGCCACCATGGCCGGTCTAACCGCCCCTGCCGGTCTGACCGCCAACAGACGGCCGATCTGACCACCACCAAGGGACTTAGCCAAAATTCCAACTCTGAAATCCGCAACCTCTCTGGAAATTTCAAACGAATAGAACTTTTTCCTGGAGGCTCAAAAATTATGGGACCAAGAGTAGTAGAACGTCCTCTCTTGCCTACACCCTCTATTTTTGGCCCAGCCTCAAACTCCAAAACTACTCATGGCCGGCCGATCGCCACTCGAGCGGCCGATCGCCATATCGTTTGCCGGACGCCGCCCTAGCCGGTCGGACCGCCAGCAAGTTCAACGATAAACCACCCGAGGCACGACCGGTCTGACCGCCACTAGGGCCGGTCAGACCGCCTGAGGCCTGACAGAACTTGAACTTTGCCGAAAACGCTTGTTTTCGTAAACCTTCAACGTCATTGCCAATTGTCACATCGTCCTAAGATCATGAGAATATCCCCATGATATCCACAATAGGTAAATATCGATCCACACAAGCGATAAATAAAGTAAACGATTAGTTTGAATAACAAATAAGGGTTTTGACCTTATGGTCGAGTTTACACTTATTACACCACGCAGGGCTAACAGAGAATAAAACAGCAGCGGAACGGAAATAACTTCAGCGCAGATCCCATCAATTCACCACAGCAACCGATCGATCCGACCTTAACTTTCAAAGAACCTTCGCGAACTTCTCCTCAAAGCGTGCGACTCCTCCTCTTTCAGAGGTTTGGGCGCAAGTTTTACAACAAGCGTGAGTACACAACCGTACTCGCAAATCATACCACAGAATGCAATTTATAGATGCAGGCTTATTCCAAAGGAAAAGGCTTCTGTGGTTCTTTTGCATAAAAGCAATATTTGCAATTGAATACAAGTAATAGATTGAAATGCAGTTCAAAACAAATAGACAATATTAATTTAACATTTGTTTTTCACAAAGACACAAAGCTAAGCAGATTATTTCACATAGCCATATGATTTAGATCACATAGCTCCCAACCCAAACATTTTATGAAAACTACCCCTCGTGTGAAATCCCCGAGCATGTCCATGACCGCGGACGCGGCTATTCGAATAGATTGATTAACACTCTGCGGAGGTTGTACACTTTACCCACACGATACAACTAGTGTAGCAAGCACTAATCATAACAAAACGGTTCAGAAACTTTATCTCAACATTTACACTCCCGATGTGCTTACAAACCGCTATGCCAACCCTAACGAAGCGCTTTGGCATAACACACATCGCTGGACAGGGACACGGCAAACCGCCCCGTGATGCGACTACCTTGTAGTACACACCTCCACCCATAGCTGTAACACCCCAATTTTTCGAGTTTAAAAATCTTTTAAATAGTTAGTAGGGAAAAAGTCACCATTTGGATTTATTTTAATTTAAATTCAAAAGCTCAATATTGGACTTTACAATAAAAAATATTTAATGGGAATAATCCCAACATGAACATTAGCCAAAACTATTTTATTTGGGTTCTATGTGCTCAGATATATTTTCTAGATTTTTCTAGAAGTTTTCTGAGTTTGTTTTCTATTTTCTATTACTTATTTGAATTTCTGGTATTTTCTAAAATAGAAAACTATTTAAAATCTCAGAAATTGCTTCGGGCCGAAATCCAAAACTCCGGCCCAACTCACACTGCTGCGCTTCGCCCGACAGTGGACCCCACCGCGCCTCTCGCCTCATCTCTCTTCCCTTCCGAACGCCCCGCTCACCTCCGCCGTTCGATCAAAGATGGACGACCGGATGCGCATGATCGATTCGGAGGTCCGAATACCCCCTTTGATTTTGGGCCGTTCGATCTTAGATGGACGGTCAGATCCTTAAGTCTGTTTCGCAGCTGCGCGCGCGCCCCGCCTCCATGCCGCTGACATGTGGGCCCCACACCCTCGTCGTCCTCCTCGCACCCGACTTCGTCTTCACGCGCGGTCGCGCTAGTCCGCCATGTTTTTGAGCTCAAGCCCCGTACAAAAATGTATCTTTTCCAACTAAACCCCTTCTAGAAAACGCGTAGAATCTTATCCCCAACCTCCCCGCATCTTCTCGGATCAAAATCTTATCCCGATTTCATTGCTATCTCCGTTTTCTCGCAAAGCCGTGTCGGACTCTTTTAGGGTTCCGCCGCCGTACGCCGCCCTAGCCCCTCCCAGCCCCTATAAAAGGCACCCCCGGGTTCGCCCTCTCGACCGCAACCCAGAGCCGCCACCCACTTCACCTCAATCGCCTCAGCGCCGTCTTAATCTAGGATTTAGGGTTTCGGCCGCCGCCGGCTAAACCTTGAATTGCGCCGCCACCAGTGTCGCCGCGTCGTCATCGAGTGCACCACCGGGTTCAGTGACGCCATATCTACCTCCGGGAGCTCGCCGTCGCCAAAACCTCGCCGGAACCCTCGTCCGACAAAAGTCGAACCTCTCCGCCGCTCTGAGCTCGCTGCCGGTCGCCACCGTCCACCCCAAGCACCCGGCGTTGCACCAATAGGTTTGCAATAGCGCCCTCTACATGCTGGTACCACTCACCGCTGGCGAGGAGCCGCCGTTCGCCGTTGTCGTTGGTTCCCGAGCCATCGTCACCATCGGTCTGACGTGGCAGTCCGCGTCAGCATCCACCTCAGCCTGTTGCGCACATGTCGTCCCGTGTGGCGCCGCGTCAGCGTCCTCGTCAGCGCCGCGTAGCAGTCCACCCCGTCCCAAAACCCGAGGCTCGGTAGACCTAGTCTACCGTGAGCCGTGTCTCGACATGTGGGTCCCACATGTCAGTGTTTTCTTTTAATTTCTTTTATTTTTGAAATCTCTGTGCTGACATCATGCTTGCGCAATAATCTGATTTTTCTGTTAAGAAATAATTCGAAAAATTCTAGAAAATCCAAATTAGGGTTTCTTTAGATTTTCAATCTTCCAAAGTTCATAACTTTTGCATCCTAACTCCGATTGAGCGCCCATTCAAATTTATAAATTTATCTAAATTCGAGCTCTTTTATTCTGAGATTTTTATTTAATTTTTGGAGCATGTTTTGCCTTTGTTATTTATTTGTTTTGTTTATTTGTTTCGTTTGCGAGTAGACGTCGATTCATCGGGGAATTTTGTTGAAGAAGGAGCACCTCAAGATCAAGACCAGTACATAGACCTTTTCCAAAGCAATTTATACCTTTGATCATCTTGAACCCAGTTTTGAAATTACTTTGTTTCAAAGTATTGCATACTACTTTAATTATGTATTTAAATGCTTTTGGGTATAGTTATTATCCAATTTGTTATCACACCTTGGCTTTGTATGTCATAATCCCTTGTCACTCTAGATTGATTTATTAGTTGGTAGTATTATAGCACCAACGTGGGTTGGTTAGATGCAAGTACAATTGCTTAGCCATGCTACGAGTCTCACATCTCATGTAAGTTGCAAATATTAAATCTGACTAAGTGACTATGGAACTTCGTGTAAAACTGTGTGCTATATGTTATTACTTCATGATAGCATGTGTTGCACTAAAACTAACCGGGTGGTAAAGGATTTGGACTGAGGCAAGTGGTGGATATTTTGTGATATGGTGGACTTTGTGAAGGGATTGATAGTCTTTGTGACATAGTTAGAAAATGGAAGTCTTGCCTTGGTCAATTAAGGACTTAACTTTGTGCGCCATTGAACTGAGCCTTATTGTACGACCACATGCCTGGTATGGGACGGGCCTAACTTAGTAAGTTAAGGATTCTCAGAATTGATGTTCAAGTGGATAGGTTAGGCTTTATGACAGGGTGGAGGTGTGACTACTTGGTGGTTGCATCGCGGGACGGTTCGCCGCATCCCTGTCCAGCGGTGTGTGTTATACTAGTTCTTTGTGAGCTGGTCTGGCGGGAAAGCACATCGGGAATGTCAATGTTTGAGATGAAGTTTTCGAACTGTTTTGTTATTATTAGTGCTAGCTACACTAGTTGTATCTTGTGGGTAAAGTGTACAACCTCTGCAGAGTGTTAAATCAATCTATTTGAATAGCCGCGTCCGCAATCATGGACATGCTCGGGGATTTCACACGAGGGGTAGTTTTCATAAAATGTTTGGGTTGGGAGCTATGTGATCTAAGTCATATGGCTATGTGAAATAATCTGCTTAGCTTTGTGTCTTTGTGAAAAATAAATGTTAAATTAATATTGTCTATTTGTTTTGAACTGCATTTCAATCTATTACTTATATTCAATTGCAAATATTGCTTTTATACAAAAGAAACATAGAAGCATTTTCCTTTGGAATAAGCCTGCATCTATAAATTGTATTCTGTGGTATGATTTACGAGTACGGTTGTGTACTCACGCTTGTTGTAAAGCTTGCGCCCAAACCTACAGAAGAGGGGGAGTCTACGCCTGCTTTTGAGGAGGAGTTCGCCGAAGGTTGCTGATCGTTAAGGTCTGGATCCCAGTCGGTTGCCTGTGGTGAATTGATGGGATCTACGCTGAAGTTATTCTGTTCCGCTACTGTTTTATTCTCTGTTAGCCCTACGTGGCTTAATGAGTGTAACCTCGACCATAAGGTCAAAACCCATATTTGTTATTCAAACTAATCGTTTACTTTAATTATCGCTTGTGTGGATTGATATTTACCTATGTTAACACTGTGTGCACTACGTGATCCTGGACTAGTGCAGTATACACAGAGGGTTCCAGAATCGTAATTTTGGGTCTCGACAATAGCCTAACCTACCACGTGAGTAGTCAATGCCAAGAATCCATAACCTACTTAGTTAGGCCCGTCCCATACTAGGCATGTGGTCGAACAGTAAGGCCTGGTTCAATGGCGCACAAAGTTAAGTCCTTAATTGACCAAGGCAAGACTTCCATTTTCTAACTAGATCACAAAAATTATCATTCCCATTCACAAAGTCCACCATATCACAAAGTATCCACCACTTGCCTCAGTCTAAATCCTTTACCACACAGTTGGTTTTAGTGCAACACATGCTATCACGAAGTAATAACACATAGCACACAGTTTAACACAAAGTTCCGAAGTCACTTAGTCAAATTGAATATTTGCAACTTACATGAGATGTGAGACTCGTAGCATGGCTAAGCAATTGTACTCGCATCTAACCAACCCACGTTGGTGCTATACTATTACCAACTAATAACCAATATAGGGTGACAAGTAAATATGGCATACAAGGCCAAGGTGTATTAACAAATTGGATGATAACTATGCCCAAAAGCATTTAAATAAATAATTAAAGTAGAATGCAATACTTTGAAACAAAGTAGTTTGAAAACATGGTTCAAGATGATCAATGGTATGACCTGCCTTGGAAAAGGTCTAAGTACTGGTCTTGATCTTGTGGTACTCCTTCTCCAAAATTCCCGACGAATCGACGTCTACTCGCAAACGAGATAAATAAACAAAATAAATAAATAACAGAGGCAAAACAAACTCCAAAAATTAAATAAAAATCTCAAATAAATAGAGCTCGAATTTAGATAAATTTAGGAATTTGAATGGGCTCAATCGGAGTTAGGATGTAGAAGTTATGGGCTCTCGAAGATTCAAAATCTAAAGAAACCCTAATTTGGATTTTCTGGAATTTCCGAATTATTTCTTAAAAGAAAATCGGATTATTGCGCAATGCTGATGTCAGCCCTCAGGATTTCGGAAAAAAGATAAATAAAAGAAAACATTGACCTGTGGGACCCACATGTCAGAGACACGGCTCACGGTGGACTAAGCCCACCGAGCCAAATAGATCTGAAGTCCGGTGGACTGCCGCGCGGGTGCACATGTGGCTGCTAACTCGGCAGACACATGGGTGCCACGTCAGCACACAGTATGAGGTGGCAGGTGATGTGGCGTCCACGTCGGACCCGGAGGCGGCGCTCGGAAACCGACGACAACGGCGAACGACGGCGTTCCACCGGCGGTGAGTGGTACCAGCCTGTAGCTCTCGCTATTGCAAACCTGTTAAGGTAGGTCCGGGTGGTCGAGGACGACGGAGGTGGCCGGTGGCGAGCTCGAAGCAGAGGTTGAGGCTCGGGCTCGACGGCGACGGCGTTGGAGAGGTCCTCCGGCGGAGATGAAGGTGGTTCCGAGATGCGGGCGACGCGGCGATCCCGAAGATGACCTCTAACAGCGACGAGGGCAGCTGGAACGGCGGCGGCGGCGATGGGGTCCTTCGGCCGAAGCTGAAGACGACGACGGCGGCTAGGGCTCCAGGCGACGAATCGAGAGCGGCGGCTAGGGTTGTGAAGGCGGCACATCACGGGGTGCAGGGCACGAGGGTCCTCGGGGCCTTAAATAGCCCCGGGAGGCGTGTCCGCGACGAACACGGCGCGGCGGCGGAAGATTCGGAGGGAAGGTGGAGTCCGCGTCGAAGATGACAATGATGTGGCGGACAAGGCCCACCTGTCAGCGACGGCGGCTCGGGCGCGGGCGCGTGCGAAACGGCGCGGCTGAGAAACAGACTCCGAAGATCTGACCGTTCGTCCAAGATCTAACGGTCCACAATCAGATGGATGATCGAACCTCCGATTACATCTCACGCATCCAGCCATCCATCCTTGATCGAATGGTGGAGGTGAGCGGGGCGTTCGGAAGGAAAGAGAGACGAGGCGGAGAGACTGACTTGCGGGGCCCGCATGTCAGTTGGAGGCGGCGCGCGGGCGGCGAGCCGGGCTACGCACGGAATTGGGCCGACGGCGAAGGAAAAATGGGCCGGGTTTAGGGAATTCGGCCCGAAGGGTTTTCTGAGATTTTAAATAGATTTTCTATTTTGTAAATTACCAGAAATTCAAATAAGCAATAGAAAATAGCAAATGAACTCAGAA
Source organism: Ampelocalamus luodianensis (assembly GCA_036346255.1). Lineage (NCBI taxonomy): Eukaryota > Viridiplantae > Streptophyta > Magnoliopsida > Poales > Poaceae > Ampelocalamus > Ampelocalamus luodianensis. The sequence goes on along the minus strand of CM070640.1, from coordinate 11,453,661 downwards.
AAATTCTAGAAAAATTAGAAAATATATCTGAGCACATAGAACTCAAATAAAATAGTTTTGGCTATTGTTCATGTTGGGATTATTCACATTAAATATTTTTTATTGTAAAATCCAATATTAAGCTTTTGAATTAAATTCAAATAAAACCAATTGGTGACTTTTTCCCTACTAACTATTTAAAAGATTTTTAAAGCTCATAAAATTGGGATGTTACACGTCAGGACCTTCCCTTGGTTCTATCCGGACTGTTAGGACCTCCTTGGACCTCCTTCCTTGGATCTCCTCCGTTAGATCCTTTTCACTTTTGAATCTTAACCGTTGAAACTCCTCCTTGCCTGGACCTTCCTTAGGTCTAGATCCTGTGCGCGCCTTCCCCTCCTTAGGACCGGTAGATCTTGTTTGGGTGGCCCGATTGTAACATCCCAAAATTTGGTCTGTTTTTGAAGTTTTAAAAGTAAAAATAACCATTTGGATTTTTCTGCTAAAGTCTAAAGCTTAATCTGAATTTTTAGAGTTCAAAAACAATTTAAAATGAATAATGTCAACATGAACTATTATCAAAATTATTTTATTTGGGTTTTATGTGTTTGGATATATTTTCTAGAATTTATCTGAGTGCATTTGCTATTTTCTAATTGCTATTTGGGTGTTCTGCTAATTTCTAAAAAGAAAAACTAATTATTAATCTCAGAAAAGCCTCCGTGCCTAATCTCTCCTCCCTTGGCCCATCTCCATCTCCCTCCGGCGCAGCCCGTGTGGCCTTTGCTTCTGCCGCAGCCCGCCCGCGCCAGCTTCCTTTCTAAGTCTGAACAGTGGGTCCCACCGCTTTGTCTTCTACCTTCAGCTTCTTCCTCGCGCGCGCAACTCCAGAAAACGCCATTGACGTATCTGAAGAGCCCTGTCCGACAAAGTCGTTATCCCAACTAAAAGATCTCTCGAAACCGCATCATCTTATCTCTTCTGATCTTCCACGTTCGAATCTCTCATAATCCTATCTCGTATCCCCCTCTATCTCTAACTTTGTCTCGTGGCCGATGCGAACTCTCTTTAGGGTTTTCCAATCCGGCGTCGCCCGCACCCTATAAAAGGGACCCCAAGCATCGCCAGGACCCCCGTATCCCGAATCTCCACTCCATTGTTCTCCTGAAGCCTCAACGCCGCTGGAATTTCAAGTTTAGGGTTCCGGTGCCAAAGCTCCAATCTCCAAAATCCGCCGCCGTCAGCCGTGCTCCGCTTCCGTGGACGACGCCATCATCTTCCTCGTCGACAGCAGCTACCCTAGGAACCCCTCCTTCGACCCAAACATTCTCTGGTGGTCATTCCCGATAATAGCCGTGCATCGTTCTCTGCTCCGGCGTCGATTCCGACCATCACCGTTGTCCACTCGCGTCAACAAGGTTAACTCTAAGTTCGCAACAACCTCCTCAACCCATTGTGCCCATCCACTTCCAGTCCCGCGCCGCCGCTCGCCGTTATCGGCCAGTCCAGAAACCTCGCTGGTGTCCAAGATGACGTGGTCGTCCACATGTTTTGCTAAATCAGCAGCCTTGCCCGTGTGTCGCCTACATGGCAGCTTAGTCAGCACCACGTGTGTGCAGACGTGTCAAGCCCGAGCCTAGTTTCAGATCCAATCTCCCTAAACTCAGTCCATGTGGGCCGAGTCGCTTACAAGTGGGACCCACCCGTCAGCAAGTTTTCGTCTCGTCCAAACGTTCTCTGCTGACGTCAGCCGACGTCATATTCCGGAATTTCCAATAGGAAAATAATTCAGGATAATCTGAAAATCCAATTTAGGATTTTTCTTTAGATTTCAAACTTTCAGAGCCCATATCTTTTGCATCCGAACTTCGATTGAGTTCATCCAAATTCCTAAATTCATCTAAATTCGAGATCTATTTATCTAAGATTTTTATTTAATTTTTAGAGTTAATTTTGTCTCTATTATTTATTTATTTGGTTTATTTGCTTGTTTGCGAGTAGACGTTGATACTTCAGGAAGTTTTGGACAAGGAGAAGTGTATCAAGATCAAGACCAATCTCAGGATTTATTTCAAGGCAAGTCGTGGTCCTTTGATCATATTAAACCTATGATTTTAAAAGTATATTGTTTTATACAACTGCATGCTATCTTTATATAAATTGTTTTGGGTTTAGTTATTACCTATTGTCATTATGCTTCCATTGATTAATTGAATGCCATATATCCTTTGTCACCTTAGCATGGGTAATTTTAGTTGGACATATTTGTATCACGAACATGGGTATCGTATTGATGCTTAGTTCAGCCTAATTACGATGAGTTTGTCATCATATGTGTCATAATAATTAATCTTGACTTAATGAAATATGGAACCGTGGTGGTGAGCCACTCTTGTTAAAATTTGTGTACCATGACGGGATTTGTCATTGGTCTTAGTTAAACAAAATGGTTTTCGCTTGGGCGAGTGGTTGGTGGATAGTGGGGGTGTGGATTTAGCACATGTTGGTTGTGGTAGTCTTGCCTGAGTAACTTGTCAATGACTTAATTTTGTGCGCTATTGAACAGAGCCTTAACCGTACAACCACATGCCTGATGGGACGGGCCTGGCTGATTAATTAGCAACGTCTTAATTTTGGTTCTGTCGTGGGAAGCGTGGTTACATGAAACGTATTCTCACGGTGGCGCAAGAGGGGGGGCCCTGTCTGGTCGGAAAGACATTCAGTGTTGAAACCTTAGCGAGCAAAACTGGGTTAAGAAGGAGCTTTGTAAAAGCCTTATGAAGATCACTTAAGTTGCACACCGAAGGAAGTGTGGTCAGATTCTTTAAGTTGATTAATCTCTTGTGGGTCAAGCTGTACAACCTCTGCAGAGTGTAAAACTATTCTAATAGCCGTGTTCGCGGTTATGGACGTGCTCGGGGTTCACACGGGAGATAGAGTTTCTTCAAAAATGTGTCGGAGTGTGGATGAGAAGTTCACTTGATGAATATAATGTTCATTTGGTGAATAGGTCATTCACTTGGTAGGTTGTGTCGATTAGTGAATGGGGGATTCACTTATCATTGGTTTGGTTGGAAAGTGAATGGGAAAGTTCACTAGTTGTTTCAAAGAAACTGTTTACTTACTATTGTTTTCAATTCAGCATTTCAATCTATTTATTGTATTTATCGTAAATATTGTTTTCTGCAAAAGAGTCATACAGTTAGCCTTTGTTCGAGCCTTGCATGAATACTATTTGCATACATTTCCCCACGGCTTGCTGAGTATATTCAAAGTACTCACGGCTTTATGCCCTCTGTTTGACCAGCAATGGAGGGAGAATAGCAAGCTGCCTAAGAGTTCTTCGCTCAGGAGGACCATGAAGGTTTTGTGAATTAGGATGCGTTCTCCACTCGATTGCCTGTGGCCATGTTGATTGGCCATCTTGAAAGTTTATTTCCGCTGCAAGAGTTTATTTGTTTCTTTAGCCCTGCGTGGCAACTTAAGTAAATATTGACCATAAGGTCCAGTTATTATTATCTGTTACTTTGAGATTTTTTTAGTTAAATCGAATAAATAGATGGTATTTTATCACTGTTTTCCTGTGTGAGCTAGCTACTGATTTGGGACTAATTCAGAATACACAGAGGGTTCCTGAGATGTATTTTCGGGTCCCGACAGAGGTGGTATCAGAGCCATATCGGCTGTAGAACGCAACCTTAGTTAGCATGGTCATTTAGCTAAAAGCTTCCAAACTTATTTTCTAAATCAAATCAACTTAATTTGATTTCAGTGATTGTTCCTTTCTCATCTATTCTGTTCTTTTCTCATCTGAGTCTATTCTATTCTTATCCTACTCTATTTCTTTTTCTCATCTTGTTCTAGAAATATTGTCTCTTATCTTTGTTGAACTTTGTTTTATAATCCTAAATTGACTTTCTCGCTCATTAATTTCTTTAGTCCTGGAGAAAGGAGTCAAATCACCAGCAATCGTCAAGAGTATCTTCGTCGCTTCGTTCAAGATGTTTTGAAGGGCCTTCATTCTCTAGTTCAGATTTGAAGCCGTCCTATTGAAAGATCTAGACCCGCCATTATGTGTTAATGGAGTTTTGGTGATTAATGATAAATCTACTTGTGAGACTAACACTCTTATTGATATACATATTGTGTAGTCTTATTTGGATATAAAGGTGATAATCATAAAGGCATGCAAGTGATTAATAACAAATGCACTTGTGAGACTAACACTCCTAGTGTTATATCATGTTTAGTCTCAGCTTAGATATGAAAGCAAAAATCCAAACATGTATGTATTCATAAATGAAAATCTATTTGTGAGACTAACAATTCTATTGATTATCTACTGCTTAGTCTCGTTTGGATATAAAGATAAAAATACAAGAGGTATGCATTCTAATTCTTATTATATATTATTGCATTCCTCGGATCCAAAATATAAGTTGAATTCCATCAAAAGGTTAACTTGAATATGTGCATATGTTTCCATTACACATTTGTGTATGCACACATTTAGGGGGAGTTCATTCTATATTTTGTGGTATCATTAGTATTGATCCATATTCCCTTGTCCACATATATTTGGGATCGATACGTTGAGACATATCCTTGAATATATTTAACTTGTGTAGTTAATATATTCATATGGGTATATGAGAGTATATGAGACTTGTGTAGTTCATATATGCTCATATATCCTTGAATATATTTAACTTGCGTAGTTAATATATTCATATGAGTATATACAACTTATGTAGTTTGTATACACTCATACTTGGTATATACAACTTGTGTAGTTCGTATATACTCATGGTATATATAACTTGTGTAGTTCATATATACTTGTATGTGAGCATATGAGACTTGTGTGGTTCATATATGCTCATATATCATTGAATATATTTAACTTGCGTAGTTAATATATTCATATGAGTATATACAACTTGTGTAGTTTGTATACACTCATATTTGGTATATATAACTTGTGTAGTTCATATATACTCATGACCTTGTTGTTTCATTAGTATTGATCTTTGTGATCTACTTTGAAATATAACTCTTGAGTATATATATAACTTACGTAGCTTATATATACTCATACCAATTACATTCAATTGTCTGTAATTGTGTTGGTTATCATCAATTACCAAAGAGGAAAAGATTTTGGTATCTTGTTCCAACCATTATGAGTTAATGGTATGTTGTGGTAATTAATGATAATCATATTGTGGAACTAACGTTTCTCCTTGAGTTGGATGAATAGGTTATGTTCTAGGTGGTTGAAGACTTTGGATGACATCATAAGTTGATTGTCATCAAGTCGTGATTCTTGAAGAAGAAGAAATCATCATACGTTGATGATGTTCAATAAAAGGATGATCATCATGCGTTGATGATATTGAAGTGAAGAGCTTGAAGTAAAGGATGCATCATGAGTTGATGCGTGTCAAGTTCAAGAAGATGAGATGATCATTGGTTGATCATCAAGTCAAGAGAAGACTCATCATGTGTTGATGGAAGTCAAGTGAAGAATGCATCATGTGTTGATGCATATCAAGACTCGGGATGGAAGATGTCATCATGTGTTGATGGACATCAAGTCGAGATCCCGAAGCAAAAGAAATCATCATGTGTTGATTGTGAAGTTAAGAACCTGGACTTGAAGTAAGGATGTGCGTCATCAAGCTTCAAGTGGATGTGCAAGGCAAAGGTATGACTAGCTAGGGCTAAGGATGTGTTCCTAGTCTTTTACCGGTCTTGGTGTTTGGTTGTAGACCGGATTGCTAGTATAGGTTGTCGTACTATTAAGAGGGGTCTTGACTAGTAGTTTGAGTTAGTCATGTGTTGATAGCTCATTGTGTTTGCTCTAGCTCAACTTAACATGGTGCCTATATTTGCGAATGTGTTTTGCAAATAGTTGAGGCTCATGGTTATTCCTTGTAGCATGTGACTTGAGTTTGCAAATGTGTTCTGCAAATGGTTTAAGTCCATGTACCTTATTCCTTGTGGCGTTGATTATAAAAGTTGGCAAATGTGTTTTACAACTTGTTGAGAATCTCGCTTTTATCGTTGTTTGCATCGCTTGTCAATTGTGCAAATGTGTTTTGCAAATTGAGTTGAAGCGAAGTGCATTTTGTGGTTTGATTCTAAAAGTTGGCAAATGTGTTTTGCAACTTGTTGAGAATCTTGCCTACATGTCTTGTTTGCATTTCATATCTTTTGCAAATGTGTTTTGCAAATTTGAGTTGAAAAAGAAATGCAAAATTCTGAGTTGATCTCTGATGCGGTCTGACCGGCGTTGTATGGCCGGACTGACCGGACTCGCGGATAATCGCCACGGTCAAGTTTTTCCAGAGAGCGACGTTTTTCTAGAAATTGGATGAGCGGTCTGACCGGAGTTGTGAGTGCGGTCTGACCGGACCCCCGGGTCAAGGACCCGGTCAGCTTTTTTCAGAGAGCTGATTTTCTAGTTTCGGCTGGTGCGGTCTGACCGGCGTGTTACGGGCGGTCTGACCGGCCTGGCTGGTCTAACCGGCCATTGGTTGGCGGTCAGACCGGAGGTCCTCCAACGGCTAGTTTTCTGACCGTTGGAAGGGTGCGATCCGACCGCCATTTGCTCGATCGGGCCGACCGCCTGGCGATTTTTCAAGATGCCTTCTCCCAACGGCTAGTTTTTGAGTGTGGGCTACAAATACCCACCTTGGCCGTGTGAGAAAAAGCAGCTGGTGCCCCATTGAGTTTCTTTGAGCTAAGAGCAAGCCTCTCATACTCTTGTGTGCATGTGTTGCACTTAGTGAGTGATTGAGAGCAAACCCTAAGTGCATGTGTTGCATTAGGTTGTGGATTGCTTATCCATAGAGCTTTGGCACTTGATTGGTTCAAGTGAAAGTTGAGTCTTGTTACTCTTGGTGTTTACCGACACCTAGACGGCGTGGAGGCGTTGTGCGTCGGTGATCTTCTCAAGTGAAGCTTGTGAGAAGACCCGGGCGATTTGTGAGTGGCTTGGTGCTCGCCATCTCCGGAGCGGAGTAAGAGCAACCCTAGTGGATTGGGGTGATAAGTTCAAGTTGGAGTCGGTTCAAGCGGTTGAACTTACTTAGAGGTGTTGGTTCGGTTGGAACCGATCCAAGTGGTTTGGACTTACCTCGGAGGTGTTGCCTAGCGTTTTGGAGCCGATCCAAAAGGTTGAACTTACCTCAACGTGGATTAGGGGAGACCGGCAAGTCTTCGATCACCACGAGAAAAATATCGCCGTGTCAATTGTGGTTTGCATTCTTGAGCTTTACCTTATTGCAATTTACATTCATATAATTAAGTTGCTCATCTATTGTGTATGAATGATTGCCTAGCTATGTGCCATTTACATTGCCTAAATTGAATTGCTCACAAGTTCATGCTCAATTGATTATTATCATTAGACTTGTATTGTTGGAGCACTTAGTTGAGACTAGTGGGTTTTAGGTCTTAATTGTGCAAAACCGTATTTATATTATCTTCCGCATTAGAAATCGGTTTTAGCGTATAAAAGTTTTAAAACACCTATTCACCCCCCCTCTAGTCGGCCTACTCGATCTTACACCTATTAGAGTTTAGTAGCGCTTTTAGATCGTTGTTGCAATAGGTTTTTATTTGGGTTGTGTGTAAGTGGGAGCTGCAGTTTTGCTATTGTAACATCCCAATTTCCAGAGTTTAAAAATCTTTTAAATAGTTAGTAGGAAGAAAATTCACCATTTGGATTTTATTTGAATTTAATTCAAAAGCTTAATATTGGACTTTATAATCAAAAACTTTTAATGTGAATAATCCCAACTTGAACAATGGCCAAAACTATTTTATTTGGGTTCTATGTGCTCAGATATATTTTCTAGATTTATCTAGAATTTTTCTGAGTTCATTTGCTATTTTCTATTGCCTATTTGAATTTCTGGTATTTTCTAAAATAGAAAATCTATTAAAATCTCGGAAATCCTTTCGTGCCTAATCTCCCCGGCCCATTCCTCGCTTTCACACGCAGCAGCCCGTGTGACCCAACTCCCGCAAACCGCCACCAGCAGCACGCCATGCCGCCCCACTGACAGATGGACCCCGCCTGTCAGCCTCTCTCTCTCTCTCCGCGCGCCCGCTCGCTCCCCACCGTTCGATCAGGTTTGGACGGCTAGATGCGCGTGAGGTAACCGGAGGGTCCGATCGTCTCATTGATTGTGGACCGTTGGATCTAAGATGAGCGGTCAGATCTTGAGTCAGTTTAGTAGCCGTGTCGCTTCGCGCGCGCCCGCCCCCTGCCGCTGACGTGTGGGTCCCGCACGTCAGGTCGTCGTCTCCGCGTCACCTTCTTCTTCGCGAGTCCGAAGCCGAGTCCGCCATGGATTCAAACTCGGAGCTCGTCCGACAAAAGGACTTTCCAAACTAAACCGCCCCGGATTTCTTTGCCAAATCCTATCCCCGCTTATCCCGCACTCGTTTCCGTTGGAACCTTATCCCGACACGGACTCTATCTCCGTTTCTCTCTCGTGCTCATCTCGAACTCCTTTTTAGGGTTTCCGCCGCCGCACGCCCCCGGACCCCCCGAGCTCCTATAAATAGGACCCCCGGGATCGCTTGAACACCCGCACCAAAACCCCCAACCCTAGTTCACCCGAGAGCCCTGCGCGCGCCGTTCTTGGTTTTGGTTTTCCACCCGCAAGGTCTCCGGTGAGCTTTTCCGCGCCGTCGGTGCCGCCGAGCTCGCCGATCGCACCACCAAGATCGCACGAGCATAAGCAACCTCCCGTGCTGCCACTTCGCCGAGCATCGCGGAACTCCGATCCGACAAATACCGGCCGCCTCCGCTTAAACGCCGCCGCCATCTCTCGGGTGCCTCGCGCTCGTGAGTGCACCATCGTTCGCGTTAACAAGGGCTTCAACCGGTACCATCGGACCTCGCCGGAGCGCCGCCAGTCGCCGTTGCCGTACGGTCCAGAGCCGCCGCCGTCTTGTCGTCATCCACGTCGGTGCAGCGTCGGCCGTGCACGCAGCGTGGCGGCGGTGGCGCCAGAAGATCCACGGCGCGCCTACGTGGGTAGTCCACCGGACCCCGAGTCTTGAGGCTCGGTGGACCTAGTCCACCGTGAGCCTAGCCTCTGGCATGTGGGTCCCACATGTCGAGATTTCTTTATTATTTCTTTTCCAAAATTTCTCCACGCGTCGACTTGCGCAATAATCTGATTTTCCTTTAGAACATAATTGGAAATTCATGAAATACCGATTTTCAGATTTTATGTATTTCCAATCTTCCAAAGGCCATAACTTTTGCATCCTAACTCGATTGAGCCCATTCAAATTTCTAAATTTGTCTAAATTCGAGATCTACCTAATTATTATTTTTATTTAATTTTTGGAGTTTGTTTTGCCTCTGTTATTTATTTTTTTGGTTGTTTCGCCGTTTGTGCGTGACGCGTCGATACTTCGGGGTTTTAGTCGAAGAAGGCTTCAACCAAGTTCAAGACCAGTACATAGACCTATTCCAAGGCAAGTCATACCTTTGATCATATTGAATCCCAGTTTTCCCAAATTACATTGTGTTAAATTATTGCATTTACTTTAATTATGTGTTTAACTGCTTTTGGGCTAGTTATTGATCCAATCTGTTATGTTCACCTTGCCTACTTGTATACCTTAATCTTTTGTCGCCTAGATTGGTTTATTATTTAGTTGGTATTAACATATTGCCAACATGGTTGGTTAGACCGACTAGAATTGCTTAGCCATGCTACGAGTCATCATCTCATGTGAGTGCAATTATGAAATTGACTAAGTGACTATGGGCGTGTGATAAAACTGTGTGTTGTGTGCTATTACTCGTGATGGCATATGTTGCACTAAACCAACTGGGTGGTAAAAGATTTAGACGAGGCAAGTGGTGGATCTTGTGTGAACCGGTGGCTTTGTGATTGGGATTTATCGTGTGGTTTAGTTAGAAAAGCGGAAGTCTTGCCTTGGTCAATTAAGGACTTAACTTTGTGCGCCATTGAACTGAAGCTTTCTTGACGACCGCATGTCCGTAACAGGCCTAACTTAGTAGGTTACGGAGTTTCAACATTGGGGTTCGGTGGATAGGTTAAGCTTTGTGATATGGGATCGTGTGAATAAGAACGTCAATGTTGAGACGGTTGCCGAACTGTTTTGTTACGATTAGTGCTAGCTACACTAGTTGTATCGTGTGGGTAAAGTGTACAAACCTCAGAGTGTTAAACAATCTATTCGAATAGCGCGTCATGCGTCATGGACAATGCTCGGGATTTCACATGAGGGGTAGTGTTCATAAAATGTGGGATTGGGAGCCGTGTGATCTCAATCATATGGTCATGTGAATCAATCGGTTTAGTGTGTCTTTTGGAAACAATCATAACTTAATATTGCTTATTTGTTTTAAATTATGCTTTCAATCTATTACTTGTATTCAATTGCAAATGTTGCATTTCGCAAAATAACCCGAAGCCATTCCTTTGGAATAAGCCCGCATCTATATATTGCATTACGTGGTATGATTTGCGAGTGCGGTTGTGTACTCACGCTTGTTGTAAAACATGCGCCCAAACCTCTGATGGGAGGAGTCTTCGCTTTGCTTTCGAGGAGGAGTTTGTGGAAGAAGGTTGATCGTTAGGTCATCGATCCCATCGGTTGCTGTGGTGTGTTGATTGGAGTTTGCCGAGTTTATTTCGTTCATTGCGGTATTTCTCTAGTGTTAGCCTGCGTGGCTTAATAAGTTGTAACCCGACCTTAAGGTCAAAACTCTAAGTTGTTACCCAAACTATTCGTTTATGTTATATTTCGCTTGTGTGGATTGATATTCACCTATGTTACATTGTGTGCACTAGCGTGATCTGGACTAGTGCGAGAATACACGAGGGTCCGAGTGCATTTTGGGTCCCGGCAGAGGTGGTATCGAGCCATATTGACTGTAGGTCTTGACCTTAGTTAGATTGGCCGTCTTCAGAGTGTCCAAACTATTTTCTAAAGGAAAAATTAACTTGTAAAGTTAATCAAATGCTTAACTCTCCTCATATCTCTCTCGCCTCAAATTTTGCTATAATCTTTTCTTTCCCATTGTTTTAAAAGTTGTTCTTACCTTAAATGCTGTCTTGACAGATGCCTCGCATATGAGACCTATGGCGGCGTTGTGGAGGATTCGCCGCCGAACTTTGGAAGCTTCGCAGTACTTGGAGGTTTTGATCGTCCGTTGTACCGAGGAAACAACTAGATGGTGGATGGACATAAGCGGGTGCGATCCGTCGCTGACGATCTACGCCAGATTAACACCAAGGCAAGCCACCACAACATCTCCGTCGGGAGGATCACTTGGAGTGAAGGAATACAGAATCGCCGCGCTGGCCATGCTTCGGATTTGCCACATCTACATGCGCGAGTTGCAAGGAACCGTCTTCCGCTACCATCCCAGCAGCGGCGCACGTGGGAGCTACTCGCACACTATCCATCCACGGAGGAGAAGAAAATGCCACGATGGTACACCTCGTCCGTGCGTCGTCGCCAAGAGGAATCCATGGAGATGATGGTCGCGATCTAGACGGTGCCTACAAGAGCTCGCACTAAGTCAAGAGAAGATCGCCATCTGGAAGAGATACCGGCGCCCACCACCGAGCGTACCAAGAAGAGGAAGAAGATCTAGAGGAACATGAAGAATCTGAGGAAGATCCAGAGGAGGTGGAGCCAGAACCAGAGGAGCCTGTCGCGCCATCGACGCCTGTTCCTGTTGCACCAGTTCCGGGGCACCAGGATCAGTTTGCGAAGATGCCAGCACAGTTCAAGGTCTACAATGGCGGAGCACACTGTAGTGGTTGTGGAGGTTACCTCAGCGACTGAGTTCGCTAAGGCCTAGGTTCGCAGTTGAGGCTTAGTGTGTTAAGCCACGTCAGTCTAAGCCTAGTTGTGTCGCCCTTTAGGCGTTAGATTGTGTGCTTAGGTTCGCTATTTTCTTTGAGTGTGAGTATGAGCTGCAAAGGCCCTTGGGCATCTGTTGCAAGCCATACTAAGTTCTTAAGTAATAAAGTTGCTTTTGGTTCTCTCAGTTGTTGTTGGGTTTAACCAATCCCCCGCTTAGTTCTTAACTCACCCCATGCTTTCTACCTTATCTAACCCTTGGAGCTTCGCCAGATGGTTACAACTCGCCAGACAGTTGCAAGTGGTTCGGGTACCCGACACCAGAGCGGTGGGCGACCAAGAACAGAGGCGCTCACGCCACCAAGCACCTTGGTGGATCTGCAGAACTTTGGAGCTTTCATGGCAGCACAGACTCAGCTGATGAATACCATGATGACTCGGATGCAAGCCATGCACAACGAACAATAACAACAACAATCACCAAAGACGGAGCCCGGTGCTCATGGTCACCATGGACCATCCAAACTTGCGAAATTCATGAGGACTCGGCCACCAACATTTTACGGACATGTCTCACCGTGGAAGGCGATGATTGGCCGGGTGATTGAAAGGAAGCTGCGATCACTCAATGCGGCGATCATGAAAAAGTTCTCTATGCCTCTCACGGTTGGAGGGCATCGCGGCGAATGGTGGGAGAACCTGCGCGCTCATGAGGCACCACGAATATCACTTGGGAGGAATTCTCTCACATTCCGCCAATACCACGTACTGAAGGAATCATTGAACTAAAGAAAGATGAATTTCATGCCCTGAAGCAGGGAAGCTTGTCAGTGTCTGACTATCTCAACAAGTTCTCGCAACTTGCTCGCTATGCTACGTAAGATGTTGCAATGCACAAGGCTCGCGAGAGTCGTTTCAAGGGACCGAACACGGACTTCAGTCAATCTCCTTGCACATACCTTCCACGACTTCCAAGAACCGATCAATAAAGCTTTAGTCATGGAGGATAAGCGCAAGGAACGGAAGACAATCGCAAACGCAGGATGATCCAAAGAGGAGGCGGCAATTCCAACAGAGAGCAAGGACAGTGCCACCGCAGTTCAACCGGTTTTCTCCACCAAACTCCGCCAGAACACCTGCACCAACCTCAGCACCTCGTCCAGTTACTCAGAACACTCGCACCCCAGCACCGACCAACGCTAATCCAACAGTCAACAAGTCGCAAGAGCCAAGGGTGTGCTATACTTGCCGCCAACCGTGCCACTACGCCGTCGGTGTCCACAGAGGGGAACGATCACTCGATTCGTTTCAACCTTGGAGCTACACCAAATAAGACACCGGCACCGGGTCACCAACAGGGAACTTTCCAAGCCCCCAACCAGCCAGGAGGAGGGACGCAATCCGTGGTCCGAGGCCGTGTCAACCACGTCACCCTGGAAGGAGCACAGGAGGCACCAGACGTCGTACTGGGTAAGTTCCTGGTTAATTCAGTACCCGCATCAGTTCTATTTGATTCTGGAGCTTCGCATTCTTTTGTGTCTCAAGTTTTGCAACTAAGAATAAGTTGGAGGCTATACAACTTAATCATACTCTATTAGTTCAATCGCTTGAGCGAGCTAAGCTCTAGAGTGGGTTGTTTAGGAGCTAAGTTACTCATAGTGGAGTTGAGTTTCTAGCCAACCTAATTGTTCTAGACACCCAAACCCTAGATGTCATTCTTGGCATGGATTGGCTATCCAAGCACAAAGCTGTGCTGGATTGTGGCCGAAGAGCCGTAACGGTTGAGAATACTGATGGAAGGAAAGTAGAGTTTCTAGCCACATCAGTTCGTGAAGGACACTTGCTAGTAAACAATCGAAGACCATTGCATTGGAGAATGTACCAATAGTCGAGAATACCGGATGTGTTTCGGTAAGAGTTACCCTAATGCCACGGCCGTGACATCGAGTTCGTCATTGATCTAGTGCCGGGACATCGCCAATTTCTAGCGACCTTATCGAATGCCACCGGTGGCGAGTTAGCGAAATGAAGAAGCGATTGAAGAACTTCGAGAAGGGTTTCGTAAGACCAAGTTCGCCACCGTGGGAGCACCGGTCTTGTTCGTCAAGAAGAAAGACGGAAGCATGAGGATGTGTATCGACTCACCGCTTCTCTCAACGAGGTCACTATCAAGAATAAGTATCCATTGCCCGTGATAGGCGATCCGCTTGACCGGATGAAGGGAGCCGAGTGTTCTCAAAGATCGACTTGCGATCGGGCTACCATCGATTGAAGATCTACCTAGGGATATACCAAAGACCGCTTTCTCAACGCGGTATGGACATTATGAGTTCTTGGTCATGTCATTTGGTGACAAATGCCCCACTTACTTCATGAACATGATGAACAAAGTCTTCATGGAATACCCGACAAGTTTGTAGTGGTGTTCATTGACGATATTCGGTTTATTCCAAATCGAGGAGGAACACGCAGAACACCTGAGGTTAATTTTGGAGAAACTCAGGGAGCATCAGTTTTATGCCAAGTTCAGTAAGTGTGACTTTTGGAAGAAGGAAGTGGATTTCCTTGGCCATGTGATGACCGCCGATGGAGTAGTAGTTGACCGGGAAAAGTAAAGCGATGTTACATCGACCACCAAGATCAGAACCAAGATTCGCAGTTTTTTGGGGATGGCAGGTTATTACCGCCGTTTTATTGAAGGATTCTCATCGATTGCTAAGCCTCTTACGCAATTGTTGAAGAAGGAGAAAAAGTTCACTTGGACTCCAGCCTGTGAGGAAAGTTTTCGAGAGTTAAAGAAGCGCTTGACCTCAGCCCCAGTGCTGATTTTGCCAGATATTCGCAAGGATTTCGATATCTATTGTGATGCTTCACGTCAAGGATTAGGATGTGTCCTGATGCAAGAAGGAAGAGTCACGCTATGCGTCAAGACAATTGAGACCTCACGAGGAGAATTACCCTACTCATGATCCGGAATTAGCCGTCGTAGTGCATGCCTTAAAGATTTGGCGTCATTACCTCATCGGAATCATTGTGAAGTCTACACGCACCATAAAAGTCGAAGTACATTTTACCCAATGATCTGAATATGAGACAGAGAAGATGGTTGGAATTGATTAAGGATTATAATCTTGGAATCCACTACCATCCGGAAAAGCCAATGTAGTTGCAGACGCTCTAAGTCGTAAGAGTTACCGCAATGTTTTGGAAGTAAAGGAAAATTTCCTAACTTTATGAAGAATTTGAAGCTAAAGCTAGAAGTTGTGTCAGAGTGATTTGTGGCCAATTTGGAGTACAGTCTACCTTGGAGAAACAGATTCGTGAAGCACAACCAAAGGATCCGTGTTGTCGGACATCAAGATCAAAATGGCGGAGGGGAAATTCAAAGATTTCACCAAGGATGATCAAGACATACTGGATTAATGGTCGTATCGTGTACCGGATATCGATGGTCTAAAACGATTAATCTTAAAAAAGCCCATGACTCAAAGTATTCGATTCACCTGGAAGTACCAAGATGTACCAGATGTTAAGAATAAGTTTTGGTGGCCAAATTTGAAGCGAGAAGTCGCGAGTTTGTTGCCTTGTGCGACACCTATCGAGAAAATAAAGGCGAACACGAGAGACCAGCGGGTTTGTTTGCAGCACAAGATTCGAGAATGGAAGTGGGAAGAAATCGGGATGGATTTCATCACGGTTTACCCAAGACCCAATCGAGTTACGATTCGATCCGGGTAATAGTTGATCGATTGACCAAGGTCGCACATTTTCGCGATCAAAACCACGTACTCGGAGATCACCTTGCGAGTTGTACATGGCCGAATTGTCAGTTTGCATGGAGTGCCCAAGAAAATAGTGTCAGATCGAGGATCTCAGTTCACCTCTCGTTTTTGGCAAAGTTTGCATGAAGCATTGGGTACCCATCTGAATTTCAAGATCGCTTATCATCCACGCATGGATGGACAGATGAAAGAGTCAATCGATATTGAGGATATCTTTGAGAGCTTGCGCCTAGCAAATGCTACCCGATGGGATAAAAGTTTGTCGTATGCAGAGTTCTCGTACAACAACAGTTATCAAGCCAGTCTGCAAATGTCGCCATTTGAAGCTTTGTATGGCCGTGCCTGCCGAACCCCGTTAAATTGGTCAGAGACAGCTGAACGTACAGTGTTCGGGCCAGATATCATCCAAGAGGCAGAAGAACAGGTTGCTATGATCAGGGAAAGGCTAAAAATAGCCTACCAAGGCGTAAGAGTTATCGCGATAACCGCCGTCGAGATCTCGATTTGAGCCGAAGATTTTGTCTATCTTCGGGTGACCCCGCTCAGAGGTGTCAAAAGGTTTCATGCCAAAGGGAAGCTTGCCCCTAGGTATGTGGGCCCGTTCAAGATTTTGGAACGCCGTGGGGAAGTGGCTTACCAATTGGAGCTACCGCAGTCGTTAGCAGGAGTACATGATGTCTTTCATGTCTCGCAGTTGAAGAAGTGTCTTCGTGTGCGGAAGAGCAAGACCTACTGGAATCAATTGTTTTGAAAGAGGATCTTACCTACAAGGAGCAGCAATCAAGATCTTGGATGTCGCAGAGCGCCTCACCGTAGCAAGGCTGCTCGTTTTGCAAGGTCCAAAGGAGCAACCACTCGTAAGGAGAAGCGGCGTGGGAACGTGAAGAAGAGCTGAAAGCCGAGTTCCCTAATCTTTTCTCTAGCTAGCCTGAATCTCGGGGACGAGATTCCTTTAAGGGGGGGAGGTTTGTAACATCCCAATTTCCAGAGTTTAAAAATCTTTTAAATAGTTAGTAGGAAGAAAATTCACCATTTGGATTTTATTTGAATTTAATTCAAAAGCTTAATATTGGACTTTATAATCAAAAACCTTTAATGTGAATAATCCCAACTTGAACAATGGCCAAAACTATTTTATTTGGGTTCTATGTGCTCAGATATATTTTCTAGATTTATCTAGAATTTTTCTGAGTTCATTTGCTATTTTCTATTGCCTATTTGAATTTCTGGTTTTTTCTAAAATGGAAAATCTATTAAAATCTCGGAAATCCTTTCGGGCCTAATCTCCCCGGCCCATTCCCTGTTTACCGCACGCGCAGCCCGGTGTGCCCGCCTCCCTTGCCCGCCAAATTTCAGCGCCGCGCCACGCCTCCCATCGATGATGGACCCCTTTGTCGGCCTCTCTCTCTCTCTCGCGCCCGCCGCTTCCCACCGCTCGATCGAGTTTGGGCGGCTAGATGCACGTGAGGTAACCGGAGGGTCCGATCGTCTCATTGATTGTGGACCGTTGGATCTAAGATGGCGGTCGATCTTGAGTCGATTTAGTAGCCGTGACGCCGCGCGCGCGCCACCTCGCCGTCGGCGTGTGGGTCCCGCACGTCAGGTCGTCGTCTCCGCGTCACCTTCTTCTTCGCGAGTCCGAAGCCGAGTCCGCCATGGATTCAAACTCGGAGCTCGTCCGACAAAAGGACTTTCCAAACTAAACCGCCCCGGATTTCTTTGCCAAATCCTATCCCCGCTTATCCCGCACTCGTTTCCGTTGGAACCTTATCCCGACACGGACTCTATCTCCGTTTCTCTCTCGTGCTCATCTCGAACTCCTTTTTAGGGTTTCCGCCGCCGCACGCCCCCGGACCCCCCGAGCTCCTATAAATAGGACCCCCGGGATCGCTTGAACACCCGCACCAAAACCCCCAACCCTAGTTCACCCGAGAGCCCGCGCCGCCGTTCTTTGGTTTTGTTTTTCCACCCGCAAGGTCTCCGGTGAGCTTTTCCGCCGCCGCCGTCGGTCCGCTGGAGCTCGCCGATCGCACCACCAAGATCGCACGAGCATAAGCAACCTCTGGTGTCTGCCAGCCAGCCGAGCATCGCCGGAACTCCGATCCGACAAATACCGAAGCCGCTCCTCCGCTTAAACGTCGCCGCCGGCCATCTCCGGGTGCCTCCGCCGCTCGTGAGTGCACCATCAGGTTCGCGTTAACAAGGGCTTCACTGTACCATCGGACCTCGCGAGCGCGCGCCGCTCGCCGTTGCCGTACGGTCCAGAGCCGCCGCCGTCTTGTCGTCATCCACGTCGGTGCCAGCGTCAGCCCCGTGCATGCGTGGCAGCCAGGTGGCGCCCAGTCAGCATCCACGGGCGCGCCTACGTGGGTAGTCCACCGGACCCCGAGTCTTGAGGCTCGGTGGACCTAGTCCACCGTGAGCCTAGCCTCTGGCATGTGGGTCCCACATGTCAGAGATTTCTTTTATTATTTATTTTTCTGAAATTTCTCCGCTGACGTCAGCTTGCACAATAATCTGATTTTCCTTTAGGAACATAATTCGGGAAATTTATGAAATACTGATTTTCAGCATTTTATGTATTTCCAATCTTCCAAAGGCCATAACTTTTGCATCCTAACTCCGATTGAGCCCATTCAAATTTCTAAATTTGTCTAAATTCGAGATCTACCTAATTATTATTTTTATTTAATTTTTGGAGTTTGTTTTGCCTCTGTTATTTATTTGTTTTGGTTGTTTCATTCGTTTGTGCGTGAGACGTCGATACTTGGGGTTTTCGTCAAGAAGGCTTCAACCAAGTTCAAGACCAGTACATAGACCTATTCCAAGGCAAGTCATACCTTTGATCATATTGAATCCCAGTTTTCCCAAATTACATTGTGTTAAATTATTGCATTTACTTTAATTATGTGTTTAATCGCTTTTGGGCTAGTTATTGATCCAATCATTATGTTCACCTTGCCTACTTGTATACCTTAATCTTTTGTCGCCTAGATTGGTTTATTATTTAGTTGGTATTAACATATTGCCAACATGGTTGGTTAGACCGACTAGAATTGCTTAGCCATGCTACGAGTCATCATCTCATGTGAGTGCAATTATGAAATTGACTAAGTGACTATGGAACTGTGTGATAAAGCTGTGTCTTTGTGTGCTATTACTCGTGATGGCATGTGTTGCACTAAACCAACTGGGTGGTAAAAGATTTAGACCGAGGCAAGTGGTGGATCTTGTGTGAACCGGTGGCTTTGTGATTGGGATTTATCTGTGTGGTTTAGTTAGAAAAGCGGAAGTCTTGCCTTGGTCAATTAAGGACTTAACTTTGTGCGCCATTGAACTGAAGCTTTCAGCACGACCGCATGTCCGTAATGTGCCTAACTTAGTAGGTTACTGGAGTTTCAACATTGGGGTTCGGTGGATAGGTTAAGCTTTGTGATATGGGATCGTGTGAATAAGAACGTCAATGTTGAGGCGGTTGCCGAACTGTTTTGTTACGATTAGTGCTAGCTACACTAGTTGTATCGTGTGGGTAAAGTGTACAAACCTCTGCAGAGTGTTAAACAATCTATTCGAATAGCGCGTCATGGTCATGGACAATGCTCGGGATTTCACATGAGGGGTAGTGTTCATAAAATGTGGGATTGGGAGCCGTGTGATCTCAATCATATGGTGTGTGAATCAATCGGTTTAGTGTGTGTCTTTTTGGAAACAACTGTTAACTTAATATTGCTTATTTGTTTTAAATTATGCTTTCAATCTATTACTTGTATTCAATTGCAAATGTTGCATTTCTGCAAAATAACCCCAGAAGCCATTCCTTTGGAATAAGCCCGCATCTATATATTGCATTCTGTGGTATGATTTGCGAGTACGGTTGTGTACTCACGCTTGTTGTAAAACTTGCGCCCAAACCTACAGAAGTGGAGGAGTCTTCGCTTGCTTTCGAGGAGGAGTTTGTGGAAGAAGGTTGATCGTTAGGTCATCGATCCCAGTCGGTTGCCTGTGGTGTGCTGATTGGAGTTTGCCAGAGTTTATTTCGTTCCGCTGCAGTATTTCTCTAGTGTTAGCCCTGCGTGGCTTGATAAGTTGTAACCCCGACCTTAAGGTCAAAACTCTAAGTTGTTACCCAAACTATTCGTTTATGTTATATTTCGCTTGTGTGGATTGATATTCACCTATGTTACCGCTGTGTGCACTAGCGTGATCCTGGACTAGTGCAGAATACACAGAGGGTCCAGAATTGCATTTTTGGGTCCCGACAGCTATCAAGTATTATGTTGCAGTCACACTAATGCTTTAATTTGAAGAGTTTAATTGTTCTTCCATAGCATTCCAGCTATGTTTTCTGTCTTCTTGTCCTTGCCTTTGGGTATAATATGTTCCCCTAATTAGGCTGTTTTCATCTACTCTATGTTGTCTATCTTATCTATTGTGCTATTCCCCCTCATCTACATTGCTTTTCTATCTTACCTGTTAAACCTGTGGAGGATTATCACAGATGGTTGACACTCGCAATACTTCGAACCGCACTCAGTCAGATGATGCCAATGCCAACGCTAATGTCAATGCAAGCGACCAGTCACCAGCCCCTGGAGCCGCAGAGCCAAACATGACACAACTTTTAGCAGCTCAAACGCAATTCATGAGTGCAATGATGCAGAACATGAATACCATGATGACACAGCAAAGTCAGACCGCCGCTACAATAGTCAACTTGTTGAACCAAAACAGTCAGAATAATCAGAACAATCAAGTAGTAGCTGTTCCGCCGCCAGCTCATCATCATTCCAAGCTATCAGAGTTTATGAAGACTCGTCCACCTACGTTTTCTCATTCGTCAGAACCTGTGTGGTCATGACCTTTAGTCTTTTTGCAAAGATCATCCTCTTTTGTCACGACCACCCTGTGTGGTCATGACCTCTGGTCTTTTTGCAAAGACCACCCTGGTGGAACAGGACCCCCTTTGCCTTCTGCGGAACCTTCTCAGGACCTCCTCCTAGGACCACCCCGTCGTTGGACCTCTCCTTTGGTCACAACTTTTTCCTGTTGCTTTGATCAACCTTTTTGTTTGAGCCAACGTTGTCCCTTTTTCCTTTCTGCACGCTTGCAGCAGAAAGTCTCTGAACATTTAATGTTGCGGCGGCACATTAAATGTGGTCATATCTGAGGTACTTTGTTTCATCCTTTTGATGGTATGTTTTGTCTTATCCTTGTCTTGTTTTTCACCTACCCTTGACATGTTGCCCTGAGCCTCAGGGTTTCCCCGCTAGCTCTAGCTATTTGTAGCCCGGGTGTGCCTCCCTTCAACACCTTTTTTCTCATTTCTAACTCCCTTGCTCTCGCCTAGTTCTCTCTGTGCTTGTTTCTCAAGCTTCACTTTCCATTGGGTTGGACCTCCCCTCTCGCTAGGACCTCCTGCTCTTCTGGTTTTGAGTTGAATTTGTTTAAGTTCTTTTGAGTCTTTTAAGTTCTTTTGCCTGAGTTTGTCTTGTTTATTTGGTTCTTCGCGAACGTGTAGGTCCCGAGTTCGAAGAGGATTTCTTGGATCAAGCAGCCCCTGCCGAAGCCTCGCCACTACTCAACGAAGGCAAGTCGCAGATCTTTGATCATATTGGACCCGGTTTTTTCCAAAAGTATATTGTTTTACTTTATCATGTATGGCTACTTTTATAGCAAAGATTTTGGGCAGTAGCTTTTCCTAATTGTTATTATGCCTCCTTGGATATTTGTACTCGACATGTTGCCATGTTCTCCTTGGACAACTTAGAATGGGTATTTTAGTTGGTATTCTTTGACTTTGCCAACATGGGACCGTAGCTATGCTTAGCCTTGCCTAGAACCACTGGTCTGGTGAGTCTTGTTTTCTTCTTTAATAATCTTGACTAATGAATTATAGAATCGTGGTGAGATGCCACTGTTGAGCAACCGTGGTGAGATGTCACTGTTGTGTTAATTGTGGTGTGATGCCGCTTTTGCTAAAACTTGTGGTGCCAAGACCAGCGTGGTCTTTTGGCCAGGTTAAACCCAAAACTGTTTTCTCACCCGGGGAAGTGAATGTGCAGTAAAGGGAGGTGCTTTGCGTACTGTGGGATGTGGTTGTCTTCCCTTGGTGGATTAAGGATTTAACTTTATGTTCCTTTGATCTGGGTATCACCGTGCAACTACAAGACTATTTTATGGGGGTGGTCTAGGCCAAATAATTAGCAATGACTTGGTTCGGTTCTGTTGTGCTTGAAGTGTGTGCTGATTCACACTTGGCGCAAAAGGGGGCACGAATCTGGCAGGTATCTTTGTTAGAAGCGAAACCTTAGCGGGCAGAACTGAGCGAGCTCAAAGCTTTGTAAAGGCCTTGCCGCGCTCTCTAGACTGCTCAACTTCGAAAATGAGCAAAGAGTTTCGACGGGAACTCGACCCGCTAGAGAGGTCGTGAATTGTGGGTAAAGTTGTACACCTCTGCAGAGTAGAAATCTATTCGAATAGCCAAGTCCTTGGTCATAGACATTGCTTGGAGATTTTGCGTAGGGGGTAGCTTTTCAAAAGAGGTCTTGTGAACCCTAGGGTGGTCCAGGATGCTCCCGAAATGGTGCTCTGGGGAGGTCCTTGATCCCTAGGGTGGTCTTTGGGAGCTCTGGAGTTGGTGCTCCAGGGTGGTCGTGGAGGTGGTCCTAGACGTAAGTGCGCCCAGACCTCCCACGAGTGGTCTTTGGGAGTGAGTTGGTGCTCACAACCTCCTTTTAAACAAATGTACTTATGTATTATTGTTTTTGAACTTAAGCCTGCAATCTATCTATGTTATTTCCTGTGAAATATTGCTTTCTGTAACTAACCCTACAGCTCTCCGTTGTCAATGTCGATGCATAAATATTATTTGCATAATTGTTCCCTACGATTTGCTGAGTACATTCAACGTACTCATGGTTTTGAGCCCCTTGTTTGAGCAGTGGCCGAAGATGATTTAGATCAAGGTGGCTCATACCTCTTAGAGGAGGAGTTCTTTGATGACCCGACCTTCTAGGAGACGTCCTCCACTCGATAGCCTATGGGTTTGCCGGATGGCTTCACATGCTTTTGGTGGTTCCGCTGTGAGGTGCTGTTGTCGGTTTTTGTAAGCCCTCGTTAGCAACCTCTGTAAAAAACCTTGGTCATAAGGCCCTTGTCTAATATAAGTTTTACTTTATTTGTTGTTCCAGTTGTTGAACTATGCGGTTGTGATTTCACATATGTTGATTTGTGCGAGTTAGCTTCGGTTCCTGGGACTAACTCAATGCACAGAGACCAGACCTCCGGGAGGTCTTCGTGATCTCCTAGGAGGTCTTGGAGGACCTCCTCTTAGGGTGTTCTTGGAGGACCTACCAGACCTCCGGGTGGTCCTGTCGGACCTCCCTAAGGGGTCTTGGGAGGCCTTTCTTAGTACATCCCGAGGTGATCCTGACAGCTTTGCTTCGAGACACTGTACAGAGATAAAGGACACCGCGGGACAAACCGCGAGAGGATCACTCACGAGTGCACGCTACGTTGCGCTAGTTGCGTATGCACTTGTAACAAGCCTCTTCTTCTGCGTAGGCCTTGTTCACATGTCATGGCCGTATGTTCGATGGTGGTGCGTATTTCGATCAGTACCTCTCTGATTATTTCAACAAGGGAGATGTGATGCAAACCTGAAGTGCAGAGTTGTATGGCTATAACATGGTTGGTCATTCCACTGGCCATTCGACCTAAAAGCAACTTATCTGAGCCACAGACATTGATAGGCTGAAGGAAAAGGTTGACCGGCTATAGGTACGATGTATTAGGAATGACATAGACGAAGCAGAAGCCGGACATCGTACGAAGAAGTGCCCTATTTGCAGGGAGTTTAGGTACACCTTCAAGAAATGCTCTATAAAAAATACACAAGATGAAGGAGAAAATTGGCAGTTCGGACGGCGCCGCGGGGACCTCATCCGACCGTCCTACTCAAGGCTTTCGAGATAGCGGACGTTGAGGTTGCGGCTACGGGAAAGGTTTGTTTTGTTGAAACATGTGGTGCTCAATGCATTGTAATATCATTTTAATTTGCTGAAAACTAGGTGATAACGTTGTGCTGAGTGTTTTGTAATATCATTCTGATTTATCGATAAAATATGTGATGACGTGGTGCTGAATGCTTTGTAATATTATTATGATTTGTTGACAAAATATGTAATGACGTGGTGCTGAATGCTTTATAATATATCATTATGATTTATTGACAAAATATTAAATACCCCACTCAACCAAACGAATCCCTACGAACAATTTTTGACACTGTTCATATGCTACCACGTAAGAGCTGGGACAAAAACAAAAGGAAGAAAAAAAGGGGAGAAGCCACATATCTCCGTTTCTAAGTAAAATAAATAGTGCTTTCTGTTGAGGAACCATCGCTGGCGAGTCCAGTCCGAGCGAGTACCTCGTAGACAAACTCAGAATCGTAAGAACAATGCATGAACACAAGAACAGAATAAGAGATAGAACACAGAGATGTAGGGGGACTTCTTGCTTCTCTTTATTCCTTCATCCATCGATCAATCCTTTACAATGAATAGCACCCCCTATTTATAGGCTACAACCCTACTAGGGTTTTGGATGGGGCGCCCACTAATGGGCCGACTGCAGGGTCAGGCCCATAGTTTCCCAACACTCCCCCTTGGGCACCCATCCTTCATGTCTATGTCTCACAAAACTCCATAAAAACCCAGTGGAAAAATTTGAAGAAAGAGTACATGAATCATGTTACGCTATGTTGCAAATTGCCTCATTAAAAACCTTAGCCGAGAAACTTGGGAAAACTCATCAAGGAAAAAGAGTACAATCCACCCAATTTCATTTAATCTCGAGATTTACCTTTTGGGTACTCGATCTTCGTGATCAAGCTTTAGTAATGAGTTTGTGAAGATTCTCCCCACATTATGTACTTCTCTAAGTCTCATCATTCCAATTCCACATATGCATCTTTCAAAGCTAGGCTGAAGTGACTTCTTGAATAAATCGCAAGATTCTCACATGACCTAGTATGCGATGCTTTGATTACGTTCATCTTTTGCAATTCATGAGCATAGAAGAACTTGGGGTTGATATGCTTTGTGAGAGGATTCTTCACAATAACCCATCTGCACTTGTGCAACACAAGCCGCATTATCTTCATTGATAATAGTGGGGTTGGTGCGGTATTCAATCCACATAACTGCTGGATGTAGTGAATCATCCGCCGGCCAAGTACATTCTCGTGAGGCCTCGTATAATGCTATTGTTTCGAGTGGTTAGTCAAGTCGGTACAAGACTCGCTTAGACGATTTTCATGGAATTGCAGTTCCACCACATAGGAGTTCATAGCACATTTGCGATTTGGTGTATGCGGGTCCTACAAGTACCGTTTCTGCATTGTCATTCATAGTTAAGTCTTTGTTCTTTACAGAGAAACAGACCAAGTTCTTTGCTTCCTTAGAGGTATCGGAAGATATCCTTTATTCCCGCCAATGCCTTTGGTAGGTTACGCACTATACCTTGCTAGTAGGTTCTGGCAAATACAATGTCCGTTCTAATGCAGTTTGCTAAATACATCGGTGCTTCTATTGCACCTCGGTGTGGGAGTTCGGTCCCGGACTTCCTCCCCTCTTCTTTAGGTGCAGATGAGTCTTTGTCTTGTTTGCAAAGATCTTTCGACCATTGGCACTTTCAAAGGGTATGTCTTTGCCAAGTCGAACCTTTCTAACACCTTACGAGTGTAGGTGATGATGCAATAATGTTCCTTGAGGGCATGCTCAAGCTGCAAGCCTAAGCAATATTTAGTTTTACCCAAACCTTTCATTTCGACTCAACTCTGTAAGAGTTTGCTTTCTTAATATCCTTGAGGTTAGATAATATTGAGATCATCTTCATACATCGAGATTATACAAAATCCATTCTAGGATTGTTGTATAAATACACGTGGTTTATTCTCATTGTTCGTGTAGCCTTTCTTGCATAGAAAGTCGCCTGCGATTATACCACATTACGCTGATTGCTTAAGTTCGTATAATGACTTTCTCGAGTTTCACATGTATATATTTCTATTTGCTCTATCTTGGTTGGAGACGAGGATACATTCAGTATCTTCATATAAATGTCTGAATCAATATTTCATAAAGGTATCTTTGTACCCCATCCATCAATTTCAATTCTAACTTCAAGTTCACCGCCATTGAGATAAATATCTAAAGGAGTTCCGCCATGACCGGGAATAGGTTTCTTCATAATCATCTCTGGATGTTCAATAAAACCTTATGCAACGAGTCTTGCTTCTTTTCATTTCTCTTTCGAACAAATATCCACTTATGCCCTACAGGGTGCACAAGGGGCGACGTGCGCTTCTGAGCCCAAACGCCCTTCTTTTATTCGGAGAGAATAATTTAGTTTCTCTCGCCTTCTTTCAATCCGATCTTTTCTTTCATTCAATGACGTCTGACTCAATCAAGATTGATGATTGTGGCAAGTTTCTTTGCAAAGTATATGTCGACATTGGCTGTTGTCATATTCAAAGATTCTCCCGATCGAGGTCATAAATTTTATAGCTATTTCTTCAAGGGGCTATTCTTCTAATGCTTCTACTTGCTCACTGCTGCTTCCAATTGCAGGGCAAGTCCCTTTGGTTTTTCAGCTCCGATGTGTGCGCACACATCCATGCTGATGTCTCCCTTCATGGGGATGTTCAATTCTTGTATGCCTTTTCTGAAGGTTCCATACCGATACCAAGTCTCAACTGGCTCCCCTTTTGGTTCTGGGGCACTTCGGTGATCGGCTGTGTCAAGTCCTTCTTATCCTTTTTCACGGCGTCCCGGTTGCCGGATTCGAGGGGCCGGAGTTCTCGTCCTTTTCTGAGGCCTCTGGACGGGATTAGGGATACCTTCATTGGTATTTCAACCCTCTCCAGTGCATTGCGTACAGGCAAATGCTACTTGGTCACGCTCTTCAAATCACTAAAGTGGTCTGACAGTTGATTTGCTAATATTTGCAAATCTATTATCTTCTGGACTTCAATTGTCTTCTAGACTTCAATTCAATTATCTTCTGGACTGCAATTATCTTCTGGACTTCTCTATTTGCTTCACTAGTGCGTGGGTCATATGCATAGATTTTTAATTATCTTCTGGATTTCAATTGTCTTCTAGACTTCAATTATTTCCCGACATTATCATAAAAGGGTTGATTTCCTCCCCCTAATGACGGGAAACTAACCTCATCTCATGTACTATCAGCGAATCGGGCATTGTTCAAATCTCCAGTCATCGGGTCTAGATACCTGATTATGGATGCTGTCTCATAACCAACGTATATCCCAGACTTTCGGAGAGGGCCCATTGCAGTCCGCTGTGGTGGTGGTATAGGTACATAAACCTTGCAACCAAACCTTCAGAGATGAGAAGTTTTCGGTGGTGACCCTTGCGCTAGTTGCTTAGGTGGATGGATGTTATAGGCCGACGGTCTAAAATTGATGAGAGTTGCTGCGAGCAGGACTGCGTGTCCCCAACACGTAGTTGGTAAATTACAATTCTTCAAAGTTCTGCTAGTCCATTACGGTGCGGACATGCGGTACAAAATGCTCAATTTTGATTCCCATTTTCATGCAATAATCATCAAATGCTTTGGAGTGAGTTCTCCTGTTGTCCATTCGGTGGACTTCTCATGATGATTAGGAAAATATTTCTAATTTAATTATCTACTTAGATTGGCTTTGCAAAAGCATGATTTCTCGTAGACAATAAACATACGTGTGACCATTCAGAGGAAGCATCGATGAGCACTATAAAATACCTCAAATTACCCTTACAGGGGCTATTTAGGACCGCAAAGGTCTCCTGGATGCGGTCCAGAATGCAGGACTTCATCCTTTGCTTTGAGCAAAAAGGTCTAGTAATTAATTTCCGGTGGCACATGCGGGGCACACAAAGTCTTCTGATTCGAAAATTCTTAACATTCATATCATGTCCTGTGAATTGTTAATTATATTTCTCATCATCTTAAGACCTAGACGGCACAATCTATCATGTCGAGATAGAAAAGTTCGAGCTTCTAAATACGGTTTCGGGACGACATAGGTCGTAGGTGCCTTAATATTAGTGTAGTATAGCCCAATTTCATATGGAGGAAGATATTCTAATGCTATTTTTCACTTTCTTCACGCTTTGTAATGAGCGGTATTCTGCCATACTCTTCTTGATTTCTACATAGAAACCTGTTAGCATAAATATCCTTGAGAGTTCTAGTCGATTCGGGTACAACGAGTCTTCTTCAATGACCAAAGTTGTGCGTTGGAAGTATAATTATGGCCCTTCACGAGCCTATTATACAAGTATCATTGCTGCGATCGTCGTAAGACTACCAAATTCTTCTTTGATCGACTGGAAAAAATTATGTTTCTCTCAGGATGGTATTCGTTGTGCCGCTACATGCTAAGCACACTTCCTCCATAGAGGCGTCTACACGCGTTCTAATATAATGTACTTTATTAATATGTAGCGAAAGCAAGCAACACATAAATAAAATACTTGAGATATCGAGCGTAACTTGCTATTATAAAGACGGAAAATAAGTCTTGCAGACTCATAATAAGAATTTAATGCTTTGCTCTCCCGCATCTTGCAACCATTATTCAATAATTCAAAATTCTGCTTCAATTACAAACTGTAAGTTTCTATAAAAGGTCCGAGTGCAATGCGTGTACTGGATCTAATAGGCGAATTATTCAGAACTTCGCCTAAATCGGCTCCATGCGCGATCTTCTCCTCTTGGCGACTACGTTACCGTGGCGCTGCGATATTCAAAGGAGGGATGATGGGGTACTCTTCGGGTCGTTCACATTCATAAGTGCAACTAATGGATGTGGATCCTCTGTGCTCGCAATGGCGAGGTATGCCTTATGCTATCATTTGCCCTTCTTCTTAGACCGAAAATATCAATAATGTGCGACGCACGACCTTACCCTTCTTGTTCCTCTCATTTGTGAAAGGCTTCATCACCTTGTAGGCGCTAGCGGATGGCTTCATGGCCAACATTTGCTACTAGGTGGTTGCGAGATGAAGTTCTTTCTTAGAATATCATCTTGAGTTTCGCAACTTGCATGATGTCAATTAATTCACATACTTCATGTAGCCGTCTTGGCGATAGTTGCTTGCGGATTGCACTGCGTCGAGTGAAAGGTAGAGAGTCTTCTCAATCTTACGCTCATCCGTGATTACATTACCACGAATTGAAGATCGTTATAAATGCGTACAAATTACGACCATCTTGGTCGGTTCTTCAAATTCCTGATTCGTGATGCCACTCATCTTCATATTCATGCAAAAAGGTTCAAAGGATTACTACTAGTAATCTGCATAAAATGGTTGCAAAATTCTCACAATGCTCTTCGAACTCCAGGTTCGTGTTCCCGTATTTTTCTATGCATTTTCATGATTTATCGCTATTTCCGATGATTAAAAGCAATATAAACAATTACAGATAATCAAAACAGAATTGCGATAAATAAATTACATAGAAATAATAATAACAAAGTTAAACATGCTTCAAATGCAAAAACTGATTCAAAATTTGAATTCCTGAGGCTCTTTCCTGCTAGGAAAAATGACTTCTCGACAAATTCTGTAAATTTCAGAATTTTCTCTACCGCCTCCTTTTTTTTCGTTTGCGGTGGGTTCAGCGGTGGCGCAACGCCATTCGAGGCGCGCGGTGGCTGCGGCCACGCAAAACCGAGGGTGGTGTGGCCATGCGGGGCGAGGCGCGCGAGCGATCGTCACAGTGCGAGCGATGGCGGCCTTCCACTACGAGAGTGGCGGTGCGATACAAGACGGCAGCGGCCGGGAAAACACACACGATGGGCACACGGAGGGCGGCGGTGTGCGGTGATCTGCGAGGCGGTGCGATCGCGGCCGGTTCGAGCGAAAGGTGGGAGCGCGCGTGCGGCGGATCGCGAGCCGTGTCTGCGCGGTCGGCGAGAGTACGCGTCGCGGCGGCGGTTAACCTGCCTTGGCGGCGGTTCGGTGGCGGCCGCGGCTCGAGCCGCAATGCAACGGTGGCGCCCGTCGCGGTGGCGTGTCCGTCGCGAGGCGGCGCCTCCTCCATTTTTTTCATCCGCGCCGCCGCGGCGTTATCTGACGCCATGCGGCGCGCCTGTGACGCGAGGGTGGCGCCATGCGGTGGCGGTCATGTTCGGCGAGAAGCCCGTGCTGGGGCGTAGCAAAATTCTTCGCGAGCACTGTTCATCCGTAAAAACACTGTTCATGCGAAAACACTGTTCATGCGGGCGCACTGTTCATCAACAGCGACCACTGTTCATCCGCGCGGGTACTGTTCATGCGAGGCACACTGTTCGTCGGCCGTGGGCACTGTTCATGCGCGCGGGTACTGTTCATCCGGGGGGTACTGTTCATGCGAGGTGCACTGTTCATCAGCCGTGGGCACTGTTCATGCGCGCAGGTACACTGTTCATCAATCGCGGGTGCTGTTTACCGCGGGGGCGCAAGCGGCTGCCGGCCTTGTGCCCCGTGCGCGCGTGGCGGTGCCATCTTCAGGTGGCCGGGTGTGACACCAAAATCGGTGGCGGCGACGCGGCTCTACAGGGCCATCGGCCGTCTTTTTTTTGTTACTGTTCATGTATGCGATGCAATATAATGTAGTATGAGATTGCAACAAGGGCGCGGCTTCATGCCGACATGTGCGTGCTTGCCGCGTGCTAGCGGCGTGGCCCTGTCGTTGCCTCCGTGGCGATACGTGATGGCGGACTATGCCGACCGGTAACGTGTCGCGAGGCGCGTGGCGATCGCTGCGGCGTGCGTGCACACGATGCCATTCATGCGATCGCATATACAACCTACTGGTACAATCATCATCTACTCTTTCATGCAACCCACCGATCGGCTTGGCGGCGACTTCAAGTCGGCTCGCGGTAGATTAGAGCGGTTTGCACGTGAAAATCAATCTAGAAAGCCAAATTTGCGGGTGAAAGCAATCTAGAAAAGCGATTCAATCTACGAGTGTCGTTCATCGACGGTTACCTTTTCGATGCGAGGAGAGTCGATCGGGCTGATAACGTGTTGAGGAACCGTCGCTGGCGAGTCCAGTCCGAGTGATTACCTCGTAGACAAACTCAGAATCGTAAGAATAATGCATGAACACAAGAACATAATAAGAGATATAACACAGAGATGTAGGGGGACTTCTTGCTTCTCTTTATTCCTTCATCCATCGATCAATCATTTACAATGAATAGCACCCCCTATTTATAGGCTACGACCCTGCTAGGGTTTGGAATGGGGCGCCTACTAATGGGCCGACTGCAGGGTCAGACCCATAGTTTCCCAACACTTTCAACCCCCAACCTCAACTACCATAGGCCCCCGTTGGAAAAACGGGAATCTTTACCAAATCATGCGGGGAGATTGAACTGTTTCTCCTGAAAATATCACGAAATCCTTATGAAATTCCATTTTGCCTTAAACGTTACTTGATTTCGCGACGAATTCGAACACAAATCCATAGGGCTACACATACACTGGCACTGCAGCTGACCAAAATCAAAACCAAGCCGAAATTGTCCTCTAGATTGTACCATTACCATCACGACAGCGTTCGGAATCCATCTATAAACGAAGCCCAAGAGCTGGGCCCAACAAAAGCCCGGGAGAGCCCATGGTTGTCTCAAGACTGGAATTGAAACTGGAGGCCGTGTCGTGTCGTCTGTGGGCTCTCTCTCTCTCTCCCGGTCTCCCCCAACCATGGCGAACCGCCGAGCAGCGCCTCTCCCTCTCCTCCCCCTCCGGCTCCGGCGGCTCCCCTGGTCGCCTATCTCGCGCTGCGCGTGCCTCCTCGTCGCCTTCGCGGCGCTCCTCCTCGTCCTCTCCCTCCGCCAGGTCGCCCGCTTCGACCTCCCCCGCCCGGACCCGCCCCGCCGGGCCCGTTTCTTTATGCCACTCGCTTTACTTTGTTCTTGGTTGTTCTATAGATACTTCTTTGGTATGGTTTGCCCCGCCCAGATCCGTGCGTTGGACATAGGTTCTTGATGCAATGTAGCTGCTGTTTGCGCAAATTTCTCTAGGCTCGTGCGGTCGTGCCCCCGTTGGTAAATTGATCTCATTTCTCCCGTGTAAAGAAAAAACGCACCGGGTTGTTGGTAGAATAGCTCAGTATACGACATGGCTGTGGTCCTGTGGAATTTGCTCTTGGCAGATTCATCGTTGTTCCTGAAACTAAAAAGTAGTGGTTAGACCAACATGAAACACTCTTAGTGTTCTTGAAACTGAAGATTGGCCAAAATGAAATGCTGTATCTAAGAGAGAGTGATATGATGTAGCTAGAGAAAGCATATCAGCCTCTCGGGATTGTTAAGCCAGCGAAACTTGAGAAGGGTGCATGATCATAAATCTAGATGCTTGTTTTTCTTTTCTTCCTTTGTTTTTGGATGAGAAATGTAGATACCTGGTGAATAGTGCCTTCTCTGACCATTTTTTTATCTTAAGAAATATAGCAATCTGTTAATGCTCAATATCCCATATAAGTTTTGATTCTTGGACGTTTCTTATATACCAAATTATCATACATTTGCAATGGAAGCAATGGACGACTCTCAAACCTAGATTCTTAGACATCTAAATTACTTCATGTGTTGGCCATTTTTTTCAAATGAAACTAATATTGACTCAGAGGGTTGTGATGGTATGGTGTTTATTAATGAGTGATTTCTGAACTGGAGCAATAATTGTTGTTCAGGTATCAAATGAGCAATTGTGTGGTTCTAATGGCTACGGTTATCATGCTTGTGTCATACCAACCTCTAGATATATTGGTAAATTTCTTTCTTATGCAGCAGTGTTTTATCAAATATGTGATGATTCCTTTCTGTCATTTACTAAGATGAAATGTTCTGGGTGGCTGCAACTTAAAAAAGCGCTAGCTGCTGTTGATACGAAGTTAGAATTTAGTAGAAACCCTGGCCCTCTGGCCAGACATCAATTTTACATATATGCTTCATAGTCCTAATTTCTCCTTTGATTTAACTACCTTTGATCTCCCTGTAAAATAATAAATGGAACATTTAGCTGCAGTGTCTTACTTTTGGTAATAGGAATATGTGCTTCATCTGCAATAGGAGTGATACAACAATGATCAAGGTATAGCTTATTCTTGCTGTATTTTTTGGGGGTTGAATGTCCCTAATTCCGTATCCATGTGTCTATATATGTACTCCGATGTAGAAACTGTTATGAATAGCGCTTGTATTCAATATAGGGCCAATGAGCCAGTATATATACACAAATACATGTGGTAAATATGCAAAGAAACCCTTATAACAATAGGGAATAACACACTATACATATATATCTCTAACACCCCCCCTCAAACTCAGGGTGGATCAACAACACTGAGTTTGGAGAGGTAGAACCCGTGCTGTGCTCGAGTCTGGGTCTTCGTGAAGAAATCCGCTATTTGAAGCTCGGAAGGCACATACTGGAGAGCAATCACCTGATCATGTACACAAGACCGCATGAAGGAAGCATCAACACCAATATGCTTGGTAAGTTCATGCTTCACAGGGTCTCGGGCAATACTGATAGCACCTGTGCTATCGGACAGGAGAGGAGTCGGTGTAGTGACAGAAACACCAAAAATCCTCAAGTAACCACCGTAGCCAAGTAATCTCTGCTGTCAAGAGAGCCATAGCTCGCAACTCAGCCTCTGCACTCGAACGGGACACTGCAGTCTGTTTCTTCGTCTTCCAGACAATGAGAGAACCACCAAGAAAAACACGATGCAGAGAGATAGATCGGCGATCGAGAGGATCGGCCCAAGTAGCATCCGAATAAGCTGAAGTCGTAACGAGTGGAGTGTGGAAAGAAAAGACGGCGAGAGATAGTCCCACGAAGGTATCGCGAGAACTCGAAGAAGGTGGTGTAGTGGACTGAGTGGGAGCGGTCTGAATCGACTCGAATGTGGATGGATAAGTGATATCTAGGCGAGTAACGACAAGATAGACAAGACTCCCAACAAGATGGCGATAGCGAGTCGGATCGAAAGAGGCTCGCCATCGAGAGTTGGAGGTGAACATTGAGCTCCATGGGAGTCTCAACGATCTGTTGATCGATGAGAGATGCGCGATCAAGAAGATCCCGAATATACTTATCTTGGGACATAAAGAAACCATCTCGAGTGGAAGTAACCTCAATCCCAAGGAAGTAACGAAGAGGACCAAGATCGACATAAGAAATCGCTCACTAAGGCGAGCCTTGACAAAGGCAATGTACTCAATCATCTCCGTAATGATCATGTCATCAACATACGTAAGAAGAAGAGTCCGACCACGAGGCGAAGTGTGGACAAAGAGCGCAGATCATGATCACTAGGTGAAAAGCCGCAGCGGTGACCACGGAGGAGAAGCGCTCAAACCAAGCACGAGGGCTTGCTTAAGGCCATAAAGAGAACGACGAAGACGACGCACCATGCCCTCGAGAATGAATACCCAGGTGGCGGAAGCATGTAGACCTCTCACGCAACTCGCCATTAAGAAAGGCATTCTTGACATCAAGTGAAAGCAGGACCGGCGGCGAGCAGGCGCCACCGCAAGAAGAGCGGGACGGTGGTCATGTGAGCCACGAGAGCAAAAGTCTCGTCGTAGTCACGACCATGCTCCTGCTGGAAACCACGAGCAACAAGACGCGCCTTATGGCGCTCAAGAGAGCCATCAGAGCGAGTCTTAATCTTATAGACCCACTTACACGTGATGGGACGAGAGTGAGATGGAAAAGGTACAAGATCCCAAGTACCCGATGCGCTCGAGGCGCAATCTCCTCGGCCATAGCATGCTGCCACTCAGGATGAGTAACAACATCTCGATAGGAGACAGGCTCAAGAGTAGCTGCACCAGAAAAACCAAAACGGGCAGGAGGCCGAATCGACTGGCGATTGCGGAGAGAGTAGCGAGGAGAAGATAACCCATCAGGGGAAGATGGATCATCAGGAGAAGATGGCTTAGCGGGAAGATCCTCAATACGAGGTCGACGAGTGTAGACGAGTGTAGTGGGAGGAGCCTGAGGAGCCGCAGGAGACGAAGTAGGCGGCGACAACGGCGGAGAGGCCACAGGAGGAATATGTGGAGACTCGATGGGGCGGGTGGATGAGGCAAGATAGATATAGGTGTATCCGGAAAGGTCAAAAAGACAGAGACTCCACGAGAGGAAGCCGACGCCGAAGGAGAGGTAGGGCGTGGGTAGAAGGGACGAGACTGCGTCGAAAGTCACATCCCGAGAAATCCGCGTCCGTCGACCAACGGATCCCAAGACCGATATCCCTTGTGCTCGGATCAGATCCCGAAAGACACTCAACGGTGGCGGTCAATTTGGTACGTTCTCGAGGGCAAGGAGAACATAGCAAACACAACAAAGCAGGCGAAGGCGAGTAGTCGGGAAGAATACACAAAGGCGCTCAACGGGATCGCACCGAAGAGCGAGAAGAGGTGGATGTTAACGAGATAGGTGGCGGTGGAAACGACCTCGGCCCAAAAGTGAGGTGGAGTGGGGCGGCAATCATCGATTGCGAGCCGTCTCAAGGAGGTGACGATGCTTGCGCTCGGCGACACCATTCGAGCACGAGCACCGGACAAGAGAATCGGCGAGTACCCTACTCAGCAAGGAAGCTGCGCAGGTAACGAGAGAGGTACTTGCCAGCAGAGTCAGCACGAAAAACACGAATGGGGGTGGAGAACTGTGTGTGGACCATAGTGGCAAATTGTTGGTAGATAGATAAGACCTCACTACAAGAAGACATGAAATATATCCAAGTGTGGTGAGAAAAATCATCTATAAAAATGATATAATATCGATGACCCTTTCAAGCGAAGAGGCGGACCCCAAACATCCGAATGAACAAGATCAAAAGGCGTTGAGACACCGACTCACTATGAGGATAAGGAGTCAATCATTTACCTAACCTCACCCGACAATCTAAAGACACATCTCCTGAGACAGACCCCAGAAGACCACGACGAACTAGGGACGACAGACGAGATCCACACAGATGACCAAGACGGTGATGCCACTGCTGGAAGGAGCCGGTAGACGGAGTGGCAGAGGCGGAGAGACCGGCTGCGCGGTGGCGGCGGAAGGAAGGTGAAGCGGTCAAGCTCCCAGAGACGCGTGAGTCACGCGCGAGGCGAGAACCAACGAGCTCCGTGTGGCGGTCCCGAACACAACAAGAGTCGAGTCGAGAATGACCCGACAACCAAGATCGATGTCTGCCACAGAAAGAAGTCGCATGGTAAGGCGAGGAACATAAGCAACGAAGGAACATGAAAAGATGAGTTGCTAAGAGGTCCTCGACGAGACGAAAGAGATGTTCCATCGCAGAAGAACAACAGCGGGGAGAATCAAGGGTGTAATGAAAGACAGTGGAAGAATCGAGTCATGTGAAAAGATGCTCCGAATCAAGAATCCACGGGAGGTACCGATCGTGTAGGAGGTGGTTTCTCGGTGCGAAGAGTCGATGAGCGAGCTGCGCAGAACTGTCGAGGAGAACACGGCGGCAAGCGGCGTCGAAGTCGGCTATCTCTGCTCAATGAGAGAAATCTGCCAAGAAGTCGATGCAGCGTCGATGTAGAAGCACCAGCGCGTTGCTAGTAGAAGAACGGCGAGAAAGATGCCGCCGCTTCTTATAGCACCGGGACTCAATGTGGCCGACCTTATTGCGATAGGAGCGGTGAGGCGGCCACCGCCGGATGGAGGCGCCACCACCACCTGTGGCAGCCGTTGGAGGAGGCAGCGATGTCTTGGCGCGTGGAGCCGTCGGTGTAGCAGGTGGGCGAGCAACGAGCACGGAGGGGAGTGGTATCAGACCAGCACCACTCAGGCGAGTCTCCTCTGCTCGTATCTCAGTAAGGGCCTCCAGGAGAGTGACACGAGGGTGGCGTGCAAGGCTGAGCACGCACCATTGCTCAAACTTCGGGACGGCGAGTAAGGAACTCGTAGATCCGGCGAAACTCGGTCGGACGCATCTGGCAAAGCGGCGAGCGGAGCGGCGGCCAAGCGGTGCGGAGAGAGTCGGTGGCGCTAGACAGAGCTCGAGCGTAAAGGCGTCAACGAGAGCATCACCTGCTGAAGAGAGTGCTCTGGCGGACCACGGATAGGTAGAGAGCATCACCGGAGGGCTCATAGCGCTGACGAAG
The DNA here is from genome assembly GCA_036346255.1 of Ampelocalamus luodianensis. Classification (NCBI taxonomy): domain Eukaryota; kingdom Viridiplantae; phylum Streptophyta; class Magnoliopsida; order Poales; family Poaceae; genus Ampelocalamus; species Ampelocalamus luodianensis. The sequence continues at coordinate 11,416,821 of CM070640.1, read as the reverse complement.
GTGAGTCCACATCCGAAGCGATGAGGAGTCCCACAACCTCGAAGAGAACCGAGGCCGATCGGCGATGAGGACAGCAGCAGCCCGAGCGTCGTCGTCGTACCACTGAGTGTAGGCGGTCGGGCCATCCTTGTAGAAATCCAGAGCCTCCTGGTAGGCAGAGATAGCCTCATCATCAGCAAGGCGAGCGGTCTCAGCAGCAGCCTTGTCGATCGTTGAGCGGCGCAACAGCGTAAACTCGTCGGAGGTGTAGGGCAAGGCGGACAGGTAACATCGCCAGAGAGGACGCCCCAGAGACGAAGACCACGCATGTGGATGCGCATGTGAGACACAAAGTCGGTGTAGTTAACACCATCGAAGATCACCGGCGGCGAGGAGAAGCGGTGCCCATTGGTAGGCGGCGTTGGGCGACGCGGCGACCAAAGCAACGGTTTAACAAGCGGCGAGCAGCGCGGCGGTTAGAACGATGTTTTTCTTTTTCTCGGGCCGATTAAACCGCCCACCGCCGGCCGAAAGTAATGCGCGCGGGGAGGGGACTAGGTTCCCCGCTTCCCGGCGGCGGCGCGGCGGCGATGAGCAGCGGCGCGCGCGTGGCGGCGCGCCTCCCACAGCGCGGCTTCCGGCGGCGGATAGTGCGATCCCGGCGGCGGCGGCGGCGGATGGAGCGCGTCGGGGGCGGCGGCGGCGTCGGGTTGCGTCTGCGGAGCCTCGCTTCCCGCGGCGGCGGCAGATGGAGCGGCCGGCGCGGCGCGGGCGGCGGAGCGACCTGGCGGCGTCGGGTTGCGTCGGGTGGAAGCGGGCGGCGGTGCGGAGCGCGACGACAACGGCCGGCTTCCTGCGCGCGGAGGAGGCGGCGTGGAAGCGCGCGGGCTCCCAAGCGCCGGAGGAGGAGACGGAGGCGGCTCCTCCGTTTGGGAGACGTCAAGATGACGTCGAGGCGACAACCTCCAGATCCGACGACGTCGGCGGTGGCGGCGACAAGCGGAGCAACAACAAACCCTAGGTTCGCTCTGATACCATGTTATGAATAGCGCTTGTATTCAATATAGGGCCAATGGGCCAGTATATATACACAAGTACATGTGGTAAATATGCAAAGAAACCCTTATAACAATGGGGAATAACACACTATACATATATATCTCTAACAGAAACGATGATCATGCGAATTTAGTGCACATACATGTAGATGTGGTAATGTTTTCCTTAGTATGATTTCGTTGTTTAAAGTCCTAACACCATCTTTTGCTTTATCAGTTCCAAAAGAGTCAAGCCTCTATATGACTGTTAGAAGTAATGGAGGACTCAACCAAATGCGAAGGAGGCGGCAGTGATGGCGAGGAGGCGGCGGTCATGGCGAGGACGGGGAGCAGCGCTGGCGAGGATGGGAGGCGACGACGATGGCGAGGAGGCGGCGGTGACGGCGAGGATGAGGAGGAGGTGGTGGTGATGGCGAGGACGTGGAGCAGTGCTGGCGAGGGTAGGGGAGGTGATGGAGGCCCGTAGGTGGCCAGTGGCCTCGCGCTGGCGCCGCATCTAGCACTCGGTGCCCCTCGCCCTCGTTGACGCCCACTTCCTCCCGGACGGCGGCACAGGTGGACAGCGCAAGCGCGGCGACGCCTCGCCGACCGCCGCCGCCGCCACCGCGGTGTCCCGCTTCCTCGACGACACTACCGGTGCTGCTGCTGCCCTCGTCTAGCGTCGCCGCCACTGCTGGTGCTGCCACTGCCCTCGTCTAGCGGCGCTGCCACTGCTGGTGCTGCTGCTGCTACTCCGTCGCCGTGCGCCGTCGTGCAGAGGAGGAAGAAGGGAGGAGAAGGAATAGGAAAGAAGGAAGGAGACCGGAAGGACAAAATGGACTTTTCACTAGCCTTCTCTCCTCTTTAGCCCGAAAATGATATTATATTGACCTCAATGTCCCATAACAAAGAGGCACATTTTTGTAGTGTGTTTCGGCAAGGACACGAAATTTGGATGTCCCATAGCTAACGCCACGAAATTGTAGTGTCTGGTAGCCAATTTTTCCCTATTTCTTTTATCCTTCAAGATATTGAATTGATCTGATATGATATTTTGGTTCTAGTTCTTTCAAAGAGCGTTGAGAATGTTAAAGGATTAATTCTTTTTGCAGTTGTTTTCATATTTCTATATGAAAAGCATCTTCATGAATGTTGCTAGCAAGCAATTTAACATTATACTTTCTCATAGTTGTTGGTATTTCCTGTGCTACCAACATAATTTCATGAGTGTTGCTAGCAAGCAATTTAACATTATACTTTCTCATAGTTGTTGGTATTTCCTGTGCTACCAACATAATTGCATGGAGTAGCTGTTGTTGATATGGAACTTGCATTAGAGATTCTCAACTTTTTTTTTCCGCGAACACGCAAGTGACTTGTGTGTCATTCCAGGGAGAAAAATACAATAATCCAATGTTCAGATGGGTTAAGACCCCAGGTTCAAGCGACCATAACCAGATAACACACTGTTTTGAGCAACGCTACTCTCTTACATTGAAAAATTGATTTGCAGAAAAAAATTATATGTTTTTTTTTCTGTATCTGAAGTCTGAAACTCATTTATTTGAACTCACCTCAAAATTATTTTCTACAGGTAGTTCACATCCCAAAATCTGATTCACGGCTTGCTAACAATGGTCTTCCCATGGATATCCAAAGATTGAGATGCCGCTGTCTTTATCAAGCTCTGCATTTTTCAGATCCAATTGAGGACCTTGGAAAGGCATGACTACTCTCTTGAATCTTGATAACCTGAACCTTTCTTTAACGGTTTAACCCAGGATCTGTGTTACAGTCTTCCATTTGTATTTGGAGATTTGTGGCACTTTCTAAACTAGGTTCTGAGCCAACGTAACACTTACACATCAGGAGCTTGTGGAGCGTCTAAGATCACGTGGAAAATTTATTGCTCGTCATCTACGATATGAAAAAGATATGCTAGCATTCACGGGCTGCACTTATGGTCTTAGTGAATCGGAAGCAGACGAGTTGAGAATTATGAGGTATGAACAATTGAGGCAAATCAATACAGTTTTATTTCTACATTCAGGTTATATTAGTTTGCTTTCTGCGTCTAAACAGAGAGAGAACAAGCCACTGGAAATTGAAGGACATAAACTCCACTGAACAGAGATCTGGAGGTAATTGTCCACTGACTCCAAACGAGGTGGGGATTTTTCTGCGGGCGATGGGCCATCCGGAATCCACATGGATCTACCTTGCAGCTGGTGAAATTTATGGTGGTGATAAGTATATATCTAAATTGAGATCGTACTTTCCAAACTTGGTTAGCAAGGTTGTCAGAAATTTTACTTTTTTATTGATTCTACCCACCAACCATCGTGCAGCTATTCCACTAAACCATATATACTTTTGCAGGAGGTGTTAGCGACAAAAGAAGAGTTTGAAAAGGTTGACAGGCACGCTTCTCAAGTTGCTGCCCTCGATTACATAATTTCAGTTGAAAGTGATGTGTTTGTTCCATCACACTGGCAATATGGCAAAAGCTGTTGAGGGCCATCGACGAATTCTGGGTCATCGTAAGACTTTCATTCCTGATGGGTAACATGAGAATTTTCTCCTCAACATTTTCTCTTTATATGATCTTGTTATTTACAAGATTATTGATTTCTTTCCTTTCTTTCTTTTTCTATAATTTGCACTAGAAATAAGTTTCTTCCCAAACAAGGCTTTCATGTAAAAGGTAGCAACCATCACAAAAATATTTGCTAGGTTATATATATCATCTAATAGTACTTATTAGAATATAATATCTCATGGCCTGCTTTTTGTGTGCGGACACACCTGCATGTGTGGGCAGTGGCGAAGCTATGATGAAACTAGAGGGGGTGCTCTACTTCTCTTGGGTATAGGGGTACCAAATATGACGGTATTTGTTCTAAGCTAACATAAGATAGGAGTACCAAATATATATCTAATGGTATTTTTTAGTCTTGTGCAATTAAAATTCATACAATACAAAAGAAACAAAGTGAAAAAAAAAATGTAACATACAATCAGGGTAGTATCACACTAATGGATAGTGTGCTCCAAATGCCCATAAATATACGTGACTATCGATCCATAGATCAAAACTGGCAAAACTTGTGATACAAGAGTAAATTGTGAATAGTAGTAAGTTTGTGTTCTTACCGGTTCCATTGTTTGAAACATAATTGTGCAGAGTTCGCTTCTCTACCTTTTTACAAATCTATAACACATTAATAAGAAACAATCGAACAAATTAGCTATTGAAACATTGACAAGAGAAATCAAGAAGATAAGATCACATTTGACTAGAATTAGCTTGCCATTTGTTGTTGCATGCTTGTTTGCTACTCTGCGCGGCCTCGGCAGCTTGACTGCTCGACTGACCGCTCTGCCCCTCGCAGCGCCGTGGCCCTTCCCGTCTCCAACCATACATCCTTCCGGACTGCCCCTTCTTCCTGCTGCTGTTGGACCAGCAAGTGAAGCAGCTCCTTCCATGGGTCACCAACAATTGAAGAAGCTAATTCCCTGGGCCACCAACAATTGAAGCAACTCCTTCTTCCTCCTGCTGCTGGATCAGCCGCCCGACATCCCTTTGCAGTTCACAGCCGCCCCAAGTCCACCGCCGGTGCTAGAGGGTTACCAAGGGTCTGGCGGCCAGAGCTGGTGCTCGACCCCCGCTAGGACCGGTGGTGGTTCTGCCGGTGTGTGTGGATGAAATTAGAGGTCCTTTAGTAGCACTCTGTCCTTTTTACTCACCAGTATTCTTGGTAATTGATGTCTAACAATCTTGGATGGGTGGCTATTGTTTAGTTCTTTTTCAACTTGTGGAGTAAATTGTTGTTCCATTTAATCTGCAGAAGAGGATTGGTGGAACTGTTTGATTTACTAGAAAAAAGGGAGCTTATGGAAGGTCCAAAGCTGCCCTCACTTGTTACTGAGATGCATAAATACAGGTGATTTGATTTATTTAAACCTGCGACAATGTCACATGTACACTACTGTTCCACACTTTATGGATGGTACTGAGATTGTATTTCTGTTTTCAGGCAAGGAGCTCCAAGGAAGAGATATGGCTCCTTGCCAGGGAGCAAGGGCAGAGCACGTCTTAGGACTGAGGAATCTTTTTATGAAAACCCATTTCCTGAGTGCATCTGCCTGACTGGGAAGCACTGACGTGATGATTAAGATGTATAGGTATGCCATTATATTCTTGCGGTATGACACTATTTGTTAGTTTGGAGGTACAATACTGTTGATTAAACACGTATTAAGTAATCCATGTAAGTTAAGTCATTTTGCTACAAATCATTTGTCTCTCTCCAATCATTGTTCTGGCAAAAACTACAGCAAAATTAGGTGATGTATGAAATTATCAGGCATACTGATGTAAGTATGTAACTATAGGTGAAGATAAGAAAGCACCAGGGTGCCCATTACCAATATATGTGTGCATGAGTGCACCCCACTTCCTTAATTATCAAGCAACTTAACTTTTGGAAAATTAACCTCTTATTTGTTCCAGCTCGCCTTTGAATATTAACTTTTAGCTATATTTTCTTTCAACTTCTGTAATTGCATCAGAATGCGGGTACTTCTGTCATTGAGCTTTTCGTCTTAGGTTTTCCATGAAGTCCTTTTGTATACAGTATACATGTCATATTGTTTGTTCTGTCGTAGTTACTGCCCATGTCATCTCTAGCATCACTACATTGCTGTATTTTTCCAAACCTTGACATCTCTTTGGATTTTCTTTAATGAACTGGTGTATGTTCTTATTGCAGCTTTGTATGGTAACATAAGCTCACTTGCTTAAACTGCATTAGTGTATCTATTCGCCATTAGAGCTCTAATGATGCGTCGAAACTATACTGATTACCCCACTCCACAACGCAATCACACAAGTCAGGCAAGGACATCATTCTTTCAGTGATCTACATCGAAGAACCCTGTAGGTCTAGATGGAGGGCTAGCAAGTATAGTGAAGCAACTGTACATGCATCAGTTCATTGGCACTTATTGCCACAGTCACAGAGATTTGACAAGTAAGCTGTAGCCATGGAGATTTAGAAGAACGTGTGTGACATGCGCCACTGAAATTGTTAGTGTCTTTAGGTCTGAAAACTTTTGTAACTAGTATTCCGCCTGAAAAGAGCAAGTTTACATACAATGATCAACTGCTTCAGCTTTGAAATGTCATCATCAAAAGTGATGTTTACTTATCCTCCCTCTACATAATAGCATGCCTAATTTCTCTAATGACATTCACAGAAAAATATACTGTGAGCGAATTGATGAAGCCCTAGACAACACGAAACGATTCTGCTATTTGCTTCAAATCCTTGTAATGCCTCTTCCATTGCAGCCCTGCAAAAATCCATTGCTCCTGGTCAAAATAAAAAAGTTCCAAAGAAATGCCATGCAATTTTGTGATAAGATAATGGTTTTACCGCTTGCAGTTACATTGAACAGGTAGAGCCTGTTCCCAGCAGCAGTAGCTGTGATGAAGATATGGGGTGGTTCCAACTCAAACTGGTAGTAAGTTCTTCGTGAGTGCTCTGCCGTCTGCATGGCCAATACCTTCCCTTCCACATTCTCCCCGATAACCTCCGGTCCGAAGGCGTCGATCACCTTCTCTGGCGGCCCGATCTTTTCGATTGTCGCATCATCAAGTTCTGTTACAGTTTTACCGGTGAACATCATGTCAGTTAGTAATGTGAGACAGTTACCATCCTAGGAAGATATTATAAAACTGCTCTTTCTTCAGAATGATTTGTTTCTCACCTGCAAACCTGCCAACTGGTGCTACGACGACAAACAATCGGCCTTGCTTGGTGTTCGCAAACCGCAGGTCGATCTCCGTGCCTCCGAGATCAGCAATCGACACAGGGACCTAAATTGAGCAATTGGGATAGCAACAATTTTGCATCAAAGCATATGACTGTGTTCTATGAAACTGAAGTTCTGACAGTAGCTTCAGTTTTAACCTCTTCCCAGCCATCAGGAACTTTGAAGCTGTAAGGGATTATGGGACTCCAACCGACTCCATGCCCACCGGACTTGTCGTCCGGTCTACGGTATGTTCTCCAACCTGTCTGAACAAATTATATCCTTGTGACAAGCATCATGAAAACAGTCCTACAATTTCAGACAGCATGCTGAAAGCTGAGTCCTGCATGACAAAATGGCAGCTATCGCAAATATGGTACCAAAGTGATCATGTGCTTGTTATCTGTCTCCTATGACCTATGTCAAACAATTAACTCTGAATCTCTTGCTATCTAAACCTATTGTTTGATGAATTTTTGTACGCAAAATTCATGAAATAAATAATAATAATAAATAAAGAAGTAGTGGCCCACATGTAAGTCAATGTATATATTGACACGTAACATAAGAGCAGCATGTGACGTACAAAATATTCTGAAGCAAGACTGCACGTACGGTCCGTGCGTCGTCAAACATTTTTCTACGTGTAACATATCCAATATTGAACTCCTTTGGTTGAATTCTTCATAAGGAGTGCAGCAGATCAAACGGATCGCAAATTCGACTCACGGTTTAAAAAGATATGATCTTTGAAAGATCAGATATTGATAAGTGTAAAGCAAGAAATAACTTGATCGTCACCTCAGCATACTACAGATCACCTCCTCCTTGGCTGATTCATTGGTGAGTACCAAGCTGGGTATGTACACATGAAAACAGACTCCCATGTTTTGCTAGTTGGGCCCACAGTCATTGCAAGACTTTCCTTCTTGGGTAGCTTAATGAGTACATATAGTTTTTTAGTAGAAAATCTTTTTGCTACGACCAACATGCATGCATCTGTGTATCATCCTATTGTTGGTTTGGGGGACTCTTAGAGCATGTACAATGGGCTTATATCAGCTGTCTATAGCCTCTGTTACGTAGGATTTTTGCTGACGTGGATGAAAGAGAATGAAGAGAGAGAAAGATGCTGTCTACAATCCTGTAGTCGACTGTAACACCAGAAATAAGAAAAGCATTAAAAGATTGTGTCTTGTCTCCAATCCTATAGCCGACTGTATTACCACAACCCATTGTATGAGCTGTCTTTAGTGCTGTCTAGAGATGACATAGAGAGTTGTTATAGATAGCAGCTGTTTGTAACATTGTATATGCCCTTATCTCCAGTCGCATGCATGCAGAGTTGGTTATAACAAAAAGATTTTCTACTAAAAACCTATAAAGTAAATTTTACTTTGCACCATGTTTTTACCAAAGTGGCACTTTGCACCACCCTTAGCCATTCTTTTCACTTTACACTACATCTTCCTACTATCTCTTTCATCTTGCACCAGGGCAACGCCTCTTCCCCCTCCACCTCCGACCGCTCACATCGATCCACCGTCTCTGGCCACGTCCGTCCTCCGCCTTTGGCCACGTCTGTCCTCGCCGAGCGCATCACTAACGCCACTCTCCCCAAGTTCCACTGCGCCTTGGAGCTCACCATCGGCCCTCCTCTCCGCTGCATCATGGTGGGCTGCCCGTTGCCGGATCGCCACCGCCGCCTCCGGTCGAGCCAATGCCACTGTCGGCTTCCCCACCACGACGCAATGCTCATGGATAGATGTGAGCAGTCGGAGGTGGAGGAGGAAGCGTTGCCTTGGTGCAAAGTGAAAGATGGTAGGAAGAGGTGGTGTAAAGTGAAAAAATGGCTAAGGGTGGTGCAAAATGCTACTTTGGTAATAAAACAGAGTGCAAAATGAAATTTACTCAAAACTACATGTACTCGTTAAGCTATTCAAGAAGGAAAGTCTTGCCATGACTATGGGCCCAACTAGCAAAACATGGTAGTTTGTTTGCATGTGCACTTACCTCGCTTGGTATACTTGCCAACGAATTAGCCAAGGAGTTGATCGTGTAGTCTGCTGATCGTGGCGATCAAGTTATTTTTTTATTTACACTTATCAATATCTGATCTTTCAAAGATTATATCTTTTAAACCGTGTATCGGATTTGCAATCCGTTTGAACTGTTGTGCTTCTTATAAAGAATCAAACCAAAAGAGTCAAATATTGGATGTATTACACGTAGAAAATATTCGACGACAAACCAAAAGAGTCAAATATTGAATATATTACATGTAGAAAATATTCGACGACGCACAAGACCGTACGTCATAGTCTTGCTTCAAAAAAAAAAATTGTATGCCATAGGCTACTCTTATGTCACGTGTTAATATATACATTGACTTGTGGGTCGATGCTTCTTTATTTTATTTTATTTATTTCATAAATTTTGCATACAAAAATTCATCAAACACCTATATTTGTAGCTTTTCACGGTAGAAATACGCAGTTACTCGTTGAAATTATGGCACAATTGCATAGCTAGGATTCAGCTGTTACAGGGTCTAGCTTCAAAAGAACTTCCACATATGACCTTCTAGGTAAGCCAAAAAATCTGAAAGCATTCACTCGTGGACCATAAGTCTATAACTAGTCGATTTTGAACTAGAAGAGCTTCGACAAACTGCAGCAAGTGGTCAGGGGATTGCCTATTGAGCTTCCGTTCATCTGTGTACTAACCGAGCTATTGCTGAACACATTAAGTTGAACTCAAGGACTCAAATATCCTGACGAACACAAGAAAAGCAACAAAAACTAAAGCCTTAATGAAGGAATAACCGCGCAAGAGCATTGGAGCTTTTGTTTCTCTGTCTAAAGCCTAAACTGCTCCAAATTGAATCTAAGCTCTTCAAATTGAACCTTGATAGACAAAACATCCTAAAGCACATGAAACTAAGGATCAGAATGGTAGCAAGAACCAACCATTTTCATCAGGGTCAGACAACCCAGGGATCCTCCCTGCTAGCAGGCCCTGCTTCACTGCTAGGCCATCACCTGCAAAACCAAACACCGAAACTCCACAGGCAGCAGCCAATGCATGCCTCCTCCCCACCAAGGCTACCCCCTCCCTCTCCTCCTGCTCCCCCACATGTGATTCTGACAGGGCGGGCCCACTGCTGCACCTCACAGCTACAGCTGCTGCTGCCCTGCCCTTGGTCGGGGGGATCTGCTTTGTGAGGAACAGAGAGGAGCTTGGCAAGAACAGCACTGAGCTGCTCATCCCAGCAAGAAGCATGGAGAGTGTGAGATTACTTGGGAGTTGGGACTACTAGTCTTCCTTGTCCTCTGTGATTCTCTAGCTCTGCCTTTCTGCTTGTTCTTGAAGACCAATGCTTCTGGTTTTGCCTAAAGAGATTTCTCTTATATTCAGTTCATACTCCATAGGCTGTTTCTGGGCCACAAGACATGAGTGGACAGGGGGATTTGAGAGTGAAGACGAAGACCTCTCACCTAGATTGTTCGAGTGTGGTCTTACCTTTTCCCCCCTTTTCTTTTGGTTTCGCACATATAATTTGAGGTAGAAATCAAATACCAGCAGAGCGGGATATACTGTTCTTTCTTCAGGTAAATTCCTCATCACAATGTGCATGGGCGTTCACTGTTCGTGGTGTAGGGTAAAAAACCAAGTTTTTTTTTTCTCTCTCTAGTTTGATAGGCTAAAAACATGAACCACATGCCAAGAAAAGATCATTCTTGTGGCGCATCGTCGAACATGTATGGCACTAGGTGTTGCCAGGTGCCCAGATGAATTGCTCCAGGGGTAGTTTTTTTGCAGATTGATAGTGCAGGGGTCTGCAAGATACTGCGTATTGAGACGCTTCTTCACATTTATGTTGCATTGCAGTGCACCGAATTCTAACAGCACAAACAAGAAAACTATAACAGTACTACCTCCGGTCATTAATACACGTTGTTTTGGAACACGTACAATCAAATTTTCAAAACTTTGCCTATCGATATTTTTTAAAATATAGCTACACATAGAGCCAACCCACCGCACCAGCCATTCCAGTTGGAACGTATGCGCTCGCAAGCCTCGTACAGTCGGCCCAATAAGAACAGTCGATGGCCAGGAACGTCCGCCTCCCACACACAATGTGTATCGATAATAACAGATAGCGAATGTGACAGTAATTATAACACTATTTTTACTGTCAATCTACCATGTAGGGCTCTGCCCTTTTTTCTTCTTCTTTTTACTATTGGATCACATTTTTGTGAAAACGTTGTTTGTATGACAGTAAAAAGATCATTAGCAGGGGCGGATCTGTGCCTCAGGCAGGGTAGGCTATAGCCCGAGGCACAGCAAAAATTTCAGTGGAAATTTTTTTGTAATATAGGCCCAATAAATTTATTGATAGTATCTAGCCCGATGGCCAACCAAGGACTATTCCACCCATCCACGCCGGCCCAGGAGCTAGCCTGTCCACAGCCCACTCGATCCCCATAGCCCACGCCTCCCAAGTCCCACCAGATCTAATCCCCCACCCACATGCCCCCACGCCCCTGCCCTAGTCCAGGCCTTTGGCTCCTCACGACCTCGCCCGCCGCCGAGGCCGGCCGCCCCTCCCTCCGCGGTCTCCGTCCCTGCCCAGTGCCGCGGCTGCACCCTCCCTCCATGCCCGGCGGTGCGCCCGTGCCCAGTGCCCTCCTCTTTAGGGTAGGGCGCACAATGATATTTTCCCAACTCCCGTTAATTTGCCTTTCAAAAATTTAGTTATTTCATGAGCAATTATATTTACATCTTTGTTCTCTTGATGTCTTCCATTTCACTGTGTGTTCTCAAATTTGTTAAACAACTTGATCTTGAAAACATCAAGAACTAAACAACATGACTTGGTCTTCAACATTGTCAATTGTTCATGGTTAAAGGACCCATGGTTAGTTGGTTTACTGAGATTATACAACATGTGTAAAATTTTATTTTGTTTTGTGGTTCCCAGGAGGGATGGTTATGATTCCACAACCTACTTTTTTTTAACTGTTTTATAATGTCTGCTGGCTGTTGCCACTTGAAAATCACACTACTACAGAAAATGTCATCACAGACGGTTCAAAATTATCATCACAGATGGTCTGTGATAATATGAGATCATCACAGACGGTTTTTCAATCATCTGTGAAAAAAGCTATCACAGACGGTTCTGAACAATAACCATCTATGATAATCAATTATCATAGACGGTTCTTGTTCTGTGATAGTTTTTTCTATTGCAAAAAAATTCGAATTTTGAGCCAAACCAATCAATTGCTGGACAATAGTTTTCACATGCTCTTCGATAGTTTGCAAGAAGGTAATTGAAAGATACTCTCTCTCTCTCTCTCTCTCTCTCTCTCTCTCAATCAATGGCTCACTTTCTGACGAGGATGAGGTCGAGTAGAGGCGTCCATCTTGAACGGAATCGACCTCCCTTGTCGACCACAGATGGGGGTCCTCACTGAGAATGTAATCTGACAGGATAGAGGGGATGAAATTAGAGTGAGAAGGAAACCTGGATGGGGATTGGGGGCAAAACTTCGTGCTCACCTGAGGCTAAGATGGGGGTGGCCAGATCTGATAGTACTGGTCGAGCTGCAGTGTTTCGCTCACCGGAGGTGCCATGAAACAGCAAGCTGCAGACGTGTGTCGGCCTCCTACGGCAGACATGGAGCTCTTGCGCGTCCCTCCTCCTCTTCATCGTCATCGGCTGCGTCTCGTTGCCAAACTACGCCAGGGAATTGAGGGCGGTCGCCAAAGCTCGGCGTGGGGAGGGGAGAGGGAGAGACTGATGGAAAATAAGGCGAGGGTGGCTATAATATATAAGGACAACGTCAAAATATTTCGCCTCCCGCGCACGTGTCCAAAAATTTCCACCCTCTGAAAGCATCTAGGCCCCTAAAAAGTGTTTTGGTATTTGATGACAATATATTTTATGAGACTAATGTAACTATTGAGTGCTTAAAAAGGTTTAGTTCTAGTGATGAACACATCTACATGGAAATACATACTTGAGGACAACATGAAGATCAATATGACTCGAAGACAAGGTACAAAGTAGTTTAGGATCTTTTTCAGTTTACCAGTCTCAGGTGAATTGGTTGGGAGACTGGATTATAGGTTAAATGCCGTACTATCAAGAGGGATCATAATTAGTAGCTTGATAACTTGCTCCTAAGCACAATGGATCAATCTAGGATCATGCATATCTTTGAGATCGTGTTGAAAAGGAATTTCTCGTGTTTTTCAAAGTAAGACAGTAGAACCAAAACTTACCCATGGAACTCTTCGCTAAACGGTAGTACGCAGATGAACTTAAGCGGAACTACCGCTCAATGGTAGTACCGCAAGTCCCTTTAATGATCTACCATAAAGTTTATTTTAGAATATTTGAGAAGTGTTCCAAGTTTTGATCAAAACCCTTGTTCCGAAAATGTTAAAATGTTTTGGGGTTTACTTGGACTTTTTCCTTGAGAGCTGTTCTGTGTATTTTAAATATACGGTTGTACCGATGTTCTTTTTGCGGAACTACCGCTCGGCGGAAGTACCGATCCTTTATGCGATACGTTTTTTTTCCAGAACACATGTCGTTGAAAGTTTGTTGCTCTATCAAGGAACGGTAGTACCGCAGTGCTTCCAGTGGAACTACCGTATCTTCGGTACATCCGATAGCTACATGGCGGTACGTTTTTTACAGAACGTATGTTTTTGGAGTTGATTTGATTGCTTTGAAATGGTAGTACCAGAGATCAACTCACAGAACTACCGTATTCCCGGTTCTTCCGTTTGTCGAAAGGCGGTACGTTTTTTCCAGTACTGATGTTTATGGAACTCAAGAAAAACGGAAGTACCTGCTCTCAATCGGAACTTTCACTAAAACGGAACTACCGCATTTTAGTTGGCGGTAGTACCGCGCCGAATTTCTAACGGCTTTGTCAAAGCATTTAATGACTTGTCTGTTCTAGCCGTTACAGACCGTTTTGGGATGGTGCGGTAGTACCGGCCGTTCAACAGCGGTACTACCGTTTGTGCTGTTTTTTCTTGTAACTTGGTCCCAACGGTCGTTTTTGTTGTGAGAGGTTATAAATACCCTCCCACCTGCTCTTGGACAGACAGTGCTTATACATTTACATTCTTGAGCTAAGAGCATTCACTCCACATCTCATTTACACCTGTGCATTCATTGTGAGGTTGTTGAGCATAACTTCAAGTGCATTCATTCTAGCTTAATCCATTGCACTTGAGTACTGTCAAGCAAAGATTGTGATCTGTTACTCTTGGTGCTGTTAGCACCTAGACGGCTTGGCAGGAGTTTGCACGTGATCTCTTCAAAGAAGATTGTGAAGAGACTCTGTGCCAATTGTGAGTGGTCTGGTATTCACCATCTCCGGAGTGGAGGAAGAACAACCACTAGTGAAATCGAGGGAAGGCTTAATTTGTGAAGCCGGTTTGATTGGTTCAAGTTTCCTCAACGTGGACTAGTGAAGACTTAGGTCTTCGATACCACGGGAAAAACATTGTTGTCTCCACTGTGGTTATCTCTTGTCTTTACCTTGTGCAATTATATTATAGCTTATTTAGTTTGTGTCTAGCAATGCCTTTACCTTTCTGTCTTGTTTAGTTGTTTGTTTCTACCTTCTTGTTTCCTGTCCATGCTATTAGGTCTGTGTTGCTGAAAGTTTAAATTTGGACGATTAAATTTAGAAACCTCCTATTCACCCCCCTCTAAGTCGGTTATCCTTGATCCTACACCCTCCCGCCCTACGAATTATAGACGATTTCAAACAAAAACCGTCTGTGATATTTAGCAATATCACAGACGATTTTGTTAAGAACTGTCTGTAATTTTACCATGACTTGAAATACCTAACTCCATGATTTTATCATGACTTGAAATACCTAACTCCGTGATTTTACCATGACTTAAAATGCCAAACTCCCTGATTTTACCATGACTTGCAATGCCCAGGCATTTCAAGTCATGGTAAAATCAGGGAGATACTTATCGCAGATGGTTTTTAATACAAATCGTTTGTGATAATTACAATTATCACAAACAATTCTTGTTAAGAACCATCTGTGAAATATCACACACGGTTCTTATTAAAAACCGTTTGTGATAATGATGTATCACAGACGGTTCTAGCCATCGCTAGTAACATAGACGGTCACACTTGTAAAACCATTTGTGATAATTACAACACTGACAGTTTCCAAAAACCATCTGTGATGAGGTGTCCAGTATAGCTTGTTTTGTAGTAGTGTCAAGTCACGTTGTTAAGTTCTTTAGGGTAGTAACTATTGCAGTGCTCAAAATTGCAGACCTCAAATTGGTGCTAAATGATGTTAATAAGTGCATTATGTGCATACTGTTAATAAGCAAAACTCTTCAAGAATTCCAGGCTAGTTGAAGTGCTTGTGTGCTTGTGTGTTAATAACTCATAAGTGCATATTGTTAATAAGTGCATTTCTTATTTAGGAATTAGACATACAAAATGAAGAGGAGCAAGACATTATCATCTTATTTTTCAATATAAACACAATCCAACCAATCTCTTCTAGAAACAGTTGGAACTAGAGCTAGTCACAACGAGCAAAACAATTATCATGTTGAACTTAGTCCAGATGATGTAGTCACATAAGATTTTGGAGTGTTTTCAAGGAATGAGGTCGTGTAAGAAACAACTATCTGGCGCTAGTGGTAAGTTAGGTTCTTACAAATCTAAACTTCATGTTTTTTTGTATTTAATCATACCTTTGTTTGATTTTGTTTTTTATATTGTCTTTGTAGGTTCGGTACTTGTCCAACTATTGACGAAGAAATGGTGGGCTAGGTTAGAGATGAAATGTTTGTTATTTAGGTACTCAATTTGTATCTCCAAGATGCTATATTATTTATGTTTTGCCATGTTTTTTTTTATATTTTATGTTGAAGCATTTTTGCTAAAGTTTTATGTCAATGAAGCATTTGTGACTTATTTTTGTTATGTCCTGATGTGGGTAGAAATTAGCGTTAGTTTAAATATGTTAGCCTATTAGAATTTAGCCCAAGACGTGGTCAAATCCTAGATCTGCCACTGATCATTAGCATAGCAGTAAAAGGGAATATAGAAGGAAGTAAATGTATTATCCATTTCTTGTATTGGCACGGGACATGGATCATTTTTATTGAGTCAGTTTGTATGACAGTAAAAGCATTTTCACATAGCAGTAAACGTGAAATGTACATGGAAATTTCACATGGAAGTAAATGTGTTATTCATTTTTACTGGTATCGTCTGTACGTCGGCAGCAAACACAAAACGTCATCCAGTAAATATCAGTAACATAAATAGTAAATTGATGTCAAAAGTAATTATTCATTTATATTTTTCTGGCCAAATAGTGTGGCCAATCGCTTTTACAAAAGAACATCCATTATCTACATTACAGAAGATTAAAAAAGGACAAATGTAGATAGGAAAAGATGAAGATTCTAGTGACCTATGACTCTATCTTGGCCTTCAAATCTCCATAGGTTCTCTCATAGGCCTCGGTTGGTGTGGGATCAACGATTGTCCGATAAAACTCCTCCACTCGTTGACTCGCTCGTTCAACCTGCCCTCCAAGTCGTTCGGACTGAAGAATCAAGTCAAAGACAGCCCAGAGGCTAGCTTCCCTTGCTTTCGTGGCCTCTGCGAGGTCGACCCGCACGCTCTGTACCTCGATGTAGTCGTCGAACCTCTCGGCAACCTCATTTTTCCTTCCATCACGCGACGAGGTGGAGGATGTCGGAGTTCAAGCAACCTCCTAGCAAGGTAGGCCAATGCACCACAGTAAAAACATTATCATACAAAGTAAGTGGACACAATACAAAAAGTAAATCCAAAAAAGCACAATAAGTAAAATTGATAAACTAACTACACCAGGAGGAGAGCGAATATGCATTAAATGGATGAACTCAACACAATAAAACAATAGTATACACATGCAGTAAATGGATATCATAAATTTACTGTTTAACTATGGTAATATCAAGATGTATGTAGCAAATGCAACACCATCTTTTTACTGCTTGTGCAGGCCGACAGGGCATGAATGAAGTTGCTTCAAACATCGACAACATTCTCGAGTCGATTGAAGCCGACGCCATCCTGGGGATACACCCCGTGTTCATCGTTACCCAGGCACTCATCGAGCTGCAAGCTGCAGCAAGACATGGGACATTGCCTATTATTCAGGAGCAAACGAAGGTATTTGATTACAGTAAAATGCTTTTGGGAACCAACTAAAATTGCTTACGTTTGACAGTAACTTCACTTTTATTTTTGTTAAAATGTAGAAGCCAGTAAATGAGGGTGCCAAGGATGCACCAGAAGAGGCTTTGTCGGTAAAGGAGAAAACAGAGGTATTGAGTGTAGTAAAATTATACTGGAAAACAATTAACTTTGCTAACATTTTGTCAGTAATTTGATCCTTTAGTTTTTTAATGGCATATTATTAAATCAGGACGCAAAGGATACCCCAGAGGTAGCTCTGCCTGCGAAGGAGCCAGTAAAGGTGCCCACCGCTAATGGTAAAGACAAAGAGGCACACGCGAACAAAGCCATCACGATAAAGGCATATATGACCTATTGTCGGGACCCAAATATGCAAATCTGGATCCTCTGTGTATACTGCACTAGTCCAGGATCACACTAGTTCACACAGTGGCAACATCGATGAAATATCATTCCATATACAAAGATAACTAAAAAATAGACAAATAATAATAATAATAATCAGAGTACCGACCTTAAGGTCAAAGCTTACAATTAATGCTTCAGAGACAAATAACTCAAATAAGCTGCACCAGAAGGTAACGGAGTAACTTCAGTGAAGCCCATCCATGTGCCCACAAGCAATCGACTGGGATAGCGCGACCTAGTTCTCCACGATCCTTGAAGTAGACCTTGTTGACCGACGATGGTCTGTTGTAGCCTTCTCAACTGAACAACGTTTTTTATAGTAAAAATGAGTACATAGAGTACTCAACAAATTGCACCACACAATGCAATTATAGATGATAGCTTATTCCAAAGGATATAACATCTATGGTTCTTTTGCATAAAAGCAACAGTTGCAGTTGAATATGAATAATAGATTGGAAGTATAATTTCAAATAAATAAAAATAATAATTTAATAAGTATTTTCACAAAGGACACAAAGTTTAACCAATTTCTTTCACACAGCCATATGAGTTAAATCACACAGCTGTCCCTCCCCAATCATTTTTTTTTTAAATCTACCCCTCGTGTGAAATCCCCCAGCATGTCCATAACCGTGGACGCAGCTATTCGAATAGATTGATTAACACTCTGCAGAGGTTGTACACTTTACCCACAAAATGCAATCAACTTGATCGGAGCTGATCACAACAAAACCTTTCTAAAACTTCATCCCGACAATTGACACTCCTGATGTGCATACCGTCGGTACCAACCCTTACACAATACTTTGGTCTGATGCATACCGTTGGACCTGGAAGCGGCGAACCGTTCATCAATGTGACCTATAGAGTAGTCCATACCTCCACCCATCACTGAGCATCTAACTTACTACCTAAGTAGTCAATGTCAAGACTCTGTAACTTACTAAGTTAGGCTTGTCCCATCAGGCATGTGGTTGTATAGTTGTGGCTCAGTTTAATGGCGCATAAAGTTAAGTCCTTAATTGACCAAGGCGAGACTACCAATATTCTAACTAAGTAACCACAATTCATATTTCCCAACCACATAGCAACCATATCACACGGTACCATTCACTCGCTTCAGTCTAAATCTTTTCTCACCCTGTTAGTTAAGTGCAACACATGCCATCAACGAGTAACAGCATACAACATATAGCTTTACACAAGTTCCATAATCACTTAGTCAAGTTTATATTTGCAACTCGAATGATATCAATGACTCGTTGCATGGCTAAGCAGACTATTCGTATCTAACAAACCCACGTTGGTGCTATGATAATACTAACTAATAATTAACTAAGCTAGGGTGACAAAAGATCAGGGTAATACAATAGGCAAGGTGGATATAATCAAATGGGTGAATAGCTAATCCCAAAATATTTAAATAAATACTTAAAGTAAAATGCAATAATTTGAATCAGGGTAATTTTAGAAAGCTAGGTTCAACATGGTCAAAGATACAACTTGTCTTGCTATAGCAATGATGTTATTAGTTTATCTTCAATCTTCTACTTCCTTGACCTTTAATTCCTTCGGACGATTTCGGAACGACAATGTCTAACTAGAAAGAAAGGACAAAAACAACCAAAACTCAAAAAGACAAATCAACCAAACTCCAAATTGAAATTGAATGGTACAGGAAGGTCGTATGAATGGGTTCAGTCGGAGTTCGTATGAGGAAGAACGAGCTCTCGGAAGTTTGATCGGAAAGAAAATTAGGAAAAAGGAAAAAGGAGAGAGAAACTAACAGGTGAGGTCCACAGAATATTCCAAGAATCTTTATTTTTGGAAATTCTGAAAATATCTGAGAGTATGACATGTGGGACCACTGGAATGAAGAATATTCTAGAATTAAGAGAGAGAAAGAGAGAAAAAGAGCATTTTGACCAAGTTTGACTGGCATGTGGGGCCTAGCTGTAAGAGAGAGAAAGAGAGAAAAAGAGAAAGACAAAGAGACTTACATGCGGGACGCACATGTAAGAGAGGGAGGATGGAAGCTACAGTGAACCAAAATTGGGGAGTTGGCCGGCGGCAGTGGCTCCCGGTGTCGATGGCGAGCGGAGGTGAGGTAGGGGCAGCAAAAGGGGCAAAACGAAAAGATTAGAGTATGGCGAAGATGATGACATGGGTTTGGCGGCAAGGATTGACGGCGATCGCCGGTGATGAGGTGAGAGGTAGCAGCGCAATCTCGGCTCCAGTGAAGATGGAGTTGTGGTGATGCTTTGAAAAAGGAGAGAGAAGCACAGGAGAGAACATCAGATGACGAAGAAGAAGTTGGGGTCGATGAGCGTTGGAGCTCATCGGAGGCGGCACAATCAGACGACGAAGGCGGTCGGCTGGAGTTGAGAGAGAGCGAGGGATCTTGAGCTACGGTGAACAAAACTTGAAATCAAAGGTTGTGATGTATAGATCGGGAGATGAGGCACATGGTGACACACTTAGATTGGCGAGGGAATCACCTAGGCGGTGAGGAACGCGAAGAAAGTGTTTCGGCGTCGTGGAGCTCGGCCAGAGGCGATGAGGATGAAGTGGGTGCTGGAGATGTGGGGCACGAGAGCTTTGGTGGGTGGTGGCAACACGAAGAGGAGGATGGGGCGACTCCAGTGATGTGGATTCGGTGGCTCGAGAAGCATTAATGATGGAGGAACGGCAACTAAGTGGCGGCGCCAGCTTCGAAGAAGATGACCAAGGCGACAAGACTAGGCAGCTATCCTGGCAGCGGCGGCACGAGGCGAGGCAGGTGCGCAAAATGAGGATGGCCTAGGGCTTTTATAGCCTTGGGAGGCATGTGGAATGGACACCAAGGTGGCAGCAATGGCGCGTCCGCATCGTGCACACACAAGCGTGCAATGGCTGTGTGTGTGGCAGGTAAGCGGGCCCGTGCGATGGGTGGTAGCTACAACATGGGCTGAGCTAGGGTTCGTGTGCATGGACTGGTGGGTGAGGTTTGGCTAGCGGGGTTGGGCCGGGTAAAGAAGAAATGGAAATAGGTTGAGCCAAACTTGGCCCACTGAGATTTAGAAATAAGAAATTGATTTCGGATTTAAAGAAAAGTTGTAAATTCAAAAGCGGCAAAATAAATAGTAAATAAATTCAGAAAAAACCAAGAAAATACACAAAAATTCCTTGGAGCACAAGGAACCCAACTAACACTATTTTTATTTAATTTATGTTTAGATTAGTCAAATTAAATGTTTTAAATTTTGGAAATTCCCAATTAAGCTTTATTAATTCAAAGAAGGTTGGTGAAATTTTTCAAGGACATAAACTACTCAAAAAAAATTGAAAACCCAAATTTTGGGATGTTACACCTATGGTAGTAATTGTTTCGTTACATCCAGTAAATATATAAATGTATGACAGTAAAACATGACCATTTTTTATAGCCAGTTAATGTTGCCCTCCCCAAGCTCAAAATCAAACTTGATCTTCTTAGATAGAAAAAGAAGTCGGACACCTCCTTTACCAACAAGGTGGTGCCTGTGAAGAACACTACATCAGGGAAGACCATGGCACCCTCAAGACAAAAGGGTCCTCGAGACGCTAGTGTATTCGAAAAGAGGCTGACAAAAGTGCCCAGCAAGCTAGTGTCCACATTCAAGGCCTATGTCAAGTGACCGGATGTGCCCATTGCTACAGCCTTGAATGTGATATAGCTGATATGCATGGACGAGAACCTTAGAAGGTAATAGGCCCTTACCCTTTTACCATTTTTTGTTGATATGTACGGACGAGAGCCTTAGAAGGTAATAGGCTTATACCCTTTTATCATTTTCATCAACAACTTTTATTGTCTTTTATATTCAATTTTACTATACCGTAGCGAATATTTTCCCACAGACTAGATTGTTTTTTTACTTTACACACAGTTGTGTTTTACTATTAATATCAACATTATATACTGCATGTATGTGCTCTAGTCTTGGGATGACATCATCACAGTCACCGGTAGAGATATGGCGGAGTCATTCACGAATGAGCAAATGATGAAGACATTTTCATTTCATAGTTCATCTAGTGTTTGCGCCAAGATGACGCGAATGTGAGGTCAGATATCGCTAGGTACATGACGTTCCTCCCGATTGAACTTACGATAAAATTTCGATCCTTTTTTACTCATTGTGACGACAATGTATTTTATAGTAAATGTATGTCGCATACCGGTAAATCGTAACACCGCCCTCGATAGTAATAATGGCATGATATCTTCTTTTGACATAAATTGCTAAATATTGAGAAGTACATTAAAAATGTGCAGTACAATACCGATTAGGCCGTAAGCATGCTGAAGGAACATATCGGCAGGGGGGGTCATCTTGCGTGTGAAATTGGTGAGTAATTTTACTTTGCATATGCTCCTAGTTAGAATGCATTTATCCATGACACTATTTGTTTTGCAGTAAATCTACGTATGCCTTGCACTAAATGTACATTTAGCTTCCAATTGTTTTTTTTTTTGCCTTATAGTAAATATTACGTGATGTTCTAATAAATCGAAACGTTCCTTCAAGTAAATTAGCAATCTTCTCCTGTTATTTTTTTTATCTATCTAACCAAAGAGATATAGGATGACATATCTTTCTTCCCATCCTACACAACTCGCACTAGTCGGTTTACTGCTTCAATATGGGGGCAAAATCACATTGAAATGCTAGACTCCAACGACTACAACAAAAAATGCACAAAACCGGCCGACCACCATACTCTAGTAAGTAGGAAGGTTATCCTGCGTCTATGCGCTGCTCTACAAGCCGCAACCGACGGGAAATCCCCCACTATTTAGCATTAGAGGGTGTATAACATGAAGACCTCGAAGCAGATCCTCGAGAACAACTGCACGTTCTTCACCATGAAGTTCTGGGACGGCAAAGGTCAGAAGCTTTGCACACTGGTCGAGCACATTGATTGAGCTAGTAAGTAGTAATTACGTTCACAACTTAGGCCCTGTTTGGTAGAGCTTCAAATTCTCATTTTTCAGATTCTGCTCCTGATTCTCTGATAATCCACTTCTCTGAGAATCTGGAGCTGGCTGTTGAAAGCGTTTGGCTGATAGGTTGGCTCCAAAAACCATATGAGGGAGGATTAGAAGCAAATAGACCATGTTACCCCTGGTTATAATAATTCAATTGTATTTGTGTCTTTCTCATATGTATTTGTACACAAATTATAAAAAATTTCTTATAAATTTGTTTAGACCATGTGAATGTATATACGTTGTATTTATATGCAATGCTAGGTTACATTGCATTTACACTTAATGATGGATTACAACTGCGTAGAAGAAGCAAAAAATTGGAGATGAAAGTGCAGAGGCAAACCGGCTTATATATTTCACTCAAAACCATTGCATCACATTCACATTACACACTGATAGTCGATACACAGTAGCTTTGATCACAAGTTCACAACTCCACAAGCCGTCGATACACGATACACAAGCTGCGGCTTCTGGCGACAAGATTACAAGAATATACATGCCGGTCGCGCACACACGCACTCAAGGCATCACACCGTCTCCTTAGTAGTTTCAGGGTTGCACTTGCGGCCGAGCGCAGTTGCAGCCATGCCCACCTCACCGGACTCGGCGACCTTCTCGAACCCCTCCTCGAGGCGCCTGCGAAAGAAGCAGAGAGGTTTAGGCATTGAAATTGGGATCATGTTCAAGTTCGAAGCACAGCTAGGAGTTTTCTTTTTTAAAATTTTCCAAGGTGAAGATTCATGCATACACACCCCTTCTCAGGTGCAACACCAAGCACCATAGTCGCCGAGGTGGTGGCGGTGCTCTTCTCAGCCAAGTCAGGGAACATCTTTCTGCATCCGGCAAAAGTAGCACATAGATTTTAGTGGCTAGAATTAGAAAGGACAATATTTGCTCATCTTACATGCAGCTTTGTCTGAAACTATGAATATGAATCATCAGCTGCTACCATTATGAAGCAGATGTTACAAGTTTATAGCTTTGAAGCAACAAGATAAAACAATATGGAAGGGTATGTTCTTGTCACTAAAAATCGGTGAAAACACTCAAAATTAACTAGGTGCTACCTCTGAACACAGTTTAGCTTGACAACACATGAACAACATATTCGAGATCATCGGTAGATGATAAACATAGCCGCAGCCACTGCTACAGCTGCAGCTTGAACCGCAGTTGCAACTTCCACTGCAGGACATCTTGATCTTCTGGGTCTCTTGCAACCTCAAGGACTTGTATGCAGTGAGAAAGGAAGCTTGAGACGAGCACAAAGCAATTGCCAAGAAGAGCACATATCTACCTTATTTATACTGCTTGAGAAGCAAGTGCACATTTTGATTAGCCCAGCCTTACATCAGTTCTTGATGCATCATTTGAGGATGCTATTGAAAAACCCCAGTTCATTACAAAGTACAATTACCATTAAACAAGGTATAACATTATGACAGGAATTCATAACATCAAAGTCAGATGATAAAACTTTTCAGGAATTCATGTTATTTGAAATAACAGTACAACATTCAAATGTGAATAACATCAGAGTCAATACATGCAAACTTTTCAGGAATTCATTGCGCAATAGAATGTTAAAAACTCAATACATGCAAACTATTGCAATCAAAACTTGGTTGTGCAATGTTCAAATAGGGATGGCTTCAAACATTACATAGAAAAATTCACAAATTCATAGAAGCATGAAACCAAACAAAACATTCACAGATTTCTTCAAGCACATCAATCGACTTTACCTCTCACTCCATGGGCAACAACATTTCAGTGACTCAGAAAGTACCATGATGCTATGGAAACAATGGGACATGCAAGCATCTACAATTTGTATCTCAACCAACTAAAATACATGTGGATTTCTAGGCCACAAACTTTGCATCCCACTTTACATCTCAACCAGCGGCATCATTCGTTTAAACAAGAAATCAAAGGGAGGAAACGAGACATACAAAGAAAATGTACAGAGCCAATGTGGATCTGAATCTAGGAGGACAAGGGAGGAGTACGTAGGGAAAGGGGGACAGCCGGATAGAGACCTTACCTTTACCGGAGCCGGCCGGTGGTGCTCAGTAAACGGCGAAGAGGAGGGAGACAAAACAGGGAGGGCAAGAGGGAAAGACGGATGACGAGCTTACCTTCGCCGGAGCCCGCCAGTGGTCCTCGGAAAACTACGATGGGGAAGAAGTTAGGGAACCCCAGCCTCTAGGGTTTTTGGGGTCGGTGGCTCTCGTGCAGGCGGCGGGGCAGTCCGGGGCCTGCGACGGAGCAATCGATGACCTGAGGTGGCGCAGTCGAGGACCCGAGGCGACGCAGTCGAGGACAAGCGGGGCGCACACGGGGGGCTGGAGGCGGAATCGCCTCCTCATCACGAGAGCACCGGGGGGGGAGAACGCGAGGAGAAAGCCGAAGGGTTACGGGCTGGGGTCGCGCGGTGGATTAGCTGAGGGGGTAGTTCGATAGCAATTGCGGGTAAAATTATCCAACTTCAAAGGGCATTTTCTTTTTGTAAGGTGGGATTCTCACGAGAATCTACGGAAAGGCTGCTCCTCGTTGCTAGTTCATTTTTGAGACAGCTCCTCGCGAGAATCAGAATCAAGTCGTTTTGGGAAGCTGGGTGTTTGGTACAACTCCACTAGATCCGAACGAGAAGCTGAGAGTAGAAGCTGTACCAAACAGGGCCTTATAGTAATAGAACCTTAGATATATAGTAACTGACACGCAACACTATCTGTTGGAGATATGCCCTAGAGGCAATCATAGAGATGGTTTTATTTCGTTATATTCATAATTTATTGGATAATATGTTATCTTGTTCCAAGAATAATATTGTTAATATTTATTATCAAGTATGCGACTTGATTATGAAACTCTACATTTATTTTTGCGATGATTATTCTAAAGCGATCCCTAGTCGAAAACATATGAGGACACATATGAATAGACTAGCATATGTATTGGTTGATGACTATGTTTCACGAATCATAGATATGGAGATATCAAACCAATAATATGGACACATGTTAGCGAACATGGGGTTGGATCGACCCACCATGGGACACTGCGAGAACGTTGTATTCTTATATGTCATCAGTTGGTCTCATTTACAATGCGTTTGCTATATCCTTAGACTTGAGGTCGTCGCACGTACTCGAGATGTGTAGTGACTTACTTAGGGGTTGCCAAACGCTACTCTGTAACTGGGTAGTTATAAAGGTAGCTTTCGAGTTTGTTATGATACATGCGTCGAGGCATGGTCGATCAAGATAAGATTTGCCACTCCATGCAACGGGAGAGATATCTCTAGGCCTCTCGAGTGACCGGATTCCAAAAATACATGGACATGCTACTCACGGTTAAAGAGTTAACCATAGTCGGGGAATTCGAGTCACATGATCGAGAAAAAGTGGTCGAGCTAACCAACAAGGATGGCATGTACTCGTCTTGAGTTTGACCGATATCGTGAGGCAAAGGGAAATACATATGAGATTTGTTGAGGTTCGTCCGATTTGATCTTTACGTATACTCGGGAGTCGGCATGTCCTGCTATGGGCCACTACCGATTAGTGGACAAGTAGGAGTACTCGAGCCATGTCTAAGTGTACATGAACCTATAGGGTCGCACGCTTAAAGGGCTGGGATACATTTTGGATGGTGATCCGAATTCTTATGGGCCACGAGTTCCTAATGGGCCTCAAAGGTCGAGACCCATCATGGATGCCTATATATAGAGGGGTGATGGCATAGGGTTAAGTGTGATTTTCAGAATACCCAAAATCCTAGCCGCCACACCTCCCTCGATCGAAATCGCACAGCCGGCGCTAGCACTCCGACGCGCGGTGTCCCTACCCCATACGTGTGGATACCTTAGAGGCATTGCTGTGAGACTTCAACGCTTGGATGATCCACAATTTGTGACGGTCACGAGGAGCACTTGGAGGAGGCGCGAGACTAGTACAACTACAACTGCACTAACGTGCTACATCGACTCTTCTTCCGCTGTGAATCTGCGCGTCTAGTAATCCCGTGATCTATTACTAGCGGTGGTTCTTTGGTTGCGGGATCGATTTTTGAAATTGCACTAGTGTAGCCTACCCGTGTTCCTTCACTATCAACACGTATGCAGGAGAAGGGGAGTGAGTACAGGGCCGAGCTGATGTTCTATTTGTGGTTCTACAAGCTCAACAGCATCAAGCCTCTACCAGATGTACTCGAGAAGTTCAGGCCACACAACACGACAAAGTAGTATGATGAATTGTAAAACATTCCAAGATGGCTAGGGTGGAGCGACGCGAAAGGTGGATAGGGTTCATAGTGAAGCATGGAGCGACGCGAAAATGCAAGATGGTGCGACGCGTAGGCTATGCGGTGCCCAGCGGACTATGTAGGCTGGCCTACTTCAAACTGTAGCAACTAAGTGGGTTTTTGTGGACAGATATGTGGGCTATTTTTGCGGGGTGCAAGAGAGGATCCGGCAACAGGGCGAGCCTGGGCGGCAGCCCGAGGTACGCCGCTGGTGGGATCCCCAACCCACCCACCCTAGCATCCGTCATGAGCGAGCTCTGCTTGGTGTCGATGAGTGGAAGAACAAACAAGGTGAGCAGTGCCCTGGGGAGCTAAGTCAAGGGACTAAGGGAGAGTATTTGGCCACATGATGAGGAACAAAGTATGACCTAGCCTAGTGTGTACTAGTCACATGGTTAGTGTTGGACCGAAACGACGACTAGAGGGGGGTGAATAGGAGCACGATCTCTTTTTCACTTTGATCGGATTTAACACGCTTTTCACTCCAATAGCTATAAGAGCTATGAAGATCAATGTACAAGCATAGCGGAAGACTTGTATTGAATCCAATCGAAACCCCGAAGCAAAACAACCAAAAACACCAAAAACTCAATTCACAATGAGTTTGGCGGTCAGACCTCTTAGCCTAGTGGTCTAACCTCTCCATGGGGCGGTCTGACCCCCAGCCCGATGAACAGTAAAATCAGCCCGAACTTAAAATCACAAAATGGACTAACTTTTGATCCACAACTCCAAACTTCATGAAACTTGAAACATACCTTCTCTAGGATGTCAGGAACCTATTCCAACCAATGATCGTGAAGATCATTGCTAAAGTTTTAACCTTTTTTCGTTTGAGTAATGGTTGCGTCAAAACCAAAATATGATCCAAACACTTGCTCGTGGGTGATAGATGATCAAGATAATCCTAGATGTATTCCCACATGTCACAGCAAGCTAGATCCAGGCCCAAAACCAAAGAAAAACCAACGGATCAAAGAAAGCCCCAAAATCACCAAAGAGAGAGCAAGAACAAGAAGAGACTCATCTCAAGGAATCTTGCTTGGATTGATTTCAGATCAAAGTTGGTTTACAGCCACTTCATCCTAGAGGACAGAAGCTCAACACAAGAGTACACAATCAATCCAACTCTCTAGAATCCTAACCTCTCCACTATCCTCTCCCTAAACACAAAACTAGGGCTTTTCAATTGAAGGGTTGAGAGGTGCCGGACCAGCACCCTCCTCTATTTATAGTGGAAGCTAGCTTCTAGAAGAATATTTCTAATAGGCACCCGTCAAGCCCACATACAAATGGGTTTAACTCAACACGCATTTTAAAATGTTGTCTTCATCTTCTCTTGACCTAAACCACTTCTCCTTGCACCGTCTTGCGCTGCGGTTTAGCCAAGGGCCATCAAGGCGGTATCTTGGTGAAATTACCAAAATACCCCTTCTCGATCCTTCTCCAGAAACCGAGTCCAATCTTCATGAAGCAATCGCAGGCTTCGCCATGTGTAGGTTGATCAACGCTCTCTTCCTGTCGGTAAGGCTCTCCCATCCAGCTCCCACTGAAACCACCATGACACTTGCACTGACCCTCGCACCGCTTGATGCAACCCGTCGCACCGAACTATCCGTTCGGTCATCCTTGTCCATTTTGCGCCATGCTCGAGTCCACTGACTTCACCCGGCATCCTCGATCGTCCTGGACCTCAGCTCTCCAAGCGTAGTCCCGATCATCCTCGCCGTTGACCGTCGTTGACCTCCAAGCTTCCTACACAACAATAGACAAAGAAATCTATTTTGGGAACAAGTTCTTCACAACTTGACCCATGTTAGTCAAAACATGCATCATGCAACACATATGCACCGAAACCCATGAACTTGACCTATCAAGCAAGCATCGCCGCCAAGCTGGCCGGCCAACCATGTTAAAACCGGTCAGACCACCACCCATTGCCGGTCAGACCGCCCCTTGGCCGGTCTGACCACCACCTGGTCGGTCTGATCGCCCAGCCTAGGGACTTAACCAAATTTTCTCACTGGAAATCCGAAACCTCTCTGGAAATTTCAAACGAATAGAACTTTTGACTTGAACCTCAAAAAATTATGAGACCAAGTGAAAAAAATCTCCTCTCTTGCCTGCACCCTCTATTTTTGGCCCGACTCAAGATTCACAAACAACTTTCTGGCCGGTCAAACCGCCGCCCAACGGCCGGTCTGACCACCAGCCACAAGACCAAAACCCTGGCCGGTCTGACCGCGAGAGGTGGCTGGTCAGACCGCCAAAAAGGCCGGTCTGACCGCCGCCCTAGCCGGTGAGACCGCCTACTGCCTCACAGAATTTAACTTCGCTGAAAACGAGTGTTTCAACAAATCTTCAATGCCATTGCCAATTGTATCATCATCCTAAGATCATGAGCATATCCCCATGGTATCCACAATCTCCCCCTTGATGAACATATTGGCAATTTCTCAAAAATAAAGTTTGAGGTTTGAAAATAAAAATACTCGACGTTTTCGCGCAAAGACACAACTTGGTCCAAAAGCAAGAAAAAGCAATGAAAATGACCAAGTTAGCTTCCGATTAGCATAGGCATGTGAGATAAGGCAAAAGAAAGCAATAAAGCTTCAATTTCCAGAGAAGAGTCAAAAATCTCACTTAAGGTCCATATGAAAGAACAATTGTTCAATTTGACCTTTGATCATTGTGAGGTTCAAAGAATTGCGAATCAAGTTAATAAAAGGCAATAAGATCACAAGAATGCAAATTAGATGCTTCCCCTCACTATGATAATCAATTTTTAGAAAATTTTATTCTCCTGTTTTCTCTAAATAGCTCCCCCTTTTGACATTTTTGTTAAGTCTTCTCCCCCTTTGACAATAGAGTCATCAAGGAATCACGCCTTCCTCTCATCCAGAGATGACAAGTGCAGAAATGAGGAAGAAGTATAAGAAAGAGCATGCATGAAATGCAATAGAGTGGTTTCATTTTTTGTATTTTTCAAATTTTTAGTACAAGAAGCTTTGGAGATTACCCAAAAGAACAAGCTAGCATTTTTACTATTACTCAATACATATCAAGCCTGAAAGCGCTAGTAAGATCATGTTAAAACATATATACCAAAGCTAAGCTAGAAGGCTCAAGATAAAGCGATGAATTGTAACAATTTAAGTAAAGCTTCAAAATTAGCAAGTTCATCAACAAGGATCCTAAAGTGATAATGGTCTTGTTAGAATATCAATGTGAGATCAAGAAGCTAACAAAGACCATTCTAAACACATAAAGTCCTAAAATGAATTATTTTGCTCAAATTACCTCAATCACCTAATTTTTACAACAGATTTCATTTGTAATGAATATTGATGTTGATTAAAGGTCTATCTTAGTGAAGAAGATCCTAAACTAGGAGCCATCCACAAACTCTTTCTAAGCTTCAACCAGGGCAACAAATCTTGATGTTCATGTCAATTTTGACAAGCAGTCCCCATGAGATCGTCTGGATCATCAAACTATCTCCAAGTTCATGTCTTTGACATGCAATCTCATGAGAATAGTTTGGCACAATTTAACCACATCAGAATTTTAATTTTTGATTTTTCATTTCACAAGAGCAGTTTTAAATTCTTAAAGGAACAAGAATCTCAAGAGATGTTCAATCCTAGATTCAAGAGCTACCAAAGCAATTTTGACAAGGCCAATGTCACAAAAGGATCACTAATTGTGCATAGCTAAAAGATCCACAAATTGTAATTTTTAGTTCAAGTTATTTTAAAGTTCTAGCTCATTTAGCAAAGACTTAGCTACACATATGAAAGCATGATAATTCTAGCAAGTCAAAGAACTAGACATGAAACTAGGCAAAAATTAAAATACTAAAACTCAAAAGGGTAATAAGCAAGGCTTCATCATTTTAAAAGATAAGTAGTAAAGCTCATATTACAATGTATCTTTTTGTGATTTTCATATGAATACAATATGATACAATGAGATGCAAGAAAGATTGAAAAAACCTAAAAAGATCAAAAAAAATCAAAAGGTTTAGAAATAGATCAAGGAAAGATCAGATGAACAAGAAAAGTTTAGAAAAGAACCAACTCCCCCTCAAACCAACCCATAGGGGTAAATGACCCCTAACTCACTTCTCAAGGTGACAAACCTAGTTGGGTCTAAAGGCTTGGTGAGGATATCAGCTAATTGAGCCTCAAACTCCACAAATTCTAGCACATTATCACCCTTCTCTACATGGTCTCTAAGGAAGTGATAACGAATGTCAATGTATTTGGTCCTAAAATGTTGCACAGGGTTCTTAGCAATATTAATGACAGAAGTGTTATCACAGAAAAGAGAAACACTAGCAAAGGTCAACCCATAGTCCTTAAGGGTGGACACCATCCATAGAATCTGACTACAGCAACTACCGGCAGCTACATATTCAACTTCTGCAGTGGATTGTACAACAGAGAACTACTTTCTAGAAGACCAAGAGACAAGAAAAGTACCTAAGAAGTGACGAGTGCTTGAGGTACTCTTCCTATCTAGCCGACAGCCCACAAAATCAGAATCAGAATACTCCCGAATAGACAAAGAAAAAGAGCAGGAATACCAAATGCCATACTAGAGGGTAGAGTGAACGTACCTGAAGATGCGCTTGACGGCTTGGCGATGGAAAGTCCTTGGAGAGGCCTGAAACCTTACATAGAGGCAGACCGCGAAGTGGATGTCCGGTCTTGAGGCCGTTAGGTAGAGGAGGAAGCCGATCATGTTGTGGTACTCACGTTGATCCACGGCTTCTCCTTCCTTATCTGGATCCAAAGCAGTCGAAGTCGCCATGGGAGTGACGATCGGCTTGCACTCACCCATCTCGAAGCGCTTGAGCAGATCCTTGGTGTACTCATCTGATGGATGAATATCATTTCCTTGCATTGCTTTATTTGACGCCCCAAAAAGTAGTTGAGCTCTCCCATCATACTCATCTCAAATTCCTTGGACATGGTCTTAGAAAAACTAGAAACAAGAGCATGATAAAAATCACCAAAAATAATATAATCTACGTAAATCTAAGTAAGCAGGAAGTCATTGTCATGCCTAAGAATGAACAGGGTCTTGTCTACCTTACCCATCTCAAAGTTATTCTTAAGCAAGAAGGTCTTAAGCCTCTCATACCAGGTTCTAGGGGCTTGCTTAAGACCATACAAGGCTTTGGAAAGCTTGAAGATATGATGAGGATGTTTGGGATTCTCAAAGCCTGGGGATTGTCTAACATACACTTCCTCCTCTATGTAACCATTCAGAAATGCACTCTTGACATCCATCTGATACAACTTAAATCCCTTGGATGCAGCAAATGCAAGCAGAATGCGAATGGCTTCCAATCTAGCAACAGGAGCAAATGTCTCATCGAAGTCTAACCCCTCGACTTGGCTAAAACCCTGAGCTACCAATCTAGCATTGTTTCTAACTACAGAACCATTCTCACTTTGTTTATTTTTGAACACCCAATGGGTTCCTATTACATTATGACCACTAGGAGGCTCTACTAGATTCCAGACATTGTTTCTCTCAAAGTTCTCTAACTCCTCATGCATGGCATTAACCCAGCTCATATCAGATAAAGCATGTGATATATTGCGGGGTTCAAAAAAAGCAACAAATGCAGAATGGGAGTAGAGACTCGGATCGTGATACCTAGAGCGAGTGACTCGCTCATGAAGATGACCAGTCATCTGATCCGAGGATGACGCCTCTGAATGTGAAGTGGAGCGAACGGGGGAGATAGCGTCTCTTCGACCTCCGTAGGTACTGCTGATGATGAAAATACAGCAGGAGCCTCAACTCAAGGTGAAGTAGTGGCAGCGGGTTCTTCAATTGGATCAGGAGGTGTAGCAGCAGCAAGCGGGAGACAAACATCAGCTTCGTCCTCATCTTCCTCCACAAAAATGCTCTCTGTCATCTGTGTGTCACCTGAAATATCTGATCTAGCTCTAGGGCTAGTTTCATCAAAAGTGACATTGTATGTCTCCTGAACAACGTTAGTCTCAACATTAAGAACCCGAAAACCCCTCGAATGTGTAGGATAACCCAGAAATATAACATCAGAAGTCCTTGACTCAAATTTATCTAGGTTTCCTATCTTGAGAATGAAACACTTGGCTCCAAAAACTCAAAAATGAGAAACAGAGGGTTTGCTTCCAAGCCGGAGCTCATATAATGTCTTGCCCAAAGAAGGTCTCAAGAAAACACGATTGGCAATATGACAGGCTGTAGCAATAGCTTCGGCCCAAAACCTCCTTGGAGTGTTATACTCATCTAACGTTGTTCTAGCCATCTCGACTAAGATTTTGTTCTTCCTTTTCACCATGTCATTTTGTTGAGGGACGTGTGAAGAAGAGAACTGATGCTCAATACCAAGCTCAGCACAGAAAGAGGCAAAAGAGGTATTCTTGAACTTTATGTCATTATCACTGCGAATCGCTCTTAGGGCATCGGGAAGTTCAGAAGCCAAACGAAGAACAAGATCATGAAAATGATCAAAAGCTTTATCTTTCGAAGCAAGAAAGAACACCCAAGAGTATCTCGAGGAATCATCGACTATGACAAGAATATACCATTTGCCACCAGCTGATCGAACCCTAGCAGAACCAACAGTATCCATATGAAGCAACTGTCCTAGTCCATCAGTCATGACCATAGTCAAAGAGGGGTGTGAGGCGGCAACTTGCTTGCCATGCCTACAGGGCGCACATACAACATCCTTAACAATTTTGAGTTTGGGCAAACCTCTCATGAGATCAAGGTTGCTAACTCGCGTCAGATGATCAAAATCAATGTACCCCAAACGACGGCGTCAAAGCCAGAACTCAAAAGAAAATGCAATCAAACACTTGAGAGATCCAGCAAGAGATCTAGAAAAGTCAGCTCCAAAGATCCAACCAACTCTAGAAATCCCAAAAACAACCTCACCAATTGAATCAAGCACACGACAAATATTTTTCTTAAATCTAGTCTCATAGCCATCATCAAGAAGCTGCGAGACAGAAAGCAAGTTGTACCTTAGCTTGTCCACAAGAGCGACATCCTTCAGAATGAACTTGTCGTTCACCCTAATCGATCTCGTTCCTTCAATCCGCCCTTGTGTATCATCTCCAAAGGTGATGAAGTCATCACCTATTGACCGCGTGAAGGAGGTGAACCATTTCGAGTCTCTAGTCATGTGGCGTGAACACCCGGAGTTGACGAACCACGTGTTCTTCCCCCTTCTGCGGCGATCCTAAAAATCAAAGCATAGAAGATCGATGTGTCTCAATACTAGGGTTAGTTAAACATGACTTAGGAACCCAGTACTGAGACACATGTCTGCAAGCAGTATGTAAAGCAGAATTGCTAGCCTTGATCTTACTTGAGGTTCTATCATGAGCAATGGTTATACGAACATGAGATGCATCCTGTCTAGGAACATGATGATGCTGATGAGAATGTGAAACAAATCCTAGTCTAGGTTTCTTTTTCTCTAAATGACCATGTCTCATGAAGGCTCTAGATTGATGAGATAAAATTCTAACAAGATTTTTCCTAACATTTTTCAACCTACGCCAACAGAACTCAATCAAATGTCCATCCTTCTTGCAATAGGTGCAATGGTACTTAGTACCACTGGGAGATGCACCTTTTGACTCAGAAGGTGGGTGGGCAAAACCTGCAGATTTGAAAAGAGTTTTTGCAGGTTGGGTTTTGAACTCAACTAAGCCATTTTCTAAGACTTGAATAACATTTAGCTTGGACTTGTCTTGGGCAAAGTTGTATCCTAACCCTTGCTTCTTATAAGGAGTTTTGGACTTGTCAAGAATCATGTTTAACTATTTCTTACCCTTAGAGAATTTTTCTAATGTATCCTTAAGATAAGCATTCTCTTTTTTCAAGATTAAGACATGATTCACAAGTTTTAGCTTTAATGGCTCTAGCATGCTTCTCCTTATGAATAGTAACTTCAAGCTTAAGAGCTTCATATGAAGCACAGGGAGCAGAATTAATTTTGTCCTTAAGCTTGGCATAC
Source organism: Ampelocalamus luodianensis (assembly GCA_036346255.1). NCBI lineage: Eukaryota > Viridiplantae > Streptophyta > Magnoliopsida > Poales > Poaceae > Ampelocalamus > Ampelocalamus luodianensis. Next base: position 11,381,934 of record CM070640.1, on the reverse strand, counting down.
TTAGCTCTAACTGCTTCTAGTATATTTTTTACTTCATGTTCACATTCTAAGCAGAAAGAGCAAGTGCTAGACCCAGCCTTATCAGAAGCAACCAATTTGCTAGATTCTAAGAATTTCTCACATGGAGTAGATTTAAACTCAATCAACTCACTCCTAGCATTTTTTAGTTGGTGCATGGTGACATCATGAGCATTTTGTAACTTAGCAAGTTCAGAATGTAAAGCATGGCAGGATGAACATTCATCAACATCAAGATTCTTAGCATTCACAAGTTTTAATGTCATATTATCAACTTGTGATTCTAAATCCTTATTCCTAGCCATGGTGAACTCTAATGCCTTATCCTGGCTAAGCAGTTGCTCATAGATGGTATCGCATCTAGCAAAGATAACTTCATAGGATGGAGGTACCTCATCGATGTCATCGACGTCGATAGAGTCGGCCATGAAGCACATGCCGGTGAAGTTCTTTGCCTTCCCTTTCTTCTTCTCTTAAGAAGGCTCCTCCTCCTTGTCCTTCTCGCTCCCAGAGTCCACATCGCTCATGGATTGCTTTCCAAAAGCGGCAAGAACTTGGTGAGCAGCCTTCTTGAGCTTGGCAGCATCAAACTTGGACTTGTTCCCTTGAGGCTTCTTCCAAGCTACCTTCTCCTCCTTGTGGTTGCTCTTTTTCTTTCAGCTTGCGACAGTTTACCCGGATGTGGTAGAGCTCTCCACACTCATAGCATGTTACAGGGCCACCTATCTTCTTGTTTCTCACATTGTTATAGGTTTGTGTAAACTTTTTGGCTAAGAGGGCTAACTCAGGCTCAGAGATACTCTCATGTTCCTCTTCATGGATTGCAGATAAACAAGCAAGTGAAAATCCAGAGGAAAATTCAGAAGAACCATCAGGAGTTCTCTTGAGACGGTTTGCTACTAAAGCCATATTCTCCTTCTTAGGATGATCAACCCTCTTGATCTCATGAGTCTTGAGCTTGCTATAGAGCATCTCCAAAGTGAGATTAGAGAGATTGACATTCTCCTCAATGGCAGTAGCCTTCATCTCCCACTCCTTGGTGTTGATTGCAGCCAAGAGGTGAGTGGCATTCTCAGACTGAGAATACTCGATGTCGATCCCTCACAACTGTTTAAGCATCTTGTTAAAGCGAGTGAATACATCATCGATGCTCTCTCCAAGACGCATCTTGAACTTACTGTATTCTCGCTTGAAGACCGTCTGGCGTACTTGTTTGATTTAGGACGAACCCTCATAGTAGGTTTCGAGGGTGTGCCAAATCTTATGCGCAGTCTCAAGATGACAGATTCTGTCATACTCCTGTTTACTAAGCCCGGTATATAAGAGGTTCTTTGCCTTATGGTCATTAGCCAATAGGGCTACTGAAGCCTGTGTAGCAACCTCAGGCAAAATGAGCGGGGCTCGAACAGCCTCCCATATGGCTTGACCTTCACTCTGAAGGTAGACACGCATGCGATTCTTCTAATAGGCATAGTCGAACCCATCGAAGACATGTGGCTTGGTGGAGTACTTCTCCATCGCCAAATTCAGTGACCAGTTAAGATCAAGATTGAACTAACCGGGCTCTGATACCACTTGTTAGACCGAAACGACGACTAGAGGAGGGGTGAATAGGAGCACGATCGCTTTTTTACTTTGATCAGATTCAACACGTTTTTCACTCCAATAGCTATGCGAGATATGAAGATCAATGTACAAGCATAGCGGAAGACTTATATTGAATCCAATCGAAACCTCGAAGCAAAACAACCAAAAACACCAAAAACTCAATTCACAATGAGTTTGGCGGTTAGTCGTCTTAGCCTAGTGGTCTAACCTCTCCATGGGGCGGTCTGACCTCCAGCCCGATGAGCAGCAAAATTAGTCCGAACTCAAAATCACAAAATGATCTAACTTTTGATCCACGACTCCAAACTTCATGAAACTTGAAACATACCTTCTCTAGGATGTCAGGAATCTATTCCAATCAATGATCGTGAAGATCATTGCCAAAGTTTTGACCTTTTTCTGTTTGAGTGAAGGTTGCGTCAAAATCGAGTCAAATCAAAATATGATCCAAACACTTGCTCGTGGGTGATAGATGATGAAGATGATCCTAGATATATTCCCACATATCACAACAAGTTAGATCCAAGCCAGAAACCAAAGGAAAACCAACGGATCAAAGAAAGCCCCAAAATCACAAAAGAGAGAGCAAGAATAAGAAGAGACTCATCTCAAGGAATCTTGCTTGGATTGATTTCAGATCAAAGTTGGTTTACAGCCACTCCATTTTGGAGGACAAAAGCTCAACACAAGAGCACACAATCAATCCAACTCTCTAGAACCCTAACCTCTCCACTATCCTCTCCCTAAACACAAAACTAGGGTTTTTCAATTGAAGGGTTGAGAGGTGCTGGACCAGCACCCTCCTCTATTTATAGTGTATAGCGATTGCTTCTAGAAGAATATTCCTAATGGGCATCCGTCAAGCCCACACACAAACGGGTTTACTCATGCACGTATTTTAAAGCGTTGTCTTTATCTTCTCTTGACCTAAACCACTTCCCCTTGCGTCGAGGTTTAGCCAAGGGCCATCAAGGCGGTATCTTGGTGAAATTACCAAAATACCCCTTCTCGATCCTTCTCCAAAAACCGAGTCCAATCTTCGTGAAGCAATCGCAGGCTTCGCCATATGTAGGTTGATCAACGGCTCTCTTCATGTCGGCAAGTCTATCCCATCTGACTCCCACCGAAACCACCATGGTACTTGCACCGACCCCTGCGCCGCTTGATGTAACCCGTCGCACCGAACTGCCCGTTCGGTCATCCTTATCCATTTTGCGTCATGTTTGAGTCCACTGACTTCACTCGACATCCTCGATCGTCCTGGACCTCAGCTCTCCAAGCCTAGTCCCGATCATCCTCGTCGTTGACCGTCATTGACCTCCAAGCTTTCTACACAACAATAGACAAAGAAATCGATTCTGGGAATAAGTTCTTCACAACTTGACCCATGTTAGTCAAAACATGCATCATACAACACATATCCAATGAAACCCATGAACTTGACATATCAAGCAAACATCGTCGCCAAGCTGGCCAGCGAACCAAGTTAAAACCGATCAGACCGCCACCCATTGCTGGTCTGACCGCCCCCTGGCCGGTCTGACCGCCCAGCCTAGGGACTTAGCCAAATTTCCTCCTTAGAAATCCGAAGTCTCTCTGGAAATTTCAAACGAATAGAACTTTTGACTTGAAGCTCCAAAAATTATGAGACCAAGTGAAGAAGAATCTCCTATCTTGCCTACACCCTCTATTTTTGGCCCGGCTCAAGATTCACAAACAACTTTCTGGTCGGTCAAACCGCCGCCCAATGGCCGGTCTGACCGCCAGCCACAAGACCAAATCCCTAAATGGTTCGACCGCTAGAGGTGGCCGGTCAGACCACCACAAAGGCCGATCTGATCGCCTACTGCCTGACAGAATTTAACTTCGCCGAAAACGAGTGTTTCGATAAACCTTCAACGCCATTGCCAATTGTATCATCATCATAAGATCATGAGCATATCCCCATGATATCCACAGATAGAGCTCCTCCTGCACTCTGGAGGAGGGAAGCTCAGGCAATCCAGTCCAGGCATTGAGCTAGCCCTAGTGGCTGCCGGCTAGGGTACGTGGGAGGTAGGCCTAAAGCAGTGCGCGACCACTGATGCTTGAGGAAATTAGTTGAAATAGAATGGATTGAGATTTGTGATTGATTGATTGAATGTTTGATTTTTTAGATTTGAATAGCTATTTTAGAATTGTATCGCGTGGGTGCAAATTCCAGTGCAAGCGGAAACCTTGCGGTTATTCTGTCAAACTTAAAATTTATTACTAGGTCCGCCACTGATGGGACAGGCTAGCGGTTTAGTGGACAAGCCCAGCCCACATGCACTCCTAATTACATGCAGGGAGGTCCCGCCGCGGTCGAGTAGGGGACCAAATTTGTAAAATGGTTCGAAGAGAAAACGGGCAGAGGGCCAGATAAGTGAAGGACTTGGGTGTAAGTTCCCCCTATATACCTCTTACAAATACTTGTTGTTCTACTGATGAGCAGCGCCTCTGTCTTGCCACTTGGACTACCAATTGTTGGCATGCGTTTTGTTTTGCATACTACAGTGCCTAAGAGCATCTATAATAGTTTGTTTCTTAGATTGTTATTAAGAGGAGAGAGTATTCAATCTAATAAAAAGAAACAAGTCTTCCAATAGATCGTTTCTTGAGTTTGTGTCTAATATTTTAATTGCTACAAGTGTGCATGATTCTTGATGATTAATAATGAAGTACAACTTTGTAGCCTACATGTTTTAGCTTATTTATCATATCAATAATAAAGTCGGACTGCACAAATGATCGGATGAATATTTTGCTTTAAGATAGTGAGACCCATAAAACGCGTTTTTATGTAACAAGTAAGTCTTCAATAGAGTATTTAGTTGTTTCTTATGTCTTGGTATTAACAATTTGATAATTTCTTCATTTAGAAACAACCTCATCCTCTCTTCTCACCTTCTCGCCTCCATATCACCTAAATGTTGATATGACAACCCCTTAGTAACAGCTAACGTGGGCTGTTGTAGATGCTCACAAGCACACGCCACGTGAAGAATCGAGGGTCACATGCATGCTAATCAATTAATTCTTAATTCACTATGCAACGTAATCCACATTGCATTTCTTGCTAACGTGGCTACTTATCTGTGCATACTTTCCAGTCGCGAAATACAATTGAGCTGAGTTGTCTACGCCTGTCGCCGCGTATGACCTGGAATTCTTCGTTTGTAAATTAAGACTGGTTTTGTTCAAGTTCAGTTTCTTCTTAAGGCAATGGTTTGGTTTAGTTGTGCCATCAGTAGTTGTAGCATTCGTCGTTTCTCTTCTTCCCCCGCTCTCGAGAGTAGTGTTCGTTCCTGACCTCTCCATGATCTCAGTATAGTATTTACATCCATGCAGCGTGTATTAGTTCGTCCGTCTGCATCAGCTAGATGTAAGTATGTACATGCATCTTGAGAATTCAACTTGTTCTTCATGTTAGAAATTGGCTCATATGAGTGAGGCTCATTTTCTATAATTCCAAAGCATTTATGGTTTAGTACCATATTGCTAAGGCAAGGTGGAGGTGACCAACATATAAGGTGGAGCCCTTGCCACTCCTTAAAACATGTGACACATGGATGAGGGTGGCAGGAGGAGGGCTTTGGCTAAATACACACACGCGCGCACGTCGCGTGACTTGTGACTTGCGACGCGCGACCGTGCCGTGACGTGGCGCGCTATTTGGCACACCAAGTCCACCTTATTTTTGCTGAACCATGCATCTCTCTCTCTCTCTGTTTGAATGAGATTCAAATGTTTGAATTTGAGGCTTTATTGGGTGATGATGACAGACAGTTACTAGTGAGTAAATGGCTGGTTAAGTGTGACAGTTACCAGTGGGTAAATGACTGGTTAAGTGTGTCAGTTACCAGTGGGTAAATGGCTGTTTAATTTGTCAGTTACCGGTCTGCATCTCTCTATATATGTCTGGAGACGTCCAGTGCATAGTGAGTAGAAGAATAGCCTCCATTCCTTCTTCCTTCTAATCTGTGCTATTGTACTGCGCCGTCTGAACCTCGCCGACTCTCCTTCTCGGCGTGCACCATGAAGAAGGGAAGCGGTATCTCCGAGCCATTGCTGCCGTGAAGACCTGCACGGGGGCGGCAATAAGGTTTCTGGGCAGCGCATCTGCGCGACCGCTTCGCATCGCGACATCTACGCTTTACGCCTCGCATCAAGTCTCGTTGCTTCTGTTCTTCATCGGACCCATCCGTAAGTCTCTGTGTGATTGATTGACTTGTACATCCTGTTTTTCATATATTGCAAGTACAATGAGTTGTCTGCCGCGATCGCTTTATGCATCATTAGTCTTTTGTAATATTTGCCTTCTAATAAAATCTGGAATTAAAATATTGCCCTCATTTTCAACATTCCAGAAACCTTATTGTAAACTTTGTTGCAACACAACTATGGCTGGAGCTTCTGATGCTATGAAACCTAAGAGGTTTTCTAGTCGAATTTCAGATGGCGCACTAGAGCCAAGTTCGCTCATGTCTTTGGGGTCGTGGTGGGTAATCCACCCGCAGATCCGTTCTGATTGACCAAGATATGCGATTCGATAATGCGAATAACACTGCTCTTGGCGCCTTCCACCATTCCGCGCATCGGCTTTATGATGTGTACATGGACTATAAGTTCGCCACAGAGTTGTGGGATGCACTAGAGCACAAATATGCAGAGGCAGAGGCAGGTCGTTGGCTCTACATGTGTGAGCAATTCTTCGACTTTACCATGGATGAGGCTAAGTCTATAGTTGGACAAGCTCATGATCTCCAGTTATTGGTTGGAGAGATTGCACACCTGGGCTGTGTGTTGCCTCCTAAGTTTGTGGCTGCGGGCATTGTCGCCAAACTTCCTGTTTCTTGGCGGGACTTTGCCACTAGCTTGAAACACAAGAGGGAAGAGATTTCTGTTGAAGATCTCATTGCTGCCCTCGATGTGGAAGAAAAGGCTAGAGCAAAAGATGCACCCAACACTTCTGGTCAGAACAATGCAAATTTCATAGAGAAAAAGACTGTTGCAAAGAAGTACAAATCCAACAAAACAAACAAGACAACTAGCTTTAAGAAGAAAACTGAGAAGAAGGATATGAAGAACATCACCTGCTTTGTGTGTGGGAAAAACAGTCATATGGCGAAAGACTGTCATTTCCGCAAAAGCAGAGATGGTGAACAGCCAAAGAAGAAGGTTATCAACGTGATCATAGGCGAGGCCTCGACTTCAGGAGGGTATAGTAACTCTCCTGTTGTTTTTTCAGCATGCCAATCCACTGATTGGTGGGTTGATACTGGTGCTAATGTTCACGTATGTTCTGATATTTCCTTGTTTTCTTCTTACCAGGCAGCAGGGGCTTCCTCCGTCCTAATGGGAAACGGGTCGCATGCTTCTGTTCTTGGTGTTGGCACGGTAGAACTGAAGCTTACTTCAGGAAAGATTGTCCACTTGAAGAACGTGCAGCATGCTCCTACAATAAACAAGAACCTCGTTAGTGGTTCTGTTCTATGTAGAGACGGTTATAAGCTAGTCTTTGAGTCAAATAAAATTGTAATGTCTAAGTTCAGGAATTTTGTTGGTAAAGGCTATGAGAGCGGAGGCTTGTTCCGCCTAAGTACTTTAGAGTCTTGTTATAATCTGAATGTTGCAACTGGTTTAAATAAATGTGAGGCAAATATTTGGCATTCTCGTTTCTGTCATATTGGTTTTGATAGTATTGCTAGAATGTCCAGATTAGATTTAATTCCAAAATGTGAAATTATCAAAGGATCTAAGTGCTAGTCATGTGTGCAAGCAAAGCAGCCTCGCAAACCCTTTAAGGGATTAGAGGACGAAAAGAACTTGGCACCATTAGATCTTGTTCATTCAGATTTGTGTGAAATGAATGGATTGTTGACAAAAGGAGGCAAAAGATAGTTTTAAACTTTTATTGATGATGCAACACGCTACTGCTATGTGTATTTGCTAAAAACTAAGGATGAAGCTTTAAACTACTTTAAGACTTATAAGGTCGAGGTTGAGAACCAACTAGAGAAGAAAATAAAAAAGACTAAGGTCTGATCGTGGAGGGGAGTACATCTCTCATGAATTTTCTCAATTCTGTTCTGAGCATGGAATAGTCCATGAATTTACACCACCATATTCACCCCAATCAAATGGGGTAGCTGAGAGGAAAAACCGGACACTAACAGACTTGGTTAATGCCATGATAGAGAGTGCTGGTATGCCTAAGACATGGTGGGGGGAAGCTATATTGACAGCAACTTTCGTCCTAAACAGAGTAATCACTAAAAAGAGTGATATTACTCCATATGAGGGATGGAAGGGGTGAAAACCCAATGTTAATTTTCTGCGAACTTGGGGGTGTTTGGCCAAGGTCAATATACCATTGCAGAAAAAGAGAAAGCTTGGACCTAAAACAATCGATTGTATTTTTCTAGGATATGCTCATAATAGCACGACCTATAGATTTTTAGTAGTTAAATCAGAAATTCCTGATATTATTGCTAACACAATAATGGAGTCTAGAGATGCTTCATTCTTTGAGGATTATTTTCCTATGAGAACAGCAGACAGTACTTCACAAACCGAGAATATTCAAATTGAAAATGTTGAAAGTGAGAATAATCAAACTTCTGAACTTCCCACCATCTCTGAACCAATATGTGATATCCCTGAGGAGGATAACAATCTAGTCACAGAAGCTCTTCGTAGGAGCAAGAGACAAAGGGTTGAGAAAACCTTTGGTGATGACTTTATTGTATACCTCGTGGATGATGTGCCAAAGACCCTTTCAGAGGCTTATGCATCTTCTGATGCTGAGTATTGGAAAGAAGCAGTCCGTAGCGAGATGGACTCTATCATGGCTAATGGGACTTGGGAGATCACTGATCGTCCTATCGGGTGCAAACCTGTAGGATGTAAGTGGATCTTTAAAAAGAAACTAAGGCCTGATGGTACTATTGAGAAGTACAAGGCAAGACTTGTGGCCAAGGGTTACACCAGAAAGAGGGAGAAGATTTCTTTGATACCTATTCTCCTGTCGCCAGACTAACCACCATCAGAGTGCTCCTTGCGTTAGCATCTTCTTATGGTCTACATGTCCATCAAATGGATGTAAAGACAGCTTTTCTTAATGGAGAGTTGGAGGAAGAAATCTATATGGATCAACCTGATGGTTTTGTGATTTCTGGACAGGAAAATAAAGTATGTAAATTATTGAAATTCCTATATGGTCTAAAGCAAGCACCTAAACAATGGCACGAGAAATTTGATAAAACTTTAACATCTGCTGGCTTTGTTGTGAATGAAGCTGATAAATGTGTATATTATCGTTATGGTGGGGGTCAAGGAGTGATCTTGTGCTTATATGTAGATGACATACTTATATTTGGAACAAACACTGCCGTTATTGACGAGGTCAAATCTTTCTTATCTCGATGCTTTGATATGAAAGACTTAGGAGAGGCAGATGTCATTTTGAATATTAAATTAATCAAGAACGAGTATGGGATCACTTTGAGCCAATCCCATTATGCTGAGAAAATCTTAAGCCGTTTTGGCTATGAGAATTGTAAAATTTCTCCAACGCTCTATGATGCAAGCATTAAGCTTCGAAAGAACCAAGGGTTAGGAAAAGATCAATTAAGATTTTCACAAATTATTGGATCACTTATGTATCTATCTGGTGCCACAAGACCTGACATATCATTTGCTGTGAGCAAATTAAGTTGGTTTACTTCTAACCTAGGAGATGATCACTGGGAGGCACTTGAGAGAGTGTTGCGCTATTTGAGAGGCACAACCTCATACGGAATTCACTATACTGGGCATCCTTCTGTATTAGAAGGATATAGTGATTCAAATTGGATCTCTGATGCAGATGAGATCAAAGCTACAAGTGGTTATGTCTTTACACTAGCAGAGCTGCAGCTTTCATGGAGGTCGTGTAAACAGACTATATTGACGAGGTCAACTATGGAAGCAGAACTTGTAGCACTAGACACAGCTACTGTTGAGGCTGAATAGCTTAGAGAGCTTCTGTTGGACTTGCCACTGGTTGAGAAACCAATACCAGCAATCCTAATGTATTGTGATAATCAAACAGTGTTGATTAAGGTTACAAGTACTAAGGATAACATGAAGTCCTCCAGACATGTGAAGCGTAGGCTTAAATCTGTCAGAAAATTGAGGAACTCCGGAGTGATTACTGTGAATTATATGCGCACTGAGAAAAATCTGGCAGACCCTTTCACAAAGGGGCTAGCACGGAAGGCGATTTCCGTTGCGTCTATGGACATGGGAATGAGGCCCATTGGAGTTACGACTCAACAGTAACCCATACCTTTTTGATCGGAGATCCCATGACTTAGGCAATGGGAAAAACAAGTTGATGTTGTAACAAGAGAGTATAAATTCATTGAATCCATGTCCTAATAGACAAATTACTCTCGACTGTATGGAAGGTTGGCATTAAGCCTTAATATATTCTGTTGTCCAAATGAGGAAAAGATATTAGCCTACAGGATACCTAGAAAGAATATACCTACTTGAGCCCAACTGTGAGGTCGTAGTTCACGAGAATAGGGCATTCTCTAAAAAGCTCATGAGCAGATAAGGGAGCATGACCAAATAATGCTCCGTTTAGGCGCGGTTCTTTGACAGTCTAGTATCAGTTGAGATTTCAAGTGAAATCTAATCACGAAAAGCTGTGAATTCAAGGCATGGTCCATTCATCAGCTGTGACAAGATGAATCTTGTCATTCTAGGTGCAAGTTCAACCCGTACGGGACTTACACTAAAAGACTGGTATATTAACAGTACTTCGGCACAATTTCTTTGATATCATTTTTGCTTCTTGCTTTGGAATTGGTGGGGGATTGTTAGAAATTGACCCATATGAGTGAGGCTCATTTTCTATAATTCCAAAGCATTTATGGTTTAGTACCATATTGCTAAGGCAAGGTGGAGGTGACCAACATATAAGGTGGAGCCATTGCCACTCCTTGAAACATGTGACACATGGATGAGGGTGGCAGGAGGAGGGCTTTGGCTAAATACACACACGCGCGCACGCGCGCGCGTTCGCGTATTTTCGCGTGAAAAAATCGCGTGACTTGTGACTTGGGACGCGCGACCGTGCCGTGACGTGGCGCGCTATTTGGCAAACCAAGTCTACCTTATTTTTGCTGAACCATGCATCTCTCTCTCTCTCTCTCTCTGTTTGAATGAGATTCAAATGTTTGAATTTGAGACTTTATTGGGTGATGATGATGCATGTAAATGGTCGTTAAGTGTGTGATTACGATGGGTAAATGATCGTTAAGTGTGTCGATTACGATGAGGTAAATGGCTGTTTAATTTGTCAGTTACCAGTCTGCATCTCTCTATATATGTCTGGAGACGTCCAGTGCATAGTGAGTAGAAGAATAGCCTCCATTCCTTCTTCCTTCTAATCTGTGCTATTGTACTGCGCCGTCTGAACCTCGCCGACTCTCCTTCTCGGCGTGCACCGTGAAGAAGGGAAGCGGTATCTCCGAGCCGTTGTGCCGTGAAGACCGCACGGGCGGCAATAAGGTTTCGGCAGCGCATTTGCGCGACCGCTTGCGCGACCGCGATATCTACGCTTCGCCGCATCAAGTCTGCGCTGCTTCCTGTTCTTCATCAGACCCATCTGTAAGTCTACTGTGTGATTGATTGACTTGTACATCCTGTTTTTCATATATTGCGAAGTACAATGAGTTGTCTGCTGTCAGTACTGTTTTATGCATCATTAGTCTTTTGTAATATTTGCCTTCTAATAAAATCTGGAATTAAAATATTGCCCTCATTTTCAACACTTCATCCCACATCATTATCATTAGCTTCTTCTTTCAAATTTTCAAATCGCAAGTTCTTAATCAGTGAATATCGTCTTGCCGTTTGTTATGCTTGATGTTCATCGTTGTACGTATATTTTAACATTAGAGCACGCTCTTCATTAGCTTAAATATATATAAGCAAGTAAATCATACAAAGTTACAAACTATTGAAACATGAGCAAATTTAACCATTCCTGAGGAAAACACCTGTCATTTTAACAATATTTTCTGCAAGTTTTTGCGCACTTGTCAATCTTATTTTGCTGAGATATTGATCAAATGCGCAAATTAGGCAACAGATTAATAAATTTCTTGATAATTTGGAACTGTATTCATACAGGACAAGAATACCATGCATCCATATCCAAGTCAATTGACACACATTTTCTATTCAAAGCTGGCAAAAAAAAAATCATATGGAAGTGACAAATCATATCCTGATACCACACGTGTTTCACTTCATCTAAAATTCTCATGTCTTGGTCATTATTTTCCAGTTTCCGAAGTTCTCGGAAACCAAGCTTTCCATAGTTAGGCTAGCCTAAATCTTATCTGCTAGAAAAATCTTGAATTTGTTTATGCAACTACAACGCAAGTTAGTGTGGCTTGCAAGTAAGAAGCATTACATGGCATGGCATACTCATGTATCACAGTGCTGAAAAAAAAAATAGTTATTTGACTAGCTTGATCATTCTGAAAATCGAGTCAAAGTAAGTGCCGTCGTCTTACAGAACTAATGTTGCAAACTTGCTGCCTTCAAACACGGAATGCCAATCAGATGTCGCAATCATTTCAAACCTGTGACAACTGTTCTTGGTTCAGATTTAGGAATCAAGACAGCGAAATCAGCAAGTACAGGAAGAAAAATGGGGGCATTGTACCATATGCGACTGCAATCATAACTAGATGATATATTAATTAACATACTGTTTATCTCTTGATCATTTGCTGAGATTTTTCTTCTATAGTTACATTACACCTGCTTTGCTTCACATTGACCAATGTTTAGCAAAGGAATGTGCAGATTACATGTGATACACTGTTTCTGCTAATGACCATGAATTCGTAATCTGACATCAATTTTCTTCCCAAAGTTATTTTCTGGATCTTTTACTGCTCAGCTTAATTCCTGCAAATGTGCGATTACTATTCTTGTATTGCACATTTTATCATGAAATTCTGTTCAAATGCTTTCATTTTTAGAACAATGCTGTTCCAAAGAGAGAATCCTATCATTGTATCCAAAATTTACTATAGATGAAGAAGTATCGTGCCAGGATCTACTCCGTGGGGATAATGACACTCTGCTTAATTGTATACGGCAAGGAGAGTGCAATTTATTCTTGGCACTCTCCAGATTACTCTAGATTATTCTGAAATCAAATATGGGATGATACTCATATATCATGTTCTGTAACAGAAGAAAAACAAACGGTTATTTGACTTTGATCATTCGGAAAATCAAATGAGAGGATGTGCATGCAACGTCTCTTGATTAAATATTGTAAAATCTTATTTCCATCGCCTTCGAACGTGAATACCAATCAGAAGTCGCAATCATTTCATGCTGGTAATTGAATCGCAACAACTGCCCTTGGTTTCAGACTCAGGAAGCAAGAGCGCGAAATCAGCAAGTACTGGGAGGCACTATTTAAGATTGCAATCAATTTAGTTAGCTGACATATCATTCTGTTTGCCTTTTAGTTTTCTGAGAAGTTTTCTTCTGTAGTTACAGTAAGAAATATACAAAGACATACAGGTCTTTTGTTTGTCGTCGGGAAAAAAACAGCAAGAAATATACAAATTGGCGTATGCAAAACTGTTCTATGGAAAATATTATTGTCATAGCTTGGCGTCTATTTTCTGCACACATTTATTTTCTGAAAAATTTACAGTGCAGCTTAATTCTGAACTCTGTCTAGTACTCTTGTCGTATATTGTCATATAAATACATTTTGGTGAGCAATCGCTGAGATGCTCTACCAAGCTGTTGTCTTATTATGATATCCAAAAGTTCTATATATGAAAAAGAACCAAGTCAGGGTCTACTCCTTTTGGGATGCTGACCATCTGCTGATTGGTATCTGGCAATGAGAGTGCAATTTTCTTGGCACTCTCCATGTAGCTCTCAAACTTCTTATGATTGGCCTCAGGCTTCTCCAGTTTATCTGCAACTTTTGGCTGGCCATTTTGATGCTTCGATGGTTCTGTGCCAAGAGAGAGCTCCTCCCTCATGATGTGGTACTTGACTGCCTGTTTACGGAAGGTCCAGCTACCGGTGATCCAATCGAATTTGTACAATGGGAGGAAGCGGTGGCCATGTGCCGCTATGAACTCAATGGCAGAGAGGATGAATTTGAACTCCTCCTTTGAGAGGTAGTAAGCAAAGCTCAACCTGGTCCATCCTGGCTTCAGTCCACTGTACCCCTGAAAATTTGTGACGGTGAACAGTAGCATTAGTATCCTGTACCTACAACTTGAAATTCACCACACAAGTAGGCTACTCTGACCATGGTACAGTTTGGTCATCACCTCAAGAATAGCAGACCGAATGCGAAGGGAGAGCTCGTTGTCGACATCGAGCAAGAGGTGACCGTAGGGGCCTGCGCAAGCGCAGCCTCCCCTCGCCTGGATGCCGAAAAGATCGTTGAGAAGCCTTGTGACAAAACGCCCATGCAGGGGTAGCAGCTGCCTGCGCCTCACGCTCTCCAACGATGCATCGCAATCTGCAGGCTCATCCACCACATCACATGGCGATTCTGTCGCAGGAGGGTAGATGAGGAATGAGAAGACCGGCAGGCGTTCGACATTCGTGTTGCCCAGCACCCTGATATTTGGGTTGCTAACTAGCCTTTTCATCGCCATTTCGGAGTACACTCGCTCACGGAGGCCCATCGTGTCATACCCAATGTACTCCTTGACCCAAAATGCAAGCGATGCGCGGATCTTTTGCACGATCGGCGGCGTACCAGCGTCCTCCCGCTCCTCAATGTCGCCGTAGTACAGTGTATCCTGCATATCACACACCATAATTTGGTAGGATCTTAGGACATCATCATGAACTTTGGCACACATGTGCTTTCCATTGCTGCTAATTCAGTGCTCACCTCCTCATTGAAGCCATTGACATAGGCCACGGTGCCGCCACCGCACGTCGAGGGAGGCTGAGAATTCAGCCGGTACAGTGACTTGTTCATCAGAAGGATGCCTGGTGTGCCCGGGCCACCGACAAATTTGTGCGGACTCAAGAAGACCGTGTCGTAGCCATCGATTTCGCCAGACTTCATGTCGATCTTGACATAGGGGCCACTGCACAAATGCCACTAGTTAAAGTCTGTATGGAATTTCTTGACGTGCACATGAAACATCAGAAATGAAGTGCTGGTTGAGTAGGTTGACCAGGTTGAATAATTCAGATCAGGAAAAAAACCCGACCAGTAACCGGTTCTAGGGTGAAGCAGGAAGAAAAATTCCGGACAAAAAATTTGAATTTTACTTTTGTTTTTTCGACTTGTTTTGCATGGGATTCCCTCCCCATGCCCCCCTCTTGCTGCTGTTGGCTGCATGTGAGGATTCCCTGCAGGCTGCAGTTGTATGTCCCTCTCTTTGTCCCCCTCCCTTTTGTGCCTGCCTGCCTGGTGCCTCCCTCCCTCCCTCCATTTGCAGCAGCAGGCAGTAGCAAGTGCAGCAGCGGCGGCAGCGGCAGGTGCAGCGGCAGAGGTGGCGACAGCAGCAGGTATATCCGTATATGCTCAAGTTCTCAAGTACTAGCATGTATATGCTCAAGTTCTCAAGTTTCTTTATGTAAGCAAGATACGAAATAATGCGATATACATCCCTTTTTGTTGTTGATTGATGAGCATGTAAGCAAAATGGTGTTTATGACATCAACAGGTTTTCAGTGAAAATATCTTTCGTCATGATACTTCATAGTTCATATAGCCATATTAAACTTGGAGACTCAAGAAACTCTTGCATAAACAATCTTATGATATTGTTTGGTTGGCCATGAGTTAGTTATTTAGTCACATGGCAACATGTCTAAACTGATACACATATTCCTCAACTATTTGAATTAGGCCAGAATGTTGAGTAAATATGTAGCTAGACAGTGTTTACATTTCTTCTCATCATTGTCATGCTGCCCAACATCAGTTTAAGTGTCATGGGTGTTGTGTTCCTTTAGTCATCGATATTACAAAATTGACCCATTTTTCATGTAAGCAAGATATGAAATGATGCAAATATACATCCCTTTTTGTTGTTGATTGATGAGCATTAAGCAAAATAGTGTTTATGACATCAACAGGTTTTCAGTGAAAATATCTTTCGTCATGATATTTCATAGTTCATATAGACATATTAAACTTGGAGACTCAAGAAACTCTTACATAAACAATCTCATGATATTGTTTGGTTAGCCACGAGTTAGTTATTTAGTCACATGGCAACATGTCTAAACTGATACACATATTCCTCAACTATTTGAATTAGGCCTGAATGTTGAGTAAATGTGTAGCTAGACTCAGTTTCCATTTCTTTTTATCATTGCCATGTTGCCCAACATCAGTTTAAGTGTCATGGGTGTTGTGTTCCTTTAGTCATCGATATTTACAAAATTGACATATTTTTCATCCTGTATGGATTATGATAGGTGATGGCTCCTAAATCTATCAATATTTGGAAACATGGAGAAAGAGTAGGAGGTACTGGTTGGAAGTGCAGATATTGTAATCTAACGAAATCAAGCAGATGTGTCACCCGCCTAAAAGAACATCTTGCTAGGAGGTACGGAGATGTTGTTGCTTGTAGTCGGGTTCCGGCAGAAGTCTGAAGGCTCATTCTGGCAAGTCTTGATGAAGCGAAGGCAAGAAAGAAAGCTATTAAAGATGAACGACTGCGCTAGAGAGTGAAGCTAGCAAGGTTTTTTCTGTTTTTTGCAATTACTACTTCATTAAACACTCTACAATTGCTTTTCCTTTGTTTTCCGGTTTTACCGGTTTTTCCAACCAGATTTTCTAGTTACCGCCCGGTTACCAGCCGAAAGAAATTTGAATTCGAATTATGCAATCTGAATTTCAGCCGTTTTTTTCAGTTACCAGCCGGTAACCGGCTGGAACCGTTACCGGGCCCCGAGCAGGATTTTGCCCGGTAACGGTTCTTTGATCCTTGATTCAGATCATAGTAATGGAATTTCAAGAGTGAGGTGCTGACCAATGTGAAAAAACAGAAATTTCGCAGAAGACCGTAGAGACTATGAAAAATTTCAAATTGTTGGTGTCCTGTCAAGTCAAAATATTTCACTGTCGCGGTTCGCTAATTCAATAGACTTTTGCTCGTTAATTTCCTCCCCTAGTATTAAAAATAACCCCCAAGTAATTCAGCCTACGTCAACACGCACACAAGATCCACAAGGAGTCAGCATTGGACTCCAATTCATACCTTTACCAAGATATGCAAATCACATAAGTCAATGTGAGATCATGCTTGCAATATTATTTGGGTCAGGTAGGCAGGTGCCGTGTGTTGTCATATTTAATGCAAAGAGTGGAAAAATCTAGCTGTAGTACTGGTGAGGCAAATATAATCAAGATTCAAGACATTTTGCTGGTCATTGATTACAACACACTGTTTATATGCAAAGAACAACGACAACAAAAACAATTAAAAACTTAGTAGTTTACATATCTCATAGAATTCCTTTTGCCAAAATAAGTTTTAATATTTTGCAGGTTCTATATCACAACAATGTAGTTTTGGCACTGCAAGTGAGATATTCTGAAGAAAAAAAGGGTGAGGTTTTGGCAGAGGAAATACGCACTTCTCTTAATTTGCACAAGAAACACGTAATAGGAGGCTAAACTAAAAACAATGATTGTTAGCTTTAATGTGACCAAGTTTAGAGAGTGTCAAATCCATGCATGTCATTTTCCAGGAAAAACAAGAGTTAAGAGTACCACAAATTTGCAAGAGTACAAACTAAGACTTGGTGGTCTCACGGACGCACCTCGCGGCGAAGTCGAAGCACGCGAACGCGCCGTGCTGGTGCAGGACGCGGGCGAGCTCGCGCGTGTCCGTCATGACGCCGGTGACGTTGCTGCAAGCCGAGAAGGAGCCCAGCATCGGCCGGTCCGCGTACTCGGGCGAGCTGAGCGCGCGGCGGAGCGCGGCGACGTCGATGAGCCCGTCGGCGTCGACGCCGACCTCGACGACCTCGGCCAGGCTCCGCCGCCACGACAGCAGGTTGGAGTGGTGCTCGTACGGCCCCACGAAGACCACCCACCGCTCCTCGTTGCGCAGCTGAGCCGCGAGCCGGCCGCGCAGCATGGCGGACGGCACTGCCACGCCGATCGCCTCCTGCAGGCGCTTGATGGCCGCCGTCGTGCCGGCGCCGCAGAAGAGCAGCGCGTCGCCGGGGCCCGCGCCCATGCAGCGCTTGACGTAGCGCGCCGCCTTGTGCACCAGCCGCGTCGTCTTGCTCCCGACGTGGCTGTCCTCCGTGTGCGTGTTCCCTACGCACAATAACAAACCAAACAAGAACGTTAGAGTTAGACACGTGCCAATTATCTATCTATGACAGCCAGCTTCGCCACAATGGTCAGGAATTAGCTTATAAAATTCCATCACAAATAACACCATCGATCATAGTGTATGTACTGTCGTCACTGATCATACATGTAGAAAAGAAGTTCCAAATTAATATTTGCCTGTCAGGGAGATTGGTGGCCGTCACAAAAGATATGGTTTTTGGCAGTGACTGCTTGAACATTAGTTTAACCATGCTCCGGCTCCTAGCTTTCAGACCGGAGCAAGACAATAGTAGCTTCACCCCGTAGCTCGCTTTTCTAGAACGGCCACGAGATGGAGCAACTTTTTTCATATTAAAGAAACAAAAAAAAAAAAGAGTGCCGCTTATAGTATATGGTCGCGCTCACCGTAGTATGGGAGGACCTCCTTGACGAGGTAGTCCTCGATGTAGCGCAGGCTCCGGCCCGACGCCGTCTGGTCGGCGTACGTGAGCGCGCGCCGCCCGAACGGCGTGTCGAACTCGACGTCCTTGCCGATGAGCTGCGACCGGAGCCACTCCACCTTCTCCTCCGCCGCCGCGGCGCCATTCTCCGACGTGACGCCGAGGAGGCTAAGCAGGGTGGTGGTCATGGCGCCCTTGCTAGTCGCCTCCACCGCAGCGTGGTCGATGGCGCCCGCGGCTTCTTGCAGAGCTGGCATTCTCCCTAAGCTAGTTTGCAAGCTTTCGCAGCGGAGTGATATCAATGGCGATGGCAACGTTGTTGGCAATGGCAATGGCTTGTGTGTGTTGGCTTGCATGGGCACACATATATATAGCTCTATTTCATGTGCAAATGAATGGCAAGTGCGCATGAGTTGAACGCTAATTAAGAAGAAATAAAAGAACAGGAAATTAATGGGGGAGAAGGAGGAATAGTTGACTAGCTGTGTAATTTAATGCCTGGTCAAGGCAATTGCTTCTTGTGGTGACCAAACATCCTTGGGTGTGGTTTAATGCCATTAATTGATTGGTAGTGTCTTGCTAAGTAGTGGAACTTCTTACAATTGGAGGAAAACATTCTTCATTTCTCTTCAAGTCTTTTAATGCCTTGCATGAGCTAATTAAGTATGGGCCAAGGTAGGAACGTACGTTGCCGGCACAAACCTGGAGGACTGCATGGTTCACACTCACAGCTACCGAGCTACGTGTAAAAATAATAAAGAATTTCAGTATGATTTGAAGTAGAGAAAAAACACTGGTGGCAAAACAAAATCATAAGGATCTCGTATTGGCTACTCCCTCTAGTTCACAAAAACAAGTTGTTTCGGAGATCGACACGGTCCCTAAAATATAACTTTGACAACTAATTACTATTGTAATATATTTGTATAATCTAATAAAATTATAATTTTATGAAAATACTTTCTGAGATAAATCTACATCTATGATTTTCACGTATCAAATCTCAATATTTTAAAAGATATTGACAGCCAAAGTTTCCAAAGTTTGATAACACGTATTCCAAAACAGCGTTTGTTTTAAAAGGGGGGTGTATTTGTTAATTCTCGACTTTTGCCTGATTCATATGTTGTGCCAAATTCAACTCTTAGGTAGATATCCCTCAAAGAATTATTAGTGATGTGATATGTACTATATAGCTACTACTATAGAAAAAGTCATCACAGACGGTTCAAAATCGTCATCACAGATGGTTTTCTGAACTGTCTAACTTTATGGGTCTGAGATAATATGAGGTCATCACAAACAGTTTTTGAACCGTCTATGAAAATAGCTATCACAGATGGTTCTTAATAATAACCGTCTGTGATAATCAATTATCACAGACTATTATTGTTCATAACCGTTTGTGAAAAATAGACTATCACAAACGGTTATTATTAAAAACCGTATATGATAGTTTTTTCTATTGCAAAAAAAAAATGAATTATGAGCTAAACCAATCTATTGCTGGACAACAGTTTCCATATGCTCTGTGATTTTACCATGACTTGGATGTCTAACTCTGATTTTACCATGACTTATGCCTAACTCTGTTATTTTACCCTAACTTGAAATGCCCAATTCTGTGATTTTACCTTGACTTGAGTTAGGCATTTCAAGTCTTTGATGCCTAACTCTGTGATTTTACCATGACTTGAAGTACCCAACTCTATGATTTTACCATAACATAAAAAACACTAATGTTGAGGTAGTTAAATACAGGCTGATCAAAGGGGGAATCCCTCATACCTTTGTAGGCACTAGAACTATCTCATCCTTGAATTTTCCAGAAGCTATGGTTGCGGCATCTGTCCTATGAAACTCAGCCTGTTAAAAAGGAAAACTTCAATCACCTTTTTAATGAAAGGAAGCAATGAAACAAAATAAACACAACACGTGCCCGAGGAAGTTAGGAACTCACAGTAATCTGATCTTGATCTTGTCTGGATACACCGTATCGATGAGCAACATTTTTAGATGTTATTTCCATGGGCAGAAGACAATCCTATGCTTTCTGAAATTCATTTACCTGCAAAGAAGAACAAGTTATTAAGGCACAAGCAGAGTATCTACAACAAAATACAGGGTGCTTATAGAAATCCGTGGCCAGGGAGGAAAATGAGTCCGAGATGAAGAGGCAGACGTTGGCCTAGTACTCGGAGTCAGGGATGCCGAGGTGCTCGCTGTCGATGTCCATGAGCTTCATCTCAAAATCTGCAATCTTATCTTAATCTATTCATTCACAAGAAAACCATGGTTACCACTGAGAGACACCAAAAGCAAAAAGGTAGGGGGAGGCGACAAGCGATTGATCACTTACTGGCAATAGGGGATATCAACAAGGAAGAGAGGGGAAGGGATCGGATGGGGGATATCACCGGCAATGAAGGAGAGGCAGCGACAACGTCACCATTGTGTCACGACGTTGACACTGTACAAGACACTCTTACGACAAGAGTGCCTTGTGCAGTGAACTATGCGCGTCACAACCGGAGCAGGAGCTCACGGCGGTAATCAGCGTCGTTAGGGGGACGGGGCGCTGCTTCGATCGGTCTTGCGTGGGCTCAGCGTGGGGAGGGGAGAGGGAGAGACTGGTAGAAGATAAGGCTGGGGTGGCTATAATATAAGGACAACGCCAAAATATTTTCACGCACACGTTCAAAAATTTTCACCCTCCTGCGCTGCGAATTACATACAGTTTCAAACAAAAACCGTTTGTGATTTTACCATGACTTGAAATCACAGAGTTGGCATTTCAAGTCATGGTAAAATCACAGAGTTAGGCATCTAAGTTATGGTAAAATCACAGAGTTAGGCATCCAAGTCATGGTAAAATCACAGAGATACTTATCACAGACGGTTTTTAATACAAACCAGGTCTTATTAAAAATCGTCTGTGATAATTAAAACATTGATGGTTTCCAGAAATCGTCTGTAATAAAGTGTCCAGTATAGCCTGTTTTGTAGTAGTGAGCCCCCCTTTTGAAATATCTAAGACTAAAGCAATTCCCTTGGTTGCATCATATTTGGAGAAATTGCGCATCCCAGAATTAATACTTGTAAGTTCATATTGGAAGACGTGAGTTGCTTTTATAGATTGATTTGAGCCACTTACATATATTAGGAAACTCTATGTTTGTTAGTGATATGCCCTAAGAGGCAATCATGGAGACTATTATGTTACATCTATGTTTATGAGTTATAGAATAAATGTTATTATGTTTCTCGGATGAATTATTATTTATAAAGATTAGCAAAAATATGACTTGTTGGTGAAACTATTTAATAGTTGTATGATGTCATTCTAAAATATCCCTGGTCGGATGTCACTAGTTGGGATACTAGTGACTTATCGACCAGCACATGTATTGATTTATGATCATGTTTCACCGGTCATGGATATGGGATATCAAATCAATAATGTGATCACATGTTAGAGAACATAATGTTGGATTGACCCACCTTGAGATACTATTGAGATTGTTATGATTATATACATCACCAGTTGATCTCAAGCAATGATTATGTATAATCCTTAAACCTGAGATCAACATGGTTTCCTACATGTGTAACAGTACATTTAGGGGTTGCCAAACGCTACTCCGTAACTGGGTAGTTATAAAGATAGCTTTCGGATATGCTATGAAATATGCAGAGGAATGTGACTGATCGGATATGGGATTTACCCCTCCTAGCATATCAGGAGAGATATCTCTGGGACTCTCGGTATACTTGGATAAAGAAAGTGTATGGTCGTGCCACAAGTGGTCGAAGAGTCGACCACACACTACCACATAACCGTCTGTGATGACTGTTCCGAACCGTCTGTGATGAGGCTGTGTGTAGTAGTGACATGAAGTTATCTGTCACTAAATTGAGAAAATATTGAACAATCTATAGATGACAAATATCTCATTAGGAGTTCGACTAGGTATCGTGAGGCAAAAGGATAATACGTAAGCAAGTTGTTTAGTCCGACCAGATACGAATTGGTCATATGAGAATACAGACTGGTCGTTAGCTAGTCATACATGATCACAAACTGGTCAGCGAACTGGTCATGATAAGATGCAAACTTGTCGTAAGGAGTTACAAACTGGTCATGAGTGATACGGACCTGGTCGCAGATCATATTGCATAAGATTCATCCGATATAATCTTTATGTGTATTCTGGAGTCACTATGTCCTGCTAGGAACTGCTATCAACTTGTGATTGAAAAGGAGTTTCCAGGTCACGACTAATTACGCATGGGATCACATGCTTAACGGATTAGAACAAACTAGTTTGGATTGGATCTGTTATAGGCTCTTTATAAAGGGAGGCGTGGGTCTTTTGGGATATGAGTTGCACCACCCACCGAAACCCTAGGCGCCACCTCCCCGAAGACCTGCTGTGCGTGCTGGTACTAGCACACGTACGGCATTCCACTCCTAGATGTGTAGATACCGTAGAGGCGCTACTGCGATTGCTGCTACGCTGATCGAGAACGATCTGCGACCTATGCAGGGAACGTGAGAGGTTGTTGGAGAAGATGATCGACGGCCAAAGACGTTGGACAATCGACTACGACCACTACATCGACGCATGCAAAGTTGAACCAGGCTGCTCCAACACTTTTTCTGTTACACGACGCGTCTAGTGATAACGATATATGATCCCTTACTCGCATGACTTACTGGTTTATGCGGTAGAATTTTGAATTGTGCGCTAGTAGCCTACCCGTATGCCAACAATATATGTTCTCATCACTGGTTCCTAATCTTTTATTTCTTTTTTAGGTGCCATTATTTTATTTCAAAGGTGGTTCATTTGATAGAATCATAATATCTCTCTGCTCCCACCAATTTTCAAAAAATCATATATTTCTACATTTGTACCAGTAAATTTTTTCTAAGTCTAACTACTTATATATTACTTCCTCCGCTCTTTGCTAGATGTCGTTTTAGAATATGTGCAACCAAACTTTTAAAACTTTGAAGGATAATATTCACAAAAGTATTTGGATTTGTAATATGTAAATAATATCACTAGATTTATCATTAAAAACCTCTCATGTGGTTTTTTTTTATTATACAATCTCACATTATGCGTACAATCTCTATATTTGTCCTTCCAGTTCTTAGTATAGATCGTTTTACACATTGGCGCGCGATGGACCTTTGTGTTGTTCCCTTCAATTCCAAACATCAGCAAGTCTGGAAAGTCTTCACTTACAATCTTTGTATTTGTACACGCTATACTCCTTCTGGCCAATTTTTTTTTCCTAAAAAGGGAAAAGAGCGACTTAAGAAATATATAAGCAACGCTAGCTATGCCTTTTTCCATAGAATTTTCATTTTTTTTATGTGCTTCATAATTTAAGAATTCGTATCCCCCTTTTCTTTTCCAGTTTTCGTGCTTTTCTATGCACATGGGAATAGTATTTTCCGTGTGCTCTGAAAATACACAAAAGGAAAAATCGCACTACGTACTCAAGAAGAAAGTTACAAATTAATTCTTGTACGTGGTTATTCTAGCTAAATTTTGACCGCTCGGACTCTTGACTACGTTACGTACGCACGCACGCACGGCGCTGGTCAATACCGTCCTGGAAAAAACCTCAATCCTTGCAGCTTATTATTTGAATCTGTCTGTCTTGAGCCTGTCGTAAGCGCATCAACGCTCGGGTTTTTGTATGCTCATGAGTTCGTTCTCTTGTTTCGCCTGACCATTGGGAATGAACCCAAAAAAAAAAAAAAAACGCTTTGAAGGCCAATTCTCTCAAATTTCTGTTCCGTCCAGATTTTCGGTACTTCTTAAGCGGTAAAGCAATGTTAGGTTTCAGGAACTTGATCAGTTGGGTTTCAGGAATCACATCACATATGACACACGAGAAGCATCCAGTAAGCCTGTCGCTCTTCCCTGAATACCTACAGCTTCATGGGCATCTGATGATGGCTTGATCAGTTACATGTAATCTTTTTCCTGGCCACCCTGAGCATCCGTCCAATAAGCATTGGGTTCTTCATAGGTTTGCGATGAAGACTTGGTTAGTTACACAAATTTTCCCTGTGTGTGTATATAATGCTAGTATGATAACACGAAAGCTCTAAGTAGTACACCATATGAGTGACAGGAAGTAGATATGAGACAAATTATTACTTGTTTTTTTTCAGCTTTATTTGTGTGTTTGAGATATTAGAGAAAACCAAACCAAATGGCATAATACATCAATGATATTTGCAGCTAAATAGACTAGTTTGAGTTGTGTCGTTGGTTCTGAGCCTTGTTTTGTAAACAGGTGATCCCAGCCTTTTAATTTGGTTTGTTTTTCGTTGTAAGAACTCTTATATGATTTCTATAAAAAATTGGGTTTCCCTTGTCAAAAAAATATTTGCAGGTAAGAAATTTTCTGTATATTTCCAGTTGATCACCTTGATGACATTAATTTATCCTTTACTCTTTTATAAATGAAGGTGTAGGGCCCTTCGAACGCGAGGGCTCTGCGACGCCCCGTGTCATTACCCCAGGGGTAATCACACTTAGGTATACGGATTACTATTCGTTTGTTCAGTAGAACACTGCTCCAACGAATAGTAAGCCTTTACCAGAGTTAACGTAGCAGAACAATAAAATAGAAACGGTACTTTCTATTCCAGTTAGCCACACAAGGTTAAGGTTCTTACATAGTAATTTACTAAGTCCCTTCGGTTCCTTTCTTGATCCATCGATCTTCTACTCGTCCCATGAGTATAACAGGACATCCACTTCGCGTGGCTTTTCGAACCAATGACCCCATCACCAGCGACCTCCCCGGTACCTGCAAGTCCTTCGTCCCACGCGGGATAGTTCCCGGCTGGACTAGGATCTACAAAGGAGAATACTAACAAGGTTGAGTACAAATTAATGTACTCAGCAAGCATTAATAGCAAAATGCACTGTATGACTCATCTCTATTCTTTTCTTCATTTTCTAGCTCATCTCTTTTCTGAAAATAACTCATTAAAACATTAGGTGACAAAATTTTATTCTGAAAAGACTACTAGTCACTCGGAGAGAAGAAAGACCCCTAACGGTTCTCGTAGACTCCAATCCTAGAGACTGGTATGAATTCATGATTTTATATAGCACTGCGTAGGCTTGTACCACTTTACCCATAACTATTCTGAGCTCTATATGAGCTAGGTCCATCGCATTTCCTTTGATGCGACTTCGAGTTCAGAATACAGAACGTTTTCCAGGTTACGTGATTAATTTCTCCACCCATTACTTTCCGTCGGTGCTGACCTGGCCACCACCGAGTTCGGGTAATGTTGGTTGGGCCAGTTCATCCTCTCTGCACCCAACACTCCACCTAGCGCTATAGCGCCTGCTTCTTTCTTTACACACTCACACATATATACTTACCCATTGTGGAGAGCATAATTACGTAACCGGGTAGCATTTTCTGCCTGCCAAAACAAGAGAATGGTCGGTACTCAAATACGGCATCTGACCGAGTAAGAGTTTTGTTGGTCCTTATATTTTAACCATATGTAAAGGGGTCCCACCTCTTGCCCACTTTCATCCTTGCCCCGGGCCCCCTTTACCAGCCATAATATTACATCATCTTTCCTTTCATTCGTCTTTCATCACATCTTTTCCTTTCTTTCATTCCTCATAAACATTTAATGATTTGCTTTTGGAGAAATAGTTTTGATGCAATAATTACATGATATAGTAATATACAGTTTACAATTAAAATAGTTAGATTCATGTTCAAGAGGATCGCTTGCCTTCAGAACTGTAGAAGAGGTCGTCGACGAAGAACTCTGCATTAACTACTCCTGTCGGCGTGGGATCGTCCTCTGTAACAAAGCGGTAGCACGCACAAGGCAAAAATAAATATACAGCTGAATTTGGGTGATACTAGTAGTACATAGGTTAGTATACCCTAATTTGTTAGCACAATTTTAATTTAGCAACATTTTCGGGTCCTCGCTCAGTTAGCACTTCCCAAGTACGGCTGGCTGATCTATGGTCTAACAACTACAGGACCGAGCTATCGAACAACGCATCTATACGCCCTAAACTAGAATGCCAATCGCGATCACAACCACTGAGCAGATTAAGCTCTCCAATTATGCATCTACTTCTACAGAGTTTTAATCAAGCGCCAACTAAGCTAACTACCCTCTCAAATACACTTAGGGGTTTGTTTGACTAATAGGAAAATCTATCCAAGGGAGAAACAATCCAAAGGGGGATTGGGTTGATCCCCTCCCACCCACCCAATCCCCACCCAATCCTCTTCCACCTATCCAAGGGGGATTGGAACAAAGATTGATTGTTTGGTTCATGGTTGGATTTGGAGGGGATAACACCTATTTAAATTTTTGGATTTAAAAGTGATTAGAAATTTAGA
Source organism: Ampelocalamus luodianensis (assembly GCA_036346255.1). NCBI lineage: Eukaryota > Viridiplantae > Streptophyta > Magnoliopsida > Poales > Poaceae > Ampelocalamus > Ampelocalamus luodianensis. The sequence goes on along the minus strand of CM070640.1, from coordinate 11,355,048 downwards.
AATAAAATTAATATAAATGAAAATTTAAAACCTATAAAATTCGAAAACATAATAAAATATTCTGAAAATTCGAAATAAAATTAATAAATTGCAAAAAAACAATATAGAAAAATTCAAAAAACAGTCTATAAAATTCTAATATACCCAGAAATTTCGAAAACAATCCAAAAAATCCATAGATTACATAGGATGACACTCCGACAATATAAATGAAGTACTACTATGTGGACATATAAATCCATAGATTACATAGGATGGAACTATCACATTGTCGGACAAGTTAATCATCGTTTGCCTTGTCAGGACATTTGCACTTTTAGGTCAGCAATATCAACATCATGACCTCCTTCAACCAAGCCCCATCTATCGACCTGGGGGAAAGAAAAAACATAAGACAAAAGAAAAGAAGAACTTAAAATAAAGATAAAGAATGCCCGCAAAATAACACCTGGTGATCTTCTTCAAGCAATCAAGCCTGATCAATTCAATGGTCTCCTCAATTCCCAACCTTCCTCTAAAAATCGCACGAGGGATTACCAAGGAATGGGCTGCTGCTGCCATAGCATCAATAGATGCCAATTCACAATCATTTGCTTTCCTCAAAATGGTTTCTCTGACCTTAGCTAGCCCTCATCTTGCTTTCCCAAAAAAGCTTGTGTACACAACAGCTTGAACCCAAACTCGATGTTTACCAGTCAAAGATAGGGTCAACTTTTCCTTCTGCTTTCTGCAGACAAAAATAAGGAAGCATAATAAAGGATATTGTTGGAGGCAAATGAGCCAAAGGTATCCGCAATTTAACTAGATGGACTTAAGTAGCTTGAAACACGAATCATTCGTATGGACCTCACTCATTGCACCAAATTTCGAGAAGAAAAAACTTACCATAAACTCCTTTGGTGAGTTCACTATCAGCAGGTGAGCGGCAAAATACCAAATCTTGATGAAATTTTTCATCAAATTGTCAATTACTTTCGCTCGTGTCAACGGAACTCTCTCCAGGGCAGTGCAAGCAAGCTTCATTAGAGGCATTGTAAAAGGCCGGATTCCATCTGATTCCTATGATAATAAGAACCTTCCAGTATCAATATCCATTGCTTGAGAAACTAGATAGTGAAATATAGGATTTTTTTTTTTTGCAAAGAAGTTAATTCAGATGAAATACTTTCCTGCAGAGTTGTAGATGAGCAGTACACCAAATAAAGCAAGTTGTTGTAACATCTCCGCCCACTTAAGTTATAAGATACAACGGCAGATGAGTACAATATAAGGGTCCATATGTGATGTCAATGTCAGGATGCAATTTGCCTCATCGATACCTAGGTTTAATTAAATTTTATTTTATTTTTTGAAGTTTTGCTTTCACTTTGTTGCTGGAATTGAAATGGATGAAGTTAAACACAAGATCTCTTGTTATTGTAGAGACCAGGAATGGTCGCAAAATCCTCTCATAATTCAATACTGCTCTGGGATAAACTAAATCTGCGAGATCAAGATCAAGCTAAGCGCTAATCACACAGTTTCCATTCGGACCATTTTGATTTACTTGCGAGTATACAAACGATAATCCAGAATTCGAGTGATTTTAGACTGCAGTCTGCAACACAGTATCACAGTCGAAGCCAAACAAACAAAAGAACAAGAGTAGACGAGAGGCATGGGATCCGGACCTAGTACTCCCACTCGGCGGCGACGGCCATGGCGAGAGCGCGCGAGGGCATCTTGAGCGGGCGCTTGGCCGACGACTTGAGGGTACGGTAGTTGAGCATCACCGTCCACCCGTTCCCGTCGTCGGCGCGCCGCACGGTGGCATCGCGGTAGAACCGCTTCCCCACCACCGACCCCGTCATGAACGACATCGGCATCGGCATCGGCATCGCCGCCGAGGTCTCGTCCCGTGTCGCCACCGCCGCCGCCGAATTCTTCACGTAGATCACTCCATCACCTCCCCCCTCCAGCCTCCTCCCCTCCCGGAGAAGCATCCCGGAGAAAAAAAATTGAGGCTACAAATCTTAGAAACCGTAGTAGTAGGAGGAGGAGGAAGATCTGACCGGATGTTCCTCCGAGGGTGGCGACGGTGGCGGGATCGGCTTCACCGGAGTCGAGGGGAGAGAGAGGGGGAGGCGGCGTCGTTCGGAGAAGAAGAATCGCCAGTCGCGAGTGCACGCAACGGGGAGAAGAACCACGCATCAGCCGAGCGTTTAGAATCCCCCGTGAATTGGGTTGGAATGGGTCGGGATTTTTCGATTCCCGGCGTCATCCAAGCAGCACAACAGGCTGGTCCGAGAATTATATCCCCGTCGGGATGTTCCCCAGTCAATCCCGATCGATCCCAGTCGATCCCGACGCTGCCAAACAAGGCCTAGGGTGGATCAAGCTAAACATCCTAGAAATGCTATAGCATCTGCTAATACAAGCTATCAGATTAAGCGAATATCGAAATCAGGTTATCAAACCGCAGACTACTAGCACTACAATAAGATTTCTACCCTAACCCTAACCTTCTAAACCCCTATCTCCCTCCTTACCTCTTCACTGCCTCACTCCACCTCCCAGCCGAACCGGCTCCTTCCCCTTTTTCTCCCAGATGCACCGCCTCCTCTGGTCTTCTGGTGCTGTCGTCGCCTCTGGTCTTCCCCTTGTGCCGCCCAAGCGTCGCCGGTCCAGTCGCCTGCTCCCCTACGCCTCTTCTTTCTCCCCCCCACCTGGGTCACCCGCAAGGCATCGGCTCGCCCCCCCCCTCCTCTGGCTCCTGCGGTATCCCTTGGCGCGGCCGAAGGCCAGCGCCGCCCTGGCTCGCCTCCACCGCCGGCCCGGCCTACGACCGCCGGCGCTCTACTCGGCACTGCGCTGCTACCCGGCGCTCTCTACTCCCTTCCTACCCCTTCTCGCTTAGATCCAAACCGAGCAGAAAATTATTGCTAAAGCTGTGATGAAATGCTTTGATGAAGATGCTCATGTATGCAAGAAGAGTGATAATGGTGGCTTGATCTTTGTTTAGGTGTGCATCTGCTGGCTGCTTGCTGATGGGGGAAGTATGAGGCTTAGTGGATGTGGGGAGAACTATCAGGATCTACCGAGGTATGCACCCATCTCCCTTCTCTCTTCTCGGATCTCTCCCCTTGCTCTGTGATGAGATGAACTGAGAGCTATAGTTCTGTGATGTGGATTGAAAACTACTTGTGAGCTCTATGTGTGCCTGGTGTTGGTTCATGCCGAGAAACTAGGTTTGGATAAAACTGACAATGAGGATGCCTTATCACTTGGTTGTTTGTGAGATGAGTTGGCAGGGAGGAACAGGGGAAGGAATGCAGAATGTGTGCAAGGGGGCTTGCTTCGGCTGTGTTGGGGCTCTGCTGGCCTACTGGGGCTGTGCTTGTGCTGCCCTGCGTCCAGAGGGGGGGTTGGGTTGGATATTTTGTCGGATTACTTGCTGGGCAGCAAAAAGGCTGATGGTGCTGGTTTCAATACACCCAAAGATGCTTTAGCTGAGGGTGAGGTTTAATGGGATGTGCACTGTGGGATTATACTGTGGTTGCGACAATCGGGAATGGTGGGTGTTGGATTTTAATACTGCCGGATGAGGAGACCCACGGAAGTGAAATGTACCGAATGACTTCGGGTGGTCTGGATATCTTGATGATCAAGGGGGCGACTAACTCCGGTTGGTCTGGGTACCTTGATGGTCAAGGGACCGACTACTCAGGTTGTTCCGGGTATCCTACTGCACTTTGGGGAAATCTGACGGCCACTTCCTTTATTCTATTACTCTCAAATACTGCTTTCAACTTGGCTATTTTGTCGGATTACTTGCTGGGCAGCAAAAAGGCTGATGGTGCTGGTTTCAATACACCCAAAGATGCTTTAGCTGAGGGTGAGGTTTAATGGGATGTGCACTGTGGGATTATACTGTGGTTGTGACAATCGGGAATGGTGGGTGTTGGATTTTAATACTACCGGATGAGGAGACCCACGGAAGTAACATGTACCGAATGACTTCGGGTGGTCTGGATATCTTGATGATCAAGGGGCCGACTAACTCCGGTTGGTCTGGGTACCTTGATGGTCAAGGGACCGACTGCTCAGGTTGTTCCGGGTATCCTACTGCACTTTGGAGAAATCTGACGGCCACTTCCTTTATTCTATTACTCTCAAATACTTCTTTCAACTTGGCTCGCTAACCGTTTTCTGCATTCTTGGCGAGCGATGGCAATGGATCAAAGGATGGTTCGATAGACTAGCGACCAACGGATGAGGATACAAGGAAGGATACAAGGAGGGCTTCGGCAGAATGCATGCAGCATTTTAATTTTATTATTAGATGCAAACTACTATGGGTTGTAATTATTTACATGACAAATGATGAAATGAAAAGATGAGGATGCACTGTTATTGTTCTATTGACTAGAAATGCAATACTCACGCAACGAAACCCACTAAACCAATGCGCTGACGACAAACTAGAAGCTTAACGACGATCGCAAAACTACCGTTAGCTTACTGCTAAGCCGAGATTAATTACCGCTAAAAACCGATTACTGAAAAAAAATTTAGCTAATTACGCGAGTTCTCACAGGCTCTCCGCACCACTGACGCCATTCAGCCGAGGAGTGCTTATAGGTGTGATCTTTATCTTCACCGCCACACACGATGTTTTTGTCGATAGTTTTTTTAGATTGTTTATCGCAATCAATTTGAAGTGTACTTTTGATATGTGAACTCACTAATAGTTAATTCAACCTTTGCTTGTTGGTGAGGTTGTGTGATTTGACACAAAACGGAAAGTTGTGTGGTGAAGGTAGGCAAGCAAAACATAGGATTGCGAGTGTTCGTAGGATTTTTTTTTTGATGGAGCAGAGTACATCACTTTCATATCGTGGTTGTGAAGATGGAATTTGTAGGGCTACGATTGCAACTTAAGTCAGATTACAACTATCCTGCTACACAATGTTATGGCATACAGGACATTTTTGCACACGCTTTTAGATTGCAAAGACAGTTCGAACAAACACCTTAAGTCAGAAGGATCACATGGATACAATGCAGCTCAATTCATTTGGTTTTCAGTATAACATGCACTCTGATCTGAATGTTAAACAGATGAATGAACATGACCTGCGTGCAGATACACACCAAATAACAGTGACCAAGGTAGTTTCCCAAAAAAGACAGAAAATAAGCCATTTTCATGTGTAACTGGATATGTGGAATATGGAGATCCAACAAAGACTGGAGCGTATGCTTAGAGTTCATTCGCCTGACCATTGGAAATGAACAAATGATCATCAAACGTATCAGTGTTCACTTTTGAACATTTGTAACGAAACTAATGTTTATCTTGCAACAATGAATCACAAGTGCTCCAACTCTCTTGCCAACGGTAGTTTACTTTCCTATTGCGTTTTGTTTTGTCGTCTTTTTTTTTTTTTGTTCTGTGGTGGCGTGAGCGTTCGTATTTTCCTAGTAGAGAAGAAGATTTCTTGATGCACCCTTTTATACAAGCCGACCTAGCTCAGTGGTAGAGCGCGTGGCTTTTAACCACGTGGCCGTGGGTTCGATCCCCACGGTCGGCGTTCACTTTGTTGGCACTAGACACTTTGGCGCTAGACGCCTTTTCCGCTTCGATTTTTTAGACCGTCTTTTGAACTGCCTCGCTCATATTTGTAGGCGTAACTTACTCCGTTCATCCTGTTCACAAACTCGGCTCATATCTAGGGCCTTACATTTGGAACACACATTTAAAAAAAACAGCATTTTTAACCAGCTGGGAACATGATTTGCTCATGGAAGAGAGCAGTGCTAAATTCGAATAGTAAAGATCTACGTACAAAGATTACACTAGCTGGAAACATCATTAGACAGGTCAAAGAAGGCACCAAACAAAACGCAAGAACTTGTTTAATGTAAGAACCTTAGGAATCAAGGAAGAACACCATGTACATGTTCCTGGGGCCTCGATCTTTTTTAGTAAACTTCATACTCTGCTGTAGCAGAATAGGGAAATAGCAAGACCAAATAAAATATAACATTAATAAAACAATTTTCGAACGACACAAAACAGAAGGAAAAAACTCCATTTTATCAGAAACAAGGCACAGCTCCTCTCCTGCACCAACAAATATCTGCAATTTATGTTTCAAATTCGGGATCAGATGGTAGATAACGGGGATGCCCCTGTTGTCGTAACAGGCTTAGTTGGGGCGGGCACCCCTCTCGAAGTGGAAATTTGCGAGTCGATACCACTCCTCATCTCCCTTTAACTGCCTGAAGGATCATGCTTCTGTGGAGCCGCTCACAGGGTATTGTTAAAGCCCTCGCTTCCGCGCACTCGTTTTCTCCCGGCGATGTGGGACTAAAAACCACCATATCTCACGCTGGCTACTGCTAGGCAAAGCTTTACCTGCCATGGCTGAACAGGTCCACACAAATGGGCCGGCTAAACCATACCTCAGCCTCCATCTGGTACTAGCTGATAAAACGGATAGATAAGCTTGAATTTCATCGCACTCTAATGTGCTGCCGCTTTTAGCCAGGTGGCATTGGCCAATCAAGCATTGCTTCAACACTGCCGTTGGCAACGTATGTCATCTTGCCTGCAAAGTTAAGAGAGCTTACACGAGCTTCAGGTCCAATGCCGTGTTTCAAGATTTGATTCATTTGAACAGATCATACCGAGGGGAAAGAACACCGTAGGATTACTTGATTCGCAGCCCGTTTTTTGAAGAATGTGTATTTGCTGCTCCTGTCAAGCGCCGACAAAAATGTTGAATTCAGAAACTGATTCTGGAGGTAACATGGACAATTCACGCGAATTACATCCAAAGAGCGCACACCGACAGTTATTGTAAGGAACGAACAAGAGACACCACATTAGCTATTATTACTCCTTTCTCTCTTCCGGAAGAATGAACGGCATTTGCTATTTTTTGTCAAGAAAAAGAGACTAAATGAATCCATACAGCTCCTTCTTATGAATCCATCTGCTGTTGCAAAACCGAAACATCCTCAGATTTGCGTCTCTTCTGTCGTGTCTTCCATTCCTTTAGTTCTAGTGTTCTATGTATGAGATCAGCAATCAATCATACATTCATCAAGAAGCAGTCATCCAATGGACGGGTTGGTTGTGTTTGGAAGGCTTTGTCCATTCACAAACGAATGGAACAGACCAAGAGCCCGGTCCGGCTGCGCAAACGGCACCATGTGAGCCGCGCCACGCGCCGTTGCGAAGGTCAGCAGGCTCCCGTACTCTGTTAGTCTGTTACCCAGCCACCAACCTTGAACCGAAAAGCAACAGATGTTTTGCAGCAATCAGCAAAATCTCCACTAACTTCCAACTCATATGCTTCTAGTTAGTGGTAAGGAACGGTTGCTAGCGAGTTCAGTCCGATCAAATTACTTTGTAAACAAGCGAAGAATCGTACAGAACAATGCAAAAATAAATAGTAGATTGAACACAGAGATATAGGAGAACTTCTTTCTTCTCTTTATTACTCTTCTCATTATCAGCCTTTTACAATGACTAGCACCTTCTATTTATAGACTAAAAACCCTGCTAGGGTTTTGGATGAGGCACCCACCCATGGACCGGCTACTGGGCTAAACCCATGGTTTCCCAACACTCCCCCTTGGGCACCCATCCTCACATGTTTATGCCCCGTCAAAACTTCATAAAAACCCAGTGGAAAAAATTTGAAGAAATAATACATGATACATGTTCTGTTGCGTTGTACGAATTGTCTTGTTAAAAACCTTAGCCGTGAAACTTCAGGAAAACTCGTCAAGAGAAACAGAGTACAATCCACCCAATTTCATTTAATCTACAAGATTTACTCTTTGGGTACTCGATCTCCGTGATCAAGTTTCAATAATAAGTTCGTAAAGATTCTTCCCCGGAATTCTGCACTTCTCTAAGTCTCATTATTCTAATTTCACGTATACATCTTTTAAAGGTAGACGCTAGAAGTGCCTTAGTGAATAAATCTGCAAAATTTTCACATGACTCACTATACAGTATTTTAATTCCGTCCATCTTTTGCAATTCATAACAAAGGCTCATATTTCCTTTTCTTCCTCATTTGGCAAAAATGGACATGACTCTGCCTGTAGGGTCCTCAACCATGGCCGTCGGACACGCGGATGTTGTTTTTGGCTGGCGGGGAGGGTAGGATGAAGCCCCCGCTAGAATCGTCCCCCTGCTTTACGCGATTGTTTTAACCCGTAGCAACGCACGGGCTCTCAACTAGTAGTATATGAATAGGGAAAATATTGTCTAGGAACATTTTTGTAGCTGTGTAGTAGGGGACATTGGAGTTTGCCAATTTTGGGGACAGAAAATTTGGAGAGGACTCGTGTTACTTTGCAAAGACAACGAGAAAAGGTTTGTTAGGAAGTGGACTAACAGGTCTTGTTAGTTTCCTTGTCGAAAAAGAACAGCAGGGGATGTAGCTCAAATGGTAGAGCGCTCGCTTTGCATGCGAGAGGCACGGGGTTCGATCCCCCGCATCTCCAAATCACTACGACTGTTTTTTGTTCAACTCCACCGTATATTTGAGCATTATGAGCTTGAGCTGATCCAAAATTCGAGTCGCAGCATGAAGTGTGAGCTATGTACACGAATACTTTGTTGCTCCACTATCGTTGCATTCAGAATTTGAGAGTATCCATCACATGCATTGCACGTTTGCACTCTTCGATTCCATATCCATTTCAATCCGAAAAATTGGTTATATGTCACTGTTCAGAATCTTCAGATTGTCGCTTTACGATTTGCCACTTCTTCCTTTGTAATTGATTATTCGTCACCTGATTCTTCTAATTCTCTAGCATTTACCGCTTTTTAATTATTTCTTCATTCTTTTCCTGTGATTTACGTATGAAACCATTTCCCCCCTCCCGTTTTGCCCCTATGGGTGCTCCCAGCTCGAAAGATGCTTGCTTTTCCGCCAGTCGCCGGCGCCGACACCACTATCCTCCACCGTGTACTTCACAGTCTGTGCACCACCGCCCCACCCTCCAAGCCCACGCCTGAACCCCTCTCTCCGTCCGACCTTGATGCCATCTCTACACTCCTACCCGGCTCCCCATACCATTTATTGTTCTCTCTCCTCATCGTGCACCCCGCCTCTATGCCCACCCTCACTCCGCCTTCATCCTCCTCACCGCCATCCGCCACCACCTCGTTTGTCCCTCCCTTGCCCCTCGCCACCCCTGATTGTCGATCACCTCCTCTCCATGCGTTGCACCCACGCCGCCACCTCTGTCCTCTGTTGGCTCTACCACCTCGACTCGCCGGCGCCACCTACATCATCAGCATTGTGGGGCTCTATCGGATGGACATAGGAATGCACTCGACACGCTTCAGGAATTGCCCACCAGTGGGTTCTAGCCCTCGTGAGAGCTGCGGGAGGCAGTGTAGGATAGAGGAGCATTTGTGAACCGGACCTAGTAGGTGCGCCCCACACGGAATGGTTTCAGCCAGGGATCAAAACCCGGTATCGGACCAAATCCCGGCCAAGGGCCGGGAACGGTTATTGGAAATACTGGAAATTTTCTGACTGAAATTCGCTCGAATTTGATTAAAAAATATTCAAAATTCAAAATTCAAAATTTAAATTTAAAAAACCTGAGAAAACCGGCCGAGATTTCATTTCCCGGTACCCACCGGTAAATCCGGTTACAGGTGGTAACCAGCTGGTTACCGCCGGTTTTTCTATCCCTAGTTTCAGCTATAGATCATGGGGAAAAAAAGAAATGATTAAAATAATTGACAATAACAAATGCTAGAGAATTAGACTGACAAATAATCAATTACGATGGAAAGAGTGACAAATCGTATAGTGTCGATCTAAGTAGCGGCATATGATCAATTTTTTCATTTCAATCCATACAAATTAGTACTGCAAAAAAATCTCACAAAGCATGCCGCAATTCACACCGAGTCTCACAAAGTCACGAGCCTTAGCCAAATGAATACACACTTGGACTGCGGTCCACAAAGTGTTAAAAAGCCAACGAGTACTGCGGTCCACGGAGCCCAGGCGCGAATACACACTTGGACTGCGGTCCACGGAGCCCAGGCGCAAATACACACTTGGACTGCGGTCCACGGAGCCCAGGCGAAGCCGAGAAGGCGGACGAGCGCGGCATGCGTGGCAGCGCGGGGCGCGCCGGGGAGGCGGGACAGCTCGTCGCGCAGCGCGGCCATCTCATTCTTGGCCTCCTCAGCCTCCGCCAAGAACGCCTGGAGCTTCTCGTCGCCGGGATCGCCGGACCCGCCGCCTTGCTACGCCTGCGCGGCCGTGGCGCCGACGGAGGATTCGACCATCAGATCGTTCATCTTGATTTCTTAGCTGACCTTGGAGGCGGTGGTGAGATCGATCTGGTGCTGTGGTCAAATGATACTACTGAATTGCTCAAAAAGCAAAGAGATTGCTAGAAAAAAATCTTTTTAATTAATTAATTAATGTGATGGTGAATTGGTGATGACCAGATCTAGTAGTGGGCACGTTTATTTTTTTCTCCTCTTAATCAAGCGTAACAGTGTTATGGGGCCAGCAAATACTCGAGAAAGCGAAATAGCTTCTCATACTTCAAATTACCTCCTAATAATCTGCAAATTTCCCCTCATACTTCGCATCAAACTAATGCAAAAAAACATCATTGCTTGCTGCCTTGCAACATATATAATTCTGATGTATTACAAGTCCAACACTAACATGCCTCCTAATTATTAAAAGGAGCACACAACTTTTTTATTGTTCTTGACAAACAAAAGGATGATCACTTGCACTTGACAAGAAGTGAAGACCTATTTCTCTTCTTAAAAAGGAGAAGAAAAGGAAGCGAAGACCAATCAGGTGGCTCTAGGATCTGGAGCAAGCATGCATCAAGACGGACCTGAGGCTTCTTGTCGCGGTCGCGACACACTCACGGTCAAACAGAGCAGAGACCACCGCGACGCCTTTGAGATTTGGGAGACCAAGCTCCATCACTGAACCTGCATTTGTGGCATTGATGCCGCCAATGGCAACAACAGGCAACTTTGAAGCCAAGCAAACGGTCTTCAAACCCTCAAACCCCAAGGTGGGATTGTTCACCTTTGTGGAGGTTGGGAAGACGCCTCCGCAGCCAATGTAGTCCGCCCCGTCGTTCCAGGCCTGCTCGGCTTGAGCTGTAGTCTTGCATGAGACACCGATGATTTTTCCCGGTCCTAGGATCTCCCGCACATCCCGTGCCGACATGTCTGATTGACCAACATGGACACCATCCGCATTGCATGACAAGGCAATGTCTATGCGGTCGTTGATCAGCAATGGCACTCCTCTGGGCTTGCAGATTTCCATGCAAGCCTCGGCAGCTTCCAGAAACTCTCGTGTTTCAGCCTCTTTTTCTCTGAACATTAGAAATGAGAAGCGCATCAGTGAAATACAATGAAGACACTGCATCACAAGCAAAACTGTGGTTGTTTTGACAAACAGACCTCAGCTGGACAATGGTAGCACCTCCTTCAATGGCAGCTTTTACGGCATCTTTTATTGAACGACCCCACTTCTTGGTCATCCCAGAGTCTGTCACTGCATACAGGAAGAGGTGATCTGGATTGAACCTTGGTTGTGACCCCATATTGTGTGGAGGAAACTTGAGCCTGAAAAGGTGGTCGAAAGGGCCTTGAGGTCCATTTCCAATGATAAGATCTTTACTGTGATTAAGAGCAGATTCCACAAAGTTCTTTGCAACCTGCAGAGTTCACATATGTGACAAAAAAAAATACAAAGTAAGATTCTTTCATCAGCGACACCTGAAAAGATACATATAGCACCAATCAAGGTTCAGGAAACCACTAGGAACTGATTTAGCCACCTCAGACTGATATTTGATAAAGCGGCCAAGGATTAAGTTCTAAGGAGTACTTATGCAGGAGTTTTCTGATAATTCTGATGAGATTTGCATGTATGCACATTATTTCACACAAAATCACAGTTCTTACGGAAGAGCAAGTTCTGCCAGAAAATAAGCCAAAACAGGCTAGTTAATGGTCTACACTCTACAATAAGTTATTGACCAAGATGCAGGATGCAGTAATTGTGCACTAAAATATCTCATCTAATACAACGCTAGTGACCACCAGTCACCTACTAATTTTCAAAACCTCAGTTTCCACAAAAAAAATAAAATCAAAACCTCAGTATTAAAGAGTCACCCGTCATATGGGACTATGGGAGACCTCTCTTACGTAGCAATTTTTGCAGCACAAAAACAGTTTCAAGTAAGATACTATAGCAACATGATTAGGAAAACTGTTTCAGTCTATGTCATGTTAGTTACCAAAGAATTATTTTCCTAGTGGTACCATAAAGACGTGTGGAACTAAATATTTTGTTTCACAAAAATCACATGAACATATACATTTTGCCACAGTTTATTCACTGTACACAGGTATCAGTGGGTAAAAAGTACTGGAAGTGGAAGACTAACCTGAACAGCATGCAGCATTGTAGCACCTTTTGCTAATTCAGCAGCTATACATGAAGCTAAAGTGCAGCCAGTTCCATGTGTGTTACAGGTCTTTATACGATGCCCACGGAGCTCAATGAACTCCTTACCTGACGAAGCAGTTAAGAGCTTATATGAGGCTGTCAAAGGAGCATGAAGGAGACATGATGGTGGATGAAAAATTGCCCTATTAAATTATAGAACCCATACCATCAAAAAATACATCAATTGAATCTGATGAGTCCGGCATATCCCCACCTTTCACAAGCACATATCTGCAAATCGTAAATTTGCATTGGTGAATTTCACATAACTCATTTTAGTGATTGAAACCACCATGGATCTAATTAACAATAGGAATGTAGTGATTGCATCCTTAAATAGGTCATTCAATAATGCAATTAGCAATGTCAGTATGTCATGAATGAGAAGCTTTTCAAGGCACGTGGTTAGAGCTGACAACATTTGGCACTCATCCAAGACAGCTTAAGAATACAAGATAAAACACTTCACCTCATGCAAAACCTTATGAGAGGTCCAAAAAGTAGGAACAATGGATATCTCATGCTGTAACTATCAGATGTTCTGTAAATTTAGACATGACAAATCAACCAGAGTAAATAACAAGAAAGTTTATCACAGCTACATTAACCAGTTTGCTTCAACAGATGTACTTAAGGTTCATATCTATGGATAAAAACACTGGGTGACCTGGCTGACATTTACCCATACAAGTGTAACATCAGGATGTACAAGCACAGGATAGTGCACATGTAGTCTATGAGAATAAATACGGTAGAAACACTTTAGAACAACAGCATAAATTCATGGAAATACGAAATGCATACTTTGGACCAAATTTGTAAATGGATTCTGCTGCACTCCGCATGTCAGAAACAGTTCGCAATGATACATTCCCAAGTAATCTTGACGCTTCTTTCACATTTGGAGTGACTATATCAGCCATAGCAAATAGTTCATCCCTGTTCAAAACAATTGCAACAGTATCTCAGTATGTGCTATGAGATTGAGGATGTAATGGCAACACCACTGCATCCAGAACTTATAAATACACATAGAAAAAAACAAATATTAATCATGTACGATGTACCTATATTTAGCGAGAGTAGATGATTCTGAAAGAGAATCCCCACTTGTGGACACCATAACTGGATCCACCACTAAAGCTGCCTTAAAAACATAAGTCATATTAAGTAAATAAATGGGCTGAGATAGCTACTTAGCCAGTATGGTTTAATCGAACAATCGCAAATAATATGTCATACCTTTGACCGGAAACTTCCTGAGACTCTCACACAAAACTTGAACAACACCAGCTGAAGGGAGCATTCCTGTCTTCACCTAATCAACTCAAGAATAAGTAATGAACAATGTATAGTTACACTTGCTCAAATGAAATCAATGTACAGTAAATTGTATCACATCACTTCTAACTCCAGATTCATATGACGGCGTCTAATAGTCGGATAATTAGACAATCAGAAAGATTTCTTGTAGACAAACATAGCTATGTCAACCAAAATTTAACTACATACACACAAACAAAAAAATCATCTTGCAAACATAGCTTATAGGAATGCAACAACCAAAAAATAATAATAATAACAATACAACCTGCCATCTGCGACTATACAATCATAAACAGCCAGTAAACAGTCAATGAAATCGATTATCACTTATCAGTGCCAAATAAGAATGCATTGAAACAGTCCAATGTCATGGAGAGTTTAGCCCTGAACACCTAATTTGTCGCAGAACTAAGTACGTCAAACAGCAACCTTCAAACTTCTTCCACGACAGCTCACCAATACCATGTTCCGGTTTCTGGCCAAGTAAGTTTGCAACGCCTAACATACATATGCTCAGCTTGGTAATTCAAACCAACAGTAGTTGTACCCCCACGACATCATCTCTGTACATCACACGTACATCCACATCAAAGAGCAGTAACCTTTTCCAATAACTAACACCAACCAAGATGCTAGTAAAAACCTGGGAAATTGGCATCACAACTGAAAGGGAAACAAGGCTCACCACATCCACCGACATGTCCGAAAGAACCGACTTGAGCTGCCCCTGGATGAACTCCTCCGGCACAAAGTGGACCCCCTGCACCACCACCACCGCCGAATCAATTCCCTTTCTTGATCAGATTGGAGTGAAGAGAGCGAATTAAAAAGAGAAAAGAAGTGAAGAAATTCAGCAACCTACCTGGACGCCGGCAGTGTTCTGCGCGGTGACGGCGGTGACGACGGAGGAGCAGTAGGCGCCGAGGGCGGCGCAGGCCTTGATGTCAGCCTGGATGCCGGCGCCGCCGCCGGAGTCGGAGCCGGCCACCGTTAGCACGTGCGGCCATGGCATCTCGCGCGCCGCCGCGGCGAGCCTGCACGTGCGGGTCCTTGCAGAAGGGTGCGCCAGTCGGGAGGAGAAGAAGAGGGTGGAGGAGCGGTGCGGGCGAAGGACTGCTGGTGGTGGTGCGGACGCCATCGCGGAAATGGGGAGGTTTATGCCTGAGGAATCAACTTTACGGGCTGTTTGGATGATGGCCCAAACGAGCCTACGACCTAACCAAAGCCAAAACTTTGTATCTCTATCTCTACTACTTAGAGATACGAGTTGATAATGGTTTATCCTCCAACTCTTTTCGTTGTTCGTCCGATCAATGATCAATCGACAGCTTAGATCTGCCGCGTTGCCAGCAACTACCTGCGCCCACGACATCCCACTCCGCCCTCCCTCCTTTTCCTCTCTCTCCCTCACGATCCCCACCCGCACCGCTTGCCTCCCACTGTCGCCGTCATCCCCCCTCGAACCTCCGAGCCGTTCCCCGTCCTCCTCCATCGAGCCGCTCTTGCCCCTCGCCCCTCGCCGCCTCCATCGCCCTCCTCGCTAGCCCCGCGCCGCCATCGCCCCTCTTGGCATCCCATGCCACCGTTACCGCTCCAATCGTCCGCGCCTATACCCGCGCCGCCGCTACACGCGCCCTCCCCTTCTCTCCGGGTGGCCACGCCGCCGATTCCCCTGCTCGCCCATCCGACGTCACCGCACTGCCAATTTGTCACGTATTGGCCCGCATCCGCTCGCGCAACCGTGCCGATCCTGACTCGACTCGCTCTATCCGGTCCCGTCCCACCCCCGGTGCCTCTCTCTCGCGCCGCGTAGCAGCAGCAGCGGATGGATCTGCTCCCGCCGGCGACGGAGGCGTCTTCGGCGGCGCGCAAGGGGGGCGCGGGCTGCGCGCTGGTCGTTTCGATCGCTAAAGCCGTGACCGTGGCCATGGACGGCGCTCCTCGCCGAGCGAGCCCGCGTCGCCACGGCCGCCTGCCAACGACCTCACCTATTATGTCCGCCCAACCCCAAGCCCCGCATGTGCGCTGCACTCTCCCTTGCCGTCAAGGTTGGGTTAGTACTCACTACCGCGCCCCCTTCAATTTCATGCTTTATTGTCTGGATGGTTGGTTACCCATAAAACTTACGTAACTGGTCGATGTTTCAAGAATTTGAGAGAACCCGACCATCTTCCATTGTTAGTCGTACCAAACCTGATCGCGTAACTTTGACTACTGTGTAAGGACCTTTCCACTTGGAGGAAAGTTTGTTCCGATTAGACCGGGATTGGATGAGCTTCAATACCAAGTCACCTATAGCAAGGCTATGAGGTTGGACCTTACAATCGTAGTGTTTGCTCACGGGTGCTCAAGGACGTCGGAGGTGGCCGACGGCAAGGTTTAGGCAGCGAGGTTGTCTCGGGCTCGTCGGGATCGGCCCTTCGGTGCTGCTTCGGTGGAACGATGGCGACCACGATGTAGCTCTCACTCTTGTGATGCCCACGGTGTAGACGACGAGGCTTGGGCGGCTTCGATTGCGATGAAATCGCTCGTCGGAGTTGCGGCGGCGAGATTGCTTCTTCAAGCTCTAGCGGCGGCTAGGGTTAGGCGTTGCGGCTTTGGTGGCTGTGGAAGGGATGCGCAGGACGAGGGCTCTCGATCCCCTTATCTACAGGTGACCAAAGGAGTCCGGGCGGCTACAGTGACGGAGGTCCACGCGGCGGAGGAGTCCGGCTCGGAAACGACTTGGAGACAATGTGGCAGGCGGGTCTACCAGCCAGCGGAAGCAGCTCGGAAAGGATCACGTCGCACACGGCGCGACAGCGACCGACGAGTGGGCCAACACGGCTGCGCGCGTGGAGGCGAGAGGCGACGCTGACATGGAGGGCCTGCATGTCAGTGGAAGGCGGCGCACACGTGAGAGGCTGGGCCGCACAGTGTTGGGCTGGGGTTGGAATAGGATTGGGTTTCGGCCCAAAGCACTTCCTAATATTTTAAATATTTTTCTATTTTAGAAAATACTAAGAATTCAAATAAGCAATATAAATTAGCAAATGAATTTGGAAAAGTTCTAGAAAATATACCCAAGCACATAGAATCCAAATAAAATAGTTTTGACAATTGTTCATATTGGAATTATTCATATTAAATTGTTTTGATACTAAAAGTCCAAGTTAAGCTTTTGAATTAAATTCAAATAAAATCAAATGATGGATTTTCTCCCTACTAACTATTCAAAAGATTTTTAAGACTCAGAAAATTGGGATGTTACACATAAGTCTTAATAAATCGACAACTTTTGGAGAATCCTAGAACATAATATTTCAGTTTTATGTCCCCCTTCGAGGTGTTTTTGATTAATTATAATAAGAGTCAGATGGACTCCATAGTAAACCTTATGATTGTCATCTTCAGGATTGTTACTGTATTATTGTACTTAGAATTGCTGTTAGATGCTTATTAATCTCCTCAAATGCTAAAAGTTACAAATGAGATTCTCCCGAATTGTGGAGGAAAACCTTAGTTTATAATTATTTTGTGTTTTCTTTAGTAGCATTCCATACTCATATGGGTTGGGGTGTTACATTTTCAAAAATAAAATTTATAAGAAACGATTGATTTTCTTCTGTCTAAGCTATTTTATCTTTACAACTCAAGTGAAATTACCTTCTTGACCAAGTCTTTTTATGGACAAATGAAATACCAGTCGGAAAGACTATGCTTCCAACTATAGTTCTACGACCTCCTTTCCAAGTAAGTTATTTTTGCTTGAAATTGGGGGGCTAGATGATGAGGGTATAATAATCTTCAATTAATTATTTATCTGTAATTTTTATTATAGATAACAATACCATCATATGGTTCTTAAGTATACTCCTTAGTGTTCATAAGGGAGAAACTTAACTGAGTGAGCGTAAGCCTTGCTACGACCACCTTGTGGTCGTAAGACAGCTTGTGACCAGGTCAGCTACGACCACCCTGTAATCGATAAAGTCTACAGGTATGTGGGCTCAATCGATTAGGGACTCCTATACATTGTGTTCAATACATAGAACAGTTAGTATACGCTGTTATTCTAAGGAATAACTGCACGTAATACGCCTCTGTCTCTGACGATAACTGTCAGGCGACATGGGGGTGTTATATCTCTAACAATAACTTCCATCAATGTGCAAATTATATGAAACGTTGAGGCGCTTATTGGCCTGGAGAAACTGCTACCCCTTCATACGCTATATAAAGGCTACAGTCAGTTGACATTAGGGCAGAGCAGAAGGAGGAAACATTAGGCATTAGTTTTCTCCCTGATTGTAATCATCATTGTCAATATAGCTACACAGGAGTAGGGTTGTTATTCTCTTTGGAGAAGGCCTAAACCTATCTAAATCCCTGTGTCATCCTCTGTGTGGTTCTTATTCTAGGACACCCCTGATTATCCATTCGTAAGATCGATACTAGATCATCGACAATAGCTGTGTTTATTTGAAGAATGTTAATAGCTCAACTATTTATTTGCTCTTATATGTTGATGATAAGCTGATTGCTGCAAAAGACAATGCATAAATTTTAAAGTTGAAGTCATAATTGAACAATGAATTTGAGATGAAGGATCTCGGTGTAGCAAAGAAAATTCTTGGTATGAAAATTACCAGAGAGACGGTTTGGAAAACTATACGTAAGTCTGAAACGGTATATTGATAAAGTTCTTCGTCGTTTCAACATGCATAAGGCCAAATCGGTGAATACTCGTTAGCTACAAATTTCAAACTTTCTTCAGCGTCATGTCCAGAGTCAGATGATGAAATTGAGTACATGTCTATAGTTTCATATGCTAGTGCAGTTGGTTCTCTTATATATGTCATGGTATGTTCCTGTCACGATTTATCTCAATCATTGAGTGTTGTTAGTAGATTCATGGCTAATCCAGGCAAAGAGCATTAGAAAGCAATTCAATGGATTTTCAAATACTTGTAGGCACATCTGATACTTGTTTACAGTTTGGGAAGACTAAAGATGGAATCGTTGGTTATGTAGACTTACATTTTGCTGGATATTTGGATAAGAGAAGATCTTTTACTCGTTATGTATTCACTGTTAAAGGACGTGCCATTAATTGGAAAGCAAGTATGCAAGCTACTGTTGCTTTGTTTACTGGAGAAGCAGAGTATATGGCTATTTCTGAAACTTGCAAATAAGTTGTTTGGCTAAGAGGTTTCTTTATTGAGCTTTGTGGAAGTACGTCTTGCATTAAAATATTCTGCAATAGTCAAAGCGCTATTTGCCTTACAAAGGATCAGATGTTTCATGAGAAAACGAAGCACATTGACATCAGATATCATTACATTCGAGGTGTCATTGCTCAAAGTGACATTAAAATCAGTAAGATATGTACTCATGATAATCCAACTGATATGATAACAAAGCCAGTTTTTACCTTTGAGATTTGCTCAGACTTAGTCGGTATCATTTAGTAGTCCTATGGATGTTCGACACATAAAGTGTTCATGCTAATCTGTTTCGAAGAGATTTCATTTTGTTTTGGCCTAATCTGTTTCGAAGAGATCTCGTTTTGTTTTGGCTACAAAAGGAATTCGTCTCAAGGTAGAGATTGTTAAGTTGAGTGTGATACAAATTTCGTTTCTTACTCCAATTCATAGTTCTACTCTACACAGAGTCTTTCATATACCACTATAAATATATCCCGATAGTCCATAGGAAAGAGCAAGAGATTCTTTGTAAACATCTATTCATATAGTGATATTGTCTTCGTACGTTAGTGTTTTTTTCTCTAAAGGGTTTTCCGCATAAAATTTGTATCTCTCGTTCCTATTTTTCTGTGCATTATTTACAACAGTAACCATCCAGGTATTAGCAGGTGCAAAGGGTTTGGATTGGACCTCGTCCAAGTGTAGAGTGTACTCAAGAGAGGATAACACTCAAGATGAGGTCATGAAGGCAGCATCACAAAGCTGCAGCCTGCTGGTAAAGATCGCAACACACAGGTATGGCGACGAAAGAAAAATTTGTGAAACTAGTGAGAGAACGCAGAAGTCCATTCAAAGTCTCTCCCCCATAGTCAAGTGTGGGGTAGGCCAGATGAGATGAAAAGAACGGCATAGGAGAGCGAGGCCAGGCACTCCCACTCCAACCTTTTTCTTTTTTTTTGCAAATTTCAGATCCCCCACTAACCACAGCTTTTTGTTTAGTTTTGCATGTTATTCTTCAGCTGTGTGTGGGTAATGGAGGACTGATGAGGGTACACAGGCTAGAAAGGAAGTCAGAAGTCATGTGGAAAACGAATGCAATGTAGTGCCTTCAGGGTCATGCCTTTTCTTGCTTGTTTTATGGGTAACTTACAGTTCAGATGTAAAGTAGTTTCTAAAAATGTGAATTTATATTTTTTACTACTGAGATACATAACATTTTTTAGAACTAAGATATATTCATCAAGACAAATTTTTTAGAGTTGGTATATATTTACCATGGCAAGCGATTGTTGTCTAGTTTTATCTTACTGTCTTTTTCAATTAGCCTAAAGTGAGGATAGGATTGTTTGGTATCATTTAGTCAATAAACTTGCTACCCCACTAAAAAATGACAATTCGATTGGATAAGCGCAACAAATGGAATACAGATTTATCAACCTTAGTTAATCTTGTATAAAGGGTTGTTCTTCAACATTTGACAGTTTCGTAGCAAGAAGTTTACATCTATAGATCTTTCGAGAGAAAAAAAAGAGTTCACGACTAAAAATCTAAAAAACATCTACTAGGACAGAACTTCTCAACCAGTGAATTCTCTATTACTTTTTCAATCATCAATACATTACTCCTATATAATATAATTTTCTTTACACTGGTTTTGTGAACTATGGTAAATTTGACAGGGGTGCTCCTAATCATTTTTCTCCCTACTGCACTGTTTTCAGGTTAGACAAGCCAGACCTCATTTGGTCAAGCTCCTCTCACATTTCTAACGCGTCGTTCTTTTTCCCATGGTCAACAGTTGTTTAAGACTAAACCTCGATTTCTTTCATTTGTTTCAACAATCTCCTTTACATTTCATACTTGCATGCATTGATCATAATTTTAGCTTGGAGTAGTCCCGGTCATTTTCAGAATTGAAAGGTTTCTGGTGTAGCTGAGCACCGACTTGATTGACCCAGTGTAACATCCCAAATTTTGTCTTTTTAAAATTTTTACTTCAAATTAATTAATTCAACGTGTTGGACTTCTTTTCGATTTTTTGCATTCATTTAAATTCAAATCCGGAATTCAAACCCTAATTCCATCATCTCAATTCAAAACTCGTCGCCAAATTCCAAATTCAAATTTTGTAATTTGAATTTTTCCGCAAAATTTTTTTGGGTCGAAATCTATTTCTTTTCTCACCTGGCCCATTTCTTTTTCCTTTTTCTTCTTTCTTTCTTTCCTTGCTCTACCTCTGCTGGCTTTACTCTGCTGAGCTGCGCCATGTGCCCAACCGTGTTCCCGAGCCGTGTTGCTTGCGCTAGCCTGCGCCCTGGCCGCACCCATACGCGCCCTAGCTGAACCAGAGTTGTGCCCCTGCTCGCGCCGTGTGCGCTCGCGCCGCCCGCGCACGTTCCAACGGCGCAGCCTGCGTTCGTTTCGCCTGCGTCGGCCGCATCCTCACACCACCGCCATCATCGAGCAGGTTCAATTCCTCCATTACCACAATCCATCAATGCTTTGTCAATTCCGACCGTTTCCAAAACCGGACAATAATATCACCGTCGATTACGCTTGCGGCCGTGTCGATTCAAACTTCGTCCGAGCCTATAAATTGAAGCCCCAACACCTCTTCCACCCCTTTCACATATCCTCTAAACCCGATAGCCACCGGAGCTCCGTCGTCATCGAATTCGTCGTCTTCCCGAGCGTACCTCGTTTTGTGCTCCCATCACTTCGGTGAGAATCTTGATGTCCTAACCGCATCACATTGTGTTCCTGAGCTCCATGATCATTTCCCCTCAATCAATTTTACTTTTGGTTGTAGTTCATCACCGGATTTCTTTGTTTTCTTTCTCTAGGCCAAAAACTCCTCCGTCGCTCGATCTCCTTCTCCGGTGAGTTTTTCACCGATTGGACCGCGTCATGATGTGTTCCTGACCTTCTTCTACCCATCCCTCACCTTTGTTTGCCTGATTCGTTGCCGTGGAGTAGCGCCGCCACCTTTCCCGCCACCAACGGCGTTGCCCCGCCACCTTAGCCACTCTCTAGCCTTCCCGACCTGCCCAGCAGCTTCCTCATGCCTCCATCCAGCCCGTGCCATGCCGCTTTCCTCACCGCCGACGCCATCACATGGCCGTGTAGCCAGACCGCTGCCACCCGTAGGTAGGGAACCCCTTCGGGGGTTCCATTTTTTGAGTCACTACCCGCGTCGATGCTACCGCCGCAAGCCCATGCCGCCCAGAGCCTGCTTTGTTTCTTCTTTCTTTGTTTTTCTCTCTCATTCCCCCTCTCTCTCTGTGACATGTGACCCCACATGTCATTCACTATCTCCAATACTCTCTCTCTCACTAACACTTGGGGCCATGTGTCATACTCTATGCTTTGTGTTATAAAATTAGAATGGCATATTCTAAGGAATATTCCCTCCTTCTCAATTCGGAGGAATTTTGAATTCCGATAAACTTCTAGGAGTTCGTTCTCTTCCGTAGGCACTCCGAATCAATTGATTCTTGTTTCTAAATTCATAATCTCTCTATTGGTCCTAATTTTATAATTTTTTTGATTTTATTTGTTTCTCTGTTATTTATTTTATCTCGATTCACGCGTGTAAAGTCCAACGCCGCCGACACCAGTTTGGACCAACTGGACGTAGCAACCTCAACCTACGACGAAGGCGAGTATCCTTTGAAAATTTTGTACCTATTATTTTTAAAAAGAATTGTGTTTTCAGTTTCAAAAAATTACGCATTGCTATTTCACCTAAAATAATGAGTTCAAATTGTAGATTGTTAGTTAAACCTAAAATTATTAATGTCTTCCTTTGATAATTGTTATCCTTAAAGCTTTGTAACTCTAGCATAGTAATTGCGCAATATTGATTACAACATTGTGGAATAGGTAAACACAATAGAATTGCTTAGACATGCTTTTCGGTCTTGATCAACCTTTGAGGGGGAAACCATTATTACCCTTTATGCTATAGTTTGAAAAATGTATGATATTAGGTAATGTTAGTAATTGAAAAATAAAATAAAATGGTATAAATTGTTTAGACTAGGGCGAGTAGCGTGAGGTTTGACTGTCTCACCCAAGTCGATTAAGGACCGACGCTTGTGTCAATTCAAACCGAGCAATACCATACAACCACATGTTCTAAATGGGAAGGACCTGGCTGATTAATTTACTAAGTCCAGACATTTAGTCCGCAGGCTATAGATGGTAGGAGTTACCTGGGTAGTGCATACGATGGTAACTGACGTCCTTGTCTGTCGGGCTTGCGTCGGACGATGGTAATTAACGTCTATGTCCGGGTAGGTTATCCCCCACAACGGTGAACTCTGGGTCGTGTAACATCCCAATTTTGGACTTTTATTTCAAATGTAAGAAAATGAGTAGAAATTAAAACTTTTTTTTACATCATGTATTCCCTGTATGTTCTAAACGATTTCTGTACAAGAATTATGGAAATACAAAGTCACAAATCTTTTGATCCAAAACCTTGTCTTCTAAAGACATTCATCTTAAATCTTGTGATCATCCTCTCGAAACATTTTTTTAAGTTCCTGCGATGGTATGTGACCCCCCTGAGAAATTTCACAATTTTCAGAAATTGTTTGAATATTTTTAGGGGGCAGTCAAACCTGTTTGACTTTCAGTCAAACCTTAAAACAGAGCCTTTTGGATTTTTTTTTTGGAGAAAAATGCACAGCATAAAAACCTCTGAAAATTTTACACAAGGTTAATGTCTGAGTTAGCAAGCTCCAGTAAAAATTTCAGAATTTTTGGAGTTGTTTTGCTATCTCAAATAAATCCTCAAATCCCAGCTCAGTTAAAACCAAAACCTGATTTCACTGTTTGTTGGGTGCGAGTCAGACTCGGGCTCGAGCCACTTGACTTGGTCCAGTCAACTAACTGCACCGGGCTTCCTTTTAAAAACGCACGTCCAATCTCAACCGTTGGATCTTAATCGCTTGGCCAATGTTCGCGTAAACATTCGGACCGTGCGGATGTACTAGTCGATTCGAACCGTTGGATCTCAATCCAACCGTCCAGATTGACTGCTTGCGTTCGGGCCCCCGAATAGCACTTTAAATTGTGGTCGTCTATTTTTGATCCAGCGATCGCGCTCTCCTCTGTTGTTTTTAAAGCCTTCAGAGCCGTTGCGATCTGAGCCGTTTGTTTTCAATACAACGGTTCAAAAGCACCCGAGTGTTTTTCGTGTCGTCTTCAACCTTGAGCCTCGCGTGAACAGTGCAGGGCATGGCGTTGTCCAATCTTGCTCCCCTAAAGCCACTCCTAGCCGACATTGTGGGATTGTGGGGTGTTTTCGGCCATGCCATTACCCTACTCCACCATCTACCCCCCATCAATTCTTCTTTTCGGCCACATCTTGAGCCATGAGCTTTTGTCACCCGAAAAGCTCCTTTTTGCCAAACACTAATGCCCTCTAGCTATATAAGCTCCCCAACACCCTTTCTGGTGTCCCTTTACACCACCATTAGCTCCTTCTGCATTATTGGAGTTCAATACACCAAAAACACCTCAGTCACCATTGTTGGCCGAGAAGCTCAATTGGGGATCTTGGTGTTCCAGTGGTTCTCCTTCAAATTTCTTTGCACCCCTTTTTTTTAATCTCCTCACTACCCTAAACATTTCCCCTCACTCAAATTTTGGATTTGACTCACAGGAATTATCCAATTTGGGGTTTGTTCAAATTCGGCCGAAACCATCCCCTTTCTTCCTTAGCTCCGGTAAGTGGTTCTTTTTGCAATTATTTGCTCATGAACCTTCTTTGAGCTTTGTTGAAGCTATTATGACCACCCGGTGGTGTTTATTTTGCTCAGGTGATCGTTTTCGTATCATCTTCTTCAACTCCGGTGAGCTCCTTCTCTGTCAAAGCTGCTTCGGCCATCGTTAGAAGCTCTTCTTGACTAAGGTAGCTTCTTATTAGTCCCTAGAGGCCTTGGCACTCGTTTCTTTGGACTGCAGCGGCGCATTTTGCTATTTTCACGTTTAGTAGTAAAAGCCTCCATCTTTGTTTTCCGGCTCGCCGGCGTTCTGGGCCACCACCGCCGGTGAGGTCACCACCGTTAGGTTCGCAGCACTATTGCGAGTCTGTTTTGGTACTTGGTAGACGCCGCCGCGGCCGGAGTCGCCAGCGATGAGCCGTGGAATCCACTCGGGTGTTGTCGGTCGTAATCACCCGTTTTCGTCAGTCATTAGGACATAATTAATGCCTAATCATTATCAATCATTGGGAAGTATTAATTATGTCTTAATCAGGCCCATTGTGCCACTGACCAGTGGGCCCAGCCTCTTTAAAACCCCCGTCGGGTTAAATCAACACCTTTAGGATATCATTAATGCTTATAATTGTCATTAATCACTGTCTTAACATTAATATGTCCGATTTTGCCTCATGTCTCACTGACATGTGGGCACACTCATTAAAATCCTCCCCGCGCACTTAAGCCCCGTGCGTAGCACTTTGTTGATTGTGGACCATCGATCTCGTGATCAACGGCCCAGATCTGAGAACATTCGGACCCTCCGGTTTCCTAATCGTTCTGGATCGTCCATCGCTCGATCTGTGGCTGCGATAGCGAGTGCATTCGGACTCCCCGAAGGGAGATGCGCTCCGTGCCGTCCATCTTTAGATCTGCGACTGTGGATGGCCGAGGCAACCACACCGTCTGAATGTTTCCCTCCTCGTGAGCCGTTGGATTTTGATCCAACGGTGGGCTCCTTTTAGGGATCGCGCGCGTGCGCTGTTCCCGGCGCGCGTGGGCCGTAGGATTTTAGATCGAAGGCCCACGAGCGCCCACGTCATTTTATTTCCGTTGAGTTTGATTTTATTTCTGTAAGTCTTTATTTGTCAACTAAAAGTTGTTTATAAACTTTAAAAACTCATAACTAATTCTTGTTAACTCCTTTTTAGGTGTTTCCAACTGTAATGAATTCATATGCCCCTTAAGTTTAATATAAAAATGCATTTAGGCATGCTTTAGTAGAAGAAAATTATGTAACCAAAATAACTTGATTACTGTCAATTTTGATTATTCCAGAAATAGAATTAAAACTTGTAAAATGCATATCTTTTTCTGTATAATTCCAATTTGTGCAAAGTCAATTTTGTTAAATTTTTCTGATAGTATACTTTAATATAAAATAGGTTTTGAGCATGGTCATACTTCTGTAAAGTGACTGGCATTAGATTTACAACTTATAAAAATCATAAGTAAATCATTATAACTCCAAATTTAGTAAACTCAACTTTGCTGTCATTAGGATGTCATAATCTACCTGCTATAAAAATTTCAGACCTTAGATCATTCTAGAAATTTTCACCATAAACAGTACCAGTAATTAATTATGTTGATTTTAAAGGCTGAGAAAGTATATTTTGGCTTTATCTTTTTCATGCTAAATCCAAACTGCATGTTTATTGTTCCTGAAATTATCTAAAATCATTTCCTAGCTGCTGTATAAATTTCATTAGATTTGAATGTCTTTTGCTGTTGGAGTTTATTTAGTGTTCTTCGTTCTTATTGGTTTTATCGCCTTTTGCGTTAGGTTCCGAAGATAATCTTGATATTGAATCTGAGCCACAGCCATCAGATCCTGCACTCCAGCAAGGCAAGCAGATGTAGCATCATTTGATCATGTCGCTCCTACTATTTTCAAATTCTAATATATTGTTTGCAAATTCTATGTATGCATTGCTATGTTGTTTTAAACTATTGTCGATAGTTAACCTAGTAGATGCATTATCAACTAGGCAAATGTTTACCCTCTACTACTGAGCCTAGGTTTATCTTGCTGTGATTTTGGGTTCGTTGGATGAACCCTTTTCACTTAGTAGTTTACGGGTTCGTTGCTTAGCCATGCTTAGCTATCGGTAGAAATAGGCGGTTATCAACTTGTCGATAACCTTGATCACACAAACTTATTATGATATATATGTTTCAGCCTTGTGCTATGTATAAATTGCAAAACTAAAACTGAAAAACAAAACAATTTAGACTTGGGCACAATAGTAAGATGGTGTGATCTTTTGGGTGTGATTGGAATGGTGCCCGAGTCAATTAAGGACCGAACATCTTGTGAGTATCTGTTATCTAGACAATTTGTGCGTGCTAACCACACTAGAGGGAATGGGACCTCTCTTGACTTAGTACTTTGGCGTGTGTTGACTACGAGTCGCAGGAGGGCGTGTGTATGTTGCATTGTGGCAAAATGAGGTGGTTATGTGTGGGAGCATTGTAGTTGCCCGAAAAGCTTTACCCCGAGGGGTAGTTGACTTTTTGGCTTTACAATGTAAGCGTATGGATTTCTATCCATACGAGCGGTTCGTAGTTGATACACAATATTGGAAATGTCTCGTAGGACTTAGCCGTGCCGGCATACCTTTGGAAGTGTGCTAAATCATGTGGCTTAAAGGCGGTCTGAACTGTGGGTACATTGGTACACCCCTGCAGGGTTTTGATATATTCGAATAGCCTCGTCCTAGGTTATGGACACGCTTGGGTAAGCTTTTCAAGAGTTAGACTGCAATATTTTAAATCAAAACTTGATGGATGGTATGAATCAGGGATTCATGCTATATGTGGTGGCTATTGGGTTAGTCACTTTTAGGTGGTTACTTGATAATTATTGTTACTCGCTGTTATTTCAATGATTAAAAACTGATTTGTTAAATTGCTTTCAATCTATTACATTATTGCAAATGAAACTTGCTTTATGCGTCCAAATAACCATATAACCAACCTTCCTTTGATACAGTTTTCATGTAGCTATGTATAGGCTTGTTACTCGTAAGTCTTGCGAGTATATTATTGTACTCACCCGCATTGCTTATTGTGTGCAGAGGAAGAAGGTGAGCCCGAAGGGCCTCACTTTTGTGAGTTGTGCTGTGGCAGTGTGTGGGGCGATTAGCTTGGTGGCCCGGTCAGTTGCCCTGTGGTGTTATGTGGCTAACCGGTCGTCTTTTGGTTTAAGCCATCTTATGACAACTTTTGCTTTCGCTGTTACTTATTACTCTTGTCATTTGGCCGGTCAGCTATTCTGTAATAACTTAAGTATTGTGTATGTCTTTTGGTAGACTTGTTATCTTATGTTGTATGGAAATGATGCATGCTTTTGTATGATGAATGTGTGCTGCAATTTCTGGGAAGCACATGTCCATCGAGACACAGTGTATTTTGCTTGTGATGCTAGGGCCAATGGAAGGCTAAGTATTACAAGCTTAATAAACCAGGGTCTCACAGAGTTGGTATCAGAGCTATACTGACCGTAGAAACCCCTAGCTTGGTCGTCCCTAGTATATTTTGAAAACTTACTTTCTAAATATCAAATGTTTCATGAAAATCTTAAGTAAGTTATCAGATTTTGCTTCTTATCTATCTTAGCTTGCTCATCTCACTTTATTCTTGACTGAATTTGAAAAGTTATTTTCCCTCTCATCTTCTTTCAAAAGGATAGTTGTTAATCGATTAAATTGGTTTTGGGAAAACCATGAGAGTTCTAACTTGAAGTGGGGCTGTCCTTTGGTGAAGATATGAAACTCCTGAAGATGAAGAATTCGGCCAGGGGCTTGAAAAAAGAAAATCTGGACAGCAAGCATAATTTTTGGATAGCTAGTTATAGATAGTATATAGTACTGAAAGTGGGAGGTTAATTCAACTAAAATTTGTAGGGATAAAAGGGTAAGAAGTGATATGAGTTAGTTAAGTGTCCGACCTTTCATTAGGTAATTTTCACCTTGTTTCCTAACTGTTTCGAACCAAGGTTGATGTGCCAAAAATTGTCTTCCTAAAAACTGATTGCTCGTTCTTCCATATGAGTTAGTCATATTGGGAAGTTGAAGTTTATTTTTGGGTTATTGCTGCGATTTTATGCTGAGTCTTAAACGGTGGAGTTTATTTTGTAGAATGTTTAATTGTCTTTCTTTGTCTCCTGTTCCGGAGTTGTTGCTGACCTATCTTTGTGGAACAGGATGGCAAGAACCACCATAACAGTCGGTAGATCGTTCCGATGAGCTTCCCCTCCTCCGACCATGGCTGAGGTTCTTGCTCAGATCGAGCGGAATCGCATGGATCAGACGCGGATTCTGGAGGTCATCGCAAGGAACACCTCCACTCCCTCTGGTGCCTCGGGATCTAGAGGTGGTGGCCACCAGCCTCGTGGTGGACTTACGGAGTTCCTCCGTACGCAGCCACCCACTTTCTCCCGATCTGAGGACCCTCTG
The DNA here is from genome assembly GCA_036346255.1 of Ampelocalamus luodianensis. Lineage (NCBI taxonomy): Eukaryota > Viridiplantae > Streptophyta > Magnoliopsida > Poales > Poaceae > Ampelocalamus > Ampelocalamus luodianensis. The sequence continues at coordinate 11,325,769 of CM070640.1, read as the reverse complement.
GACACGGATGATTGGCTGCGTCTAGTTGAGCGAAAGCTCAACATCGCTTAGTGCCAGGAGCAGGAGCGGGCACTCTTTGCATCCCATCAGCTTGAGGGTGCAGCGCTCTCTTGGTGGGAGAACTTTCTCGCCATACGGCCCGCGGGCCATGTGGTCTCGTGGGAGGAGTTCAGGTCTGCTTTCCGTCGGGCCCACATCCCCGATGACCTGATGAAACTCAAGAAGAAGGAGTTTCTCGCGCTCAAGCAGGGGCACAAGTCTGTATCGGAGTACTTATATGAGTTTAATCACTTGGAACGTTATGCTCCGGAAGAGGTGGCCACTGATGAGGCCAAACAGGAGAAGTTTATGGAGGGCTTGTCTGAGGAGCTGCAGGACAAGCTCTCTATTGTGGACTCTGCTGACTTCTAGGCCTTGGTGGACAAGGCCATCGTCGCCGAGCATAAGGCAAAGGCGCTGGGAGAGTCCCGCAAGCGCAAGTGGGAGGCCCACCGGTCTGTTCAGGCCAGTCTCTCCCGTCCCCGTGTTGGGCCTGCACTAGGGGCCCGTGCTTTGGCTTCACCACCGCCGAGGCCGTCAGCGCCAGTTACTCGTCCCTCGCAGGCCGTGTTTCAGCCACGTGCACCTGCGATCCAGCAGCAGGGTGGCCTCCGCAATCCGGCTGCCAAGGTTACTCTTTGCACGCAACAAGAAGGGCGATCGCCAACAGCTGCCCTCGAAGGCGGGCGCCCCTCGTCCTAATGGAGGACACGGGCAAGGGAATGGTCACCCACCTGACCAGAAGGTGGTCTAGAAGACTCAGGATGTCGGGAGTGGTCGAGTCAACCACATCTCGGCTGAGGAGGCTCAGGAGGCGCCCGACGTTGTGTTGGGTACGCTTCTTGTCAATTCTCGTCCTGCTGCAGTATTATTTGATTCAGGAGCATTGCATTCTTTTATTTCGAGATCTTTTGCTGCTTCCTGTGACCTTCACTTTGTTCCTTTGGAGATTCCTTTGATTGTTCGCTCTCCGGGTGCGGAAATGAGAGCTGATCAGGAATACCGGGACGTTCCCATTGATATTGAAGGGGTGGGATTCTTGGCGAACCTCATCCTACTCGACTCGGCGTGCCTAGATGTGATTCTTGGCATGGATTGGTTGTCCCAACACCTGGGGCAAATCGATTGTGCCAGGAAGAGGGTCTACCTCACCAGCCCCTCAGGCGAGCAGGTTGGGATTTCACCACAGCTGCAAGGGGCACACCTTTGTGCCCTTGAAGCCAAGCCAGCCTTGGAGATTCAGGAGGTGCCCACAGTTTGTGACTTTGTGGATATTTTCCCTGAAGATTTGCCTGGGATGCCTCCAGTTCGAGACTTGTAGTTTGTTATTGAATTGCTACCCGGTACCACTCTAATTTCAAAGGCGCCGTACCGAATGCCTCCAAATGAGTTGGAGGAGCTGAAGAAGCAATTAGGTGAGCTTCAAGCAAAGGGCTTTATCCGTCCTAGCTCATCTCCTTGGGGTTGTCCAGTTATTTTTGTGAAGAAGAAGGACAAGACCCTGCGTTTGTGTGTTGATTACCGTCCGCTTAATGATGTGACAGTGAAAAACAAGTACCATCTGCCTCGTATTGATGATCTCTTTGACCAGTTGACCGGAGCCCGTGTGTTCTCCAAGATCGATTTGAGGTTGGGGTATCATCAAGTCCGGATCAGGGCTGAAGATATTCCAAAGACGGCTTTCACTACTCGTTATGGCCTTTACGAGTACACCGTCATGTCATTTGGCTTGACCAATGCTCCCGCTTTATTCATGAATCTTATGAACTCGGTGTTTATGGAGTATTTGGATAAGTTCGTTGTGGTTTTCATTGATGACATTCTTATCTACTCCAAGAGTGAAGTAGAGCATGCTGAGCATCTGCAGATGGTATTGGGAAAGCTGCGTGAGCACCAGCTATATGCCAAGTTCAGCAAGTGTGAGTTCTGGTTGAAGGAAGTGGCATTCTTGGGCCATGTTCTTTCAGCGGAGGGTGTAGCTGTGGACCCTAGCAAGATCAGCGATGTTCTATCTTGGGGTCAGCCCAAGTCAGTCACCGATGTGCGGAGTTTTCTTGGTTTAGCGGGCTACTACCGTCGCTTTATCGAGAACTTCTCCAAGATCGCGAAGCTGATGATTGAGTTGCTCAAGAAGGACAAGAAATTTCTGTGGTCCTCTGCTTGTGATGAGAGTTTTCAGGAACTCAAGAAGCGATTAACTTCAGCCCCAGTGCTTATTCTTCCCGATGTCCACAAGAGTTTTGACATCTATTATGATGCCTCTCGTCAGGGACTCGGTTGTGTTCTTATGCAAGAAGGCAAGGTAGTGGCCTATGCATCAAGACAGTTGAGGCCTCATGAACTCAACTATCCTACCCATGACTTGGAGTTAGGGTGCGTTTGGTTGGTGGAATGTAGTTGAATGGTATGGATAGGATTGTTCTGGATGGGATCGTCCTGGATGAGATCGTTCAAGCTGTCTGTTTGGTTGGTGGGATGGGATAGTACAAGATCGTGTTTGATTAGTTGTACGAGATGAAGCCAATTTTGATATTTTCTCTTTCCTACTTTTCCGGCCGAACACATCTGCTGCCATTCATTTCTTTCTTCTTCTCTCCCTTGCTTTCTTCTTCTCTCCCTCCCCAAATCCATTACTCCTCCTGGAGCTTCTCTCCCTCCGGCCGGTTCCATCGGCGCCGCCTCCTGCCGCCGCCGCCGTTGCGCCCTCTCCCGCGCGCTTCCGTCTTCTCCCCGGCCCGACCGCGCCTCCCCGCGGCTTGGTCCTCCCTCTGGTTCTTCTTGCTCTCATTTTCCTTACTCCGCTTTCTCTCTCTCTTGTGGATGCTTTGGCCGAAACTCCCATGGCGCAGCCCCTCCGTCGCCGGCTCCGGCTTGCTGGCCCACCGCCGCCCGGCCCTCGCTTCCTCCGACTCAGCTGCTCCCTGCTCCCTTTGGTGCTCACCCGCGCCTTCTACTCCCCGGCTCGGCTCCTTGCTTGTCGTCAGCCTCTGCGACCTGTGCCGCTGACCATCGCCCTTCGGCTCACCAGCGCGCGCCTCTCGGCCGCTCGCCGTGCGCCATCACTTGCAGCGGGAGAGAGTGAACCGCGTGGTTCGGGGAATTTCGTCCAACCATCCTGTACAGCATCTACGCCGAATATTCTTGCTGATGGAACCAAACGGTGTTGAACCAACGATTGCAATCCATCAACCAAGCAGATGAACACGCCTGTTTCACGACCATTCGGTTCAGGACCATCCAATCCCCTCATCCAAACGGATCCTTAGCTGCAGTGGTTCATGCACTCAAGATTTGGCGGCATTACCTGATTGGTAACCGTTGTGAGGTGTATTCTGATCACATGAGCTTGAAATATTTGTTCACCCAGCCAGATCTGAACCTCAAGCAAAGGAGATGGTTGGAATTGATCAAAGATTATGATATGGGTATTCAGTATTGTAACATCCCAATTTTCAACTTGTGTTTCAAATGTAAGAAAATGAGGGGAAATTAAAACTTTTTCTTACATCTTGCAATTCTTGTATGTTCTAAAGGATTCTTGCAAAAGAATTACGGGATTACAAGCCACAAGTCATTCTGACCTTAAACCCTGCCTTTCCAAAAACCCTCTTGTCAAATCTTGTGATCATTCTCTGAGAATATTTTTCCTAAGTCCTAGGGTTGATATGTGACCCCTCTGAAAAATTTCACAATTTTTAGAAATTGCTTGAATACTCTAAGAGGCAATCAAACCATTCCGACCTTTGGTCAAACCTTAATCAGCACCTGGAAGAATTTTTAGCAAAAGAAAAAAATGCTCTACATAAAAACCTCTGAAAATTTTATACAAGGTCCACCTCAGAGTTAGCAAGTTACTATAAAAATTTCAGAAATTTTGGAGTTAGTTTGCTACCTCTAAATATCCCTCAAAGTTTCAGTTCAAAAATCCAACCCTAGGTCAAGGTCCTGTTTGGGTTCAAGTCGGACTCGAGCCCAAACCACTGTCTCGGTTGAACCCCACCCATTGGAGCACCTCGAGCTCTGTCCTTTGGGCGCAAACAATATCAGCCGTTGGATCTTTGCCCTGCTGCTGAAGATCTTCGAGAACCTCCTCAGACCACGCTTGGTCATCCCCTAGGACCTCCCTTCGGGCTTTTACAAAGACAACCCCCCGACCTCCCCTTGGACCACCCTTTTGCACCTTTGCAAAGACCACCTCGGTCGACCACTTTGGCACCGAGGAGATCGTGAGCCGTCCATCATTTGATCTATGTCTCAGACCTTCTTGCGGCTTAGGACCTCCGATCACTTCCTTAAATCAGGGCCCTTCGATTCAAATCCAACCACAACACCTCCCGGCTCGAGCTCCACACCTAACTCAAACATTGTATTCCTCGACCGGTCCTCTTTGAGCTCTTTCACCGATTGGTGGGACCTCCCGAGCCTAGTCGGCATCGTTTTCACACGCGTCGAGCCTCGGCGATGGGGAGCGGTGCCTTGTCTTTTCATGTCCTTGTCAGCGGCTAGTTACGCCAACTTTTAATTCTTGTCGGCACCTTTTCCCAAAGTCTCCTTTCCACCGCCCTATCATTTCATGTACTTCCATGGCAGAAACTGTTGACTCAGTGCAACCTTGAAGCTCAACCTTGCTTCCCCTTACTCTCTCTCAACCTTAAAGAAACCCTGGGCTCCTCTCTGTGTTCCCTTACTCACAACACCCGAGGGCACCCCCTCGCCATTGTCGAACTTTGGAGCTCCTCAAGGCCATCCGAGCTCCAGTGGTTCATTTGCATTCTTGGCGTGCCAACTTGTCCATTTAGGCACTTTGATCATTTCCCTGACTTGCTTTGTTTGGCCTCCTCAGGGATTTTCAAAGTGGGAACTTGTTCTTTGAGTCGGATCTCCTTCTTCCTTATCTCCCAAGCTTTTGGTCGTCTGGGCGCTCTGCTATCTCCTTGCTTTCTCCAACCTCAGGTGCCTCTCTTGGCTAAGCTCTTGTTGTTTTTCTAGTTTTACGGAGCTCGTTATACTTTCCGTAGTTTTGTCGTTTTGGTCCTCGTCACCGTAGGCAAGCCCCTGACCACCCTCGGGTTTGTCGGACGGCAACGGGCTGGTATGTTGTCAAGTTCCGACCAGGATCTGAGGATTAAATGCTGATCATTAGGAGTTTATTGCTGGAGCAATTAATAGCTGTCGGAAAGGTTCCCTGTATCGCTTACTCGTGGACCTCATTCCCTGTTGTCATACTTTAGACCACCCCCGACAAACCTTAGGACCACCTCGGGTTGATTTTGGCCGTTCATGATCTCCCCTGTGGAGATCTGGACCGTCACGATCACTACCCTTGAGGCTCGTTGTAAAGAAAACCACTAAGGACCACCTAGGCCAATTCTCAGCCGTTGAGACCTCTTGGAGGTTAAATTTTACCCGTAGGATATTGTCTGTTAAAACATCAGCGTTAGGACCTCCTCCTCGGTTTCATCCTAGCCATCCACGACCTCCCCAAGTTTAGATCTGAGCCTTAGAGTTATTTTTGTAAAGCCTTAAGTCTTTAGACCACTCTCCGCTCAATCTCAGCCATTGGAGACCTCTCGGGTTTAACTCTTAGCCGTAGATCCTCCCTTTCGTGAGGTCTTCAGTCGTAGGACCTCTCCTGTTTATTTTGCAAAGACCACCTCAAAGACCTCCCTTGGGGAGATCTGCGCCGTCTAGGACCTCCCGTGGAGATCTTAGCCGTCGGACCTCTCTCGTAAATGTTATCTCTCGGGACCTCCTCCGAGTTGATCTCGACCATTCACGACCACCTCAGTGAGATCTCGAGCCGCCTGGATCTCCTCCCGTTAAAACCACGCGCGTAGGACCTCCCCACGTAGATTTTGGCCATCCATGACCTCCTCGGTGAGATCCCAGCCGTCCAGGTGTCTCTCTGTTAACTTACCGCCCAGGATCTCCTCCGCTCGATCATGACCGTTAAGACCTCCCTCTTTCAAATCTCACCGTCGGACCTCCTCCTTTGGTTTTAAAGCTTTAGGGCCTCCCTTAGGGCTCTGGACCGCGGATCTTGATCGGCGGTCATGACCTCCGTTAAGCGCGAGTAGTTCCTCGCGTCGCGCGTGCATGTCTGGTCGGAGCCGTTGGATCGATATCTCGGCTCACCTCCCTAGGTGCGTTGTGTCTGTTCGCGCGGGTGCTCGTGGGGGTTTTGCGCGCCCATGCTCGTGCGCCGCGCGATCTTTGATCAACGGCCCACGACCTCCCTGGTTTGAGTGGTTTTCCAGTTTAAGTCCCGAAGGTTTTTATTTGCAGTTTAATTAATTGTTTTGAACTTCAAAATTGCATAACTTTTTCTCTGTAGCTCCAAATTTAACAAACTAAAGTTCTATAAATGCATCTGTTAAAGTACTTTAGCTTAGTATAGGTTTTGCAGTAGTCTTTAATACTGAAATTAATCATGTCTTAGATTTAAAACTTAGAAAAATCATAACTAAATCATTTTAACTCCAAATGACCTGAAATTTTATATGGGTTACCACTATACCAGTAGGTAGCTACCATAAAAGTTTCAGCTTCAAAATCTTTCTAGAAAATATTTTTGCTACAGTGCTAATTATGGCCAAAATTAGGTTTTTAGAGAATATCTTTTGCACCACAAATCCAAATTAAGTTTTTCCAGTTTCTATGTCTAGGTATGTTCGTATTTTACCTTGTGTATAAATTTCGTCACATTTGGATAACTTTTGCTGTTGAGTTTTATTTGGAGTTCTTGTTCTTATTTGGTTATCGCCTTTTCGCGTTAGGTTCCGAAGGAATTATTGATTACGTGAGTGAATCCTCTGCAGCAAAGAAAGTGATCTACAAAGGCAAGCGGTTTGATCATATCCACTCCATCCCATTACTTTTAAAATCTAATACTTTGTTTTACTTGTATGTATGCATGCTCTTGTGTCAATGATTAATTTTGCCGAATAGAGGTAGCTAATCCTATTGCATTGTTTCCCTTAAATTGTTCACCCCTTCCACTACCTTAGGAATATTATCCTCACCGGTGAATTAGAGCCCGGTGAATGATTTAGGGCCTCTTATTTGTCTTTACGATATGATGCTTAGCAATGCTTAGTTACCGGTAGAATTGGCGGTTATCGACCTAGTCGATAGCCTTGATCACATACAACATATTATCGCTTATGATTTCAGCCTTGTACCATGTTTACTTGTGAAAACTAAAATCTAAAAACAAAATGATTTAGACTTGGGCATAATGGTATGTTGGTGTGCTTCTGGGTGTGACTGGAATGGTGCCCGAGTCAACAAGGACCGAACATCTTGTTACAGAAACAAGCATTTTAGCGTGCTAACCACACTAGAGGGTATGGGACCTCTCTTGACTTAGTACTTTGGCGTGTATTGGCTCCGGTCGCGAGGGCCGCGGGAGGGATAGTCTTGGGAGCATTGTAGAGTCCAAAGGCTTCCGTGATGGTGGTTGTCTTTCACCGGTGGCAATGTAGCGTATGGATTCGATCCATCTGAGCGGCTCGTAGTCAATGCACAATATTGGAAAGCGTCTCGTAGGACTTAGCCGTGCGGCATACCTTGGAAGTGTGCTTTTGTGGCTTAAAGGCGATGCGAAGTGTGGGTACATTGGTACACCCTGCGGGTTAAAACTATTCGAATAGCCTCGTCTAGGTTATGGACACGCTTGGCAAGGTCTTTCAAGAGTTAGACTACAACCTTTTAAATTAAAACTTGACATGGGTGGTGCGAATGCGGGATTCGTGCTATGTGTGGTGGCGGTGGGATAGTCACCAATAGGTGGTTACTCTTGTACTTATTGTATCATTGTTATTTCAACAATTACAATCAGTTTGTCAAATTGCTTTGAATCTATTACATTATTGCAAATGAAAACTTGCTTTATGCTAAAAGTCAGTCCAGAGCCCCCTCCACTTAAATAAAGCTTGCATGTAGTTAATTATAGTTCTGTTATTCCTACACGTCAGTCTTGCGAGTGCAAAAGCAATTTTTGTACTCAGTTGCTTTGCTTAATGTTTTTGTTGCAGAGGAAGAAGGTGAGCCCCAAGGGCTTCCCTTTGTGAGATGTGCTTCGGGTTTGGCGACTAGCTTGGCGGCCGGTTGGTTGCCTTGTGGGTAAAGGCACACCAATTGGCTCTTTTGTTTTTGCCATCTTATGGCCCTTTTGCTTCCGCTGTCTATTTGTTATTTTGTTGCTTTTGGGCCGGTTGGCCCTTGTTGTAATAAATCCTTATTATGTATGTCTTTTGTTAGATCATTGTATGGAATTGATGCATGATTTTGTAGCAGGTGTGTATCTGCATTTAGGGAAGTATACATATCTCGGGGCTTGGTTTATTTGATTTGTGATGCTAGGGTCAATGGAAGACTAAGCCTTACAAGTCGAATAAACCGGGGTCCCCACAAGTATCATCCGGGCAAGGCCAATGTTGTTGCTGATGCACTTAGTCGAAAGATGTATTGCAATGCTTTGATGCTCCAAGAGCAATAGCCTGCCCTTCTTGAAGAGTTTCGGCGGCTCAATTTGGGTTTGATTGAGCACGGTTCTCTTGCTTCCCTGGTTGTGCAACCAACCTTGGTGGATCAAATCAAGGCTGCTTAGCAGACAGATGTTGGTGTGAGCCAAATCAAGCAAAATATCAAAGATGGAACAACCAAGTGCTTCTCAGAGGATGAGCATGGTGTTGTGTGGTTTGGACAGCGCCTTGTAGTTCCGAAGGTCGTGGAATTGCGGGATTTGATTCTCCGCGAAGCCCATGACTCCCCCTTGTTCATTCACCCCGGGGCTACCATGATGTATCAGGACCTTCGTTAGAGATTTTGGTGGACTCGTATGAAGCGCGAGATTGCCAAATTCGTTGCCGAGTGCGACGTGTGCTGTCGTGTCAAGGCTGAACATCAGCGTCCAGCAGGTCTTCTTCAGCCTTTGCTAGTATCTGAGTGGAAGTGGGATTCCGTTGGCATGGACTTTATCACCGGTCTGCCCCGTACTTCTTCTGGGAAGGATGCTATCTGGGTTGTCATCGACCGATTGACTAAGGTAGCGCATTTTCTGCAAGTGCGCACCAACCTCAGTGTCAGTCAGTTGGCGGATCTCTACATATCTCGCATTGTGTGCTTGCATGGTGTACCACGAACGATTGTGTCAGATCGTGGTTCTCTTTTCACCTCTCGGTTTTGGCACAAGTTGCAAGAGGCCATGGGGACTCGTCTCTCTTTTAGTTCAGCTTATCATCCTCAAACTGATGGTCAGACGGGGAGAGTCAACCAAGTGTTGGAAGATATGCTCCGTGCTTGTGTTCTTTCCTATGAGAAGAATTGGGAGAAGTGCCTAACACTTGTTGAGTTTTCCTACAACAACAGCTTTCAGGCTAGTCTTAGCATGGCACCTTTTGAGGCATTGTATGGGAGGAGATGTAGAACCCCATTGAACTGGTCAGAAACTAGTGAGCGTTAGTTCTTTGGCCCAGACTCGATCAATGAGGCCGAAAGCCAGGTTCAGTTGATTCGTGAGTATTTGCGCGTGGCCCAGTCCTGGCAAAAGAGTTATGCGGATCGTCATCGCCGTGAGTTGAGCTTTGAGCCCAATGACTTTGTGTATCTCAAAGTCTCACCTTTGAAGGGCCATCAGCGTTTTGGCATCAAGGGCAAGTTGGCTCCTCGTTATGTTGGGCCTTATCGTATCATCAAGAGAGTGGGAGCTGTTGCATACAGATTGGAGTTGCCAGCTACACTTGAGGGGGTACATGATGTGTTCCATGTGTCACACTTGAAGAAGTGCCTCCGTGTTCCAATTGAGGAAACTCCGTTGGAAAATCTCGATGTGCAGGAGAATTTGACCTACCATGAGCATCATGTCCGTATTCTCGAAGAATCTGAACGGAGAACTAGGAACCGTGTCATCAAGTTCCTTAAGGTTCAGTGGTCAAATCATTCAGAAGATGAAGCAACTTGGGAGCGGGAAGTTCGCCTTCGTGCAGACTATCCGTCTTTCTTCTCCGAGTAAACGGAATCTCGGGACGAGATTCTTGTAAGGGGGGGGGGGGAGATTTGTAACATCCCAATTTTGGACTTGTGTTTCAAATGTAAGAAATTAGTAGAAATTAAAACTTTTTTTTACATCATGTATTTCCTGTATGTTCTAAACGATTCCTATACAAGAATTATGGAAATACAAAGTCACAAGTCTTTTGATCTAAAACCTTGTCTTCTAAAGACATTCATCTTAAATCTTGTGATCATCCTCTGGAAACATTTTTTTTAAGTTCCTGTGATGGTATGTGACCCCCTGAGAAATTGCACAATTTTCAGAAATTGTTTGAATATTTTTAGGGGGCAGTCAAACCTGTTTGACTTTCAGTCAAACCTTAAAACAGAGCCTTGCGGAATTTTTTTTTGGAGAAAAATTCACAGTATAAAAACCTCTGAAAATTTTACACAAGGTTAATGTCTAAGATAGCAAGCTCCAGTAAAAATTTCAGAATTTTTGGAGTTGCTTTTCTATCTCAAATAAATCCTCAAATCCCAGCTCAGTTAAAACCAAAACCTGATTTCACTGTTTGTTGGGTGCGAGTCAGACTCGGGCTCGAGCCACTTGACTTGGTCCAGTCAACTAACTGCACCGGGCTTCCTTTTAAAAACGAGCGTCCAATCTCAACCGTTGGATCCTAATCGCTCGGCCCATGTTCGCGTAAACATTCGGACCGTGCGGATGTACTAGTCGATTCGAACCGTTTGATCTCAATCCAACCGTCCAGATTGACTGCTTGCGTTCGGGCCCCCGAAGAGCACTTTAAATCATGGCCGTTCATTTTTTATCCAGCGATCGCACTCTCCTCTATTGTTTTTAAAGCCTTCAGAGCCACTACGATCTGTGCCGTTCGTTTTCAATACAACGGTTCAAAAGAACCCGAGTGTTTTTCGTGTCGTCTTCAACCTTGAGCCGCGCGTGAACAGTGCAGGGCATGGCGTTGTCCAATCTTGCTCCCCTAAAGCCACTCCTAGCCGACATTGTGGGGTGTTTCGGCCATGCCATTGCCCTACTCCACCATCTACCGCCCCATCAGTTCTTCTTTTCGGCCACATCTTGAGCCATGAGCTTTTGTCACCCGAAAAGCTCCTTTTTGCCAAACACTAATGCCCTCTAGCTATATAAGCTCCCCAACACCCTTCCTGGTGTCCCTTTACACCACCATTAGCTCCTTCTGCATTATTGGAGTTCAATACACCAAAACACCTCGACCACCATTGTTGGTAGAAGCTCAATTGGGGATCTTGGTGTTCCAGTGGTTCTCCTTCAAATTTCTTTGCACCCTTTTTTTTTTAATCTCCTCACTACCCTAAACATTTCCCCTCACTCAAATTTTGGATTTGACTCACAGGAATTATCCAATTTGGGGTTTGTTCAAATTCGACCGAAACCATCCCCTTTCTTCCTCAGCTCCGGTAAGTGGTTCTTTTTTGCAATTATTGGCCCATGAACCTTCTTTGAGCTTTGTTGAAGCTATTATGACCACCCGGTGGTGTTCATTTTGCTCAGGTGATCGTTTTCGTATCATCTTCTTCAACTCCGGTGAGCTCCTTCTCTGTCAAAGCTGCTTCGGCCATCGTTAGAAGCTCTTCTTGACTAAGGTAACTTCTTATTAGTCCCTAGAGGCCTTGGCACTCGCTTCTTTGGACTGCAGCGGAGTATTTTGCTATTTTCACGTTTAGTAGTAAAAGCCTCCATATTTGTTTTCTGGCTCGCCGGCGTTCTGGGCCACCACCGCCGGTGAGGTCACCACCATTAGGTCCGCAGCGCTATTGCGAGTCCGTTTTGGTACTTGGTAGACGCCGCCGCGGCCGGAGTCACCGGCGATGAGCCGTGGAATCCACTCGGGTGTTGTCGGTCCTAATCACCCGTTTTTGTCAGTCATTAGGACATAATTAATGCCTAATCATTATCAATCATTGGGAAGTATTAATTATGTCTTAATCGGGCCCATTGTACCACTGACCAGTGGGCCTAGCCTCTTTGAAACCCCCGTCGGCTTAAATCAACACCTTTAGGACATCATTAATGCTTATGATTGTCATTAATCACTGTCTTAACATTAATATGTTCGATTTTGCCTCATGTCTCACTGACATGTGGGCCCACTCATTAAAATCCTCCCTGCGTACTTAAGCCCCGTGCGTAGCACTTTGTTGATTGTGGACCGTCGATCTCGTGATCAACGGCCCAGATCTGAGAACATTCGGACCCTCTGGTTTCCTAATCGTTCTGGATCGTCCATCGCTCGATCTGTGGCTGCGATCGCGAGTGTATTCGGACTCCCCGAAGGGAGATGCGCTCTGTGCCGTCCATCTTTAGATCTGCGGCTGTGGATGGCCGAGGCAACCGCACCGTCCGAATGTTTCCCTTCTCGTGAGCCGTTGGATTTTGATCCAACGATGGGCTCCTTTTAGGGATCGCGCGCGTGCGCTGTTCCCGGCGCGCGTGGGCCGTAGGATTTTAGATCGAAGGCCCACGAGCGCTCACGTCATTTTATTTCCGTTGAGTTTGATTTTATTTCTGTAAGTCTTTATCTGTCAACTAAAAGTTGTTTTTAAACTTTAAAAACTCATAACTAATTCTTGTTAACTCCTTTTTAGGTGTTTCCAACTGTAATAAATTCATATGCCCCTTAAGTTTAATATAAAAATGCATTTAGGCATGTTTGAGTAGCAGAAAATTATGTAACCAAAATAACTTGATTACTGCCAATTTTGATTATTCCAGAAATAGAATTAAAACTTGTAAAATGCATATCTTTTTCTGTATAATTCCAATTTGTGCAAAATGAATTTTGTTAAATTCTTCTGTTAGTATACTTTAATATAAAATAGGTTTTGAGCATGGTCATACTTCTGTAAAGTGATTGACATTAGATTTACAACTTAGAAAAATCATAAGTAAATCATTATAACTCCAAATTTAGTAAACTCAACTTTGCTGTCATTAGGATGTCATAATCTACCTGCTATAAAAATTTCAGACCTTAGATCATTCTAGAAATTTTCGCCATGAACAGTACCAGTAATTAATTAGGTTGATTGTAAAGGCCGAGAAAGTGTATTTTGGCTTTATCTTTTTCATGCTAAATCCAAACTGCATGTTTATTATTCCTGAAATTGTCTAAAATCATTCCCTAGCTACTGTATAAATTTCATTTGATTTGAATATCTTTTGCTGTTGGAGTTTTTTTTCGAGTTCTTCGTTCTTATTGGTTTTATCGCCTTTTGCGTTAGGTTCCGAAAATAATCTTGATATTGAATCTGAGCCACAGCCATCAGATCCTGCACTCCAGCAAGACAAGCAGATGTAACATCATTTGATCATGTCTCTCCTACTATTTTCAAATTCTAATATATTGTTTGCAAATTCTATGTATGCATTGCTATGTTGTTTTAAACTATTGTCGATAGTTAACCTAGTATATGAATTATCAAGTAGGCAAATGTTTACCCTCTACTACTGAGCCTAGGTTTATCTTGCTGTGATTTTGGGTTCGTTGGATGGACCCTTGTCACTTAGTAGTTTACGGGTTCGTTGCTTAGCCATGCTTAGCTATCGGTAGAAATGGGCGGTTATCGACTTGTCGATAACCTTGATCACACAAACATATTATGTTATATATGTCTCAGCCTTGTGCTATGTCTAAATTGCAAAACTAAAACTGAAAAATAAAACAATTTTGACTTGGGCACAATGGTAAGATGGTGTGATCTTTTGGGTGTGATTGGAATGGTGCCCGAGTCATTTAAGGACCGAACATCTTGTGAGTATCTGTTATCCAGGCAATTTGTGCGTGCTAACCACACTAGAGGGAATGGGACCTCTCTTGACTTAGTACTTTGGCGTGTGTTGGCTACGAGTCGCAGGAGGGCGTGTGTGTGTTGCGTTGTGGTAAAATGAGGTGGTTTTGTGTGGGAGCATTGTAGTTTCCCGAAAAGCTTTACCCCGAGGGGTAGTTGACTTTTCGGCTTTACAATGTAAGCGTATGGATTTCTATCCATACGAGAAGCTCGTAGTTGATACACAATATTAGAAATGTCTCGTAGGACTTGGCTGTGCCGGCATACCTTTGGAAGTGTGCTAAATCATGTAGCTTAAAGGCGGTCTGAAGTGTGGGTACATTGGTACACCCCTGCATGGTTTTGATCTATTCGAATAGCCTCGTCCTAGGTTATGGACACGCTTAGGTAAGCTTTTCAAGAGTTAGACTGCAACATTTTAAATCAAAACTTGATGGGTGGTATGAATCAGGGATTCATGCTATGTGTAGTGGCTATTGGGTTAGTCACTTCTAGGTGGTTACTTGATAATTATTGTTACTCGCTGTTATTTCAATGATTAAAAACTGATTTGTTAAATTGCTTTCAATCTATTACATTATTGCAAATGAAACTTGCTTTATGCGTCCAAATAACCATATAACCAACCTTCCTTTGATACAGCTTTCATGTAGCTATGTATAGGCTTGTTACTCGTAAGTCTTGCGAGTACATTATTGTACTCACCTGCATTGCTTATTGTGTGCGAGAGGAAGAAGGTGAGCCCAAGGGCCTCGCTTTTGTGAGTTGTCTTTGTGGCGGTGTGTGGGGCGATTAGCTTGGCGGCCCGGTCGGTTGCCCTGTGGTGTTATGTGGCTAACCGGTCGTCTTTTGGTTTAAGCCATCTTATGGCAACTTTTGCTTCCGCTGTTACTTATTACTCTTGTCATTTGGCCGGTCGGCTGTTCTGTAATAACTTAAGTATTATGTATGTCTTTTGGTAGACTTGTTATCTTATGTTGTATTGAAATGATGCATGCTTTTGTATGATGAATGTGTGCTGCAATTTTTGGGAAGCACATGTCCATCAAGACACGGTGTATTTTGTTTGTGATGCTAGGGCCAATGGAAGGCTAAGAATTACAAGCTTAATAAACTGGGGTCTCACAGGTCGATGGTAAATGATATCCATGACTTGGGGTTAAGATCATCTGGTGGGCTAATGAAAGGATAAAGTACTGTAAAAGCCTTATGATAATCGCTTAGTCGCACACCCAATGAAAGGATAAAGTACTGTATAAGTCAATTATCTTGTGTGGGTCAAGCTGTACACCTCTATATAGTGTAAAACTATTTGAATAGCTGTGCCCATGGTCAAAGGTTTATTTTGGTTTTGCTTTTAAAGAATTATTTTGGGAATCTGGGAGTAGTTGGAACTCTTGGGTTATTGTTCTTGTAGTTAGAGCTAGTTGGGCAGCTAGAGCCCTACTCATGAAAACTTGGCAGATAGAGCCTCAATACTAGTGATTGGTAGCTAGAACCTTCACTAGACAATCAATTTAATTAAATTATTGAAACTATGTTTGTCAAATGTGCTTTATGAAAAAATGTTTAAACATAAAAATATTGTTCTATGCAAAAGAACCCTATAAGCCCAATTGTTAAAGCTATGCATATGCATATTTTTCCAAGACTCACAGAGTACTTTATGTACTCACATGCTTCAGTCAAAACAAATCCATAAGCCTTCAATGATGCTGAGGACGACTACGACTTCTACGCCTGCGGGTTTGACGAAGGATATCTGAAGTACTAGGCCGCGCTCCCCAGTCGAATGTCGGTGGGCAATTCGACGGGCCATCTCAAAGTTTACTCTTATTATTTCCGCTGTTGTAAGACTTGAGGTCATGCGACCTTTATTGTAATAAGTGGCCTTAAGGCTGGTACTTTGTTACTACTTTTATGTTAATCGTGATTTGAACATGTTATCAACGTTGTATCCACTGTGTACACTAGCTACTGATCAGGGATTGGTGCAGAAATACATAGAGGATTCGGATTTAGAAATCTGGTCCTGACAGAGTTGGTATCAGAGCTAGTCGAGTGTAGGACGTAACCTAGTTAGAATGGCAAGCCTTAAGGATTTATTTTTTCTAAAAATTAATTTATAAAATTTTAAGTTTGTTTGCTACTTTATTTTCTATCTTAGTATCCTTTTGTTGTCTTTACATTCATTATTTAGAATTGTTTACTGATCTTCTCTTGTTTTTCAAAACCTTGTAGATGCATTTCATCAACACCTATGCTGAGAAGGAGGGAGGTTTCTGCGTGGAGTTGTGGTTCATACTCCAAGGCTTGGGCTACGTCCACCGTCTGGAGTATCACGGCTTCACCATCAACAAGTACGCTAAAGAGATGTGGCGCTTCAAGGCCACCATCTACTCGAAGAGCCATCTACGAGGAGACAGGCCCTACCACTTCACAATAGAGAGGGAGACCGATAAGCTCGGAATACAGGATGCTGCCAGGGAGGCCATCATCCATTTGGGGTTCCACTACCGTAGTGCTTTGAGATGCACTGCCATCCACTATTTCCCCTACCGCGAGAAGGAAGAGGTCTTTAGCAGGTTTAGATCCGCTGAGGGGGGCAGGACACCAGCATCGCCCACATGGCTTCCTTGATCAAGGCGCAGGACGAGGCCTATGTCTTCATGGTCTATTGGACCCTAAATTTGTAATTTGGAATCCTCTGTGTTCACAGCACCAGTCCCTGTTTTAGTAGCTAGTGCTCACAATTACATCATTGGATATCAATACATATCATGAAAATATAAAGCTATTGCATAATAATAAATTAAGCATAAATATACCATATGGCATTTTATGGCATTTGTCTTTCAGAATAGCCAACCAGGCCAAATACTTTTAAAGAACCAACAGTAGAAGTAGAATAAAGTATACCATGTGGAACCCTCAGATATACCCATAGGCAATCGACTAGGGCCCACGACCTAGTTCCTGGCCTTCTTGATCTTCAGTCTTGACTAATATTCATAATTGTCCTTGTAGCCTTCTTTTATGCTTACTGACTAAAAGAATATAAACAGCGAGCATGAGCACATAACCGTACTCGCGAGCCAACACACAATGTAATTATTATATATGCAAGTCTAATCAAGGGAGGTTCATGGTTCTTTTATTTGCAAAAAGCTAAGTTTGAATTAGATTATGTAGTACTAATTCCTGAGACTTAGCATTTTAACTGACACAAGTTTCCATAAACTGAGTTTTGTTGTAAAGTACTAGTGAAGGCTCCAACCTCCTATACTGACGACGATTTTACTAGTGAAGTTTCCATAAACTGAGTTTTGTTATAGATATTAATATCTCCATGCTGGTCTTAAGTATACCCCTTATTACTTATAAGGGAGAAACAAGGCTATATGGTCATAAACCAGGTTATATGGTCGTAAACCTCTTTACGACCACCCCATGGTCGTAAGTCTTTCCACGATCATGGCCTAGTCGTAAGCCTTTCTACAAGTTGCTTGGTTTTGACTAGCCTGGCTTTGATGATCCTATAGTTAATAAAGCTTGCTATCATGTGGGCCTAATTATTTGGGGAGTCATATACGTCGTATCCGATGCACACAGCGGTTAGCATACACAGTTATCCTCAGGAATAACTGCATGTTCTCTTCTCTGTCTTTGACAATAACCACCTATCGACGTAGGAACGTGCTTCTCTGACAAAAACCTCTATTAGCGGTTGATCACTTGAAACGTTGGGACATCTTTTGGATTGGAAGAACTGCCACTTCCTCGTATGCTATATAAAGGTTGAAGTCAGAAGGTAGAAGAGATGAACAAGACAAGACGGGACAGAACAAGGCAATCCAGAGCATAAGACATTAGACTTTATTCTTCCTCTTGATTATAATTAGCACTCTCAATACAATACAACAAGAGTAGGGTTGTTATTCTCTCCGGAGAAGGCCTGAACCTGTATAAAATCCCTGTGTCTACTCTCTGCATAGTTCTAATCGTAAGAGACCCCTCGATACAAACAATCATGCGTAAGATCGGTTCTAGATCACCGACAATTGGCGCTAACTATGGGGAGTTTCTAGTGATTCCTTGTCAACAAATTCTCTTTTAGTTTCTCATGTTTTCATGGCAGGCGAATGGAACGAGGAGAATTGGTTTGACCTGGCTGACTATGTAGACCTCAACATGTATGCCTACTATGACGCCGAGCAGGGGATCATTCCATCCAATGACAATGCTGCCTCCAGGGATCTTTCACCACATCCCGGAGACCGTGCCACAGCTGGAGTTGATGAGGGATCCTTATCCCCCGCAACGTTATACCCGGATGAGGAACCAGATTCCTCAAAGGGCAAAGGTCTATCCGACCACGACCAAGACTTCACCAAGGCAGGCCCAAAGCATTGCGAGGGAGCCCCCTTCAACTGTTCGAGTCCATCTACGACCAGCCGGCTTGGCGCAACAAGTCTTGGAATCCATCATTCCAGGGTGTCGCCAACATCTGGTAGTCGTCACCCTTCGGTTGCCCCCACAGAGGACGTGGGTGATTCCACTCGTCCTACGACTTCGACCATACCATCGCAAGGCTTATCTCCGACCAGATACGGTTATAACCTAGATTTCCCCTTCTTGGAGGGGCTTGCTCCAAGTCGCAAGGTGGTGTCGTTCAACCATTCCTCAAGCCAGGAGGGCTCAAGCGCAAGTGGAGGTCATACCGGCCTCCAGCCATGGACAGGATCAACACTCTGATGAGCGTGGGAGAAATCCTAGAAATGATCGCTCTCCATTAAGGAGAACTCAAGTAGCATTAGATGTGGAAGACCCCGAGACTGCCCGAAGAAGAAGAATGATAGCCCAGAGAACCTTGCCTGGGGCGCATCCAGTATCAATCTAAGGAGGCTCAGGAACTTTAGTGTATAACTGACCTGCTCGAAAACCCAACTCTAGAGCTTGGGCAAGCACCAGGTTACGACCGCTTTGCTAAAGAAATCACTCGAAGGTTTTGAAGCACGATGACCAGGCTTGAGCAACCTTGTCGATACCATTTGGGAAGTCATGCTACTACGACTCCGTCGAACACCAGTCGTTTGAACAACTCACCGCATGGAGATCGACACAACAACAGGTCATGTCGTTCCCCTAACCATAAATCTAGTCGGAGGAAAGTTCTTCGAGCATCTGATGATCGACAAGCCCTCAGGGGAGGTGATCGTTTACCACTCCAACCTAGAAATCTCCAGCATCAGATGGAATATGAGGATTATCCTCGTAGGATTGAGACCTATCAATGGTCGGGTCCACCAACCACTCGGTATCGTCGAGTATGATCACCCGGTGATATCAACCATTCTTTCTTAAAGAGAAGGCGTTATGATTTTGATTACTAGATGTCACGCGTTCTCGCTAGACCTCCGAGCAGTTTGCTGGCCGCCGCGGTTTCGACTAGTGAACATGGAGAAGTTTGATGAGTCTTAAAATCCCATCAAATTTCTTCAGATTTACATGACCGCTGTTTGAGTAGCAGGAGGAGGAGAGCATATCATTACGAATTACCTTCCAACTATACTCGAATGATCCACTCGGGTCAATCTATTCATGGAAGCACCTTTGCGACCTACTACTGGCCAACTTCTAGGGCACCTACAACCGTCTCGGGAAGGAAGATGACCTGCATCGGATGAGACAGAATGACCATGAAACCTTACGACAATTCATCAGGCGTTTTAGTCAGGTTAGAAATTCTATACCAAAAGTTTCTGATTCTTCTATTATCAGAGCTTTCAAGCAGGGAGTCTGCAATTGAAGGATCACAGAGGATATCGCTTTGAATCCTCTAGCCACTATCGCTGATCTCTTCGAGATGGCCAATCGATATGCGTCTGTTGCCAAAACAGTGGAATGGAATAAGACCATTGATCGAGATGACAAAAACCCTCAAGAAACAGGCGAAAGTAGAAAGAAGAAGGATAAGAAGGCCAAGAAGTCCAAGAACAAGAGCAAAGGCTAGAAGCCTCAAGCCAATAGTTCCAAAGAAATCTTGGCCGTAAGCGATAAAGAGCCTCAAGGTGCCAAACTGTACTCCGACCAGGGCAAAGGAAAATGCCCCAAAAGGAAGAATGACAAGCTAAGGTGGTGTCCTTTCCATAAAAAGGAAGGATACAACCTCCATAATTGCCGAGTTTTCCAACAAAAACTCGAAGACTACTACACTGGAAAAGGGCCTCTTCCCACACTCGAGGAGATAGGACAAGCCAGTGGTCGAAAGCAGCCAAATGACGACGAGGAGATGTCGTTCCAAGATCCAAAGCATACCATCGACCACATCTACGGAGGATCATCGGCATACGAGTCGAAGTGACAACTTAAGGCTGTCGAGTGTGAGATAAACTCCATTGACCCTCCTTTGTCAATAAATTACCAAAGTAGTTGAAGTCACCATCTCTTTCGAGAAGGGTGATTTCCCGATCCCTTAAACTCGACCTGGTCGGTTTCTGATCGTGGTCGAGCCCACCATCAACAGCTGTTGAGTCAATCGAGTGTTAGTTGATAGTAGTAGTTCTTTAAATATTTTATTTACAAGTGCTCTAGACGAGATGCAAGTTCCTCGGACTAGAATAAAACCTTTACGATACTCGTTCCATGGGATCATACCTGGATCTTCGGCCAAACCAATTGGCTAAGTTTCTCTCACTGTAACGTTTGGTTCTCCAAGCAATTTTAGGATAGATAAAATCTCTTTTGATATGGTTGATTTCGACACGACATATAATGCCATACTCGAACGACCAACTTTGGCACAATTCTTAATAGCTGCTCACTATGGATATCAATGTATTAAGATGTCAGGTCCCAAAGGAGTGATCACAGTTTGCTGTGATAAAAAGATGGCGCTTACATGCGACCGCAGACCCCTCGAGATGGTCGGCCAGTTACCAACTCGAGAAGCAAGCACAAGTCAGCTTTTGACCAAGCAGTCAAAGCCTAAAACTGCACCAAAACCGAACGATGAAGTCAAGGAAGATCCTTTGAATCCAAAGGAGCATTCGAAGGCTGTTTGCATTAGGGTTGCTTCCGACCATAAATAGGAAGACACCCTCATCACTTTCCTCTGAGCAAACGCAAATGTCTTTGCGTGGCAAGCATCTAACATGCCCGAAATCCCCAAGGAAGTGGTCGAGCACAGGCTAGCTCTTCGGCTTGACATGAAACCCGTAAAACAAAAATTATAGAGATTTGCACCTGATCG
The DNA here is from genome assembly GCA_036346255.1 of Ampelocalamus luodianensis. Lineage (NCBI taxonomy): Eukaryota > Viridiplantae > Streptophyta > Magnoliopsida > Poales > Poaceae > Ampelocalamus > Ampelocalamus luodianensis. Next base: position 11,304,633 of record CM070640.1, on the reverse strand, counting down.
ACGAGATGCTATTAGGGTAGAATTGGACAAACTACTCAAAGCAAGCTATATAAGAGAAGTCGACCAATCAAAGTGGTTGGCCAACTCTGTAATGGTTATAAAGTCTAATGGCAAGAGGCGTATGTATGTAGACTTTACTGATCTAAATAAAGCTTGTCCAAAAGATGATTTCCCTTTACCTAGTATTGATCAGTTGGTTGATTCTACTGCTGGTTGTGAGATATTAAATTTTTTAGATGCATATTCTGGTTATCAGCAAATTAGTATGTGTTTAGATGATGAAGAAAAGACCACATTTATTACTCCTTTTGGGGTATTTTGCTATGTCAAAATGCCATTTAGTTTAAAAATACTGGTGTTTCTTTTCAACGCTTGATGCAAATGACCTTCTCTGTTCAACTAGGCCATAATTTGGAAGCCTATGTAGATGATCTGGTCGTAAAGAGCATCAAGCAACTTGATCATATCTCAGATTTGCAGGAGACTTTCGACAACTTAAAAAAACACCAATTGAAACTCAATCTAGAGAAGTGTGTGTTTGGAGTTTCTTCAGGAAAGCTGCTTAGACTCCTGGTATCAACACGAGGAATCGAAGCTAACTCTTAAACGATAAAGGCCATCAAACGAATGTGCCCTCTAACCACGAAGAAAGAAGTTCAACGACTCACAGGATGCATGGCAGCTTTAAGTCATTTTATGCCATGACTGGGAGAAAAAGGACTTCCCTTCTTCCAATTTCTAAGGAAACATGATGGTTTCGACTGGTCAGAGGAGGTGAACAATACCTTCGAGGATGTCAAGAGGTATCTTACGAGTGCTCATATTTTGGTTTCTCCAAAACCAGACGAGACGCTTCTAATATATCTAGCTGCCACGCCACAGGCAGTGAGCGCACTACTAGTCGCAGAATGTGAACATATCCAATGACTAGTTTACTATGTTAGCGAAGTTTTACACAGACCTAAGGAATGATACCCTCAGGTTCAAAAACTTTTATATGCCCTTCTCATGTCTTCGAGGAAACTGAGGAATTATTTTCAGATACACAAGATAATTGTACCGTCTGAGCTTCCCTTAGGAATAGTCCTCCAAAATAGGGAAGTAGCAGGACGCATGGCAAAATGATCAGTCAAAATTGGGGAGTTCGACCCGAATGGCCATTAAATCCCAGATCTTGGCAGACTTTGTCACCGAATGGACAAATCCTAAACTTGTTCAGGATCCCAGTACGATTTCCATGACCAGTGGATGATGTACTTTGATGGGTCGCTTACGTTAAGTGGCTCAGGGGCTGGGGTGGTTCTGGAATCTCCTACAAGAGAGACCTTAAAGTATGCCATTCAATTAAACCTTCAGGCCACTAATAATGTGGTAGAGTACGAAGGTTTGCTGGTCGCATACGAGCAGCGAAAGCGCTCGGGATTCAACGACTACTCGTGAGAGGAGACTCTCAACTAGTCATGAATCAGGTTGGAAAAGAGTACTTGTGCTCTAATTCGACCATGTATCGGTACTTATCGAAAGTATAAAAGCTTGAAAAGCATTTTTTTTAGTTTCGAGGTACAATATATCCCACAAAAGGATAATTTCCTCGCAAGCCAATTATCTTGAATGGCTTCTTCCCAATCACTAGTACCAAAATGAGTCTTCTTGGAATAGCTCCAGAAGCCATCTCTAGTCGAAACACCAGAGACATCTCCTATTGAGACAGCCTCTCTAGAATACGAGGATACCTGGATGAATCCCATCTATGAGTATCTTTAGAAGAGTACTATATCCGATGATGATCTCAAGACAGATCGTTTATCCCATAAGGCCAAAATATATACTTTGGTCGAAGGAGTCCTCTATAAACGAGGCACTCAAGGGGTACTCATGCGATGCATATCGCAGAGAGAAGGATTAAATCTCCTTCACGACATACATGGGGTCTTTTCATCACTCTTAAACCTGCAAAGGTTAAGATTGATATAAGAACTGGACTAGTGGTCGAAATTTAAAAGACTACATGAGACAGTGACTTACCATCTCTCTGCCTGCTCGTAGAGTTCTGCTTTTTACTGTTTGAGCAGCACAAGTTGTCGGTGATATTCATCAACTGTGATAATTTGCTCCAAAGCTTTCTACATAAGGGAAGACAATGAGAAGCGAGAAAAACTGAATAAGTAAATATTCAATATCAAACACTTACATTAATGCTCATTTGAGCAAAGTTGGAGAATACCCTTCGGGGATCTTTGAGCTCATCGATCTCCTCGACTCGGCCCCACCACACCTTTTCAAGGCATTCATCGTCAAAGACATTCCCCCTGTTAGGAATGTCCTTAGGGTGAGGAACTCCATCGCGGGATCTGAACGATGAAGACCTTGCAATTGTTGCGGGGCCAAAGAACTCAGAGAAAAAGTTGTTGTACTCTTTTTCTTCTTCTTGTGTGATGGTGGCTTCTCCTTGAGGACCGGAAGGGACGTCCTCAACGACTTCCTTCCCAGCGTGATGGTCGGAGGCTCAACCACCGCCTTGGCCAGATGCCTCAACCGCATCGGTTGCCGCCTTCGCGTCTGCCTCCACGATCACCTTGGTGGTCGTGGTAGCCTCCTCAGCAACAATCACCTCAGTGGTCATCATCGCATCAGTGGCAACGACCACCTCAGTGGTCGTAGTAGCCTCAGAGGCAACTACCACCTTAGTGGTCATAGCAACTTCGGCTGCAACGACTCCTTTCACCTCAGGGGTAGTGGTCGATCCCTCGACCACTTCATTGCCGCCTCTGACGCGGGACGACGGACGATGAAGCAGCGAGCGCTCGCGGGGCGGAGGAGTCGAACTAAGATCGTAGAAAGGAAATCACTTCAAGATTGTAGAAAACAAAAGGTAAATGTTGTTCTTATGCTTTTGATTTTTACATACCTTCACTTCCTGAACCTGATCTTGAATCCAGAAGAAACCTTCCCTAAGGAAGATTTCTTTGACTTCTTCTCTTCGACCACGTCTGGTCGATACTCGAGTTGAGGGATAGGGACATCCACGACCACGTCTGGTCGTGGGTCTTGAGCAAGAACTTCAGCTCCTTGAGCTTCCCGCCCCTCCTGGTGATCGAATCTAGTTTCGACCACCTAAGGAGCATCGCTTCCCTCGACCATGGGCTCTGCTGATGCAGCGGTGTACTTCACAAAAGATACAAAGCTTCTCCAGTTATCTTTTTCTAGTCGCTTATTGAAGTCGTGAGATGCAGAGACTGAGAAAGTTTTTTCATCATGGTAGAAGGTGTAACATCCCAAAGTTATGTTACCAAAATAAAATAAATAAAGTTATTGGATTTTTTGAAATTTGACAGAGTTTATCTGCCTTATTTGATTTTTTGAAGTTTTAAAAGTCAAAATTTAAAATTTATTTGAAGTTCTTGAAGTTTTATTTGGTTGGATCTGAAAAATAAAATTTAATTAATTTCTAGAGTTTTCTGATATTTTAAAAGCTTTTCCTAAATATTTTCAAGCTAAAATAAATTATTTGGCAAAATTAATAGCCAACTATAAGTTGGAACTATTTTATTTAAGTCCAAAATAAATAAGGGAATTTATGTGAATTTTCTCATAATTTTTTGATTTAATTTACTATTTTCTAAAGCCTTTTTGATTTAACAGTATTGTTCTAAATAGAAAAAGTAATTAAAAATCAATTAATAGCCAATGGGTCGAAACCTAGCCGGCCCATTCGCTTTTCCGGCGCGCGCAGCCCAAGCCGGCCCACTCCGCACCGCACCCCTCTCCCCATCTCTCCCTACCGTCCGATTTAAATCGGACGGCCAGCAAACCTCCACGCCACCCATCTCCTTCGTCACCATCGGATGAAGATCCGACGACCCGCGACCCTTCTTCCTCCCCCGCGTCTTCCTCCTCCAGCCGCGAATGCCTCCGCCATTAGCGCCCGCGTAGAGCTTCGTCTCCGCCGCGATTTTTGCCCCTTCCTCCACACGGTCGTGCGCATTAAATTCCCCGTGTCCCGCCGCCCCATCTCCGGCCATTTTCCCCCTCCGTTTCGCGCGCAATCACCGGAATCCAAAAATCGCCGCCACGACCTCCGCGCCTGATCTACCGCCTCCAGCCCCCTCCGCCCCTATAAAAGGGAGCACGAGGAGCCCCTCATCTCACTCGATCTCTCCCCACCATCCACTCATCCCTCACTCTCGCTCGGCCGCAATCGGGATTTTCTCGCCTTCGCGCGAACCCGGTGCTCACCTCCGCTTCGCCCGAGCGCCACCGGAACCCGTCGCCACCGTCGAGCCCGCACCTGCCACCGCCATTTAATTCGCCGCCGGCGATACCCCCATGCCCTTGCGCCACCGAGGTAAGCCCTCAACTCCCCTTCGCTCCCTCTCTCTATTGGTGACCTCACCGGCGATTCAAATCCCGCCGTTCGCCGGCGCCACCGGGCCCCGAGCGCCACCCCCATCGGCGCTGATGTAGCCGGCCATGTGGCACCATGTGGTTGCCAACTTGGCGCTAGCTCCGCGCCACATCGTCACCCCCGCCCGCATGTCACGCCGAGTCAGCGCTGCGTGGCATGGTCCACCCAACCCAGAGCCAAAGGTCCCATGGACTTGGTCCATATAGACCGTGTCTACGACACGTGGGACCCACATGTCGGAAATTCTTTTAATTCTTTTAAATTTTGAAAATCAGTCGCTGACATCACATTGCGCAATAAACCGAATTTCCTTTAGAAAAATAATTCGGGAAATTCAATAAAATCTGAAAATTTGGGTTTCTTGTATTTAGAACTTCCCGGGGTTCGTTCTCCTTCGTACGAACTCCGACTTCGTCGATTCAAATTCTTAAATTCATATAAAATCAAGATCTAGCCATCTAAACCAAAATTATTTAATTTTGAGTTCATTTAACCAATAATTCCTTTAAACCCTAATAAATTATTTCATGTAAATTCAAACTTCTAAAATGCATATCTTTTGCATCCGAACTCCGATTTAGTCCATTTAAATTTGTAAATTCATATAAAATTATTATCTAGCTAACTAAACTAAAATAGTTCTATTTAGAGTTAATTTGATCTGTCTTTTTGAACTTATTTGAATTTGAGTTGAATTTTTCGTATTTTCACGATTAGATTTCGACGACTTCAGAGAGTCAGATTTCGACGCTGTTGGAAGAGCTTGTAAGAGGATTGATTTTGAATGTATGATCATCGTGATTGTACACCTGGAGAAAGTACTTGTGAGTACTAGGTGACCTGTTAAGGAACACAACATCACCTCAGTACCAGGTGATCTGTTAAGGAAAACAACATCACCTCGTCTAGCAAGGCAAGTTATACCCTTGATCATATCGATCCTATTATTTTAAATTTATTTAATTCTGTTTTTAAATTACTATTGCATGCATAATTTTATCCAGTTATTTTAATCCCCTGTTTAAATACTTAGTTATTCCAATTCCTTGTGTATAGCCAATTTGAATATTGATTATCATTTTCTTGTCACCATTAGATAAAGTAATATTGGAAATAATTAAATGCTTAGCCAATGCTTAGATCAAATCTTGTATTTGGGATGTTTTTAGCCAAATATTTCAAATTTGGGTCAAATTGGATCTATGGTATTGTTTTACCATAAAAGGTTTATAAAATACCTTTACCTGAAAAATAAAATGAAAATGGGTTTGGACTTGGGCATAATGGATGTTTGGTGGGTGCATGTTCCTGCACGGGCTCAATCGGGTATGGTTGAGGCCCATGGGTTTTGTTGGAAAGTTGCCCAAGTCAGTTAAGGACCGGTCTTCGAGTGCATGATGCTAAGCCATACCGTACCACCACATGTCCTCAGTATGGGGAGTAGGACCTGGCTGACTAATTTGCAAAGTTCCATCGCGGTCGATCCAATTGTTTCGGTGGGTTGTTTTTCATAACTATGTTGTCCCACCTAGCTCAAGAGGGGGCCCGAACCCAGAGGTTTTCATTCCAAAGGGGGTGGCGAAACCTTAGAGAGGGTAGACTGCATAAGGATGGCGCATTGTAAAGACCTTGACACATGCTCTGGACTGCTTACCTAAGGTAGTGAGCGGTGGTATCGACGGATGCCAAACAAACTAGAGAAGTCGTGTCTTGTGGGTAAAGCTGTACAAACTCTGCAGAGTGTAAAACTATTCAAATAGCCGTGTCCACGGTCATGGACATGCTAGCAGAACTGCTCAAAGTTAGACTTTGGTTTTGTTTGAAAAAGACTTCTTCAAAGCTGGTTTATCCAAATGGGAATTGGGCAGGAAGCCATGTGATAGGAGGGTATCCTTCACCATTCATGTGTGAATGTTATCTGACTATAAAAGTGAGAATTTATAAAATGATTTTTAGTTATAGAATAACTGCTTTGGAACTTAGTACAAGTATTTAAAGAAAATGTTGCTTTATGCAAATCACCCATTAAGCCATCCTTTGTTACATCCATATATGCATGTCAATCTGTTACTTGACGGGTGTAACTTGCGAGCACGGAAGTTGTTCTCATACTTGCTTTATGCAAACAAAATTTCAGAGGAGAAGGACTTTGCTACCGATGTGGATCTCGACGACTAGGCCGCTACGATCGATTGCACATGGCGGTTGTCGACCCTACTACTTCTTCGTCTTCCGCTGTGTTCTTTATTGCTGGCTTGTAAGCCTCTTTGTAATAAACTATGTTGATTATTAATAAAGTTGTGATATGAATTTGTTACCATATTTGTTTACTGTGTGAACTAGCGACTGATCCTGGGACTAGTTCAGAAATGCACAGAGGATCTGGGATGTTAATCCTAGGTCCTTATAAAGTGGTATCAGAGCCATATCGACTGTAGGTCGTGACCTTGTTAGAATGGTCGTTAGTTGAAAAACTTCAAAACTTATTTTATAACAAGAAAAATAATTTGTTCTCTCCTCATCTTGGTCATCTATCTATCTTTAGCTTCTTCATAGCAATTCTTTCTTGCCTAATTCCTTCTTCACCATTTTATAAAGTTAAATGGATCATATTTTCCTTGAAAATCTCTATAGATGGTCAATACGTTTCCTCCCATTATGTTCAAAACCACAAGACGTGAGGCTGTCAAGGAAACATCGTCATCGAAGACCGCGAGCAGAAGATACGACGTCAGCCCAGCCATATAGTATAGGTTTGCCAAGACTCATTCTGTGCATTGAGTCGTTCCACCAAATTAAGAGTCCCGATCGATAGAACGTTGTGTTTTTGAAAAGTTGATCAGTTGGTTCTTTCGTTTGGGAGTGTTATTTTGCTCTATCCCCTTAGTTCTTCTTCTTTGTCTCTTCCCTAGCCTTGTCTCCTTTCCTAACCCTCTAGAGTAACTGTCAGATGGTGAACACTCGTTGCTCTGAAAGTGAAACCAACATCAACAGTGATGGAAGTGCCCCAATTCCACCAGCCAATGGATCAGAGTGGCAACAGATGAACAACAACAAGCCACAAGAAGTATCTCATAATAATGTCATAAGCCACACTCTTCTTGGAAGTCACCATCAGTGGAAGTATGTCATAAGCCACACGCTTCCTGTTTGCTTGCATGATGTTGACTGCTGGGCTGGCTAGGTTTGCTGCCTGCTGCTTCTTTGGACATTTACTGGCGAAATGCCCAACCTCATGGCAATTGAAGCACGTGATGCCTGGAACATAGTCTTTCTGTGCCTGATCACCACCAGATGTGTTGGAGGACTCCAAGTTGTTTGGGTTGTCTGCTGTTGGCTGGGATTTGACTTGATATGATGAAGTCCCCCTAGCTCTAGAAAAACTTCTAGAGTTGAACTTCTGTGCAGCCATTCTTCTCTTGCGATTCTCCATCTCGCGGTGCTTGCCTTCTTGACGAATCGCCTTGTCGACTAGCTGCTGGAAGTCTAAAAAGTCCTGGGAAATCAGTTGTACGGAGAAATCATCATTGAGTCCTTCTAGGAATCTTTCCTGCTTGTCTTCATCCTTAGCAACATCGTTAGGTGTATATCGTGCCAGTTGATTGAACTTGTGCATGTACTCATTTATAGAGAGGTTGCCTTGGCGCAGCGAATGAAACTCCTTCTTCTTGAGGGTCATCATGCCGGAAGGGATATGTGCATGGCGGAAAGCTCGCACAAATTCATTCCAGGTGATGGCTTGAGCATCAGCATGCGAGATACTGAAATTGTCCCACCATTCGAAAGCTGGACCTATGAGCTGGTGCGAAGCGAACAACACCCTCTCACGATCCGTGCACTGGGCGATGTCCAACTTCTTACTAATCGCCCGGAGCCAATCATCTGCATCCATGGGCTCAGTACTGCTTGAGAAAGTTGGCGGACGCATCCTCATAAATTCTGACATACTGGTCCTTTGAGGTGGTGGAGTTGGAGTTGGAACTTGGGACGCTGTAGCTTGTCAGGTTTGATTGTTGTTGATGGACTGGGAGAGTAGTTCGATCAGACGGTTTTGATTGGCCATCAACTGCTGCCACTCTGGTTCATTGATTGGGGCACTTCCATTGTTGTTGGCGTTGGCTCCACTTCCTGGGTGACGAGGGTTCACCATCTGCTGTTTACTCCAGAGAGTTAGGGAAGGAGACAAAGGATAGGGAAGAGACAAATAAGGAGAACTAAGGGGGATAGAGCAAAACAATACTCTCAAATGAAAGAACCATCTTAAAAGCTTTTCAGACAAACTTCACACAACGTTCTATCGATCGAAACTCTTTTAATTTGGTGAAATCACTCAATACACAGAATGAGTCTTGGTAATCTTAAGCTATATGGCTTGGCTGGCAAAACGTTCTTTGGTTTACGGCCTTCGATGATTCTTGCATGACGTGGCTCTCTTGTCTTATGATCTCGATGGTAGGAAACGTGTTGACTATCCATAGAATTTTATAAGGGCAAGAGGATCAATTTAACATTATAAGATGGTTAAGCAAGAATTAGGTGAGAAAGAATTTCTATAAGGAAGCTATAGATAGACGACCAAGAGGAGGAGAGAATAAATTGTTTTTCTTGTTTATAAAATAAGTTTTGAAGTTTTCAACTAACAGCCATTCTAACTAGGTCACGAGTTACAGTCGATATGGCTCTGATACCACTTTGTAAGAACCCGGGATTAACACCCCAGATCTTCTGTGCATAACTGAACTAGTCCCATGATCAGTGGCTAGCTCACACAGTAAACAAATGTGATAACACAACTATAAACTCTAAAAGTTATTAAATAACAACAGAGTTGATTACAAGATAGCCTTACAGGGCAACATTAAATAAATACAGCGGAAGACGATGAAGAAGTAGTAGGGTCCAGCAATCTGCCACAGACAATCGACTGGGGTAGCGGCCTAGTCATCATGATCCACAACTGAGGCGAAGTCCTTCTCTGAAATTTTATTTGCATAAAGCAAGAATGAGCACAACTTCTGTGCTCGCAAGTTACACCCGTCAAATAACAGAATGACATGCATAAATGGATGTAACAATAGAAAGGCTTATAGGGTTATTTGTGCAAAAACAGCATTTGACATTAAATACCATAATAAGTTCAAAAGCTCAAGTTTTATAGAATCAAAAATTGTTTCCGAATTGATAAAGATAGTGTAGGCACCAACCTAACACCAACATAAACACGGGCACCAACCCGGGGCTTCAACCCATAACTTTTCTCATGGACACCCATCCATGACAAAATTGTTTTACAAAAACATTTTGAATCAAAATCAAAGCCTAACTCTGAGTGGCTTTGCCAGCATGTCCATGACCGTGGACACGGCTATTCGAATAGTTTTACACTCTGCAGAGGTTGTACAACTTTACCCACAAGAGATAATCAACTTTTTATGTCCGTCTGACACACTTCCGAAGGTGTGCGACTAAGTGATCATCACGAGGCCTTTACAGTGCGCTATTCCACTATAGTCCTCCCTCGCTAAGGTTTCACCCCCGTTGGACTACCCGTTCGCAGGGTTCAGGCCCCCTCTTGCGCCAGGTGGGACTAACAAAAGTCATGAAAGACTACCCACCGCATCACAGGAACGACCATGATGGAACTTTGCAAATTATTCAGCCAGGTCCTGCCCATACAAGATATGTGGTAGTACGATGTGGCTTAGCAAGATGCGGCTCGAAGACCGGTCCTTAACTGACCTGGGCGACAACCAACAGAATCCTGGGCTTCAACCTACCCAGTTGAGCCCGTGCACAAACCTGCACCCACCAGACAACCATTTCTCCCAAGTCCAAACCATCATTTTATTTCATTTTTCAAAGTCATTTATAAACTTCCATAACACACCAATGCTATGGATACAATTTAAACCACAATTGATTTTTGGCTGAAATTCCCCAAATCAAACATGTTTGGTCTATAAGCATGACTAAGCACAATATTTTCCAAATGATCCTAGTCCATACTATTGCATCGACTAAGTTTTTATCTAGGGTGACAATATGTTTGATTCGATATCAAAATTGGCTATACAAAGGATTTAGGCATATCTATGAATTTAAAAGCAGGAATTTAAATAGTTGAGTATAAACAAGCATGCAGTAATAATTTAAAACAGAATTTAAATAATTTGAAATAATGGGATCAATATGATCAAGGTTATAACTTGCCTTGCTCAAATAGTTGCTCTCAAACGGCGTCGAAAATTGACTCTCCGAAGTCGTCGAAATCTATAAGCGAAAATAAGCCAAATTCAAACTAAATTCAAATAGGATTCAAATCAACTCCAAATTGAATAATTTTGATTTAGTTGGCTAGATCTTGAATTTATATAAATTTAGAAATTTGAATGGGCTCAATCGGAGTTCAGATGCCAAAGATATGGGCTTTTGAAGTTTAAATTTACATGAAATGTTAGTTTTAGGGTTTAAAGGAATTTGTGGTCAAATGAACTCAAAATTAAATAATTTTGGTTTAGTTAGCTAGATAATGATTTTGTACAAATTTTGCAATTTGAAACACCCAATTTGGAGTTGGGATTCAAAAGATATGAATTTTGTAAGTTTAAATTTATTAAAAACCCTAAATTTGATTTTAACAGAAATTCTTGAATTATTTTTCTAAGGAAAAAGCCTTTTATTGCGCAATGCTGACGTCAGCAGCTGATTTTCGGAATTTAAAGAATTAAAATTAATTCCCTGACATGTGGGACCCACATGTCTGTGACTTGGTGTATGGTGGACTGGGTTTATTGATTTTTGGACTGAGGGTGGTGGACCGTGCCACGCGGGCGTTGACGTGGACGGAGGGGAGGAAGTGGCGCTGACGCGGCGCCTTAGTGGCGCGATATGGCAGTGACGTGGCGCTGCCATGTCACCTTAGCACCGACGACGCTCGGGCCCCAATGGCACCGGCGAACGGCAGCCCGGCAAGGTCCGGCGAGGGCACTACTGGGTAGAGGAGAGTCCCACGAACCTTAGGCTCACCTTAGACGCACGATGCACGGAGGGATCGCTAGCGGCGAGGACTTTGGCGGCGGCGGTTTTGGGGTCAACGAGGCGGCGGCGTTTGAGTGGCTCTCCGACGAAGCTAGCGCACGCATAGGGATGGCGAGGTGGTTGCGATGCTGCACGTGTGGTCGATGGGGGCGGTGTGGCTTGGACGGCGCCGGAGACGAAGAACGAAGAAGCTTCGGCGGCGCGGAGAAAAACTCAAAATCACGGCGATTGAAGGGAGGAGACGAGAAGTGGGTGATGGGGGCGGTGTGAGGGAGAAAGAGGGCTCCCGGTGCTCGCTTAAATAGGGCTCGAGGAGGAGAGGGGAGCGAGATCGTGTGCGGCCGTGGCGGCGGCGGCAGTTGGGTGCGCGGGAGAATCGGGCGTGGAGAGAGGGGGAGGACGTGGGGGTGGTGGCGGTTGGGCACGCCGAGTCGTGCGCACGTCGCGCGGGAGGCGGGAGTGGTTGGAGCGGCGGTTGACGTAGTTCCCACGCGCGGTAATGGCGGAGGCGCGGGCGCGAGGAAGAAGGGAGGTGGGGAGAAGAAAGCGCGGGGAAGAAAGGCGGAGGCCATCGGATTTTCATCCGACGGTGCGGAAAACAGGATGGCGTGGGGGCGTAAGTGTCGTCCGATGTGAATCGGACGGTGGGGCGGATGGGGGCGTGGGAAAGCTGGGCCAGATGGGCCGCGCTCGTGGTGAAGGGGAGATGGGCCAAGGGAATTCGGCCCATTGGCTTTTCCGGATTTTTAAACGATTTCTCAATTAATTTAATTCTAGATAATTAGAAAGGGTTTTAGAAAAAAGGCAATTTAAATCCAAAAATTCTAGAAAAATTCACAGAAATTTATAGAGGCATTTTGGACTTAAATAAAATATTTCCAACGTATAATTGGCTATTCATTTTGCAAAATAATTTATTTTGGCTTTGAAAATTTTAGGAAAAAGCTTTTAAAAGCTTTGAAAATTCTAGAAATTAATTAAATTTTATTTTTCAGATCAAACCAACTGAAATTTCAAGAACTTCAAATAAATTTTAAATTTTGACTTTTAAAACTTCAAAAATTCAAATAAAGCAATGAAACTCTATCAAATTTCAGAAAATTCAATAAAATAATAATTTTATTTTATTTTAATTTTAGTAACATAACCTTGGGATGTTACACACGCCGAGTCAGCGCCTGCGTGGCATGGTGCACCCAACCCAGAGCCAAAGGTCCTATGGACTTGGTCCATATAGACCGTGTCTATGACACGTGGGACCCACATGTCGAAAATTCTTTTAATTCTTTTAAATTCCAAAAATCACTCGCTGACGTCAGCTTGCGCAATAAACCGAATTTCCTTTAGAAAAATAATTTGGGAAATTCAATAAAATCTGAAAATTTGGGTTTCTTGTATTTAGAACTTTCCAGGGTTCGTTCTCCTTCGTACGAACTCCGATTTCGTCGATTCAAATTCTTAAATTCATATAAAATCAAGATCTAGCCATCTAAACCAAAATTATTTAATTTTGAGTTCATTTAACCAATAATTCCTTTAAACCCTAATTTATTATTTCATGTAAATTCAAACTTGTAAAATGCATATCTTTTGCATCCGAACTCCGATTTAGTCCATTTAAATTTGTAAATTCATATAAAATTATTATCTAGCTAACTAAACCAAAATATTTCTATTTGGAGTTAATTTGATCTGTCTTTTTGAACTTATTTGAATTTGAGTTGAATTTATCGTATTTTCATGATTAGATTTCGACGACTTCAGAGAGTCAGATTTCGACGCTGTTAGAAGAGCTTGTAAGAGGATTGATTTTGACTGTATGATCATCGTGATTGTACACCTGGAGAAAGTACTTGTGAGTACTAGGTGACCTGTTAAGGAACACAACATCACCTCAGTACCAGGTGATCTGTTAAGGAAAACAACATCACCTCGTCTAGCAAGGCAAGTTATACCCTTGATCATATCGATCCCATTATTTTAAATTTATTTAATTCTGTTTTTAAATTACTATTGCATGCATAATTTTATCCAGTTATTTTAATCCCCTGTTTAAATACTTAGTTATTCCAATTCCTTGTGTATAGCCAATTTGAATATTGATTATCATTTTCTTGTCACCATTAGATAAAGTAATATTGGAAATAATTAAATGCTTAGCCAATGCTTAGATCAAATCTTGTATTTGGGATGTTTTTAGCCAAATATTTCAAATTTGGGTCAAATTGGATCTATGGTATTGTTTTACCATAAAAGGTTTATAAAATACCTTTACCTGAAAAATAAAATAAAAATGGGTTTGGACTTGGGCATAATGGATGTTTGGTGGGTGCATGTTCCTGCACGGGCTCAATCGGGTATGGTTGAGCCCCATGGGTTTTGTTGGAAAATTGCCCAAGTCAGTTAAGGACCGGTCTTCGAGTGCATGATGCTAAGCCATACCGTACCACCACATGTCCTCAGTATGGGGAGTAGGACCTGGCTGACTAATTTGCAAAGTTCTATCACGGTCGATCCAACTGTTTCGGTGGGTTGTCTTTCATGACTATGTTGTCCCACCTAGCTCAAGAGGGGACCCGAACCCAGAGGTTTTCATTCCAAAGGGGGTGGCGAAACCTTAGAGAAGGTAGACTACGAAAGGATGGCGCATTGTAAAGGCCTTGACACATGCTCTGGACTGCTTACCTGAGGTAGTGAGCGGTGGTATCGACGGATGCCAAACAAACTAGAGAAGTCGTGTCTTGTGGGTAAAGCTGTACAAACTCTGCAGTGTGTAAAACTATTCGAATAGCCGTGTCCACGGTCATGGACATGCTAGCAGAACTGCTCAAAGTTAGACTTTGGTTTTGTTTGAAAAAGACTTCTTCAAAGCTGGTTTATCCAAATGGGAATTGGGCAGGAAGCCATGTGATAGGAGGGTATCCTTCACCATTCATGTGTGAATGTTATCTGACTATAAAAGTGAGAATTTATAAAATGATTTGTAGTTATAGAATAACTGCTTTGGAACTTAGTACACGTATTTAAAGAAAATGCTGCTTTATGCAAATCAACCATTAAACCATCCTTTGTTACATCCATATATGCATGTCATTCTGTTACTTGACGGGTGTAACTTGCGAGCACGGAAGTTGTGCTCATACTTGCTTTATGCAAACAAAATTTCAGAGGAGTAGGACTTTGCTACCGATGTGGATCTCGACGACTAGGCCGCTACCCCAGTTGATTGCCTGTGGCAGATTGCAGGACCCTACTACTTCTTCGTCTTCCGCTGTGTTCTTTATTGCTGGCTTGTAAGCCTCTTTGTAATAAACTCTGTTGATTATTAATAAAGTTGTGATATGAATTTGTTACCATATTTGTTTACTGTGTGAACTAGCGACTGATCCTGGGACTAGTTCAGAAATGCACAGAGGATCTGGGATGTTAATCCCGGGTCCTTACATAAGGGTACCTTGGTCTTTGGCGCTTTTTGAGCTTCAATTGCTTCGACTGCCTTTGCTTTCTCTGCAGCAACTATATCTGCAAAGAATTTCTCAAAGAGCCTAGTGGGATCGAAGCTTGGGCCTACGTCTCCCTTGTAGGCGACCTTCACCAAGCGACGCCTTTTGGCCGGAGGAGTTTTGCTCTCCTCCGCTGCTTTTTCGACAACTATCAATTTGACCTCTTGGTCATCTTGATGGTTTTCCATGCCTACTTTTTACCAAGGTTAGAAAAGAAACCATGCTTAGTGGTCGATTTCTACAACTACAAGACCCTAAAGATGAAATCAATCTTTGATTACCTTTAGGCGGTCTTCTTTCTCCTTTGTGGAAATGATTGCTAGGATTTGAGGAACCCTTGTGGTGGGGGTTGGTGCCTTCTCGCAAACGAGTTTGACTCGAGCGTCAATTTCCGCTTGCGAAAGATTTGGATAGGTAAATAAAACATTCAACTATCAAGCTTGAACTTAACCAAAAAGGAAGAGCTGAGTTGAAAAATTACTTACTCTTCTCAAAATCCCTAGTCGAATCCTTATCTCCCGAGTACCTCGACATGGGGTGTACTCGTTTCTTTAGAGGGCTGATGTTGCGCGTGATTAAATCCTTCACCACATGCCATTCGGTGAGACCCGCTTCCTTCAAGTCTTTGATGGCTTGATTATAAGGGGCGATCCGATCGAGGTCACTGGGAGTTGAATCTCAGGAAGAACTCTTCTCGGCAACCTTCCCTACGAAGGAGAGGCTATCATCCTTGGTTAGCTCCCAGTAGAACCACCTTTTTTTCCACCTTGGCCATGATGACTGGGTGAATATCTGGATGTACTCCTTTGTCTTTCCATTGTGAAGCTTCAAACCGCAGCTCCCCGTGATCCTAGCCTGTCTGCTCATGCCGTAGAAATATTGGAAGAGCTCCAAGTCCGGTGGGATCCCCAAGTAAGCCTCACACAAATGCACGAACACACTTAGCAATGTGATGGAATTGGGAGCAAGGTTCACCAATTCCACCCCAAAGTGCTCGAGTATGAGTGTGAGGAAGGGATGAGCGGGTAATCGAAGGCCACACTCACAATAGGCTTGGAAGACAGGGATTTGGCCAATCTCACCTGACGGCCAATGTTGTCCAGCGGCTTCAATCCACTTCAGAATTCCTTCTTCGGAATCTTCTAGGCGGTGACCAGCGCTTTTATCTTCGCCTCATCCATCTCCCATTCAGCCCACTTAGAAGCGGTCCCAGCCATCTTCTCTAAGTGAGGAGGATTTGGGTTTGGAAAGATCTTAAGAGAGCGTACGATTTAGTTGGCGGCAGAGAGAGCAAAGGCTCAAAGAACAGTTGAAGCAAATGGGGAAAAAGTAAGAACCCTAAGATCACACCTGCGGTAAGCTTTTATAGCCGCACGCTTGTGTTTAGAGATCATGGATCCTGAACAGTTGCCACCTTTTCGGGAACTACTCCAACGGACATGTCTATGAGAGTCGATTGAGATTCTTAAATTTGTCTGTTCGAGAAAAACGAGTATGTCTTTACAACTCAAGAGAAATTACCTTCTTGAACAAGTATATTTCTGATCGAATGAAATACCAGTCGAAAAGGCTTTACTTTCAACTACAATCATTTTACGACTACCTTGTAGTCGTAAGATTTTCTACGACCTCTTTTCCAAGTAAGCCATTTCACTTGAAGTTGGGGGGCTAGATGACGAGGATATAACAATCCTCATTTAATTATTATTTATCTGTAATTCTTGTTATAGGTATTAATATCTTCATGCTGGTCTTAAGTATACCCCTTATTAATCATAAGGGAGAAACCAGGTTATATGGTCGACCACCCCATGGTCGTAAACCTTTTTACGACCAACCAATGGTCGTAAGTCTTTCCATGATCATGGCCTAGTCGTAAGCCTTTCTACGACTACCTAGTACTCGAAAGATCTTCTACGACTTGCTTGGCTTTAACCAGTCTAACTTCGATGACTCTATAGTTAAGAAAGCTTGTTGTCATGTGGACCTAATTATTCAGGGAGTCGTATACGTCGTGTCCGATGCACACGACAGTTAGCATACACAGTTATACTCAAGAATAACTGCACGTTCTCTTCTCTGTCTTCAACAATAACCGCCTGGCGATGTGGGAATGTGCCTCTCTGACAATAACATCCATCAGCGGTTGATCACTTGAAACGTTGGGACATCTCTTGGATTGGAAGAACTGCCACCTCCTTGTATGCTATATAAAGGTTGAAGTCAGAAGGTAGAAGGGACGAACAAGACAAGACGGGACAGAACAAGACATTCCAGAGCACAAGACATTAGACTTTAGTCTTCCTCTTGATAATAATTAGCACTCTCAATACAATACAACAGGAGTAGGGTTGTTATTCTCTCCGGAGAAGGCCTAGACCTGTATAAAATTCCTGTGTCTACTCTTTGCATAGTTCCAATCGTAGGAGACCCCCCCGATAGAAACAATCATACGTAAGATCGGTTTTAGATCACCGACAGATACCATCTCATATTCTCTCAGGTCACATCATGTACTTATCACTGGTTCTCAACCAGGCCACCTCAACTCTCTGGGCTCCACCTAATATTTCCAATCACTGGGTTCCAACCCATCCTCTCATCCCATCCACAAATCATTTTATAAAAAGAAAAGCTACTTCAAGCAAGTTCTTAGCGCCGCTCATGACCGTGGGCACAGCTATCCAGATATTTTTCTTACTCTGCAGAGTTCGCACACTTTACCCACAAGAGACAATCAACTCATAATATCCCTGACACACTTCCGTAGGTGTGCAACTAAGTTGATTATCACAAGGCATTTATAATGCCCTACCCGGTGCAATCCCATCTGCTAGGTTTCGCTACAGAGGTGGTTTCCTAATGCAATACATTCACGCCACCCATTGGACCACCATCCTCCGAGTGGTTGTCCACTAAGTCTGTAGTGCATGCCACACCCCATAGCCCCCTTTTACGCCATAGTGGTTTCCTAATGTATTATAGCCGCGCCACTGAGGAGTGGTTTCCCACTAAGACTATAATACATGCCACATGAGTGGGATGATGAAAGCAATGATGAGGCAAACAAATTAATCAGTCAGGTCATACCAATTATAGACTTGTGGTTGCACTATCTTTACACGAGAGATCATCACAAGATCTGGGTCCTTAATTGACTTGAGTGGAACATCCACATACCCATCCTGTCGTGCCCTCGTCACCCACCACTCTTTCCAGCCATCCGAGTCGAAATCTATTTTTGGTTTTCTTTTGTTTATAAATACTTCTCTAGCTCAACATAGCAGTCAGGCTCCAGCCTCGACTGCCCAATCTTATTTTTAAAGGGGATAATGATGTCGGGGCAATTTACTGCTCGCATGCCAATGTCACTATGGCAAGCTAAGCAGGACTCTTGTCGAGACCTGAACTCCTGAATCCAGACCCTTTGTGTATTCTGAACTAGTCCCATGATCAGTAGCTAGTTCACACAATTACAACATTGATGAAATCATATCTATACAATAAGATAGCTAAGAAAAGGCAATTTAATATTACTTAGCAGCAACGGACCTTATGGTCAAGGTTTACGAAGTTTGCCACACAGGGCTTAAAGACAAATAAATAAACTTGCAGCAAAATAAAACAAACTCGTGGTAACCATCTGACATGCCCACAGGCAGTCGAGTGGAGAACACGGCCTAGTTCGCATGGTTTTCAAGGTACTCCTTGTAGAACTCTGTGATCTCTGGGTCTTCCTTAGTGACTGATAAACACAAACGCAAAGCCGTGAGTACATAAAGTACTCAACAATTCATAGGGAAATGTATGCAAATAGTATTCATGCAAGGCTTGAACAAGGGTAGCTTTATGACTATTTTACAGAAAGCAGTATTGACAGTAAATACAGTAAATAGATTGAAATGCATAATTGAAAAGAATAATAAATAAATAGGCAATTTCTTTGAAACAACCAGTGAACACCCCTTTCACTTCCCGACCACACAACCCGTGAACAACCTGCTCACTTCCCAACTAATCCACCATTCCAACATTTTTAATAAAATCTACCCCTCGTGTGAAATCCCTAGGTATTGTCTATAACCGAGGACATGGCTATTCGAATAGTTTTTAACACTCTGCAGAGGTTGTACAGCTTAACCCATATGAGATAATTAGCTTATAATGTCTGTCTGACACACTTCCAAAGGTGTGCGACTAAGAAATTATCATAAAGCCTTTACAATACCTTATCCTCACATCAGCTCGCCCAATGAGCTTAACCCCAAGTCATGGAAGTCGATTACCATCGACACAGAGCTCACCGTTGTGGGGGATAACCTACCTGAACGTGGAGTTCTGTTACCAACATACGGCGCAAGCCCTGACAACATGGAAGTTCCTTACCATGCCGCACGACCCAAAATATTGAAGTACAATTACCATATTCAGCACCTCCCAAGATATGGAAGTACGGTTACCATAATCAAGAGATCACCTACCAACTACAACCTGCGAGCTTAATGTGTGAGGACCCCAATTTATTTGGCTTGTAATGCTTAACCAACCGCCTGGTCCTAGCATCACAAATCAAATAAATTGATCCTCGAGATATGTATACTTCCCAGAAAGCAGTATACACACCCCGTTACAAAATTAGACATTAACTCCATTCCAAACATAGAGTCCAAACACCACACTACCAAACGGAAGATAAACAAATAGAAGAGTAATTACAGACAAAGGCCGACAGGCCACAAGATACATAAATAACAGAGAGAAGACAGCGGAAGCAAAAGTGCCATAAGATGGCTATAAACAAAGCCAATCAGCGTGCCTCCAACCCACAAGGCATCCGCCCGACCGCCAAGTCTAGTCGCCCACGAAAGCGGCAACACGACTCACGTAAGTGAGGCCCTTGGGGCTCACCTTCTTCCTCTGCAACAAAAACATTAAGCAAAGCACACAGTACAAAGATTGTCTTTGTACCCGCAAGACTGACGTGTGAACTAGCAGGCCTGTTCATATGCTACATGCAGGCTTGTTTAGTGGAGGCCATATGTTTCATTCGCATAAAGCCAATTTTCATTTGCAATAATATAATACAGTTTGAAGGCAAGTTTGCATTTCGTTTTTAATGTTGAAATACAGTAAAGGTAATACTAACAAAAGAGAAAGATAAACAACCTAGAGGTGACTACCCCAATAGTCACCACAACAATAGCACAAATCCCAGATTCGCACCACCCATCAAGTTTTAATTTAAATGTTGTAGTCTAACTCTTGGAAGACCTTGCCAAGCGTGTCCATAACCTAGGACGAGGCTATTCGAATAGTTTTAAACCTGCGGGGTGTACCAATGTACCCACACTTGCATCGCCTTTAAGCCAAAGCACACTTAGAAGGTATGCAAGCACACTAAGTCCTACGAGACTTTTCTAATATTGTGTATTAACTACGAGCCGCTCGTATGGATAGAAACCCATACGCTTACATGGTAAAGCCGAAAAGACAACTACCCACTCAGGATAAAGCTTTTCGGACAACTACCATGCTCCCACCTCCATTCCTCCTGCGACCTCTTGCGACCCGGAGCCAATACACGCCAAAGTACTAGGTCAAGAGAGGTCCCATATACTCTAGTGTGGTTAGCACGCAAAATGCTTGGTTCGATGTAACAAGATGTTCGGTCCTTGTTGACTCGGGCACCATTCGATCCACACCCAACAGATCACACCAATCATACCGTTGTGCCCAAGTCTAAATCATTTTTGTTTTCAGTTTTAGTTTTGCAATTAAACATAGCAAAAATGCTGAAACATAAAGTTATAGTAGATGTTGTGTGATCAAGGTTACCGACTAAAGTCGATAACCGCCCAGTTCTACCGATAGCTAAGCATGTCTAAGCACGTTGACCGGATCTACTAAGTGACAAGAGATCATCCAAATGACCTCTAATCACAAAGAAATAACCTAGGCTCGGTAGTAGAGATCAATATTTTGTCTACGAGGATATGCGACTACAGATTTAACTAATCAATTTAACACAAATTAAGCAATGCATACATACAATTGAAACAAAATATTAGATTTTAAAATACTGGGATTATCATGATCAAATCGCTTGCACGGTCTTTGTTGCTCAATTTGTTGCGAGGGTCGTTCTCGGGGTTGCCGCAAATATCGAAGCCTAACGATAGAACAAATAACAAATAATAAGAGCGAATAACACCGACAAAACTCAACCAAACAGTAACAACAAAACATACCAAACTCACACAGCAACCTAAGCATGATATAACAAAATTTTAGAAACAGAGAACAAACCATTTTAAGTTATTAAGAATTTTCTATGAATTTTCTAAGCTAAAAACACATCAAAACACTAGTTAATTACTTAACAAATTTTCATGAACAGAAACAGTATCTAAAACCTATCCTGATAATTAGTATACTAAAAATGAAATTTTACAGAATTGGTTTCACTGGATTTGGACAATTATTGAAAGAGATATACAGTTTCTAATTTGGAAGATACATAAAACGTCTTTTAATTAATTAACAGATTTTTGCTACAGAGACAAGGTTGAAACTAATTTTAGTAAATACCACTTTTGAAATGAAAATTAACAGCACTGGATTCATGCGATTTAGATAAAAATTGAATTAGTTATGCATTTTCTAAGTTTAAATGAATTAACAGTGCAACAGAAAAAGCATTACAGAATTCTATATAGCATTTATACCTTTCCCTACCGACAACCAACTAGCCCCGGACAACGACAAAGGGACCGTGCGCAAACGGCGACGTGTCAAACTTGGCCCAGCAGCGCCATCGGCGACGTCGAAGGCGTATTCTAAGAATACGTCTTTGACTTATCAAAGTGTACTTCTAACATATACTCACGAAATCGTTTCCCAACAGAGAAAACGTAGCATCAAAGCTGCACAACCACCAACTGACAGCATGGACCCACATGGCAGTGACTAAGAGAATAACATAACGGTTGGATTAAAGGATTTCCTAAACGCGATTAACAGAGAGGGCCCACAAGTCAGAGACTCAAACTAGACATGATTAGTGCTAAACTTAAACATCACCGGCGGTTCACCGGCGCGCACAGAGACGGCGGCGCGGCCGCGCAGTGGATCTCGCAAACCAGTGAGTTTCAAAACGAGTGAGTGATACCTTCGGGTTCACAGAGACTTCGCGAACCCAGAGGTGGCGACGCGGGGTCCGATGGTCACCGGAGTTGAGCTCGCGACGACCGGAGGCGGAGAAGAAGACACGGCTCCCACGGCGAGGACGCTACAGGCTTCTAGAAGGCTCCGGAAAGTGCGCCTCAGCTCCGCCTTGATCCCAGGAGCAGAAAGCATAAGACGATGGCGGCGAAGGTGGTCCGAGGCGGCGGAATCGCCACGGCGCGAACCGCCAAGCTTGGAGAAGATTTGATCGCACGCCGCAATGATGCACCAAAGATGAAAATGAAGTCACCGTTAGACTCGGTGCATCGATGCGATCCTAAGGGACCAAGTGACGAGGCTAGAGACTCACCGAACACAAACGAGCTTGCGGGCGCGCAGAACCGAGTTGAAGATGAAGAAGTGGCTCCTAACGATTTCTTTGGATGCCACGAGCTCGGGATGGGAAAAATGGATGCGGCGAGGAACAAGGAAGGCGGCGAGAAGGTTGCGGAAGCACAAGCGCAACGAGGTGGTGGCGCCGCCTCTCCTTCTTCTCCTACGAAACCGAGAAGTGGCGGAGGAGCAACAGAGCGGGAAAACGAGATGTGAGTGATCGCGGTGAGGTAATGAAGGTCCGCGACACCGGAGAAGGACACGCGTCCCACGACGTGGCGGCGGCGAGCTGCGTGGCACGCATGCGACTTGCGGCGAACTCCGGCGAGCGCGAGAAGACGAGGCGACATCGACAAGGAGGGCCCACATGTTAGTGACGGCGACGAAGCGGTGCGAGACGGACTAAGTGTGGTTCACGATTTGGTCTGACTCGATCAAGAAGGTGTCGACCGTTGGATCTAAGATGGACGGCCGAGATCAATGTATGCATTCGGACAGTCGACGAGACACGCAATATGGACCGTCACGATCTCCATCGGACGGTGATAGCCATCGGGCTCGCGCGGTGCAGCTAGGCGGTGCGACCGAGTCCATTAGGTGCGGTCGGACTCGAGCCCAAGTGGGGTTTGAACCCGAGGAACAGTGATTTCATATTTGAATTAGAAAGACAGAGAGGGTTTTGGGAATTTTTAGAGGTAGCTCCTGAGCTCAAAAATTCTGAAATTTTATGGAAGCTTACTGGAAAAGAGGCAACCTTGTGTAATTTTTCCAGGAGTTTTCATGCACTAGATTTCTCCCAATAAAATTCACAAGTTGCTGTCTAGAGGTTTGACCAGATTTCTAAACTGGTTTGACTTGGGCATTTGAAATAGCAAATAAAATCTAAAAATTGTGAAATAATTCAGGGAGGTAGATAGGATGATCAAGATGATAGGAAAAATAATTTCAGAGGATGATCACAAGTTTGAAAGCTAAGAATTTGCTGACAACAATTTCCATTCACAAGAATTTAATTCTAGAAAATGGAAATTGCTAGGAAAATTTGGAAAACTTCCAAATGATTTGATGAGACAACAAAAGTTTTATTTCTCCTCAAAATTTTACATTTGAAATACAAACCCTAAGTCGGGCTGTTACAAATCTCCCCCTTACGGAATCTCGCCGAGATTACGATCATCGGGAGAAGAAGGACGGGTAACCGCTCGGAGACGATCTTCCCGCTCCCAAGTGGCTTCATCCTCGGAGTGGTTTGACCATCGAACTTTAAGGAACTTGATCACACGCCTTGTTCTGCGTTCGGCTTCTTCGAGGATACGAACGGACGCTCACGATAAGACAGATCTTCTGCACATCGATATTTTCCAATGGCGTTTCCTCAACCGAACACGGAGGCACTTCTTCAATTGTGACACATGGAAAACATCATGCACCCCTTCAAGTGTAGCCGGCAACTCCAATCGGTATGCAACGGCTCCACTTTCTTGATGACGCGATAAGGCGGACATACCGAGGAGCGGTTGCCCTTGACACGAAACGAGCGGTGTCCTTCAAAGGTGAAACCTTGAGATACACAAAGTCATTGGGCTGGAAACTCACCTCGGCGACGCCGATCGCATAGCTCTTACGCTCGGATTGAGCTACGCGCAAGTGCTCACGAATCAACTGCACTTGGTTCTCAGCCTCATTGATGGAATCTGGACCAAAGAACTGCCTTTCACCAGTTTCTGACCAGTTCAACGGTGTTCTGCAACGCCGTCCATACAAAGCCTCAAATGGTGCCATACCGAGACTAGCCTGGAAGCTGTTGTTGTAAGAGAACTCGGCAAGCGGCAAACTCTTCTCCCAGTTCTTTCCATAGAAAAGAACACAGGCACGGAGCATATCTTCAAGCACCTGGTTGACGCGCTCCGTCTGACCATCAGTTTGAGGATGATAGGCCGTGCTGAAAGTAAGACGAGTTCCCATGGCCTCCTGCAGACTATGCCAAAACCGAGAGGTAAACAGCGCCCCACGGTCAGACACAATCATCTTGGGTACACCATGCAAGCTCACAATCCTCGATACATAGAGCTCGGCTAGAGGTTCCACACGGAGCTGACTCTTGACCGGAAGGAAATGCGCCACTTTAGTTAGCCTGTCAATGACAACCCAAATGGCGTCATTTCCCTTGGATGAACGGGGCAATCCAGTGATGAAGTCCATGCCTACAGAATCCCACTTCCACTCTGGTATAGGCAAGGGCTGAAGAAGACCTGCTGGACGCTGATGCTCAGCCTTGACACGACAACATATGTCACATCTGGCAACGAACCTGGCAATCTCGCGCTTCATGCGAGTCCACCAGAATTTCTGACGCAGATCTTGGTACATTTTGGTGGCCCCGGGATGGATGGACAAAGGCGAATCATGGGCCTCCTGGAGAATCAAATCCCGCAACTCGGGGACCTTTGGGACCACGAGACGCTGCCCAAACCATACAACACCGTGCTCATCTTCTGTAAAACATTTGGCTGATCCATTCTTGATGTTCTGCTTGATTTTACCCACACCAACATCTGATTGCTGTGCTGACTTGATTTGATCCACCAAGGTTGGTTGCACAACCAAGGCATCAAGGGAGCCATGCTCAAACAAACCCAAGTTGAGACGCTGAAATTCTGCAAGAAGTGCAGGTTACTGCTCTTGGATCATCAGAGTATTGCAATACACCTTTCAGCTAAGTGCATCAGCAACCACATTGGCCTTGCCAGGGTGATACTGAATACCCATGTCATAATCTTTGATCAATTCCAACCATCTCCTCTGCTCGAGGTTGGATCTGTTGGGTGAATAAGTATTTCAAGCTCTTGTGATCGGAATACACTTATAACGATTCTGATCGATAATGCCGCCAAATCTTGAGTGCATGCACCACAGCAGTCAACTCTAAATCATGGGTGGGATAATTGAGCTCGTGAGGCCTTAACTGCCTGGATGCATAGGCAACTGCCTTGCCTTCCTGCATAAGAACACATCCAAGACCCTGACGAGAGGCATCACAATAAATATCGAAGCTCTTGTGGATATCAGGAAGAGTGAGGACTGGGGCTGAAGTCAATCATTGTTTGAGCTCCTGAAAGCTCTAAGCAGAGGACCACACAAACTTCTTGTCCTTCTTGAGCAATTCAGTCATCGGCTTTGCGATTTTGGAGAAGTTCTCGATAAAGCGGCGGTAGTAGCCTGCTAAACCAAGAAAACTCCGCACATCAGTGACTGACTTGGGCTGACCCCAAGATAGAACATCGCTGACTTTGTTTGGGGTCCACACTCGCCTCGGTTGAAAGAACATGGCCCAAGAATGCCACTTCCTTCAACCAGAACTCGCATTTGCTGAACTTTGCATATAGCTGGTGTTCCCGCAATTTGCCCAAAACAATCCTCAGATGCTCAGCATGCTCTGCTTCAGTCTTGGAATAGATAAGAATATCATCAATAAAGACCACCACAAATTTATCCAAATACTCCATGAATACTGAATTCATAAGGTTCATGAACAAAGCTGGAGCATTGGTTAGACCGAAAGACATGACGGTATACTCGCATGCACCCATAACGAGTAGTGAAAGCCGTCTTGAATATCCTCGATCGATCGACTGATGATACCCCATTCTCAAATCAATCTTTGAGAACACCGGGCCCTGATCAAGCGATCAAACAGATCATCAATGCGGGGCAGAGGATATTTGTTCTTCACCGTCACCTCATTGAGAGGACGGTAATCAACACACATGCGCAAAGTCTTGTCCTTCTTCTTCACAAAGATCACCGGACAACCCCAAGGAGATGAACTCGACGGATGAAACCCTTTACTTGGAGCTCACCCACCGCTTCTTCAATTCTTCTAGCTCATTGGGAGGCATCCGATCACGGCGACTTCGAGATAGGGCGTCTGGGCAGCAACTCAATGACAAACTCAAGGTCTCGAACCGGAGGCATCCTAGGTAAATCATCAGGAAAAACATCCTCAAAGTCAGATACTATGGGAACATCCACGATCGCAAGGTGGCTTCGCCTCTAATGCATATAGATGTGGCCCCTGTAGCTGCGGTGAAAATCCGACCTGCTCGCCTGAAGGGCTGGTGAGATAGACAATCTTCCTGGCACAATCGATTTGCCCCAAGTGTTGGGACAACCAATCCATGCCAAGAATCACATCTAGACTCGCTGAACTGAGCAGAATAAGGTTTGCCAAAAATCCCACTCCTTTGACTATGATAGGAACATCCCAACACTATAAATCAGCTCTCATTTCCGACCCCGGAGAGCGGATGAGCAAAGGAACTCCCAAAGGAACACAGTGAAGACCACTATCAGCAGCAAATGATCTTGAAACAAAAGAATGCGATGCTCCAGAATCAAATAATACTGCAGCAGGACGAGAATTAACAAGAAGTTTACCAATCACGACATCCGCGCCTCACGAGCCTCCTCGGTGAAAGGTGGTTGACTCGACACGCCGCACCACAGGTCTTCAATAAACTTACGGTCGGTGGGTGACCACTCCCCCGCCGCGCGTCCTCCATTAGGACGAGGGCTCTTGCAACACTCGAGGGCAAGCGTTGGCGTAGTGGCCCTTGTTGTGGCGGCGAAAACAAGTAACCTCGGTCGCCGGATTGCGGAGGCCGCTCTGTCTGCTGGATCGCGGCGCACGTGGTGAACCACGGCTGCGGTGGACGAGGAGCCGGTGCGGATGGCCTCGGCGCGGTGGGGCAAAAGAACGGACCATCGGCCGCCCACCGAGGACGAGTGAGGTGGTGTGAGTAGACCGATGTGCCTCCCATTTGCGCTTGCGGACTCGCCACGCCTTTGCCTTATGCTCAGCAACAATGGCCTTATCTACCAAGGCCTGAAAGTCAGAGAAGTCCACAATAGATAGCTTGTCCTGCAGCTCCTCGGACAAGCCATCCATAAACTTCTCCTGCTTAGCCTCATCTGAGGCCACCTCTCCGGAGCATAACGAGCGGATGATTGAACTCGCATGTACTCGTCACGGACTTGCGCCCTTGCTTGAGCGCGAGGAATTCCTTCTTTTTCAGCTTCATCAAGCCATCTGGGATGTGGGCCCGACGAAAGGCTGACCTGAACTCCTCCCACGCGACCACATGGCCCGCGGGCTGCATGGCGAGATAGTTCTCCCACCATGAGAGTGCCACGCCCTCAAGCTGGTGGGATGCGAAAAGTGCCTTATCTTGTGCCTGACACTGAGCTATGTTGAGTTTTCGCTCAACCATGCGCAGCTAATCATCCGCATCGAGAGGGTCCTCAGAGCGGGAGAAAGTCGGTGGCTGCGTACGGAGGAACTCTGCAAGTCCCCCGCGAGTCTGGTGGCCGCCACCACCGGCAGGAGTGGAGGTATTCCTAGCAATAACCTCCAAGATGCGCGTCTGGTGCATGCGGTTTTGCTCGATCTGAGCGAGAACCTCAGCCATGGTCGGAGGAGGGGGAAGCTCCTCATCATGACCAGCCTGCTGACTGCCGCGCGTTCTCCCGGCCATCCTGTTTCACTAAGACAAGTTAGCAACAATTTTAGGAGCAAGAAAGCCCAGAATTCATGAAAGCAGTCCAGAAATAAACACAAAACAGGGTAAAGCCCAACCAGCAAAAAATCAGACACATAACTACTCACTTTACACCTTACCCTATTATTCCCACAATCTTAGTTAGATTAATCTTCCATGGTTCTCCCAAAACTAATTCAACCGGTAGTAACTATCTTTTGAAAGGAAAGAGAGAAACCAAGTTTTTAAACTGAAATTAGAGTAAGATGAGAGTAGAAGACTAAGATAGATAAGGAGTAAAACCTGAGAACCTGCCTAAGTTTTCATAAACCCTTTTGATATTTTGAAAATAAGCCTTTCCAAAATATCCTAAGGACGACTATGCTTGGGTTGCTACGGTCAGAATGGCTCTGATACCAACTTTGTGAGGACCCCAATTTATTTGGCTTGTAATGCTTAACCAACCGCCTGGTCCTAGCATCACAAATCAAATAAATTGATCCTAGATATGTATACTTCCTGAGCGATATACACACCCGTTACAAAATTAGACATTAACTCCATTCCAAACATAGAGTCCAAACACCACACTACCAAACGGAAGATAAACAAATAGAAGAGTAATTACAGACAAAGGCCGACAGGCCACAAGATACATAAATAACAGAGAGAAGACAATGAAGCAAAAGTGCCATAAGATGGCTATAAACAAAGCCAATCGCGTGCCTCCAACTCACAAGGCATCCGACCGACCGCCAAGTCTAGTCGTCCACGAAACGGCAACACAACTCACGAGTGAGGCCCTTGGGGCTCACCTTCTTCCTCTGCAACAAAAACATTAAGCAAAGCACCTGAGTACAAAGATTGTCTTTGTACCCGCAAGACTGACATGTGAACTAGCAGGCCTGTTCATATGCTACATGCAGGCTTGTTTAGTGGAGGCCATATGTTTCATTCGCATAAAGCCAATTTTCATTTGCAATAATATAATACAGTTTGAAGGCAAGTTTGCAATTCGTTTTTAATGTTGAAATACAGTAAAGGTAATACTAACAAAAGAGAAAGTTAAATAACCTAGAGGTGACTACCCCAATAGTCACCACAACAATAGCACGAATCCCAGATTCGCACCACCCATCAAGTTTTAATTTAAATGTTGTAGTCTAACTCTTGGAAGACCTTGCCAAGCGTGTCCATAACCTAGGGCGAGGCTATTCGAATAGTTTTAAACCTTGCGGTGTACCAATGTACCCACACTTGATCGCCTTTAAGCCAAAGCACACTTAGAAGGTATGCTTGCACAGACTAAGTCCTACGAGACTTTTTCCAATATTGCGTATTAACTACGAGCCGCTCGTATGGATAGAAACCTATACGCTTACATGGTAAAGCCGAAAGACAACTACCCACTCGGGATAAAGCTTTTGGACAACTACCATGCTCCCACCTCCATCCCTCCTGCGACCTCCTGCGACCGGAGCCAATACACGCCAAAGTACTAGGTCAAGAGAGGTCCCATATACTCTAGTGTGGTTAGCACGCAAAATGCTTGGTTGATGTAACAAGATGTTCGGTCCTTGTTGACTCGGGCACCATTCGATCACACCCAACAGATCACACCAATCATACCACAGTGCCCAAGTCTAAATCATTTTTGTTTTCGCTTTAGTTTTGCAATTAAACATAGCAAAAATGTTGAAACATAAAGTTATAGTAGATGTTGTGTGATCAAGGTTACCGACTAAAGTCGATAACCGCCCAGTTCTACCGATAGCTAAGCATGTCTAAGCACGTTGACCCGGATCTACTAAGTGACAAGAGATCATCCAGCGACCTCTAATCACAGCAAATAACCTAGGCTCAGGTAGTAGAGATCAATATTTTGTCTACAGGATATGCAACTACGGATTTAACTAATCAATTTAACACAAATTAAGCAATGCATACATACAATTTGAAACAAAATATTAGATTTTAAAATACCGGATTATCATGATCAAATCGCTTGCACAGTCTGTGTTGCTCAATTTGTTGCGGAGGGTCGTTCTCAGGGTTGCCGCAAATATCGAAGCCTAACGATAGAACAAATAACAGCGAATAAGAGCGAATAACACCGACAAAACTCAACCAAACAGTAACAACAAAACATACCAAACTCACACAGCAACCTAAGCATGATATAACAAAATTTTAGAAACAGAGAACAAACCATTTTAAGTTATTAAGAATTTTCTAAGCTAAAAACACATCAAAACACTAGTTAATTACTTAACAAATTTTCATGAACAGAAACAGTATCTAAAACCTATCCTGATAATTAGTATACTAAAAATGAAATTTTACAGAATTGGTTTCACTGGATTTGGACAATTATTGAAAGAGATATACAGTTTCTAATTTGGAAGATACATAAAACGTCTTTTAATTAATTAACAGATTTTTGCTACAGAGACAAGGTTGAAACTAATTTTAGTAAATACCACTTTTGAAATGAAAATTAACAGCACTGGATTCATGCGATTTAGATAAAAATTGAATTAGTTATGCATTTTCTAAGTTTAAATGAATTAATAGTGCAAATGAAAAAGCATTC
Organism: Ampelocalamus luodianensis; assembly: GCA_036346255.1. Taxonomy (NCBI): domain Eukaryota; kingdom Viridiplantae; phylum Streptophyta; class Magnoliopsida; order Poales; family Poaceae; genus Ampelocalamus; species Ampelocalamus luodianensis. The sequence continues at coordinate 11,274,000 of CM070640.1, read as the reverse complement.
TGAAATTCTATATAGCATTTATACCTTTCCTACCGACAACCAACTAGCCCCAGACAGCGACAAAGCGGGACGCGCGCAAACGACGGTCAAACTCGACCAAAGGCGCCATCGGCGACGTCGGCGTATTCTAAGAATACGTCTTTGACTTATCAAAGTGTACTTCTAACATATACTCACAGAGAAATACGTTTCCCAACAGAGAAAACGTAGCATCAAAGCTGCACAACCACCAACTGACAGCATGGACCCACATGGCAGTGACTAAGAGAATAACATAACAGTTGGATTAAAGGATTTCCTAAACGTGATTAACAGAGAGGGCCCACAAGTCAGAGACTCAAACTAGACATGATTAGTGCTAAACTTAAACATCACCGGCGGTTCACCGGCGCGCACAGAGACGGCGGCGCGGCCGCGCAGTGGATCTCGCAAACCAGTGAGTTTCAAAACAAGTGAGTGATACCTTCGGGTTCACAGAGACTTCGCGAACCCAGAGGTGGCGACGCGGGGTCCGATGGTCACCGGAGTTGAGCTCGCGACGACCGGAGGCGGAGAAGAAGACACGGCTCCCACGGCGAGGACGCTACAGGCTTCTAGAAGGCTCCGGAAAGTGCGCCTCAGCTCCGCCTTGATCCCAGGAGCAGAAAGCATAAGACTATGGCGACGAAGGTGGTCCGAGGCGGCCGGAATCGCCACGGCGGCGAACCGCCAAGCTTGGAGAAGATTTGATCGCACGCCCGCAATGATGCACCAAAGATGAAAATGAAGTCACCGTTAGACTCAGTGCATCAGTGCGATCCTAAGGGACCAAGTGACGAGGCTAGAGACTCACCAGAACACAAACGAGCTTGCGGGGCCGCAGCAACCGGAGTTGAAGATGAAGAAGTGGCTCCTAACGATTTACTGGATGCCACGAGCTCGGGATGGGAAAAATGGATGTGGCGAGGAACAAGGAAGGCGGCGAGAAGGTTGCGGAAGCACAAGCGGCAACGAGGTGGTGGCGCTGCCCTCTCCTTCTTCTCCACCGGCGAGAGTGGGCGGAGGAGCAACAGAGCGGGAAAACGAGATGTGAGTGATCGCGTGAGGTAATGAAGGTCCGCGACACCGGAGAAGGACACGCGCCCACGACGTGGCAGCGACGAGCTGCGTGGCACGCATGCGAATTTGCCAGCGAACTCCGGCGAGCCGCGGAGAAGACGAGGGCGATACTGACAAGGAGGGCCCACATGTCAGTGACGGCGACGAAGCGGTGCGAGACGGACTAAGTGTGGTTCACGATTTGGTCTGACTCGATCAAGAAGGTGTCGACCGTTGGATCTAAGATGGACGGCCGAGATCAATGTATGCATTCGGACAGGTCGACGAGACACGCAATATGGACCGTGCGATCTCCATCGGACGGCTGATAGCCATCGGGCTCGCGCGGTGCAGCTAGGCGGTGCGACCGAGTCCATTAGGTGCGGTCGGACTCGAGCCCAAGTGGGGTTTGAACCCGAGGAACAGTGATTTCATATTTGAATTAGAAAGACAGAGAGGGTTTTGGGAATTTTTAGAGGTAGCTCCTGAGCTCAAAAAATTCTGAAATTTTTATGGAAGCTTACTGGAAAAGAGGGCAACCTTGTGTAATTTTTCCAGGAGTTTTCATGCACTAGATTTCTCCCAATAAAATTCACAAGTTGCTGTCTAGAGGTTTGACCAGATTTCTAAACTGGTTTGACTTGGGCATTTGAAATAGCAAATAAAATCTAAAAATTGTGAAATAATTCAGGGAGGTAGATAGGATGATCAAGATGATAGAAAAAATAATTTCAGAGGATGATCACAAGTTTGAAAGCTAAGAATTTGCTGACAACAATTTCCATTCACAATAATTTAATTCTAGAAAATGGAAATTGCTAGGGAAAATTTGGAAAACTTCCAAATGATTTGATGAGACAACAAAAGTTTTTATTTCTCCTCAAAATTTTTCATTTGAAATACAAACCCTAAGTCAGGGCTGTTACATAATGCTTGGACTCGGTAAAATTAGTTGGTCAGGTCCTTCCCATTCAGGACATGTGGTTTTACGGTAGGGCTCATATCAATGACACACAAAGTTAAGTCTTTAGTGACTACTCAGGCGAGACAACCACATCCCAAATCCATCCCCTTTACTGCACAACCACTCGCCTGAGTATGAAATCATTTTTGTTCAACCCGACCAAATGACACCCCTTGCCTTGGCATGACAAATTTTAATACAGTGGCCACGTCACAATTCCATATTTCATTACGTCAAATTTCCATTATTGATCATCGTGAAGGAACCCATGGTACATTTAAAGCATGACTAAGCATATTTACACCCATGTTGGTAATACTAATATTTCCAACTGGTAACAAACCCTTCCTATGGTGTCCAAGGATATGTGTCCATCACAATTATTCAAGGCGGCATGATGCATATAGGTACTTAACTACTCCTAGAAACAATTGATATAAACTTAGCAATGCATGTTGATATCAAACAATATAATTTTATAAAAATGGGCACAACATGATCAAAAGTCTACGAGTTTCCTTCGATGAAGGTTTGAGTTGCTTCGATGGACGAGTCCAGGAAGGCTTCGGAAAACACTAGAATCTATACACGCAAAGGAGCCAAACAAACACCATAATTCCAAATAAAATACAAAAATTATAAATTTAGTACTATTAGAGAGATTAAGAATTTAGATAAATTTAGGAACAAGAATCGACAGAATCAGAGTTTGTATGAAGGAGAACGAACGTCCAGAAGTTTGAAGTCATATGAAGTGATAGAAATAAAAAGAGAATTCCTAGAATTACTGTGTTGTTTTTCTTTTATAGAGCAAAGAACTTGTGAGCATGACATTTTGGGTCCACTTGCAAGTGAAAGAAAGAGAGGAAGAGAGTAAAGGCTCAGTGAATGATTAGGGGCCCCACATGTAAGACACTTCAAAGGAAGAAATAGAAGAAAGAAGTAGAACAGAGCAGAACAAAGAACTCCACAGGGATTCGGTCATGGCGGCGGTAGTGGCGAGGGGAGGGTAGGTGGTGGCGGCTGACAGCCAAAACGGATTGCCAGCTTCAAGAGGACACCTTAGGAGGTGGTGGCGCGGCAGGAGGTGGCCGGTGGCGGCACCAGAGCGGGGAGAGGTGCACGGGCGGCATGGTGATACGGTGGCGGCATCGACAAGAGGAGGGGAGCACCACGTAGAATGCGAAGTGGCGATGCTAGTGGTGGGGTTGAAGATGGTGGGGAGTGGTCGACAACACCGGGAATGGCGAAGAAAGGAGCTTTGGCCGACAGCAGGGAAAAGCGAAATGTGGCGAGGAGAAAAGGGAAGGAGATGGGAGGTCTCCGGGGATGGGAGGAGGGATTTGAACACGCGGTGACGCATGCGGGGAGGCGAGGGACTCACCAAGGAGAGAGATCAAGAGGAGGGGAGGGTGGCCGGAGTTGGGGAAGAACAAGGGAGGGCGGCTCGGGCTCCAGGGGGAGAGAGGAGAGGAGGGGAAGGAAAGGGGGAGAGGGGATACCGGCTCTTTTTTATAGAGCTAGCAAGGGGAGCAGTTTGACAGGGCAACACAAGCGGCGCCAGGAGCGGCAGATGTGGCACTGGCAGTGCGCCGGGTGCGGGGGCACTACAATAGGAACACCCCTTTACCAATGCATACATACGTTGCTAAAAGTCCATATAAGCGTTGTAACGGTCTATACCAATGCATTGTCTATGCGTTGCTATTACTGCCGTTGCAAGGGTCTATCACAACACATATTTAAGCGTTGGTAACATACAGGAAGAAGCGTTGCTACCTTGCAACACATATATAACGTTGTAGCAATACTTTCATGCGTTGGTACCTTCTATAGGCAAATGATTAAATTATTTTATTTGCAAAATATATAAGTGTTGCAACATGATTCGTTATTTTCAACCCGGGATATTTTGGTACTTCAAAATATTTCAATTTAGTAATTCACAATAAGAAGGTACTATAAAAACAATTATTCTATTGCATAGAGAAAATAACTCAGAAAAAATATTAGAGAAAAATCTCATAATACATTATTTGCATCATTCGTAAGTACAACTTGAATTTGTCAATACACCGCTGCATACAACATCTAGCCTTAGAATGTAAAATTCTATGTATTTCTATCACTTTTGCTTCATTTATTGTCCTTCCTCATCTCCCAAGCAAATATCCTAATGTCTAAAAGCATCAATCGATCCTTTCAGCCTGGAATATCAACATTTTCAAGTATCAAACAAGAGAGTAAACAAACAGTGATATACCAAACAGAAAGATTACAAGGAAAAGAACATCATTGCGAAAGAAGTTAAACACCAACTGATTAGTTTGTTCCTACTAGATCAGAATAACTATGGCCTAATTAAGTCCTTAAACCTTAGTTGGAAAATAATACTATTTCCATACACTACACTCCAACGTAGCCAATTTTATGGCCCCCTTCCAAGTGTATGAACAAGTAATTCCAAGTTCAGATGGTCACAGGCACATACATACTCCATGTAGCAGCAGCAACAGCAGTAGGCTGTTAATTAGGAGTCACTGTACAGCGGTGGCTATATCTAGGTTCCCTATACACATTGCATCGTTAGCAGTCCCACCTTTGGCCAAAGCTGCACACAACACTGTTTCATACCTAGATCTGCCACCGATACAATATGTTGCACATTTCACATTCTTTGTATTATCTACAATTTTATCAACTGATATGCATACACAAATTATTATGAACTTTGCAGAGCCCAATTTGCAAAACAGATAGCAAGTGGGTAAAATATCACCCATTTGTCAGCTACTGGACCTACTAGATATGCTATCGAAGACTAGTACAGGCAGCCACTCGTACCTTCCCTTATCCTTCTGATGGTTCTAAAAGTGTGATCAGTCGAGATTTTGAGTCATATACCATCTGGGTACTACATCTGCAAAAAGAACGTTACAGAGATAACCATTAGAAATAAGCATCTCAGTAGTCTAGAACTCGAATCTAGATAACAATCTCAAAGAAGGAAAGATTTTCAGTACCACAATTCAGACATGGCCCCTATATGCCCATAAAATTCAACATCAGCTTGCTTTCCACTTGAATATGCCATAATGTATGATAGGGAAAAGGAAAAATACCTTTAGGATTAAAAAGTCCTTCACTATAGCATTAGTTACAAACTGTGCTATGAACAATATTAGAGGCAAAGCAACAAAACATGTGAAAATGAAACCGAAAGGCTAAGGAGTATACTAAGGGTCCAAGAGTGAGAATGAACTCATAGTCTTAGAGCAATAGTAGTTGCTGGAACATTTAGCAGGACCATCTTTAAGTAGTCAACGGACAAGTCACTGTACACCTGTGCCATGTAGCATACATAGTTAGAATACTCCCACAAAGTGGCAATTTTTTTTCACCAATTATGAATTATCAAAATGGTGAAAAAGTGTAGCATCATTGTTACTTGTTTTCACAGCTTGTTACATGGAAGGTGGCTTTGTTCATATATTTTGTCAAGAGAGGCTATCTTATTGGCGTCATTTTTATAAATTGCATTGGTGAAAAAGCATGCATAAGATATCATCTGGTAGTGTAGACTTTCTAAAAGAAATTGTGCGTGCCTTCACTTTTATTCTTCCTCTTCCATGAGGATAAGAGTGGCCACAAATAATTACAAGTTGCAACCACTCGATTAGTAAGAGACCAAAAGAGGCACACCTCACCATCCTTGGTATTCCTGGTTTAATACAGAGGAGAGAGGAAATACTCTAAAAATCCAATGAGATGTTTAACTCAGCAACAACCTTAAAGCAGGTAGGAAAACCAAAACAGATATGCATTTATTTTTATAGTAATAGTACTACTAGATGCATTTCATTTTTCCCACCGAAACTAAAGAGTTATCATTAATTAGTCAAAGTTCCTTAGCTATCAAAACATAGAATGATTAAGGGATAAATAAATAGATAAACAAATAAAAATTGCATATGTCAATGAGTTGCATAGCCATCCAAATAAACTGAAAGAACTCGAATTAGAGTAATTAAACGAATGCTGACAGTAGAATGATATTTATGTATCTTTGTTGTATCAGTATTTACCTTTCGACTCTGTAGACTGCACCTGGGACCTTCTGTCACAATGTCACTTCTGTCTTTCTAGCAAAGGTAAGCAAAGAAAACTCAATTAAAAAAATGGCCATCACAAAATGTATCTTATTTACGAGTACAGTGTGTGTAGCTTCAAGCTTTTAACTGCATTATTTGTAACATGTGATTTGTGTTATTCAAAAATCAGAATAGCATGGAAGCAGGACCCAACCTTTAGTCTGAGTTTCAACTCGTCAAATTCAGCATCAGACAGGATGGGATTCCTGGACGCATAGGCCATTGATGCTTCCAACAGCTTTTGCTCATCAGAGCCTGAAAACACCAACAAAAAAAATGGGGATTTGAATCAAACAATAGTTAGCATTTTTGTTTTTTTTGCTTGGGTGATCTCGCAAATAGACATACTTAGCATGACGACACTGCTTCCTTCCCACATGAGCTCCTCCTTGAGGTTGTCAAACTCCTCGTTGGACGTGATGGCCTTTTGGTCGTAGTAGAAGGACTGATATATTAATTGAAGCAAAGAGTTAATATAGCAACATGCAGTGTGTCAAGTCAAGATGTGCTTAAGAAGAGAAACAGATCAAATATATAAGTGATTAAAGAAGTAGCTAGTTTATAGTAATATAGTATATAAGTAGTAGGTAATACTTACCTGCAAGGCTTGCAGGAACTCCTGCTCCATCTCTCCAAGCGTCGTCTTCTCCTTCTTGCTGATGTTGTAGTTGGGGAGGACGTTGCTGTCAACCATATCATCCTGATCTTGTTGAACCTGGCCTGCATGTGATCGATGCACCAAATCAAGGCAACTTATAACCAAAGTTGGTGGGTGGGTAATTAAACCGAACAGGTGGCATGTGTGCAGGGTAGTGCAGAGCATAGGGGAGGGGAGACAGACCTTGCTGATCGGTGGCGCGTGGGCAGCAAAGGAGAAGCACACGACGCGTGGTGGAGATGGTGAGCGCGGTCGGCACACAGGGGCGAGGGCAAGGGCGAGGGCATAGGCGAGTAACAGAGGGAGTAGGGGCCGACGAGCACGGGCCCGGCCAAGGGGCCAACGAAGGGAGGCGGTGCTCGGCAGCTGAGCCGGAGGAGGGCCGGGCTAACGCGTCGGGGTGGAGGCAAGAGGCGGTGGCACCATGGGGCCAGGCCGAGTCGAGGGAGCAAGCCGGAGGGGAAGGCACACCGAGGAGAGGACGCAAGGGCAGCAGGGAGCAGGCGGCGACCGAGGGCAAACCAGGGAGCCGGCGGCTAGGCGCGGCCGAGCCGTGAAGCAAGGGGAGGAGGCGCCGTGGAGCTCCATTCAGACCGTCGCCGCCACTGGGGTGTCAGACTATTTAGGGCCAAGTTAAATGGAATATTAGGGAGGAAATTAAGGGGGTGAGGTGGGTTCAGTGCCTTTTCCTCTTGACTCAGACGTGGGAGAGATGGAATAGATCAGCATAGCCCATAAGCCTATTTGCAACGGCTGTTAGTAGTGGGTGGCGTAGGGGGGAGGGGGGAGGCCAGGGCATAAGCAGGGCACTGTGTGAGGAGTATAATATTTCATAATGTAAGGACATTATGAAATTGCATTAATTAATTATGTAAAAATTCTAGAAAAATTACACAATCAAGTCCACTATGTAAGGAGCCTGAAAAAATTCATAATGTTTGGACCTCATTTTCTATATTAGAAAATTCTTACAAACAGTATACTTAAATGAATTTTAGAGACAAAAGCAGAACTTATAAAGTTTTGAAAAAAATACACAAGCAATTAAACCGTGTCGAGAGGCTCCCCAAAAAAATTGATAATTTTTTGAGCTCAATTTCTATATTTAAAAAAATCTGGAAACAAAAGTAACTAGCGGCGATGTCATTCGTATAATTTTTTGGTGTTCGCAGTGTTTTTTTTTCCAATGCGTCACGATCGCGATGTTATTCCTCTAATTACGTCCTAACGCAATGTCACTGAGCTAATTTTCCCATTCATAATACCATATCATAAGTTAGTAACACTACATTGGTTAGTCTCAACCAGAATCCAAAACAATGGCTTAATGGTTTAGGACCCTACTAACATGCAGACACTTTTAAAAATAAAATTATTTTGATAATGCCTAATTGCTTGGAATAATTCTTGAATTGATTATTAACTAATTTCATTAGAAGAGGCAATGGCTGATTGCACATTCAGCTATCTGATTACACTATTCCAGTCTAACCATCCATTTAACTATCCTTCAAATTACTTGATTTCTCCACTGACTGTTACTATAAGAAAATATAACCTATCAGTTGAATATCTACAAATTAACTAACCTTCTAATGGCTTTGGATAATTACTTAATTAGTCACTGTGGGGGCCCACCTATCATTTAGATCTACATATAGAGAGTTTTCTGTGAGTGAGAGAGATGAGGGGCCCACTGTCATTGCCAGAGATATATAGAGGAAGAATGCATAGAGTAGGGGAGGACCAAAGGCGGCTCGAGCAGGGCTCATCGCCGGCGAGGGGGACTTTGGCAGCGGCTAAAAATGGCTAAAATGGGATGGGGAGGGAGAGACGGTCCCAATGAGGGTTGCATTGCCAGTCGAGAGGCACCAGGGCGGGTGCGTGGCATCTTGTGGCGGCCGGAGCTGGGGAGGAAGATGAGGCGGCGGTGCTGGAGGGGGTGAGGGGAAAGAAGGAGGCGCACATGAGCACCAAGAGAGCAAGGGGAACTTACCTAGCCGATCGGTGGATGCGGAGGTGGTCCGAGGCGGGTCGCGACGAGAGTCGACAGCGGCACGGTCAACTCGTTGGCGGAGGGGGATAAGGCATGAGCGGTGGGGGATGGTTGGGGGAGGCTAGGGGTACTCCAGCTGCAAGAAATTGGGCTGATTCTCACTAGGGATGGCGCGGTGGTAGGATTGGTGACTTTGGCTGGGGTCAGGGAAGATGAAGGTGGCGGCAAGCTCCTACAGACAAAAAGTAAAATTATGCGAGGGGAAAGATCCCTTGGGGGCTGAAAAACGTCGTGACGCGGGTGGTGAGGTAGGAAGTTCACTGGAGCACTAGCAGTGTGGTGGCCAAAAAACAGAGCTCGCTCTACTCTCGAGCTCGAGCTCGGTGGAGGAGGGAGGAAGGTGGGAGAGGGACTAGGGTGGTGAGGTAGAGGGGGCTCTGGGTGGCTTTATATAGCCTGAAGGGCAAAGAGCACAACAAGGTGGCCAGCGACCATGCGGCGTGGGAGCAACGCCAAGATGCGACATGGGTGGGTGAAATAGTGGTGACAAGCATGGGCAGCAACACAGCTGACCCGGCTATCCGCTGCACAGTGGCGTCGCTAAGCGCATCTCTGGTGCACTGGCAAAGCTGTGGCAATGCGTGGAAGAAAAGGAGGGTGAGGTGACTGAGTTGCGTGCTGGGTTGCTCAGGGAGAGAAAACCCGTGGGCTGGCTTGGCTGAGGAAAAAGAGGAGGGAGAAGGTGACTAGCTTTGGGCTGGTCAGGCTGCAGCAAGTGGCACAACCGACCAGACTAGAGGATCAGTAGAAGAAGAAAAGGAAGAAGGGAAAAAGAAAGGAGAGAAGAAAGGAGAAAAACTCCACGGCCTGACATCTTTAGAGTGCGATTTCACTTGATAATTTGGGAACTTTAAATTTAACTTTGCTAAGATGATTTACTTGCATCCGATACTTTTGCTTCTAAGATTTTGGTTTGTAGGATTTTGTTTTTCACCACTGGCTAGAAAAAGTAGAACGTAGTTTAAATAACTTCCAAAAAGTGTGTAATTAAGGCAATTAACGAACAACACGCAAAAAGTTTTAAAAATCCCGTATTTTTATTCTCGGGAATTTTTGGGGTGTTACATGGCCAATGAGATAGAGCAAGTGTACAAGAGACTAGATGCTGCAGAGAGAGAGCTCGCCCAGCTGAAGAAGCCATCCCGTCCCTCCTGCATTCATATGACTACCTACAAGGGGGTGCATCGTCCTGATGACTACATGACTACATCAGTATATCACAGCTTGTTTACCCCTGCCACTTGAGGAGAGTCTTCCGGTACTGCTGTTGTTGTAACTCCCCCTGACGCATCATTGTTGGGGGTGTTAGTTTAGTTTTAGATATGTTGTTAATCGTAGAAATATTATTTATGGTGCAATACGTCGAATATGTTGGATGCAACCAATTTCAAAATTTATTACGACCAAGGGAGTATTCTTGAGGGTCCCGAGGGTATTGATTTGCATTATTTACAGTCGACGACTGTAACCCTAACAAGACCATAGCAGCATACATGGGCGTTGTGATGTGATGGTTGTTCCACACATTCAATTTGGACTATGATGTTTATGATCTAAAATTGAGTTGCCTTGCCAACCGAGCACCATAGGGCACATATTGGGAGTTAGTGCAACTCAAGGAAACTAGATCATGGCAGTCATATGTACGTCGGGCGAGGGTGGAAAGGTGGGATTTGGTCCTTCTAGCCCAAGCATATGTCAAAGCCATTCCTAAATCGGTGGCTGAAAAGGAAGGTGGTGCTGATGCTGAAGAAGTTGGGGATCAGGGGCAGTCCCTCTTAGGTTTATGGGTGTTCAGCTGAACACCCATTAATTTTTACAAAAAAAAAAATCTACAGTATAGTATGTGTATTACATATATAATGAAATATACTTTAAATTGGGTCAATCAGACCACAACTTCTTCTCAGCTCATCAAACCACATCTTCCTCCAGTGCCCCACAACCTCAAATTGACTCATGTGATGGCCGGCCCATGGTCACACACCCTTTTGCCTTTGCCCTTTGGGCATTGCACCATTTGACCCAGCCAAAACAAGGTCATTCCCACTCATCTATCTCTCTCTAACCCTAGCAATCAACAAACAACAACCGACTCTCACATATCTCCCTCTTTCTTGATGAGACAGCGTGACCACGACGATACCAAACATGGCGGCGACGCGCTGCGGTAGGTCGAAGGAGCAAGGTCGAGCGCCGGCAGCCGGGTGGGCCGTTACCGTTGGGCTGCTGAATAGCGGAGCAGGACAGGGCGACCGCCTAGCGAGGAGGGTGACTGGGGAGCCCTATGCCCTATGGGTTTGCAGCTAGCGACGACGACCCAACGGCTCCTAACAAGAAGGCCACGGTACCCAAATTTTCAACAATGCAGATGTGAGTTCAATCCAAATTACCATATCCTCAAGTCCCAAATTAGCAAAGAGCAAACCCAAAAAGTTCAAATCAGCAATTTTGTTTGTGTTAGTTTGAATTGTGATTGCTAAATCTTATCTTTTTTGTGAAATAGATCTCAGAGCTTCAAAAAAATGAAGAAGTTTGTTGATTTGAAAGGCACGAAGGAAAATCGAGTTGAATTGTCATTTTTCTTGATTATTTTGTAATTTTACTAAATTATTTGAGATATTGTCGTTAGTGCGAATAATTTGTACTGTATTTTTTACTATTATGCATATTTATGTTTTACATTGAACAATATTTTTATAACTTCGAACACCTAATCCGGAAATCCTGGGTCCGCCACTGTTGGGGACTCCAGCACGGTAGGAGGTCAAGGAATTGCTGATGTTGTCGATGATGACCGTGTGCAAGAAGCTCCTTTGGTCAGGTAAACTAGTCGGATTGCTAACGAAGGTGAGGAGATCGAAGGCCTAGTTCAAAGGATGGATCTTGGAGACAAGGACTACTAGGCATTGTCGAAAAATGAAGGATCTGATGAGGTGGATGCTATGAAACAGCAGACAGTTCTATCTGAGTGGAAAATATACCAGTTCGACAACCTCATCATTAACGAAGGCTCCTATGTACCGTGGAAGTATGATCAGAATGAGGTCAAGTAAGGAACCATGTACAAATGCAAGGAGGCCATGCAGGAGGCTATCAAATTCTAGCCCTTGTCGGTGCGACGTACATTTATAGTAGTAAAGCCTAACCTAAGATGTTACAACGTGAAGTGCGATATAGAGGGATGCCCTTGGCGAGTGCCTACATTCCAGACTAAGTGGGACACCTACTGTAAATGCTTTATAGTAGTCCCTCGCACATATGTCGTTGCTGAATCAACGCAGTCCCACAAGAACCTATATACGGTGAGATCGTGAATAATCTAGAATTTGAGCCACGATCCATCATTCGGGCAATAGAGGCAATGTTCCAGTATACATTCAGCTATTCTAAGACATGGAGGGCAAAGCAGAAGGCATTAGAATCAAGGTTCGGTACATTCGAGGACTCCTACCGCAACCTTCCTGGCCAACTCTGAGTCATAAAAGACAGAAATCACAAAACTCATGTTGACATTCGAGATGGCACACATCCGCGATGGGAAGAGAGGAGGCTACCAAAGTGAGTATTCTTCGCCTTTGGTCCATGCATCAATGCATTCCAACATTGTCATACAACCTTATGCGTGGATGGCATGTTTCTGACAAGGAAGTACAAAGAGTAGATACTTACTGCAATAGTGACAGACATGAACAATCATGTTCTTTCTGTGGCCTTCGCATTTGTTGAAAGCGAGAACACAGACATTTGGTTGTAGTGTAACATCCCCATTTTCAACTTGTGTTTCAAATGTAAGAAAATGGGTAGAAATTAAAACTTTTTCTTACATCATGTATTTCCTGTATGTACTAAACAATTATTGTACAAGAGTATGGAAATACAAAGTCACAAGTCTGTTGATCCAAATCTTGATCCTCCAAAAACAATCTTGTCCAATCTTGTGATCCTTCTCGGGGAATATTTGCCCTAAGTTCTTGGGATGGTTGGTGACCCTCCAAAAAATTTCACAATTTTTTTTTAGAAATTGTTCGAATATTTTTAAGGGTCAATCAAACTTGTTTGACTTGTAGTCAAACCTAGCTCAAAGCATTGTATAATTTCGGAGAAAAGTGCTCGAAGATAAAACCTCTGGAAATTTTATACAAGGTCCATCTCAAGGTTAGCAAGCCACACAAAATTTCATAAAATTTGGAGCTAGTTCTATCTCTTAAGACCCCTTCCAAATCTCAATTCAAATTAAAACTCTAAACTGGTCCGAGTCGACTTGGACTCGGACCTCAGTCTTAGTCGCACTGAGCCGCTTGAGCCGTGTCGGGCTCGGGCATTTGTGCACAGTGGTGCGGGCCGTTGGATTTTAGATCCAACGCTCAAAGACCTCCTCGGGTCTTTGTAAAGGACCTCCCATCCGCACGACCTCCTCAGATTCTTTTACAAAGACAACCCTCGAGGGCCTCCCCCAGGACCTCCTTTGCACCTTTTGCAAAGACCACCCTGGGCGACCTCCTCGGACCTCCACGACCACCCCTAGCGCTTGGGTGATCTTGAGCCGTCCATCTTGAGATCTGTGGCTCAGACCTCCCCTAAGTGTTAGGACCTCTAATACTTAGCCCAAAATCTGGGCCCTTGGATTTCAATCCAACAGCTCACGACCTCCCTGGTGGAGCTCAGCGCTGATTTAGCCGTTGAGTTCATTTGACCGCCTTCCTATTTCTCTCACCATCGGGTGGGCACAGGCATTATCAATTTTGTGCATGGCGGAGAGAGCGATGCCTTGTCAATTCTAAGGTGACAAGCGGCTATGTCTTGCCAACATTAAATGTCTGCAGCACCTTTGCTCAAAAGTCTCACGACAACCTACTCCCATCATGTCATGTGTACTTTGGCTCGAGTGCACCTACTGCTTTGCCATTTTCCCACCAGCTATATTTGAAGCCCAAGCTTGCTATCTAAGTTTCTTTAGACACTCCTTTTCAACCCTAGCTCCTTTCTCTGCTCTTGTGCTCAAAACACCCGAAAGCCTCTGCCACCATTGCTGAACTTTGGAGCTCTCCGCGACCTCCGAGCTCCAGTGGTTCAATATTGCGCTTGTTGGCTGTCTTTTGTTCTCTTGGTCACCTCCAAATCTCCTAATTTGCTTTGTTTAAACCTTCACGAGAGGTTGACAAAGTAGGAGCTGTTGTTCGTGGTCGGAGCTTCGTCTTCTTCACCTCCGGCGACCTCCACCGTCACCGGAGCTCCGCGACCATTCTTGGGCCTCCTTCGTTCCTCAGTAAGTACCTTAGTGTTGAAGCCCGGTCGTTTTGAACCTCGGTAGCTTTTCGTCTTGTCAGTATTTAGCCTCCTTCGGTCATCTCGGCTAGCGCGGTAGAGTGCGCTTTAGCCCTAGTTGTTGGCACCTTTAGGTTCTCCTCCTATTTGGGACTCATCCGTGTTCTTGGTTCCCGCCGACGAGGTCCACGTCGCGGCGCGGCTGTGGAACACGCTCGGGTTTTGTCACCAAAACCTCCGTTTTGTCATGTTCCTCGGACAACTTTAATGCTCAAATCATTGCTTATCATTTGGTGCGTTAATGGTGTCTTAATCTGTCGTGGAGTCACCGACGTGTGGGCCATGGGTTTAGAATTAAAGTTTGGAAATCATTAAGTGTCCTTTTAGTTTCATTTATTGTCAATCATCCGGAGCATTTAATTTGTCTTAACCGCCGCTTTTGTCGTTGTCCGGAGGTCTGCGCCATTAAAACCACTCCAGACCTCCCGCCAAATCCCGGCCGTTAAGACCTCCGTGGGTTAAATCCCACCGCTAGGATCACCCTCCTCCTTGGGGTCCTTTTTGCAAAAGACCTCCTTGAGGTCCTCTCATGCGAAAGGTCACCCGGCCGTTTTGTCAAAACCGCCCTCTCGGACCTCCTTGGGGTCCTCTTTGCAAAAAGCCCTTCCTTAGTCGTTTTGAAAAACCACCCCGAGCCACCCCACCAAGGTCCTCTTGTGCAAAAGACCACCCCGGTCATTTGTAAAGGAACCTTCAAAACTACGTTTAGGGTCCTCTTTCCAAAAGACCACCTCGGCCCTTTGTGAAGAAGTCGTAGGACCTCCCGCGAAGATCATGGCCATCCATGACCTCCTCGGTGAAATCCTAGCCGTCCCGACCTCCTCGCCGTCTTAGCCGTTCGGGACCTCCCACCGGAGATCGTGACCGTCTAGGACCTCCTGCCCGACTACGGGACCGTTAGATTTAAATCTAACGGGCTGACCTCCTCTGTAGATCTCAACCGTCCGGGACCTCCTATGGGAGATCCGAGCCGTTAAGATCTCGTCGATCAATCGTTGACCTTTAGACCTCCCTAGTGCTCGGGACCGCGGATCTTGATCGGACGGTCACGACCTCTGATAGCGCGAGGACCTCCTTTGCGTCGCCGTGTCGTGCACCGTCGTAGCCATTGGATTCAAGATCTACGGCTTAGACCTCCTCGCTAGATCTTGCCGTCTAGGACCTCCTCGTTAGATTCGGACCATCAAGTCTAGATCTAACGGCTAAGACCTCCCTGGCGCGATGAGGTCTTTGCGCCGGTGCTCGTCGCGGGTTTTAGCATCGAGCTCGTGAGCCGTGCGATCTTTGATCAACGCCCACGACCTCCCGCTTTGTTGGTTTTCCGATTTAGTCCCGAGAGCTTTTAATTGCACATATTAATTGGTTTAAACTTCAAAATTTCATATCTTTTTCTCTGTAGCTCCAAATTTAACAAACTAAAGTTCTATAAATGCATCTCATAAAGTACTTTAGCTTAATATAGGTTTTGCAATAGTCTTTAATACTGAAATTAATCATGTCTTAGATTTAAAACTTAGAAAAATCATAACTAAATCATTTTAACTCCAAATGACCTGAAATTTTATATGGGTTACCACTATACCAGTAGGTAGCTACCATAAAAGTTTAAGCTTCAAAATCTTTCTAGAAAATATTTTTGCTACAGTGCTAATTATGGTAGAAATTAGGTTTTTAGAGAATATCTTTTGCACCACAAATCCAAATTAAGTTTTTCCAGTTTCTATGTCTAGGTATGTTCGTATTTTACCTTGTGTATAAATTTCACACGTTTGGATAAGTTTTGCTTGCTCTTTTGTTTAAGTGTTGCTCGTCTTATTGGTTGTTCTCGCTTCTTTTGCTTTTCGCTAGGATTCGACATTTGCGGTAACCTTGAGAACGACCCTCCGCAACAAATTGAGCAACGACAAGCGAGCAAGCAGCTTGATCAATTCCCATTTGATCCCATTACTTTTAAAGTCTAATATTTTGTTTAACTTCTATGTATGCATTGCTATTTTGTTGTTAAATTGATTAGTTAGACCTCTAGTTGCATAATCTGTAGGTAAATGGTTATCCTCTACTACCGAGCCTAGGTTATTTGTTTGTGATTAGAGTTCGTTGGATGAGCTCTTGTCACTTAGTAGATTACTGAATACACATTGCTTAGCCATGCCTAGATATCGGTAGTATTGGGCGATCATCGACTTAGTCGGTGATCTTGATCACACAAATGCTATTATTATTCCATTATGTCCAACCCTTGTGTTTTACCATTTTGCAAATCAAAACTGAAAACAAAAATTATATCTTGGCTTGGGCACAATGGTATGTTGGGTGATCTTTGGGTGTGATCGAATGGTGCCTAAGTCCCTAAGGACCGAGTTACTTGTGCCATTGATCCAAGCAATTATTGCGTGCTAACCACACGAGGGGATATGGAACCTCTCTTGACTAAGTACTTTGGGAGGTGTTAATTATGAGCTGGTCGGTGGGTGTGTTCTGTGTGTGTGTGTTTGTGGTGTTGGAGGAGCATTAGCGGACCGGTTAGGTCTGTTTAATGTGTCTTTCTCCGTGGGTTGCGGCTCTTAATTAGCATCGTCCATTGGAAAGCGTCTTGTTAGACTTAGCCATGCACGCATACCAAAGGAAGTGTGCTAACCGTGGTGGTGGAAAGGCGGTCTATCGTGTGGGTACATTGGTACACCCCGCAGGTTAAAACTATTCGAATAGCCTCGTCCTAGGTTATGGACACGCTTGGTTATTTCCAAAGAACTAGACTACAACCTTTTAAAAACTTAAACTTGACATGGGTGGTATGAAGGGTACTTCATGCTATTGTTGTGGTGACTATGGGTTAGTCACTTCTAGGTTGGTGTTGTTCTCTATCTATGTTATTATTGTCTCTCTTTATTTGAACACT
This sequence comes from Ampelocalamus luodianensis, assembly GCA_036346255.1. Classification (NCBI taxonomy): domain Eukaryota; kingdom Viridiplantae; phylum Streptophyta; class Magnoliopsida; order Poales; family Poaceae; genus Ampelocalamus; species Ampelocalamus luodianensis. The sequence continues at coordinate 11,256,867 of CM070640.1, read as the reverse complement.
AAAAGTTAATTGCAAACTTGCTTTGAATCTATTACCTTATTGCAAATGAAAACTTGCTTTATGTGAAAATAAGTCCAAAGCCTCATCCACTTAAATAAAGCTTGCATGTAGTTAATTATAGTTCTGTTATCTCACACGTCAGTCTTGCAGTACAAAACAAGTTTTGTACTCATCCGCTTGCTTAATATTAATTGTTGCAGAGGAAGAAGGTGAGCCCCAAGGGCCTCACTTTTGTGAGTCGTGTTCTTGCGCTGTTTGGGACGATTAGCTTGGCGGTCCGGTTGGTTGCCTTGTGGGTAAAGGCACACCGATTGGCTTTTGTTTATCGCCATCTTATGGCCATTTTGCTTCATTGTGTATTTACTTATCTTTATGAATTTTGGCCGTCACCTCTCTTTGTAATAACTCTCTTTATATTATCTATGTCTTTCGCTTGTTGCTTTTGCTTCGCTCTATGTGTATGAATGGAATTGATGCATGATTTTGTAGCGGGTGTGTATACTGCATTTCGGAAGTATACATATCTCGAGGCTTGGTTTATTTGATTTGTCTTGTTAGGACCAAGTGGATGGTTAAGCAGACAAGCCGAATAAACCGGGTCCTCACAAAGTTGGTATCGAGCCATTCCACCGTAGTAACCCAAGCTTGATCCTCCCTAGGATATTTTGAAAACTTTATTTTCAAAGTATCAAATGATTTATGAAAGCTTAAGTAAGTTCTCGGGTTTTACTCCTTACCTATCTTAGCTTTCTATCTCATCTTGATCTAATTTGAGTTTTAAAAGCGTTTTCCCTTTCCTTCTCTCAAAAGATAGTCATTATCGATTAATTGGGTTTTGGGACCAATGAGCTTGGCAAATTGAAATGTTAGCCGCCTCTACAAGGTTTTGAAGCTTCCGGTTGAAGATTTCAATTAGGAGGCTTGGATGCGAAATCTGACAGCGATCATTCAATTTCCTGACAGCAGGCTCAAAGGTTCTAACCAGGTAGGAAATAAGAAATTAACCAAGTAAAACTTGTGGGAATAAAAGGGTAAGATGTGATACTAGTTAGCTAAGTATCTAACGTTATTTTTATCGCCTTAACCTTGTTCTTGAGTAGTGTTAGGCTGGTTGTAGTGTGCTGAAATTTTTATCTTCTCACACTATTACTCGCTCATTCAATACGGGTTAATGGCATTGAGAAGTTGAGCTTGGTTTGGAGTTTCCTTGCTGTTTTGGAGTTTCTTTGGAAACATTTAAAGTTGTTACTTGTTTTTTTGGCTTTCGGTTAGGGTGATGTCTCATTCCCTAATCGTTAGCTTTCGCTTTCATGAACTTCTAATGTTAGTGCTTTGGTTTCTAACCTAAGTTTCTTAAAGCGAGATGGTGGAGGTACTCGTGGCGGCCGTGGTCGCGACTGGTTTAGATGAGGAGCTTCGCCTCCTCCGACCATGGTGAGGTCCTTCTTGGATCGAGCGCAACTGCTCGGAGGACGAGAGGTCTGCTGGATGTTATTGCGCGCAACACCTCCGCCCTTGCCGGTGCCTCGGATCTGGCAAGGGGTGGACCTCGATCTCGTGGGGCCTTGCGAGTTTCTTCGCACTCCACCCCCACGTTTTCCAGATCGAGGACCCTTTGGACGCAGATGACCGGCTGCGTCGTTGAGCGTAAGCTCGACGTTGCTCGCTGCTGGACCAGACAGGGCACTCTTTGCCTCCCATCGCCTTGAGGGCACTCTCTCGTGGGAGAACTTCTTGGCCATGCAGCCGCCGCCACATTGTCTCTTGGGATGAGTTCGGACGGCGTTCCGTCGAGCTCACATCCTGCCCGCTTGATGAAGTCAAGAAGAAGGAGTTTCTCGCGCTCAAGCAAGGGCGTAAGTCGGTGATGGAGTACCAGCGAGTTCAACCACTTGGCTCGTTATGCTCCATCCGAGGTGGCCACCGATGAGTCCAAGCAGAGAAGTTCATGGAGGGTCTGTGCGAGGAGCCGCAAGACAAGCTCTCCATTGTGGACTTTGTTGACTTCCGTGCCTTGGTGGACAAGGCCATTGTTGCCGAGCACAAGGCGAAGGCGCTGGCGAATCCCGCAGCGCAAGTGGGAGGCCCAATGTCCGCACAGCCGGCCTCTCGTCCTCGTGTCGGGCCTTCCCGAGGCCCGCTCGGTGGCTTCACTACCACCGAGGCCGCCACGGACCGCTCGCCCTCCGCAGCCGTGCCCCGATCCACGTGCGCCGCGAACCAGCAGGTGGCCCCGCAATCCGGCCGCCGGGTCACTTGCTTTGTGCAACCGAAGGGGGCATTATGCCAATACTTGCCCTAACAGATCGAGCGCCCTCGTCCTAATGGAGGACGCGGCGGGGAGGTGGTTCTTCTCGTGATCGAAGGTTGTCCCCGCTACCCAAGGCGTGGGTAGTGGCGCGTCAACCTCATCTCCGCGGAGGAGGCACAGAGGCACCGACGTCGTGTTGGGTACCCTTTCGGTTAACTCTTTCCCGCTCTGCTTTGTTTGATTCAGCGCATCTCATTCTTTTGTTTCGAGTCTTTTCTCTGCTGTGGAGGTCTTCTTTTACTCCATTGTTGGTCCTGCTGCTCATTCGCTCTCCCGGTTCGGAGTTGAGAGCTGAATCTGAGTGTAGGGATGTCCTGTTGAGATAGAAGGGTAGGATTCTTGGCAAACCTTATCCTCCTTCGATCGGCGAGCTTAGATGTAATCCTAGGCATGGATTGGTTGTCTCAAAGACATGGGACAAATTGATTGCGCTAGGAGGCTCATCTACCTCACCATCCTTACGCGGCGGTGCTCGCCAGAAGGCTGCAGGATCCGCATCTCTTCGCGCGGCGAAGCCACTCTAGATATTAGTGAAGTCCCGGTGGTATGTGACTTTGTTGATGTCTTCCCGACGACCTTCCAGGATGCCACCAGATTCGAGACCTCGAGTTTGTCATTGAGTTGGTTCCTGCATCGCCCGATTTCAAAGAGGCCTTACTGATGGACCCAATTGAGTTGGTGGAGTTGAAGAAGCAACGGGTGAGCTTCAAGAGAAGGGTTTCATCCGCCCTAGCTCGTCTCCTTGGGGATGCTCAGCAATCTTTGTCCCAAAAGGACAAGACGCTGCGCATGTGCGTTGATTACCGCCCACTTAATGAAGTAACGGTAAAGAACAAGTACCCTTTGCCCGTATCGATGACCTCTTCGATCAATTAACTGGAGCTCGCGTTTTCTCAAGATTGATCGAGAGTGGGATATCATCGAGTTCGGATTCGACTGAGGATATTCCAAGACGGCTTTTTCTACTCGTTATGGCTTGTGCGAGTATACCGTCATGTCATTCGCTTAACCAATGCTCCACCTTGTTCATGAACCTCATGAATTCGGTGTTCATGGAGTATTTGGATAGGTTCGTTGTGGTCTTCATCGATGATATCCTTATCTACTCCAAGAGCGATGAAGAACACACCGAGCATTTGAGGCTTGTGTTGGGCAAGCTTCGTGAGCACCAACTGTATGCGAAGTTCAGCAAGTGTGCGTTCTGGTTGAAGGAAGTAGCCTTCTTAGGCCATATTCTTTCGGCACGAGGCGTAGCTGTGGATCCTAGCAAGATCAGCGATGTGCTTTCCTGGAGTCAGCCCACTTCGGTCACCGAAGTTCGGAGTTTTCTTGGTTTAGCGGGATATTATCGTCGCTTTATCGAGAACTTCTCCAAGATAGCGGCCGGCGACGGAGTTGCTCAAGAAGGACAAGAAGTTCTCGTGGTCCGCTGATTGCGAGGAAAGTTTCCAAGCGCTTAAGAAGCGATTGACCACCGCTCCCGTTCTTGTTCTCCCCGATGTCCGTCGAAGCTTCGATATCTTTTGTGACGCTTCTCGTCGAGGCCTCGGTTGTGTCCTTATGCAAGAAGGCAAGGTAGTGGCCTATGCATCAAGGCAATTGAGACCTCATGAACTCAACTATCCTACCCATGACTTGGAGTTGGCCGCTGTGATCCATGCACTTAAGATTTGGCGACATTACCTAATCGGTAATCGTTGTGAAGTGTATTCGGATCACAAAAGCTTAAAGTATTTGTTCACCCAACCAGATCTGAACCTCAGGCAAAGGAGATGGTTGGAGTTGATCAAGGACTATGACATGGGTATTCACTACCATCCGGGCAAGGCTAATGTCGTTGCGGATGCGCTTAGTCGCAAAGCGCATTGCAATGCATTGTTGCTTCAGGAGCATCAGCCCCCTCTTCTAGAGGAGTTTCAGCGTCTCAACCTGGGTTTGGTTGAGCATGGTTCCCTCGCTGCCTTGGTTGTACAGCCAACCTTGGTGGATCGGATCAGGTCTGCTCAGCAGTCAGATGTTGGGGTAAACCGCATCAAGGAAAATGTCAAGAACGGAACAGCCAAGTGCTTCTCCGTAGATGAGCTTGGTGTCTTGAGGTTCGGCAACGCCGTGGTTCCAAAGGACATAGAGTTGCGGAATTTGATCCTCCGCGGCCCACGATTCTCGTTATCCATTCATCCCGGGCCACGAAGATGTACCAGGATCTTCGCCAGAGATTTTGGTGGACCCGAATGAAGAGGGAGATCGCGAGGTTCGTTGCCGAGTGCGACGTGTGTCGTCGTGTCAAGGCCGAGCATCAGCGTCCAGCTGGATTGCTTCAGCCCTTGCCCATTCCGGAGTGGAAGTGGGATTCGGTCGGGATGGATTTTATCACCGCCTACCAAGGTCACCGAGGGCAATGATGCCATTTGGGTCATCATTGACCGGTTGACGAAAGTGGCACACTTTCTTCCAGTCAAGACCAAGATTCGCACGGTCACCTTGCGGAGCTCTATATCGCCAGGATCGTGAGCTTGCATGGGGTACCAAGACGATCGCTTCGATCGTGGTTCCATCTTCACTTCGATTCGGCATAGCTTGCAAGAAGCTATGGGAACTCGTCTTTCTTTCAAAGACGGCGTATCACCCCCAAACAGATGGTCAGACCGAGAGGGTCAACCAAGTATTAGAGGACATGCTCCGAGCTTGTGTCCTTTCCTATGGGAAGCATTGGGAGAAGTGCTTGCCATTTGCCGAGTTTTCTTACAACAACAGTTTCCAGGCCAGTCTCGGCATGGCACCATTTGAGGCCTTATATGGGAGAAAGTGTAGAACCCGTTGAACTGTCTCGAGACCGGTGAAAGACCTTTCTTTGGCCCGGACTCAATTAATGAGGCCGAGGGTCAAGTCCAGCTCATTCGTGACCGCTTGCGCACAGCTCAATCCAGGCAGAAGAGCTATGCGGATCGTCGTCGTCGTGAGTTGAGCTTTGAGCCCAATGACTTCGTTTATCTCAAGGTTTCTCCTCTGAAAGGTCACCAGCGTTTTGGTGTCAAGGGAAAGTTAGCTCCTCGATATGTCGGCCCCTACCGTATTATCGAGAAGAAGGGAGCTGTTGCCTACAAGTTGGAGTTACTCACTGCACTTGCGGGAGTACATGATGTGTTCCATGTGTCCCAGCTAAAGAAGTGCCTCCGTGTTCCAACAGAGGAAGCTCCGTTGGAAACTCTTGATGTCCAGGAAGATTTGACCTATCATGGCGTCTGTTCGCATACTCGAGGAAGCTGAACGAAGAACGAGGAATAAGACCATCAAGTTCCTTAAGGTTCAGTGGTCAAACCATTCCGAGGATGAGGCTACTTGGGAGCGAGAAGATCGCCTCCGTGCAGACTACCCCTCCTTCTTTTCCGAGTGAACCAAATCTCGGGACGAGATTTTTGTAAGGGGGGGAGGTTTGTAACATCCCCATTTTCAACTTGTGTTTCAAATGTAAGAAAATGGGTAGAAATTAAAACTTTTTCTTACATCATGTATTTCCTGTATGTACTAAACAATTATTGTACAAGAGTATGGAAATACAAAGTCACAAGTCTGTTGATCCAAATCTTGATCCTCCAAAAACAATCTTGTCCAATCTTGTGATCCTTCTCGGGGAATATTTGCCCTAAGTTCTTGGGATGGTTGGTGACCCTCCAAAAATTTCACAATTTTTTTTTAGAAATTGTTCGAATATTTTTAAGGGTCAATCAAACTTGTTTGACTTGTAGTCAAACCCTAGCTCAAAGCATTGTATAATTTACGGAGAAAAGTGCTCAAGATAAAACCTCTGGAAATTTTATACAAGGTCCATCTCAAGGTTAGCAAGCCACTGTCAAAATTTCATAAAATTTGGAGCTAGTTCTATCTCTTAAGACCCCTTCAAAATCTCAATTCAAATTAAAACTCTAAACCTGGTCCGAGTCAGACTTGGACTCAGACCTCCAGGTCTTAGTCGCACCGAGCCGCTTGAGCCGTGTCGGGCTCGGGCATTTGTGCACAGGTGGTCTGGGCTGTTGGATTTTAGATCCAACGCTCAAAGACCTCCTCGGGTCTTTGTAAAGGACCTCCCATCCGCACGACCTCCTCAGATTCTTTTACAAAGACAACCCTCGAGGGCCTCCCCCAGGACCTCCTTTGCACCTTTTGCAAAGACCACCCTGGGCGACCTCCTCGGACCTCCACGACCACCCCTAGCGCTTGGGTGATCTTGAGCCGTCCATCTTGAGATCTGTGGCTCAGACCTCCCCTAAGTGTTAGGACCTCTAATACTTAGCCCAAAATCTGGGCCCTTGGATTTCAATCCAACAGCTCACGACCTCCCTGGTGGAGCTCAGTACGATTTAGCCGTTGAGTTCATTTGACCGCCTTCCTATTTCTCTCACCGTCGGGTGGGCACAGGCATTATCAATTTTTGTGCATGGCAAGAGAGAGCGAAGCCTTGTCAATTCTAAGGTGACAAGCGGCTATGTCTTGCCAACATTAAATGTCTGCAAAGACCTTTGCTCAAAAGTCTCACGACAACCTACTCCCATCATGTCATGTGTACTTTGGCTCAGTGCACCGGCTGTCTTTGCCATTTTTCCCACCAGCTATATTTGAAGCCCAAGCTTGCTATCTAAGTTTCTTTAGACACTCCTTTTCAACCCTAGCTCCTTTCTCTGCTCTTGTGCTCAAAACACCCGAAAGCCTCTGCCACCATTGCTGAACTTTGGAGCTCTCCGGCGACCTCCGAGCTCCAGTGGTTCAATATTGCAGTTGTTGGCTGTCTTTTGTTCTCTTGGTCACCTCCAAATCTCCCTAATTTGCTTTGTTTAAACCTTCACAGAGGTTGACAAAGTAGGAGCCTGTTGTTCGTGGCCGGGAGCTTCGTCTTCTTCACCTCCGGCGACCTCCACCGTCACCGGAGCTCCTGCGACCATTCTTGGGCCTCCTTCGTTCCCTGGTAAGTACCTTAGTGTTGAAGCCCGGTCGTTTTGAACCTCAGTAGCTTTTCGTCTTGCTGTATTTAGCCTCCTTCGGTCATCTCCGGCTAGCCGCCGGTAGGGTGCGCTTTAGCCCTAGCTGTTGGCACCTTTAGGTTCTCCTCCCTATTTGGGACTCATCCGTGTTCTTGGTTCCCGCCGACGAGGTCCACGTCGCCGGCGGCAAGTCGTGGAACACGCCGGTTTTGTCACCAAAACCTCCGTTTCTCATGTTCCTCGGACAACTTTAATGCTCAAATCATTGCTTATCATTTGGTGCGTTAATGGTGTCTTAATCTGTCGTGGAGTCACCGACGTGGGCCATGGGTTTAGAATTAAAGTTTGGAAATCATTAAGTGTCCCTTTTAGTTTCATTTATTGTCAATCATCCGGAGCATTTAATTTGTCTTAACCGCCTTTTGTCGTTGTCCGGAGGTCTGCGCCATTAAAACCACTCCAGGACCTCCCGCCAAATCCTCGGCGTTAAGACCTCCGTGGGTTAAATCCCACCGCTAGGATCACCCTCCTCCTTGGGGTCCTTTTGCAAAAGACCTCCTTGAGGTCCTCTGTGCGAAAAGGTCACCCCGGCCGCTTTTGTCAAACCGCCTCTCTGACCTCCTTGGGGTCCTCTTTGCAAAAAGCCCTTCCTTAGTCGTTTTGAAAAACCACCCCGAGCCACCCCACCAAGGTCCTCTTGTGCAAAAGACCACCCTCGGTCATTTGTAAAGGGAACCTTCAAAACTACGTTTAGGGTCCTCTTTCCAAAAAGACCACCTCTGGCCCTTTGTGAAGAAGTCGTAGGACCTCCCCGCGAAGATCATGGCCATCCATGACCTCCTCGGTGAAATCCTAGCCGTCCCGACCTCCTCGCCGTCTTAGCCGCTCAGACCTCCCACCGGAGATCGTGACCGTCTAGGACCTCCTGCCGACTCCGGACCGTTAGATTTAAATCTAACGGGCTGACCTCCTGTAGATCTCAACCGTCCAGGACCTCCTATGGGAGATCTGAGCCGTTAAGATCTCGTCTGATCAATCGTTGACCTTTAGACCTCCCCTAGTGCTCGGGACCGCCAGATCTTGATCTGACGGTCACGACCTCTGTTAGGCGCGAGGACCTCCTTTGCGTCGCTTGTGTCGTGCACTGGTCGTAGCCATTGGATTCAAGATCTACGGCTTAGACCTCCTCGCTAGATCTTGCCGTCTAGGACCTCCTCGTTAGATTCAGACCATCAAGTCTAGATCTAACGGCTAAGACCTCCCCTTGGCGCGATGAGGTCTTTGCGCCCAGGTGCTCGTGCGGGTTTTAGCATCAGAGCTCGTGAGCCGTGCGATCTTTGATCAACGGCCCACGACCTCCCGCTTTGTTGGTTTTCAGTTTAGTCCCGAGAGCTTTTAATTGCACATATTAATTGGTTTAAACTTCAAAATTTCATATCTTTTTCTCTGTAGCTCTAAATTTAACAAACTAAAGTTCTATAAATGCATCTGTTAAAGTACTTTAGCTTAATATAGGTTTTGCAAAGAGTCTTTAATACTGAAATTAATCATGTCTTAGATTTAAAACTTAGAAAAATCATAACTAAATCATTTTAACTCCAAATGACCTGAAATTTTATATGGGTTACCACTATACCAGTAGGTAGCTACCATAAAAGTTTAAGCTTCAAAATCTTTCTAGAAAATATTTTTGCTACAGTGCTAATTATGGCCGAAATTAGGTTTTTAGAGAATATCTTTTGCACCACAAATCCAAATTAAGTTTTTCCAGTTTCTATGTCTAGGTATGTTCGTATTTTACCTTGTGTATAAATTTCGTCACGTTTGGATAAGTTTTGCTTGCTCTTTTGTTTAAGTGTTGCTCGTCTTATTGGTTGTTCTCGCTTCTTTTTGCTTTTCGCTTAGGATTCGACATTTGCGGTAACCTTGAGAACGACCCTCCGCAACAAATTGAGCAACAGCAAGCAGGCAAGCAGTTTGATCAATTCCCATTTGATCCCATTACTTTTAAAGTCTAATATTTTGTTTAACTTCTATGTATGCATTGCTATTTTGTTGTTAAATTGATTAGTTAGACCTCTAGTTGCATAATCTGTAGGTAAATGGTTATCCTCTACTACCTGAGCCTAGGTTATTTGCTGTGATTAGAGTTCGTTGGATGAGCTCTTGTCACTTAGTAGATTACGAATACACATTGCTTAGCCATGCCTAGATATCGGTAGTATTGGGCGATCATCGACTTAGTCGGTGATCTTGATCACACAAATGCTATTATTATTCCATTATGTCCAACCCTTGTGTTTTACCATTTTGCAAATCAAAAACTGAAAACAAAAATTATATCTTGGCTTGGGCACAATGGTATGTTGGGTGATCTGTTGGGTGTGACTGGAATGGTGCCTAAGTCCCTAAGGACCGAGTTACTTGTGCCATTGATCCAAGCAATTATTGCGTGCTAACCACACGAGGGGGATATGGAACCTCTCTTGACTAAGTACTTTGGGAGGTGTTAATTATGAGCTGGTCGGTGGGTGTGTTCCTGTGTGTGTGTGTTTGTGGTGTTGGAGGAGCATTAGCGACCGGTTAGGCTGTTTAATGTGTCTTTCTCCGTGGGTTGCGGCTCTTAATTAGCATCGTCCATTGGAAAGCGTCTTGTTAGACTTAGCCATGCCCGCATACCAAAGGAAGTGTGCTAACCGTGGTGGTGGAAAGGCGGTCTATCGTGTGGGTACATTGGTACACCCTGCGCAGGTTAAAACTATTCGAATAGCCTCGTCCTAGGTTATGGACACGCTTGGTTATTTCCGCAAGAACTAGACTACAACCTTTTAAAAACTTAAACTTGACATGGGTGGTATGAAGGGTACTTCATGCTATTGTTGTGGTGACTATGGGTTAGTCACTTCTAGGTTGGTGTTGTTCTCTATCTATGTTATTATTGTCTCTCTTTATTTGAACACTAAAAGTTAATTGCAAACTTGCTTTGAATCTATTACCTTATTGCAAATGAAAACTTGCTTTATCTTTGAAAATAAGTCCAAAGCCTCATCCACTTAAATAAAGCTTGCATGTAGTTAATTATAGTTCTGTTATCTCACACGTCAGGTCTTGCAGTACAAAAACAAGTTTTGTACTCATCCGCTTTGCTTAATATTAATTGTTGCAGAGGAAGAAGGTGAGCCCCAAGGGCCTCACTTTTGTGAGTCAGTGTTGTGCGCTGCTTGGGACGATTAGCTTGGCGGTCCTGGTTGGTTGCCTTGTGGGTAAAGGCACACCGATTGGCTTTTGTTTATCGCCATCTTATGGCCATTTTGCTTCATTGTGTATTTACTTATCTTTATGAATTTTGGCAGGTCACCTCTCTTTTGTAATAACTCTCTTTATATTATCTATGTCTTTCGATTGTTGCTTTTGCTTGCTCTATGTGTATGAATGGAATTGATGCATGATTTTGTAGCGGTGTGTATATCTGCATTTAGGAAGTATACATATCTCGAGGCTTGGTTTATTTGATTTGTCTTGTTAGGACCAAGTGGATGGTTAAACAAGACAAGCCGAATAAACCGGGTCCTCACAAAGTTGGTATCGAGCCATTCCGACCGTAGTAACCCAAGCTTGATCCTCCTAGGATATTTTGAAAACTTTATTTTCAAAGTATCAAATGATTTATGAAAGCTTAAGTAAGTTCTCGGGTTTTACTCCTTACCTATCTTAGCTTTCTATCTCATCTTGATCTAATTTGAGTTTTAAAAGTGTTTTCCCCTTTCCTTCTCTCAAAAGATAGTCATTATCGATTAATTGGGTTTTGGGACCAATGAGCTTGGCAAATTGAAATGTTAGCCGCCCTCTACAAGGTTTTGAAGCTTCCGGTTGAAGATTTCAATTAGGAGGCTTGGATGCAAATCTGGACAGCGATCATTCAATTTCGGACAGCAGGCTCAAAGGTTCTAACTGGTAGGAAATAAGAAATTAACCAAGTAAAACTTGTGGGAATAAAAGGGTAAGATGTGATACTAGTTAGCTAAGTATCTAACGTTATTTTTATCGCCTTAACCTTGTTCTTGAGTAGTGTTAGGCTGGTTGTAGTGTGCTGAAATTTTTATCTTCTCACACTATTACTCGTTCATTCAATACGGGTTAATGGCATTGAGAAGTTGAGCTTGGTTTGGAGTTTCCTTGCTGTTTTGGAGTTTCTTTGGAAACATTTAAAGTTGTTACTTGCTGTTTTTGGCTTTCGGTTAGGGTGATGTCTCATTCCCCTAATCGTTAGCTTTTCGCTTTCATGAACTTCTAATGTTAGTGCTTTGGTTTCTAACCTAAGTTTCTTAAAGCAGGATGGCTGGAGGTACTCGTAGCGGCCGTGGTCAGCAGCCTGGTTTAGATGAGGAGCTTCCGCCTCCTCCGACCATGGCTGAGGTCCTTCTTCAGATCGAGCGCAACCGTTCAGAGGACAGGAGGGTCCTGCTGGATGTTATTGCGCGCAACACCTCCGCCCTTGCCGGTGCCTCAGGATCTGGGCAAGGGGGTGGACCTCAGTCTCGTGGGGGCCTTGCTGAGTTTCTTCGCACCCAGCCCCCCACGTTTTCCGGATCGAGGACCCTTTGGGCGCAGATGGCTGCTGCGTCGAAGTTGAGCGTAAGCTCGGCGTTGCTCGATGCTGGACCGGGCGGGGCACTCTTTGCCTCCCATCGCCTTGAGGGCAGCACTCTCGGTGGGAGAACTTCTTGGCCATGCAGCCCGCCGCCACATTGTCTCTTGGGATGAGTTCGGACGGCGTTCCGTCGAGCTCACATCCTGCCGCTTGATGAAGTGAAGAAGAAGGAGTTTCGCGCTCAAGCAAGGCGTAAGTCGGTGATGGAGTACCATGCGAGTTCAACCACTTGGCTCGTTATGCTCCATCCGAGGTGGCCACCGATGAGTCCAAGCGGGAGAAGTTCATGGAGGGTCATGCGAGGAGCCGCAAGACAAGCTCTCCATTGTGGACTTTGTTGACTTCCGGCCTTGGTGGACAAGGCCATTGTTGCTTGAGCACAAGGCGGCGGCGCTGGCGAATCCATAGCGCAAGTGGGAGGCCCAGCGGTCTGCACAGGCCGGCCTCTCTCGTCCTCGTGTCGGGCCTTCCCCAGGGGCCCGTTCAGTGGCTTCACTACCACCGAGGCCGCCAGCACCAGTTCCTCGCCCTCCGCAGGCCGTGCCCCAGTCACGTGCGCTGCGAACCAGCAGGTGGCCCCGCAATCCGGCCGCCGGTCACTTGCTTTTCGTGCAACCGAAGGGCATTATGCCAATACTTGCCCTAACAGATCGAGCGGCCTCGTCCCAATGGAGGACGCGCGGGGAGGTGGTTCTTCTCAGGATCAGAAGGTTGTCCCCGCTACCCAAGGCGTGGGTAGTGGCCGCGTCAACCTCATCTCCGCGGAGGAGGCACAGGAGGCACCCGACGTCGTGTTGGGTACCCTTTGGTTAACTCTTTCCACGCTACTGCTTTTGTTTGATTCAGCGCATCTCATTCTTTTGTTTCGAGTCTTTTCTTTGCTGTGGGAGGTCTTCTTTTACTCCATTGTTGGTCCCGCTGCTCATTCGCTCTCCGGTTCGGAGTTGAGAGCGAATCGAGTGTAGGGATGTCCTGTTGAGATAGAAGGGTAGGATTCTTGGCAAACCTTATCCTCCTTCGATCGGCGAGCTTAGATGTAATCCTAGGCATGGATTGGTTGTCTCAAAGACATGGGACAAATTGATTGCGCTAGGAGGCTCATCTACCTCACCGATCCTTACGGCGGCGAGTTAGTTCGCCGAAGGCTGCAGGATCCGCATCTCTTCGCGCTCGGCGAAGCCAGCTCTAGATATTAGTGAAGTCCCGGTGGTATGTGACTTTGTTGATGTCTTCCCGACGACCTTCCAGGATGCCACCATTCGAGACCTCGAGTTTGTCATTGAGTTGGTTCCTGCATCGCCCGATTTCAAAGAGGCCTTACGGATGGACCCAATTGAGTTGGTGGAGTTGAAGAAGCGGTGGGTGAGCTTCAAGAGAAGGGTTTCATCCGCCCTAGCTCGTCTCCTTGGGGATGCTCGGCAATCTTTGTCCCGAAAAGGACAAGGCGCTGCGCATGTAAAGCGTTGATTACCGCCCACTTAATGAAGTAACGGTAAAGAACAAGTACCCTTTGCCCCGTATCGATGACCTCTTCGATCAATTAACTAGAGCTCGCGTTTTCTCAAGATTGATTCGAGAGTGGGATATCATCGAGTTCGGATTCGACACGAGGATATTCGAAAGACGGCTTTTCTACTCGTTATGGCTTGTACGAGTATACCGTCATGTCATTCGGCTTAACCAATGCTCCACCTTGTTCATGAACCTCATGAATTCGGTGTTCATGGAGTATTTGGATAGGTTCGTTGTGGTCTTCATCGATGATATCCTTATCTACTCCAAGAGCGATGAAGAACACACCGAGCATTTGAGGCTTGTGTTGGGCAAGCTTCGTGAGCACCAATCGTATGCGAAGTTCAGCAAGTGTGCGTTACGTTGAAGGAAGTAGCCTTCTTAGGCCATATTCTTTCGCACGAGGCGTAGCCGTGGATCCTAGCAAGATCGCGATGTGCTTTCTCGAGTCACCCCACTTGGTCACCGAAGTTCGAAGTTTTCTTGGTTTAGCGGGATATTATCGTCGCTTTATCGAGAACTTCTCCAAGATAGCGAAGCCGATGACGGAGTTGCTCAAGAAGGACAAGAAGTTCTCGTGGTCCGCTGATTGCGAGGAAAGTTTCAAGCGCTTAAAGCGATTGACCACCGCTCCGTTCTTGTTCTCCCGATGTCCGTCGAAGCGATATCTTTTGTGACGCTTCGTCGAGGCCTCGGTTGTGTCCTTATGCAAGAAGGCAAGGTAGTGGCCTATGCATCAAGGCAATTGAGACCTCATGAACTCAACTATCCTACCCATGACTTGGAGTTGGCGTGTGATCCATGCACTTAAGATTTGGCGACATTACCTAATCGGTAATCGTTGTGAAGTGTATTCGGATCACAAAAGCTTAAAGTATTTGTTCACCCAACCAGATCTGAACCTCGGGCAAAGGAGATGGTTGGAGTTGATCAGGACTATGACATGGGTATTCACTACCATCCGGCAAGGCTAATGTCGTTGCGGATGCGCTTAGTCGCAAGCGCATTGCAATGCATTGTTGCTTCAGAGCATCAGCCCTCTTCTAGAGGAGTTTCAGTCTCAACACGGGTTTGGTTGAGCATGGTTCCTCGCCGCCTTGGTTGTACAACCAACCTTGGTGGATCGGATCAGTGCGCTCGGCGATCGGATGTTGGGGTAAACCGCATCAAGGAAAATGTCAAGAACGGAGCGACCAAGTGCTTCTCCGTAGATGAGCTTGGTGTCTTGAGGTTCGGCAACGCCTCGTGGTTCCAAAGGACATAGAGTTGCGAATTTGATCCTCCGCGAAGCCCACGATTCCCGTTATCCATTCATCCGGGGCCACGAAGATGTACCGGGATCTTCGCGAGATTTTGGTGGACCCGAATGAAGAGGGAGATCGCGAGGTTCGTTGTCGAGTGCGACGTGTGTCGTCGTGTCAAGGCCGAGCATCGGCGTCGGTGGATTGCTTCACCCTTGCCCATTCCGGAGTGGAAGTGGGATTCGGTCGGGATGGATTTTATCACCGCCTACCCAGTCACCGAGGGCAATGATGCCATTTGGGTCATCATTGACCGGTTGACGAAAGTGGCACACTTTCTTCCGATCAAGACCAAGATTCGTCGGTCACCTTGCGGAGCTCTATATCGCCGGATCGTGAGCTTGCATGGGGTGCCAAGACGATCGTTTCGATCGTGGTTCCATCTTCACTTCGATTCGGCATAGCTTGCAAGAAGCTATGGGAACTCGTCTTTCTTTCAAAGACAACAGATCACCCCAAACAGATGGTCGGGCCAGAGGGTCAACCAAGTATTAGAGGACATGCTCCGAGCTTGTGTCCTTTCCTATGGGAAGCATTGGGAGAAGTGCTTGCCATTTGCCGAGTTTTCTTACAACAACAGTTTCCAGGCCAGTCTCGGCATGGCACCATTTGAGGCCTTATATGGGAGAAAGTGTAGAACCCCGTTGAACTGGTCTGAGACCGGTGAAAGACCTTTCTTTGGCCCGGACTCAATTAATGAGGCCGAGGGTCAAGTCCAGCTCATTCGTGACCGCTTGCGCACAGCTCAATCCAGGCAGAAGAGCTATGCGGATCGTCGTCGTCGTGAGTTGAGCTTTGAGCCCAATGACTTCGTTTATCTCAAGGTTTCTCCTGCGAAAGGTCACGAGCGTTTTGGTGTCAAGGAAAGTTAGCTCCTCGATATGTCGGCCCCTACCGTATTATCGAGAAGAAGGAGCCGTTGCCTACAAGTTGGAGTTACCTGCTGCACTTGCGGGGGTACATGATGTGTTCCATGTGTCCCAGCTAAAGAAGTGCCTCCGTGTTCCAACAGAGGAAGCTCCGTTGGAAACTCTTGATGTCCAGGAAGATTTGACCTACCGCGAGCGTCCTGTTCGCATACTCGAGGAAGCTGAACGAAGAACGAGGAATAAGACCATCAAGTTCCTTAAGGTTCAGTGGTCAAACCATTCCGAGGATGAGGCTACTTGGGAGCGAGAAGATCGCCTCCGTGCAGACTACCCCTCCTTCTTTTCCGAGTGAACCAAATCTCGGGACGAGATTTTTGTAAGGGGGGGAGGTTTGTAACATCCCCATTTTCAACTTGTGTTTCAAATGTAAGAAAATGGGTAGAAATTAAAACTTTTTCTTACATCATGTATTTCCTGTATGTACTAAACAATTATTGTACAAGAGTATGGAAATACAAAGTCACAAGTCTGTTGATCCAAATCTTGATCCTCCAAAAACAATCTTGTCCAATCTTGTGATCCTTCTCGGGGAATATTTGCCCTAAGTTCTTGGGATGGTTGGTGACCCCTCTGAAAAATTTCACAATTTTTTTTTAGAAATTGTTCGAATATTTTTAAGGGTCAATCAAACTTGTTTGACTTGTAGTCAAACCCTAGCTCAAAGCATTGTATAATTTACGGAGAAAAGTGCTCAACATAAAACCTCTGGAAATTTTATACAAGGTCCATCTCAAGGTTAGCAAGCCATCACAAAATTTCATAAAATTTGGAGCTAGTTCTATCTCTTAAGACCCCTTCAAAATCTCAATTCAAATTAAAACTCTAAACCTGGTCCGAGTCAGACTTGGACTCAGACCTCCAGGTCTTAGTCGCACCGAGCCGCTTGAGCCGTGTCGGGCTCGGGCATTTGTGCACAGGTGGTCTGGGCTGTTGGATTTTAGATCCAACGCTCAAAGACCTCCTCGGGTCTTTGTAAAGGACCTCCCATCCGCATGCGACCTCCTCAGATTCTTTTACAAAGACAACCTCGAGGGCCTCCCCAGACCTCCTTTGCACCTTTTGCAAAGACCACCTTGGGCGACCTCCTCGGACCTCCACGACCACCCCTAGCGCTTGGGTGATCTTGAGCCGTCCATCTTGAGATCTGTGGCTCAGACCTCCCCTAAGTGTTAGGACCTCTAATACTTAGCCCAAAATGGGCCTTGGTTTCAATCCAACGACTCACGACCTCCCGGTGGAGCTCGTGATTTAGCCGTTGAGTTCATTTGACCAGTCTTCCTATTTCTCTCACCATCGGGTGGGCCAGGCATTATCAATTTTGTGCATGGCGGTAGAGAGCGATGCCTTGTCAATTCTAAGGTGACAAGCGGCTATGTCTTGCCAACATTAAATGTCAGCAGCACCTTTTGCTCAAAAGTCTCACGACAACCTACTCCCATCATGTCATGTGTACTTTGGCTCGGTCTGCATTGTCTTTGCCATTTTCCCACCAGCTATATTTGAAGCCCAAGCTTGCTATCTAAGTTTCTTTAGACACTCCTTTTCAACCTAGCTCCTTTCTCTGCTCTTGTGCTCAAAACACCAAAGCCTCTGCCACCATTGTTGAACTTTGGAGCTCTCCGCGACCTCAGAGCTCCAGTGGTTCAATATTGCGATTGTTGGCTGTCTTTTGTTCTCTTGGTCACCTCCAAATCTCCCTAATTTGCTTTGTTTAAACCTTCACGAGGTTGACAAAGTAGGAGCTCGTTGTTCGTGGCGGAGCCGTCTTCTTCACCTCCGCGACCTCCACCGTCACCGGAGCTCTGCGACCATTCTTGGGCCTCCTTCGTTCCTCGGTAAGTACCTTAGTGTTGAAGCCGGTCGTTTTGAACCTCGGTAGCTTTTCGTCTTGCTGTATTTAGCCTCCTTCGGTCATCTCCGGCTAGCCGCCGGTAGGGTGCGCTTTAGCCCTAGCTGTTGGCACCTTTAGGTTCTCCTCCCTATTTGGGACTCATCCGTGTTCTTGGTTCCCGCCGACGAGGTCCACGTCGCCGGCGGCAAGCTGTGGAACACGCTCGGGTTTTGTCAGCCAAAACCTCCGTTTTAAATCATGTTCCTCGGACAACTTTAATGCTCAAATCATTGCTTATCATTTGGTGCGTTAATGGTGTCTTAATCATGTCGTGGAGTCAGCGACGTGTGGGCCATGGGTTTAGAATTAAAGTTTGGAAATCATTAAGTGTCCTTTTAGTTTCATTTATTGTCAATCATCCGAGCATTTAATTTGTCTTAACCGCCTTTTGTCGTTGTCCGGAGGTCTGCGCCATTAAAACCACTCCGGGACCTCCCGCCAAATCCTCGGCCGTTAAGACCTCCGTGGGTTAAATCCCACCGCTAGGATCACCCTCCTCCTTGGGGTCCTTTTGCAAAAGACCTCCTTGAGGTCCTCTGTGCGAAAGGTCACCCCGTCGTTTTGTCAAACCGCCTCTCGGACCTCCTTGGGGTCCTCTTTGCAAAAAGCCCTTCCTTAGTCGTTTTGAAAAACCACCCCGAGCCACCCCACCAAGGTCCTCTTGTGCAAAGACCACCCCGGTCATTTGTAAAGGAACCTTCAAAACTACGTTTAGGGTCCTCTTTCCAAAAGACCACCTCGGCCCTTTGTGAAGAAGTCGTAGGACCTCCCGCGAAGATCATGGCCATCCATGACCTCCTCGGTGAAATCCTAGCCGTCCCGACCTCCTCGCCGTCTTAGCCGTTCGGGACCTCCCACCGAGATCGTGACCGTCTAGGACCTCCTCCCGACTACGGACCGTTAGATTTAAATCTAACGGGCTGACCTCCTCGGTAGATCTCAACCGTCCAGGACCTCCTATGGGAGATCTGAGCCGTTAAGATCTCGTCTGATCAATCGTTGACCTTTAGACCTCCCCTAGTGCTCGGGACCGCCAGATCTTGATCTGACGGTCACGACCTCTGTTAGGCGCGAGGACCTCCTTTGCGTCGCGTGTCGTGCGCACCGGTCGTAGCCATTGGATTCAAGATCTACGGCTTAGACCTCCTCGCTAGATCTTGCCGTCTAGGACCTCCTCGTTAGATTCAGACCATCAAGTCTAGATCTAACGGCTAAGACCTCCCCTTGGCGCGATGAGGTCTTTGCGCCCGGGTGCTCGTGCGGGTTTTAGCATCAGAGCTCGTGAGCCGTGCGATCTTTGATCAACGGCCCACGACCTCCCGATTTTGTTGGTTTTCAGTTTAGTCGAGAGCTTTTAATTGCACATATTAATTGGTTTAAACTTCAAAATTTCATATCTTTTCTCTGTAGCTCCAAATTTAACAAACTAAAGTTCTATAAATGCATCTCATAAAGTACTTTAGCTTAATATAGGTTTTGCATAGTCTTTAATACTGAAATTAATCATGTCTTAGATTTAAAACTTAGAAAAATCATAACTAAATCATTTTAACTCCAAATGACCTGAAATTTTATATGGGTTACCACTATACCAGTAGGTAGCTACCATAAAAGTTTAAGCTTCAAAATCTTTCTAGAAAATATTTTTGCTACAGTGCTAATTATGGCCGAAATTAGGTTTTTAGAGAATATCTTTTGCACCACAAATCCAAATTAAGTTTTTCCAGTTTCTATGTCTAGGTATGTTCGTATTTTACCTTGTGTATAAATTTCGTCACGTTTGGATAAGTTTTGCTTGCTCTTTTGTTTAAGTGTTGCTCGTCTTATTGGTTGTTCTCGCTTCTTTTGCTTTTAAGCTTAGGATTCGACATTTGCGTAACCACGAGAACGACCCTCCGCAACAAATTGAGCAACGACAAGCGAAGCAAGCAGATTTGATCAATTCCCATTTGATCCCATTACTTTTAAAGTCTAATATTTTGTTTAACTTCTATGTATGCATTGCTATTTTGTTGTTAAATTGATTAGTTAGACCTCTAGTTGCATAATCAGTAGGTAAATGGTTATCCTCTACTACAGAGCCTAGGTTATTTCTTTGTGATTAGAGTTCGTTGGATGAGCTCTTGTCACTTAGTAGATTACTGAATACACATTGCTTAGCCATGCCTAGATATCGGTAGTATTGGGCGATCATCGACTTAGTCGGTGATCTTGATCACACAAATGCTATTATTATTCCATTATGTCCAACCCTTGTGTTTTACCATTTTGCAAATCAAAACTGAAAACAAAAATTATATCTTGGCTTGGGCACAATGGTATGTTGGGTGATCTGTTGGGTGTGGTCGGAATGGTGCCTAAGTCCCTAAGGACCGAGTTACTTGTGCCATTGATCCAAGCAATTATGCGTGCTAACCACACGAGGGGATATGGAACCTCTCTTGACTAAGTACTTTGGGAGGTGTTAATTATGAGCTGGTCGGTGGGTGTGTTCTGTGTGTGTGTGTTTGTGGTGTTGGAGGAGCATTAGCGGACCGGTTAGGCTGTTTAATGTGTCTTTCTCCGTGGGTTGCGGCTCTTAATTAGCATCGTCCATTGGAAAGCGTCTTGTTAGACTTAGCCATGCACGCATACCAAAGGAAGTGTGCTAACCGTGGTGGTGGAAAGGCGGTCTATCGTGTGGGTACATTGGTACACCCTGCGAGTTAAAACTATTCGAATAGCCTCGTCCTAGGTTATGGACACGCTTGGTTATTTCCATAAGAACTAGACTACAACCTTTTAAAAACTTAAACTTGACATGGGTGGTATGAAGGGGTACTTCATGCTATTGTTGTGGTGACTATGGGTTAGTCACTTCTAGGTTGGTGTTGTTCTCTATCTATGTTATTATTGTCTCTCTTTTATTTGAACACTAAAAGTTAATTGCAAACTTGCTTTGAATCTATTACCTTATTGCAAATGAAAACTTGCTTTATGCTGAAAATAAGTCCAAAGCCTCATCCACTTAAATAAAGCTTGCATGTAGTTAATTATAGTTCTGTTATCTCACACGTCAGTCTTGCGAGTACAAAAACAAGTTTTGTACTCATCTGCTTTGCTTAATATTAATTGTTGCAGAGGAAGAAGGTGAGCCCCAAGGGCCTCACTTTTGTGAGTATGTGTTGCGCGCTGCTTGGGACGATTAGCTTGGCGGTTCGGTTGGTTGCCTTGTGGGTAAAGGCACACCGATTGGCTTTTGTTTATCGCCATCTTATGGCCATTTTTCTTGTGTATTTACTTATCTTTATGAATTTTGGCAGTCGGCCTCTCTTTTATAATAACTCTCTTTATATTATCTATGTCTTTCGATTGTTGCTTTTGCTTGGCTCTATGTGTATGAATGGAATTGATGCATGATTTTGTAGCGGGTGTGTATCTTGCATTTAGGAAGTATACATATCTCGAGGCTTGGTTTATTTGATTTGTACTGTTAGGACCAAGTGGATGGTTAAACAGTACAAGCCGAATAAACCGGGGTCCTCACATGTAGTTTCTAATGAACGTGAAGATTTCTGTTGTATAGGGCCATCCTAACGTATGCATCATACATGATCGACATGTGGGCTTGTTGAGTGTAATAACCCAGCTACAAAAGGGGAGAACGAGCCACTTTCGTGGGTGGATCTGCAAAGTAGCTGGTGTATGAGGCACTTGGGTGCAAACTTCTACAAGTAGTTCCACAACAAAGACTTGATGAACATGTTCAAGCGGTTGTGCAATCAGAACCAGAAGATAAAGTTCGATGCACTCTGAAAGATTCTGGATGAGCGGACAGGGGTGCACAAAAGGGAGATAGCAAAAAAGCCCACTATAAGCGCTGACTAGGACCCCAAGGAATTTCCACAGTTACCCATAGATGATATCTTGGTGTGACGAGAAAGACAAGAGCATAGGTGAAATACTTTTCGGACTACATTTAGCACGATCCTAAGGAGGAGTGGTCACTACTACACGACAAGGATGATACTCGATATGGTGTCATGATAACCAATCTAACCGAGGTGTACAATTGGATCATGCATGGCACCAGGTGCCTCCCTTTGGTTGCTATTATGGAGGCAATTCTTCACGGTACCACAAAGTACTTTGTTGACCGAAGCAACAACGTGTTACTCTCCATGGCAAATGACAGAGTACTGTACTACACTATGATCACCAAGTACATGGAGGAAAAGAACAAGATGGGTGAGATGCAGCAGGCATTCAAGATGGGCACAAGGGAGATTCGCTTTGAGATACTATGCAGGGAGAAAGGACGTCGCGGGACAAACCGCGAGTGGATCATCGACGAGTGCACGCTACGCCGCACTAGTTGCGTATGTACCTGCAACATGCCTCTTCTTCTGCATAGGCCATGCTACATGTCATAGCTACATGTTCGATGGTGGCGTAACATCCCGGTCAATACCTTTCCAAATATTTCACTAAGGAAGAGGTAATGCAGACCTGAAATGCAGAGATGTATGGTTACAGCGTGGTTGACCATTACACTAACCATCCTACCTGGGAGTAACTGATCTGGGCCGCTGACATTTCTAGGCTTAAGGGAAAGGTTGGTCAGAGGTAGGTACGACATATCCGGAACGACATGGACGAAGTAAAAGTGGGGCATCATACGAAGAAGTGCTCAATTTGTAGGGAGTCTAAGCATACCTTTAAGAAATGTTCTACGAGAAATGCACGGGAGGAAGGAGAGGTTGGCAGTCCAGACAGTGCCGAGGGGACCCATTCGACCAACTAACTCAATGCGGGCACCGTAGAGGTCGACATGGCGGACGTTGAGGTAGTAGGCACTGAAATGGTTTGTCTTGTCGAAATATGTTGTGCTGAATGTTTTGTAATGTTATTATGATTTGTCAAAAAAACTATGTGATGACGTTGTGCTGGAATATTTTATAATATCATTGTGATTTGTCGAAAAACTATATGATGACATTGTGTTGAAATATTTTGTAACATCTTTATAATTTGTCGAAAAACTATGTGATGATTTTTGCTTAAAAATATATTGTGCTAATATTGTTTCTTATTACTGTCCGATTCTATTTTTTATTATGTCGGGTGTCCAATTGTAATGTGTAACTTATCTTGTTTCTGAAACCACTACCATTGTCTCCCCAGTGCCGTTGGTGTTGGTAGTTTAGTTTGTTGGTGATGTGTGGCGGTTTGAACGCTGGAGTGGAGTGGTTGGAAATAAGCAGTCTAAAAATAATAATACAAAATTAATTAAAACAGTACTAAATTTTTCGGTTGAATTCTATACACAAAAAAAAAAACAGGACCCTGTCGCCAATTGAAACGGTGACAAGGCCCTGTTGCCGGTTCATTTGGAGACAGAGGCTTGTTAGGGCTGCTGTCGCAAGCTGTAATGGTGACAAAGAAATTTCATTTTGCAATTTTTTTAACTATTTATTTTTGTAATTTTTAATAAAATAATATTATTTTAAAAAAAGCTGGCTGATCTCCACCCCTAACTACGGCCTCTCTCGCACTCATCAAAGCCTCTAAGGCCGAAGCATTCCGAACAAAACCCAAGAGCAGGAGCAATAGATAGCCATGTCCGGCAAGAACACTGAGAGACACAAAACGTAGAGAGAAAATTTCGTCCTTTTTCCTATTGATCGAGCCGGTGAAGATCAGCAAGGATTCAAGAGAGGGAAGGAGCCAGAGGAATCAAGAGGAAGCCACGGCCATGGGGAGAGGTATTGTTCCTGTGCCAGTCATGGCTTCTTGCAAGATCGTCCAATTTTTCAATTTAAATGGCTTGAAAGATGTTAGATGGCGCATTCACGTTGCTCCTTCTAATGGCAGAGGATTCTCTTGACGCACCATAAAGCCAAGGGGAATTAGCTCTTAAAAAAGTTGATCTGTTCTTTCCAAAAGAGGCTCAGAAAAAAAAATTATTTGTTCCAATGACAAGGAAAATGTTCTCAAGGCCATGCATATCTTCATGCACTAGGTTTTTTTTTCCGGTTCGGAATGGATACTTACAAAGTTAAGCTTACACCTAAAATTATTCAATATCTATAATTTATAAAATATAAAAATCAAAGTATTCAAACCACACATCTAGTAAAAACCCAAAACATGAAGCTGAGAAATTACCCAATAGGAAAAGTATGGATCATTCTGCAGACCTGTCAAAGTTGTCCTCACGATTCCAAAGTCCATCTGGCAGGCCCCATAGACCTGCCTTTCTTCACTGTTTTCAGCTCAGGTTTTGGTCGGTCACACAAGATACGTCGGTCAGTCAACTCTGAACCCAAGGGAGGGGCAGAGAAAAAAAATCCACTTCCCATTCTCTCTCTAAAAGACTCGACAGTCGACACTAGGCTCTCTCTCTCTCTCTCTCTGTCGCACTCATCAAAGCCTCCAAGGCCGTTGCATTCCGAACAAAGCCCAAGAGCAGGAGCAATAGATAGCCATGGCCGGCAAGAACACCGAGAGGCCCAAATTCTAGAAAGAAAATTTATTCCTTTTTCCTATTGCTCGAGCCGGTGAAGGTCAGCAAGGATTCAAGAGAGGGAAGGAGCCAAAGGAATAAAGAGGAAGCCACGGCCATGGGGGAGAGGAGGTATTGTTCCTGTGCCAGCCACGGCTTCTTGCTGCTGCCGCCACTACTGTTCTTGTTCTTGTTTCTTGATGCGTCCATGGCCGCCACCACACCATCATCTCCTCGACTAGACAAGTCACAATTAGCAATCATGATGAATCTTTCAAGCATGGTGAATCCTATGGGTCCATCCCTCACCACCAAGTGGAACACAAGCGATTCAAATCCATGCCTATGGAGGGGAATCACTTGCTCTCTTCCTGATTCCAATTCTTTTTCGGTGGTGACTAACATCACTTTGTCTGGCTATGACATATCCAACTCCTCCATCTTTGCCTCCATATGCGCTCTTCACACGTTACAAGTTCTTGATCTCTCAAGAAATCCATTCAACAATTTGTTGGACCAATCCTTCTTCACCTCTTCTTGCTCCATGAATGAAGGATTGCGGTCACTCAATCTGAGCAGCAGCCACTTGGCTAGTTCGCTCGGCAATTTATCAGGTTTCCCTCGACTGGAGGTTCTCGATTTGTCCTTCAATTCATTTAGTGGAAACTTGAGCGCGGGATTGAGGTCTTTTCCCAAATTGAGAAGCTTGAACCTGAGTTCCAATAATTTCAAAGGTGATGTTCCTTCTAGTATGGTCTTCTCTTTGGAGGAGTTGGTGCTGTCTGGTAATCAATTCAGTGGCAGCATTCCAATAGGTTTATTCGTGTACGAAAATCTCACTATGTTGGATCTTAGTCAGAACAGTTTAACTGGTGATGTACCAGATGAGTTCCTAAAACTCCCCAAGCTCCAGACTTTGCTACTTTCAGGTAACAATCTGACAGGGCCAATACCAGGGACTTTGTCGATGGTCACAACATTGTCTCGCTTCGCAGGTAATCAGAACAATTTTAGTGGCTCGATTCCTAGCGGGATTACTAAGCATGTGAGGATTTTGGATTTGGGTTACAATGGTCTTAGTGGCGAGATCCCTCCTGATTTCTTCTTTGCTTCGAGTTCGGAGACCGTTGATCTCAGTATTAACATGCTTGAAGGGCCAATTCTAGGGAACTTCTCTCATAGTCTCTATCGCCTTCGACTTGGTGGGAACTCTCTCAATGGGAGTATCCCTGAGTCGATTGGGAATGCCTTGAACTTGTCTTATCTCGAGTTGGATGAAAATAAGTTGAGCGGGGGTATCCCTTCTCAACTTGGTGCATGTAAGAAGCTGGTCCTTCTGAATCTGGCATCAAATAGGTTGCAAGGTCCAGTGCCCAGGGAGATCAGCAATCTTAAGAATCTGGTAGTTCTCAGGCTACAGATGAACAATCTTAAGGGATCTATCCCAAGTACCATTTCAGACTTCGGAAACCTGTCCGTATTGAATCTTAGCCAGAACGCGTTCAATGGAGAGATACCAGCAGGACTCTTCCAGTTAACGAAGCTTACCAACATAGATATGCAAGGCAACGAGATCAGCGGCACAATTCCAAATTCAATCAGTTCACTGCCGTATTTGATCGAACTTAATCTGGGAAATAATTCTCTGACCGGTACCATCCCGAGAATGCCCACAAGCTTGAGGACAGCTCTGAATCTTAGTAACAATCATCTCGATGGTTCTATTCCTTCAGATATTGGCACTATAAGTGACTTAGAGATTCTTGATCTTTCATACAATGACTTGTCTGGTCAGATACCAACCTCACTCTCAAGCCTGCAAAGCTTGACACAGTTGGTGCTCTCTTATAATAACCTTTCTGGGTCCCTTCCTGCATTTAGTCCACATGTGGCGGTTAGTATCACTGGAAATCATCTTACAAATGGTATGGGAAACAACAATAACACCCCTACTAGTGGTAAGAGAGAGACGGACAGTGTTATCGTCTTTGTTGCTGCTGCTGGTGCTCTTGTTGTTGGATTATGCTTGCTTGCTGCTATTGTTATGGTCGCATTATCTAGCTCGGTCTGTTGCCTTCGGTTGATTTGGAAACAGATCAGGCCAACTTAAACCGCAAGGAATCGGACTCGTTTTTCGGAAACGCGTGAAGTAAATTGCGAATTGGTTGGATTCACCGATCGTTTTTCTCTCTCCGTAATGCTTACGGATCGAGTGGGGTTAGTGTATGTATTCGGACGGCTCGCCGTATAAAAGGCGAGTTGGATTTAGAGAGCCGAGTCTGTTGGTTCAAATCGAAGACGAACATAATAGAATCGTAGAACGCAAAAGCAAACGCAATAGAGCAAGAGAAAATCAGAAAAGTTGTTGTTGTTCCGACGGCATAAATTTTTATTGTATTTTTGTGTCCGCGTTCTAAGGTTCCATTATATTCATTTTCGGTTTGAGCCAACAATTGGTATCAGAGCCTGAGTTCTTGAACTGTATATCCAAGATCATGCCGCGTTCTCTAGGAAGTTGTGTCACCGGTGATGAAATGACGTCGGGTGCGATGGCGAAGGAGAATTTCGCCATCTCGCTGCATTATCCGATACTCACGAAGAATAATTATACAGTATGAGCAATCAAGATAATGGTGCACGTTGGTGGGTGTACGTTTTCGAGTCCGTTTATATTTATAGACACCGAATCGAATGTTAAGTCTTAGCCTGTATAAGGCACAGTTCAATCTTGTAATTTACGTGAGCAAGCAATAGTACAGAAGAAAACAAGGAAACGCTGCATTGCAGCACCCAAGTATCTCTGTTTCACGCGTAGAGTTCTGCCGAGAGCTTTTGCCGTGAGTTTCTTCTTCCGATTGGAATGGAAGACGTTTCTTCGGTTTGGGCCAACAGAGTCGATCGACCGCTGATCGAGCACGCAAGCACACGCGCATGGCCATGGCGTCGAGTGTGCTGTCGCCACTGATCCCGAGCTGCTTCCGCCGCCGGTGCTCTGCCTCTGCTTACGTTCCGACTACCCCGGACGAGGCGTACGATATACAGAAGCGGAAGCGGCGGCGGCGGCGATCTCCGGGAAAGGAGGCGTACGGGACCGAGAATCGGCGTTGGATCGCCGAGCAGAAGCGGCTGATCGCGAAGGCGAAGCGGTGGCCGAGGAACAGCCCCAGCAACGGCGCCATCGTCTTCGACGCCAGCCGCTAACGGGACCATGTCTCTTGATGAAGCGCTCGCTCATGAATTCGACAGGAAGCGGTTCTTCGAGGAGGCGATGTGGCTATCAGCCGTCCGAGGCCTCTTGAACAACCATGGCCACGGCGCCCCGGAGCCGGAGCCCGCCGCCGCCGTCGACAGCCGCCTCGTGACGGAGGAGGAGATACACCCCGGCCGTGGCACCGAGGACTATTACGCGAAACGCCGATAGTTCCTAGGAGTTTCCGGTTCGCGCTTCCAGAAGAAGGCGCCGCGGCCAGCTAGGAGCTCGGCGAGCTGAGCATGAAGGTCACCGTTCTTGATGGCTCGCCTCTGCGGCCGACGTACGTGGCGAACAGGATGCAATTCGAAATCCATTGTAATAACCATCCTAATGTTTTGCGGATGTAATCTCAGCTTCTTCTCCACGCGCATGGACGTACTCAGCCATTAATGGTGTGTTGCATGCCATTGTGATAACCAAGATGATGTTTTTCTTCGAACAGGGGAGGTCAAAACCCCTGTTTCCTCGATGGAAAACAGAGTAAAAACAGCAACGGAAATGCATGAGAATCGATGTGATTTCTCAACACAAGATGATGGCTGGTTGCACGGGAACGTGCATTTAGCTTGCTGGCCAAATTGATTTCGCTTGGTTGATGTATGAGATATCACAAGCATGCACGGTTCCAGCTGTGTGCCAATTGCACGAATTCCAAATGCGTGCGATCGTACAGTCGTGCATGCAATAATTAATGGCACAATGATACTAGTACGATATTTGCTCCATTAGACTGCGATTTTTGTTGTTGTTGACAGAATCACACTGCGAAATTATAGTATATATATTTGTACTTTTGGAGAGAATTACATTGTTATACATTCACGCCTAGGATGGACTAAATTAGAGAAGTGCGAAGATTCATATATTAAACCCTAGTAGCTAGGAATTATGAAACTAATCGGACGAGTTCCGTCTGCCACGTGGACAGATTCAGTTGTTGAAATCTTGCCGCGAACGGGTATTAATTCGCTTTTGCTAGTGCACATGCGCTGTTTTTTTTTTAAATCACAAGCAATTTGTTAGCCGTCGGATATGCGTCAAGATTCATGCGTCTGGTTGGGTTGTTGGGCTCGTTCGAATGAGCCTGTTAACTCACTCTCGCATCTTCTCCAATCCCCCACACACTCTCGATCCCTAATTCCCCGTTTAGCCTAGCTCTCCCCATCGCCATCCTCACCGACGCTCTCTCCAACGCCATCCTCCCCGTCTCTCTCCCCGTGCATGCTCCACCGCATCCATGCTCGTCCCCTGAGCCGATGCCACTCAGATCCGGCTAAATCTGAGCTCTTGTTGATGACCGACCATGCGGTGGTGGTGAGGGATGGCGGGAGGTGCGGCAGCTCGACCAGTGGCGCTCGGAGACAGCTACTAGAGATGCGGCGGTCGACCATGGAGGTCTTCGCCCTAGCGTCGTCCTCCCTGATGCTCTCCCTACGCTTTCTGTAAGTTTGTGTGATCCTGATCTGAAATTATGCTCGTTTATGGTTTGTTAGATATTTGTAGTTGATTTTCTGGGTTTGATTGGGTTCTAAAATCATGTGATTATGCCTCTCTGAAACCATCGATTTGTTGCCTTTGAACCATCTGCTGTAGTAGGCTTGTATCCGATTTGTTGATTTCATTCCACTAGCAGACACTGCAAGGTCTACATGCATTTACAGAATATCCAATGTTGAAATAGTTGGTATTGACAAGTTGTGTTTGTAGTGGTTGATAGAATATCCAAGGTCTAATCCTAAAATGTGTTTCTGTGCAGAATAAACTGCAAGGTCTCTGAACCATAATGTTATAATATCCTAGGTCTAATCCTAAAATATGTTTGATGTACAAATTTGTTAGGATGTGTTATAATTGCAGGACAATTATATTATTATTGCAGTGTTGACTGATATGAAATTTTCTAACATTATGTGTGCAATTTTTACGAAGTTTTGTCATTTTGTGCTAGTCAAAACACACCTTGTTGTTTGTTTGCTTTTGTGCTTTATCAATTGAAGGGTTAGTGACAATCGAGCATTTTTCTTCTTTTCCATGCTATGCAAGATGACCTAGTTCTACGGCCTTGCTTCTGACATGCAAGAGTTAGGTAATTTTTCATTCTTAGTCTTAATGTATATGAAAATAATGCTTTTATATTTATATATGATTATTTGCATTTCTTGTAGTTTCTAATATGACAGTTAACCATAGAATTATCATATGCATAGTGACATATAGATAAGCTAACCTATGTAAATAACCTGTGAGAATAAAAGTTGCAGACCTTTACACTAAACTTTCAGTTCCTTGCAATTTGCAATTGTAGTTCTTTGCCACTGCAATTTATCATTTATTGCTCTTTTATTTTTTTTCCTTTGAAATGGGTTGTAATCCTAACCTTTAGTATAATTCTCTTAGTATATTTTAATTATATATTTTTTTATCTCCTTGCAGTTTGTTTTTTGTTTTTATGTTTGGAATCACCTGGGTCTAAGCTTTTCTTTATTTCATAGAGATTTTTAATTCTTCATGTTTTGATATCTGTTTTATGTCAGGGTTCACTTAGGTCTAGATTTATATCCTTCATAGAAAGTTTTATCTGTTTCTGTGCTTTATAGGGGTTCACTAGGACTAAGTTTGTCTTTTGTCTAGTATAGAATTATTTTTTTTTGTCTTTTTGTTTCTGTATTATCTTATTCTCTTATCTCTATGAGTTAATGCCAGTGTCTATGTCACTATTGGGGTTCTCAAAGCCTGATTTTCCCCCCTTGGTTATACAAAAGTTATGTTACTGTAATTGTAGTGGTTTACCAAGGCTGATTTTATTTGTCGCTTGTATAGGAAAATGGCATGTTTGTTTTTTTTTTATCTTTATAATTTTGTTCACATTATTAGCTAATGCCTCTTTGCTCTGTTATTGTCCTCTCTTTTTAAATGCATGTTGCTATCCAAAGTGTGTCTAGTTTACACCTATTGTAATTGGTTAGGGCTAGGTTCTGACCTCTGCTTTTTATTAGCTAATGCTACCCTCCTCTGTTGTAATTGGTCTGGCAATTTATTTTAATTTAACAAATTGTCCTAGTTTAGATTTGTTTAATGTTTCTTTAGTAGCATTCCAGGCTCATGTTGGGCTGGGGTGTTACAGTTGGTATCAGAGCGGGCTGTAGGTCCGTGGTGAATGGATTAACAACTTAGATAACTTAATTTGCTAAAATTTTGTAACGGTTAACGAACTTAAAAACTTGACACACTGGTCCACAGTAGGATGGGAATGGGTCAAGCATTGCATTTACGTTTCCGTTATGTCGCATTGATCATTGCTGTTATGAATTGATTACGAAGGCTTATCACTTGATTATTATGATAGCTATATAACTATAGTTGTTGTTGAGAGGTTGAGGTCGTGGTTGTGGCCTTGGGTTTTACCAGGTTACACCACCGTTCGTAGTAAGGGATTAGCGAAGTGATTACCTCGAGTACCATAGCTACAGGTACTGTGGGTGAATACCTTTAGAAAAGTTGTTCAAAGTTGTTCTCTTCTTGAGTTTGATTTGGACTAATTCTGGGTATAGATGCGGATGGTGAAATTTGTTGAGATTTCACTTGGTCTCTATTTGTGTCTTGGGAGTTATGCCCTTCTTATTAGAACATCTAATTCATTTATTCGCTTGGTATTCGGGATGCTAAAAGTTTTCTGTTGCAAGTTCTTTATCTTGTGAAAGCTTGGGCTTTATGTATTTCATTTGGATTATTTTGAATTTTGAAGTCAATGCCTCTTTTTCCTGAAGGGGGTTAAAATCCTTTTTGTGAGATCCTAATATGTTAAGCGAGAGGTTTTAAACATAGAAGTTCTTTGATAAGGCTTGAGTTCTCAAGTCGGATCTGCAGCGTGGTGCATGACAGGTCTTAGGCCAGATTTTTGGAATTGGAGTTGATTAATGTGATGTTGACTTAGGATAAATACATGTTGGGTAGTGACAAAAAGTATGTCCATTCCTAATTGGGGTCAAAAGGGTTATTAAGAAGTATGGAACGCTGATGAGACTGGTTTGATCACTATGGGTGGTAAATTTGGTAAGTTTCTCTGGTAGATTGAGATTTATTGGACACAACGGATTAATCTAATCCTTTGGGATGGATAAGTCTAGAAGGTGTTAGATTAGTGTCATAGTGGAAATTCATCTTGGAAGTTATCTTTCATGGATAAGTACTGATCTTATGTAATTGCTAGGTGCAATTATAATGTATCAAGGTATGGTGTTGAGCATCGCTAAGGGATGAACTGATAGGATGTAGTTGGTGATCTTTGTTTACTTGATGGTGGAGTGGTAGGATAATAGTGTGTCTTTGATGAGAAGGTTGATCATTAAAATTGTTTAGGTTGTTAAACCGGTTGGATTACTTGATCACAATGGATAACTCTAATTGTGTAGGAAGGGAGAGATAAGGATATATTTGACTGTTGTCCTAGTGGATAATAATATGGAAAATTGCCTTTAATTGGTTGCTTGATGATCTCATATTCGCTAGTAGGAATGCAGATAGAGAAATGATCATAAATTCTCCTATGACTGTATAATTCGTTAAATGTCTACGATAAGCGCTAGATTGGAAGTTGTGTACAAAATGAGTGTGAGCATTGCTAATAGGTGAAGGGTTGAAAAAGAAATATGATTTATTCATCTGTGTCTCATGAGGAATGTGACTTGTGGTTGCATGCCCTTGTTAAAAGAGTTGATGATAAAGATTCTTGTTAATAGTTTATTATTCTTGATGTTAATAAGATTGTCCATAAATGGTTGTGACTTGTTGTAACACCCTGGCTATTCGGAAGCCAAGATGCCACCTATTTACTCTAACAATCTACACAAAGCGGATGAATATGAAATAAGTACATCAACTAATGACAGCATTAAAATAAACAGGACATGGTAAAGGTATCCTTCCTTCACCTTCTAGGTTATTTAATACTGATCATCAATAAAGAAGGTTCACATGCAGTAATAAATCAACATCATTGTGGAGAATGTATCCTTTCTTCACCAATTATAATTTAATTATTACAGTTCATCATTAACGAATGGAAGATAGAATAAAATTTTAAATCTTGAACATGAATTTGATGATGTGAACAAGATGTGCGTGTCTACTCCCTCCAAGTGAGCCAACATCAGGGGTTACCTAAAATAAACAAACAACGCAAGAGTGAGTCCACGACTCAGCAAGTACAGTAAAAGAAACAGAACACATATACAAACAGGACATCACCATTTAAGAATGCGAACATTGCATCGAATGAGCACTTAAGAAATACATGAAATGAATGAATGTAATCAAGGATGGACTGCACACATGCTTATACCGGTATAGCGAGTGACACACCCGTCGGTGTTCACTTAAGCCCGCACCTTAACAAAGTGCGGGGATCCAAGTCCTATATGAAGAACGTTTCATATAGGTGTCCAAAGCTGCCCATCTTTGGAATTGATGGGTCTTACATGCCCATCTTTGGAATTGATGGGTCTTTCAATCCACTCCGTGGGCGGGACATGACAATGTCCAAACACCCCACATTGGAATGGTGGGACTTACAATCCACTCCCATGGACATAACATGAATAAAAGGATGCATGATATGAACATGAACAATGCTAATATCATCTTTCAAATATACTCCACATATTGAAAGAACATAACCAGTTCAACATTTGGGTATCACAAGATGTCACAACATATTCATGTAAACATTCACAATCACAACGACTTAAAATCAACAAAGTACTTGCTTCCCGCGTTGCGACGCGTTAGCAGGCAACGATGGCGCTCCCAAACCCGTAGCCTCGCGGCCTAAACAATTAAATAACCGAAATAAGAACAACATAGGCCCATCATGAATTAATATTCTACAATACCCCCTTGAACACCCAAGGATTAGCCATAAACCCAACTCGAAAATAAACGACACGGAGTCGCATCCGGACAGCAGCACGAAAAAGACCATAGCTACTGACCCGGGACTCGAAACGAGGTGAGTCCAGATCCTACAAGAACTTAATGAACACATCTACAACATTCTAGTTGACGAGATAACCCAATTCGGCCAAATTAGTATACTAACCGTTGAATGAATCTGCAGAACGGAAACTGTCTGAACATAAAAAAAAAAAATAGCAGTACTAAAACGTCCATAGCATTTAAACTACAACTCCGAATTGAGTGTTCTTTATCAATCTGAAAAGGTTATGAAATTCTCTACAATAACCTAGTTAAGTGAAAACCCTGAATCGTCCCCTAACATAAACATATTTTGGGAAACAACTAGAAAGGCTGTTCTCGTCAGAATTCTGGACAGCAGATACTAAATCTATCATAACTTTTGACTCGAAAGTCGGAATCAGGTGATCTTGGCGGCCACCGAAATCTCAGAGCATCCTCTAAATATCTCTAGGAGATCAGAATCCCTAATTCTGCCTCTAAGCACACGAAACAGGCCACGAAACAATCTGGACAGAACTAACTTCTAATCGCAGCGAGTCGACCTAATCAAATACGATTCCAAATCACTTCTACCAACAATCAAACAATGAGGCTCAGCATCGTTACCCTTGCTGCAACCAGGGAGTAGGTGGAAGGACCTTGGTGATGAAGATCTTCCTCCTTTTCCCCTCCTTTAGCCGAATCAACCAGCTGCCCACCTTGGATCCTTGCGAACACCAACAGCGGGGAACCTCCGTAGGTTGGTTGGGGTAGCACCACAGCAGGAGGAGCAGCCACAAGGGGAGATGGGGCGGCTCCAAGGCAGGGTGCAAGGGAGGAGAGGAGGGGAGGGGTGGCGGCCAAGGGGGGAAAAAGGGAAGGGGGGTTCGGCCAGGGGGAATAAAAAGGGGGGAGCCGGCTAGGATTAGCACCAAGGGGGAGGGGCGCATGGGCCTAGGCCCATGGCCGCCAAGTGGCTGGAAAGGCTATCAGGAGGCCCAAAGCCTAAACCACTCCAAAACGAAAGTTTTAAGCTAGCCAAAATTCCCGATTAAGTTCTTTCTTTCAGAAGAAAATCGGGTATTACATTCTACCCCCTAACGAGTCGGCCCCAATTCTGCTCACTAAACGAACACAAGAGCGAAGACTAAGGAATTTGAAACATAATTTAACACGTACCAAAGAACAAATAGGTGCGGATCTTGCTCGAGCATGCGAGACTCCAGTTCCCAAGTGGCTTCTCTCTCCGTTTGATGAGACCAAAGGATCTTGACATACTTCAGAGTTTTATTCCTCAAAACCCGCTCTGATCTTTCCAGAATTTTCACTGGTCGGGACTCAAAAGTAAGGTCCTGCTCAATGCTCAATGGCTCCATTGGAATTGCATGCTCAGGGTCAATTAAGAACTTCCTCAACATGGACACATGAAACACATTGTGAATCCCGCTCATAGATTCGGGAAGATCCAAGCGGTAAGCCAAATTTCCAACTCTTGCCACAACTGGAAACGGTCCGATGTACCTTGGGCTAAGCTTCCCTTTGGTACCAAAACGTACTACGCCTTTGGTAGGCGATACTCTCAGAAGGACCTCGTCTCCCACGTTGAACTCCAATTCTCGCCTCCTGACATCTGCGTAGCTCTTCTATCGGCTCTGAGCAGCTATCAAATTCCTTCTAACTTCTGCCACTCTAGCCACAGTTTGCTGAACCCATTCTGGACCCAAGACTGCCCGCTCTCCCACTGCATCCCAACACAACGGGATCTGCATTTTCGCCCATAAAGAACTTCAAAAGGTGCAGCTCGAATACTGGAGTGATAACTGTTATTATAAGCAAACTCTGCCAAAGCTAGATGGTCTTCCCAACCTCCCTTCCCGGACATAACACAACATCTGAGCATATCTTCAAGTGTCTGAATGGTGCGCTCGGTGACCATCGGTTTGGGGATGAAGCGCGTACTAAGGCGGTGTGTGTCCAAAGCATCCTGCAAGCTCTCCCAAAACTTGGAGACAAACTTAGCATCTCGATCTGAAACAATCGTCTTCGGCACCCCGTGCAACCGCACTATCTCTCGCACATAAAGAGGAGCTAAATCGCTTGCCGTGTTAGTCGTACGGATATGAATGAAATGTGTCGACTTACTAAACCGGTCCACTATGACCCAAATAGCATCCTTTCCGCGCTGCGTGCGGGGTAATCCAACTACAAAATCCATAGAGACGTCATCCCATGGCCACACTGGAACCTCTAAAGGTTGCAACAACCCTACTGGTCGCTTATGCTCAGCCTTAACCCGCTGGCAAACTCCACATGATGCCACATACTGAGCAATATCAACTTTCATCCTTTTCCACCAGAAACTCTTCTTCAAATCCTTGTACATCTTGGTCTCACCTGGATGTACCGTGTACGGGGTGCGGTGTGCTTCCTTTAGTATCTCATCCTAGACCTGTGCCTTCTGTGGCACACATAGTCGACCCTTAAATCGCAATGCACCTGACTCATCTATGCTGAAGTGGCCTTGCTTGCCCTCATCTAGGCGTTTCCTCACACGCTGAAACATCTCGATCAAGTTTGTGCTTCCCTTTCGATCCGAACAGCTTGACTCAAGAAGCAAATGGGTCTCTGATTGGGCGGTACCCGCAAAACAAAAGGAGATATCCATACGCTCTAAATCAGCAATGAGACAACTGAGAGTAGGAGGTGTCGCCTTGCGACTCAGGGCATCAGCTACAACATTTGCCTTGCTCGGATGATACTGAATAGTGAGATCATAGTCTTTTATCAACTCCAACCATCTCCTCTGCCTTAGGTTCAGATCTTTCTGGGTAAAGATGTATTTCAGACTTTTGTGATCAGTGAATATATCACAAGATTCGCCATACAAATAATGACGCCAAATCTTCAATGCAAGAACCACTGCAGCCAGCTCTAAATCATGAGTAGGGTAATCCTGCTCATGTTTCCTCAACTGTCTCGATGCATATACAATCACCTTACCATCCTGCATGAGTACACACCTAAGTCCAACTTTCAACGCATCAGAGTAAATCGTGAATCGTTTCCCCGGCTCTGGGAGGGCAAGTACTGGAGCGGTCACCAACTTCTCTTTCAGGGTGGAAAGGCTACGTTCACAAGCGTCAGACCACTGAAATTTGATACCTTTCTGTGTCAACTGAGACAACGGTCTAGCAATGGTTGAGAATCCCTCCACAAAACGCCGGTAATATCCAGCTAAGCCCAGAAAACTCCTCACTTCTTTGACATTGGTTGGCCGTTTCCACTCTACCACTGTCGAAATTTTGCTAGGATCAACTGAGATACCTTCTTGATTGATTACATGGCCCAAAAACCCAACCTCAGAAATCCAGAATTCACACTTTTTCAGCTTGGTGTAAAATCTGTTCTTCCTTAGTGTTTCAAGGACCAACTTCAGATGCTGGACATGGTCTTCCTTCGTCTTTGAATAAATCAAAATATCATCGATGAATACCACAACGAAATTATCAAGGTACTGGTGTAGCATACTATTCATGGCTTCCATGAAAACTACAGGAGCGTTTGTTAGTCCAAAAGACATAACTTTATACTCAAAGTGGCCATACCTCGTAGAGAAGGCCGTCTTCTCGATATCTTGCTCCCGGACTCGTATTTGGTTATAACCTGACTGAAGATCGATCTTGGAGAAGATCTTAGCCCCCTTTAGTTGATCAAAGAGGTCCTCTATGCGGGGCAAAGGATATTTATTTTTCACGGTAGCCTGGTTGAGAGCCCTGTAATCCACACACATACGCCAACTGCCGTCTTTCTTCTTGGTGAATAGAACAGGTGCACCCCACGGCGAAACACTTCGCCGGATCAATCCCTTGGACAAAAGATCATCCAATTGCTTCTTCAACTCCTCCTGAAACGGACGAGCCAACCGGTACGGAGACATCGAGATAGGTCGAGTTCCTGGAATAAGATCAATCCGGAATTCCACCTTTCGCTCCGGTGGCATCCCAGGAAGCTCCGCAGGAAAAACATCAGGGAACTCATTCATCACAGGGATCTGCTCAATACACAGCGCGGAATCAGTCTTCTCACTGAGAGACCAAAACAACCCAATGGTTAAGGGTCGACGACTAGGGAACAGGCTAGCTAGCACGAACAAGGAGTCGGACGGTGCACTGCCCTGAAACACCAGTTCTCCACCGGATGGAGTCTGCAAGGTCACCGTCTTCCAGAAACAACAAATCCTGGCACGGTAACTGAATAACCAGTCCATGCCCAAAATAACATCGAAAGGTGACATCTGGATTACCATGAGGTTGGCTGTGAAGTTTTCATCATCAATAGTGATAGAACACCCAGGACACGCTGTAGAACTAGATATGAGGCCCCCCGGAGAACTGACT
This sequence comes from Ampelocalamus luodianensis, assembly GCA_036346255.1. NCBI lineage: Eukaryota > Viridiplantae > Streptophyta > Magnoliopsida > Poales > Poaceae > Ampelocalamus > Ampelocalamus luodianensis. The sequence goes on along the minus strand of CM070640.1, from coordinate 11,219,207 downwards.
ACCACAGACTCGGAAATATGCTGCAAACTCAAACCCACCCTTCTAGCAAACTCTAGGAACACAAACGAATAAGTGGCCCCTGAATAAAAAAGAACAAAGGCCTCAACTGAATCAACTAGCAGAGTACCTGTCACCACATCAGGGCGGCCCGCAGACTCCGGAGTAGGCATGGCATAGACTCCTGCTGGTACCGGTGCAGAAGATGCGCCGGCGCTGGGTGCAGGAAGAACAGGAGTAGCTGCAGGTAAAGCGAACGAGGGTGGTGCAGACGGTACCGGACTCCAGTAGAAACCTGGAGGAGGCGTAGGTGAAGGTGCCGCAGGAGGAACCCATCCTGAAGAGAATCGAGGCGCAGAACAGCAGACTAGAGTCCGAATCGAACCCGAGGTGCACCGGAAGAAGTCATTCTTTGGAATTGTCTCCCATTTGATAATGCTTGCTGGATTTTTCTTGCAAACTGACAACTTATGGCCCTCCCGACCACAATGACGACATGTTCCTTTGAAAGTACACTCTGATGCCCGGTGCCCCTCTCCACACTTGAAACATATCATACCCTGACCTGGAACAGAACGCATCTGAGGTGTGGACGATGAAGAACGTGGCACCGAAGAAGAGGACGCCCGCTGCGACGAGCAGTGGGGCGACCCCACGAAACTTCTTGGAAGCAGGTCGCTGAGAAGACCCACCATCCCCGCCAAAACTCCGCTTCTGCCCACCGCCGGATCCACTAGCGGGAACAAAACCACCAGCGGTCTGCCTCTGCGACGAAAGATCCTTCTCCAGCTCCATCCCTCTGGCCTGCTCCACCACGGAACTGAAGTCACGCAAGCCAGTCGCTCCTAGGACGTGGCGATACTCCTGATTGAGGCCCCGCGGAACCTCTTGGCCTTCTCCCGGTCGTCATTAGCCACAGCCGGAACAAAGCGCACCAAATTATTGAATTCAGTCTCATACTCTGACACCGACATTTTCCCTTGGACAAGAGTCAGTAGCGATTGCTCCATCCTCTCAAGGAAGGAATCTGAATAATACTTGGTCCTGAATCGCTCCACAAAAACTTCCCATGTGACTGGCCCCTGAGCTGGGGTCCTGGCTGAAAGAACCCCTTCCCACCAGATATCAGCTTGGCCCTTCAATTGAAAGGTCACAAACCGCGCCTTCTGCGTCGAGGTCATCTCCAAAGCTTCAAATTGCCTCTCCATGTAACGTAGCCAATCTGCAGCCTGAACCGGAGTACCCGCTCCGTCGAAAGTGTCCAAGCGGAGTGACATCCACTCACGGAGGCTCATCCTGGCCTCGGGTGGAGCTGCTGCAACGACCGGCTCGCCACAGCGCAGTGCTTGCGGGAGGCGGCGGCACGCTTCTTGGCGAAGACGCTGAACCTCCCTCTCAAGATTTTGAATGATCACAGCTGACGTGGCCTGAGCTTCAACGGCCGGTTGAGCAGCTGAGGCAACCTCCTCAGCGGTAGTACCAACAGCTTCCTCAGCCGGAGGTAAAGAAATAGCCGGACCACGTCCACGTCCGCGGCCACGGCCACGACCCGCTCCTCTCGCCATCTAAGAGCACCACAACAAATAATCTAAACATTTAGCTCCACAATTCAATGAAAACACAGAATCAATAACACAACTACTCATGAAATGAAACATAACAGCGGGAACTTGTAGAAACAAAGAATAACCCAACCCCACCTACTGTGCATAGTGTGTCAATTTAATTTATAACTATCATCCATGGACCTAAAGCCCGCTCTGATACCAACTGTAACACCCTGGCTATTCGGAAGCCAAGATGCCACCTATTTACTCTAACAATCTACACAAAGCGGATGAATATGAAATAAGTACATCAACTAATGACAGCATTAAAATAAACAGGACATGGTAAAGGTATCATTCCTTCACCTTCTAGGTTATTTAATACTGATCATCAATAAAGAAGGTTCACATGCAGTAATAAATCAACATCATTGTGGAGAAGGTATCCTTCCTTCACCAATTATAATTTAATTATTACAGTTCATCATTAACAAATGGAAGATAGAACAAAAATTTAAATCTTGAACATGAATTTGATGATGTCAACAAGATGTGCGTGTCTACTCCCTCCCAAGTGAGCCAACATCAGGGGTTACCTAAAATAAACAAACAACGCAAGAGTGAGTCCACGACTCAGCAAGTACAGTGAAAAAACAGAACACATATACAAACAGGACATCACCATTTAAGAATGCGAACATTGCATCGAATGAGCACTTAAGAAATACATGAAATGAATGAATGTAATCAAGGATGGACTGCACACATGCTTATACCGGTATAGCGAGTGACACACCCGTCGGTGTTCACTTAAGCCCGCACCTTAACAAAAGTGCGGGGATCCAAGTCCTATATGAAGAACGTTTCATATAGGTGTCCAAAGCGCCCATCTTTGGAATTGATGGGTCTTACATGCCCATACTGGAATTGATGGGTCTTTCAATCCACTCCCGTGGACGGGACATGACAATATCCAAATCTGCCCACATTGGAATGGTGGGACTTACAATCCACTCCCGTGGACATAACATGAATAAAAGGATGCATGATATGAACATGAACAATGCTAATATCATCTTTCAGCATATACTCCACATATTGAAAGAACATAACCAGTTCAACATTTCGGGTATCACAAGATGTCACAACATATTCATGTAAACATTCACAATCACAGCACTTAAAATCAACAAAGTACTTGCCTTCCGCGTTGCGACGCGTTAGCAGGCAACGATGGCGCTCCCAAACCCGTAGCCTCGCGGCCTAAACAATTAAATAACCGAAATAAGAACAACATAGGCCCATCATGAATTAATATTCTACAATACCCCCTTGAACACCCAAGGATTAGCCATAAACCCAACTCTGAAAATAAACAGCACACGGAGTCGCATCTGGACAGCAGCACGAAAAAGACCATAGCTACTGACCCGGGACTCGAAACGAGGTGAGTCCAAATCCTACAAGAACTTAATGAACACATCTACAACATTCTAGTTGACGAGATAACCCAATTCGGCCAAATTAGTATACTAACCGTTGAATGAATCTGCAGAACGGAAACTGTCTGAACATAAAAAAACAGCAGTACTAAAACGTCCATAGCATTTAAACTACAACTCCGAATTGAGTGTTCTTTATCAATCTGAAAAGGTTATGAAATTCTCTACAATAACCTAGTTAAGTGAAAACCCTGAATCGTCCCCTAACATAAACATATTTTGGGAAACAACTAGAAAGGCTGTTCTCGTCAGAATTCTGGACAGCAGATACTAAATCTATCATAACTTTTGACTCGAAAGTCGGAATCAGGTGATCTTGGCGGCCACTGAAATTTAAGAGCATCCTCTAAATATCTCTAGGAGATCAGAATCCCTAATTCTGCCTCTAAGCACACGAAACAGGCCACGAAACAATCTGGACAGAACTAACTTCTAATCGCAGCGAGTCGACCTAATCAAATACGATTCCAAATCACTTCTACCAACAATCAAACAATGGGGCTCGGCATCGTTACCCTTGCTGCAACCAGGGAGTAGGTGGAAGGACCTTGTTGATGAAGATCTTCCTCCTTTTCCCCTCCTTTAGCCGAATCAACCAGCTGCCCACCTTGGATCCTTGCGAACACCAACAGCGGGGAACCTCCGTAGGTTGGTTGGGGCAGCACCACAGCAGGAGGAGCAGCCACAAGGGGAGATGGGGCGGCTCCAAGGCAGGGCGCAAGGGAGGAGAGGAGGGGAGGGGTGGCGGCCAAGGGGGAAAAAAGGGGAGGGGGGTTCGGCCAGGGGGAATAAAAAGGGGGGAGCCGGCTAGGGTTAGCACCAAGGGGGAGGGGCGCATGGGCCTAGGCCCATGGCTGGCCAAGTGGCCTGGAAAGGCTATCCGGAGGCCCAAAGCCCTAAACCACTCCGAAAACTGAAAGTTTTAAGCTAGCCAAAATTCCCCGATTAAGTTCTTTCTTTCCCGAAGAAAATCAGGGTATTACACTTGTGGGAGTGGTGATGATTCTTTTAGAAAGAATGTAATTTGACCGCCTCCCGTAATATCGGTTAAATGGAAAGTTTGAAGTTTTGCATTTGTGAGCTTTTGGTAGTTCATGCTTAATGTGGTGCCTGAAATTGATGAGAAACGCGAGGCGTGAGATTGTTCTGATGGGTTCTAAAGTGATTAATGTGAATTGTTTTAGAAGTACTTATTTGGTTGGCAAGTGGTGATGTAAACAAAGGAAATTGTTTACTCTGTTAAAGGGAAGAAAAAAAATAAAAGTTTACCAGAAGTATTTGAGGTTGGAGTTCAAGATTGTAACCTACAACTTTTCTATCGTTGTCGTTTAAGCGTTTCTTGAGTTTCAAAAGTAGTATTTTATTGTGATTTATTGATGTCTGAAACTCCCCTCTTGTGAACTTGTGTCCTCAGTTGTAGTCTCGTCTTTTGTGTTTTGAGATCAATGCTATTTGACTATTTCTCTTGGTCTCGTGCTCACTGTGAGGAGTTGTGTTTCCTCGTGTGTTAAAACTTGTATTTGTTTGCTCTTTACTATTGAGAAAATATTAACCGACTTGGGTTGCAAGGTCTTATAGGGTGTAATATGGTGATTGGTTGGTAGTGGTCAAGTAAATGATCGCAGTGAGAATTATGGGGGCTAAGTTATTGGAAGATCAGTAGAAAGTGATTTGGTTTTGTCCTAAAACTATTGGAAGGAATTGGATTTAAATGGAATGATTGTCGTTGAAATAAAATATATTAGTGTTACAACTAGTGGAACCCATAGCGAATTATAATCCAAGAACCTTCAATCATGTTGGAATATTGGGATTATCGAAAGTCTGTAAGCTTGATCAATGTGTTAGAGTATCGCGATTGGGTAATTTTGCAAGGTTGGGTATGTGATCTATGACGGTGTAGTTTAATGAGATGTAGGATTAGCGAAGTAATTTAATTGTAATGTCAATTGATGGAATAGTAGGTAAGGTTGAGATGTCGGCAAGTATGCCCTGGTTTTAGTGAATAACCTTCTGGGAGATAGAATTCTTCTAAAAAATAATTTGGTCGAGAAAAATATTTTACATGTGAATGATAATATTTGAGTATGTTTAGAGTGTGGGAATTCTAGTGAGTGAATCTGAAGTTTTCTCGATCTTTTATACGAAAAGTTGGTTGTAGGAGTTTTAGAGGTTGAATTTGGGCTTTGTATTTTTATGCTAGAATCTTGGTTGACAATGGTTATGTGTAAAAGCAGTAGAATAAGAGTGGATTTCGAGTAGTGGGATGATCATTGATAGTATCCTTTCGGTGTAGTAAATGAGAGTGTGTGATATGAATTTCAAATTGGTTATCCTTAATGGATTAAGGGATGTGATGGTGGGTGAATTCTATATTGAGTTGCGTTGGGAATTATTCTGTCAAAGTAATTCATTCGGTAGAGAAGTTGGCTAGAGTGTGATATCATGGGTTGGAAGAGTCTCCCTGCATAAGAGTGGATTTTGTGCTCGGTTGAACATAGTTTTGAGGTCGCCAATTTAAGGTAATTGAGTTAATGTATTATGCGATGATTTGGGATCCTATGGTTTAAGAGAAAGTTAAATTCCTAAAAGAAAGATTGTGGAAAAGGGTGTGAACTTGGATGGTGAGATATTCTCTTAGTTCTTATTTGAACCATGTGTCTATGCCGGATGTTAGTTACTAATTGAGTTGGTTCTTGTCGGTATATGTGGTACCATCTAGTTGAGAAAAAAAAAGGTTAATTTGGTTATTCGAGTGATTTTGCTTTTGGCTATGTGGCATTTATCTCTAAACTGCCTACTTGAAAAGTGGAAAAGTTTTCATGTTAAATCCATTGATTCTAGATTGGGCTCTTCTAAGGAAAGATGGCTTTGAGTTGGATATATTATGGCTCCTTTGTTTTTCAGTTGAGTTCCTCGGTTAAGTGAGTAGGTAGGCGAGTTCTTTGTGCGTCCCTTGTTAAAGTAGATGCTGCTTGTATAGGTAAAGTGAACAGCTGAGAGTTGGAACAAGAGTTCCGTGTGTTTTGTGCAGACGGTGTACCTTGGTACCAAAAAGAAGTTTAACCAAAGGTGTGTTGGATAGGTTCCTTAGTCATAGAAATTTGTAGATTGGCGTAACGTTAGGACCGTCTCGAGTACTTGTGCGGAGTACGCAATGTCTTGTATATTCCGATGCTGAGGGAGCACATGAGAGGTCTGGAGGTTGAGATTTTGTTAGAGCTGTTAGCCAACGAGTAAGACCTTACCTTTGAGTCCCGTGTGTTGAGTGTACCTGTGAAGGTCGAGACTAGTGTTGAGGTGAAAGACGTTGGTATCCGTCAAGATGATGTGATCCCATAAGTCCAAGAGGGAAGCGACTTGGGAATTGGAGTCTCGCATGCGTGAGAATTATCTGGATTGTTCACAGCAGGTACGTGGTAATATTAGTAACTTCTTAGCTGTGGTTATTCTTTAGCGTTAAGGGTGAGTAGAATTCGGGGTCGAATTTCGTTTAAAGGGGGTAGAATGTAATACCCTAAAAGTATTCGAAAGAATATTCGAGATAGAACAACTAAATTGAGAGAGAATTAAGAGAAATAAGATAGAAAATTCAGAATTTTAGGAGTGGAATGGGCCGCCAATTCATATTCGAGAGGAGAGGAGCCGACCATAGTGGCCCAAGGCCCATAAGTGGGCTAGCAGCCCATTAGAAGGCAAGAGAGGGGGGAGGGCTAAACCCTAGCCACCTGTGCTATAGTAGCCGCTGTGCTACAGTATGCGTGCTACAGTAGCGCACTACAGTACCCCCGCCTCCTACTGCTACTCCTCTCCTCGGCGTCGTCCTCCCTGTTGTCTGCCATTGGGAAGAAGAAGGAGGGGAAGGAAGAGAGGAAAAGGTAGAAGAAGAGGAGAAGACCATCTTCATGGGGAGAGATCGCTGGTGGGTGCTCTTCGTTCCCAGCAATCGGTTCATCAAGGGTAACCCCGGTTTTCTCCTGATTAGATGCATCTTTTATTGTTGTAGCAGTATCAGTAATTAGGCCTGTTCAGCACAGTTCGTGTTAGATCGATGTTTTGTTATAGATGTGTGCAGAATCAGCTCTGGACGTCTCCTAGAGTATTGTAGAGGACATCGTTAGCTTTCGATGAAGTACTAGATTGCAATATTTGGAGCTCTATAGCAGAAATTATGAATTAATTGGTGAGACTGTTCTACGAATCTGTCAGTACTCTGACAGGTTTTAGTAATCTGACTTGAGCAATCAGTTAAATGAAAAATTAGAGAATCTCAGTATAACGAAAGTTGTATATAATTGTCGTAGCTTTAAGGTAAGCCCAAGAACGAGAAATTTGGACAAATGATCTGAAAGTTATGATAGTTTTAGTGTACTGTCCAGAGAACCTGACGTGAAATCGATGTTTTGTTAATCAGCATAAAAGGGATATTAGATGGACCAATCAGGAAGGCCCACCAACTAGGTTTAGTTGGGGAATTTGATAACTTTCAATGAAGTCCAAGAACACCTCATTTGGACTCCTGTACAAAAAGATATGAATTTTAGATTATAGCTGTCCACAGAGGGGATAGATCGAACTTTAGGAGTTGGAATTGGGAATGCGCTTTAGAGTGTAGTGAGTGCGGTTGTGCTTTTGGATAAGTTTTGGTTCAGTATGGTTGTCTTAGCATGCTTTATATTTATATTCAGGTGAGGGATTGGTTCCAGGGGCAGCGCCCTCTTCGAGTCTTTCGTCTCCGCACGGTTAAGGCAAGTACTTTGTTTGATAGAGTAATTATGAATTGTTTGACAGTGAGTGCTAGTGTTTTGATACATATTTGCTATGCTTGGTTGATAGTGTGATATGTTGATTAAAGATGGTAAATGCTTATGATATGAATGATAGAAGTATGAATGAGTTAAATTCATAAGTGATGTTGCTGAGGAGGTATGATTATGATGATTCATGATTTGTGCATATGCATCATGTTGACAAAATGAAGACTTGGTCACGTGGTGACCAAGCATTTGTTGAGATCCCCGTCATGTATATGACGGGCTTGAGATCCCCACACTTGTGGAGTGTGGGCTTGAGGTCCCCTTTACTTGCAGAGTATTGGGCAATTGGTCCCTGTGCTTGCAAGCACAGACATGGTATGCGGCGACAGTCGCATATCTCGCATTACCGGTGAAATGTGAAAAAGAGTGGAAGAGAAAAGATGCATTGCATATTTGCATTCATACATCATGAGCTATGTTTCCAAGTAAAGCTTTGGATTTGAATGTTATTGTTGTAATTGTGAGGTTAATGATTCTTTTTGGTACTTGCTGAGTCTTTAGGCTCACTCTTGTTTTTGTTGTTTTTTTAAATACCTGTTGCGAGATCGGCATGCATGGGAGGGAGTAGACTTGAGTTGGATTCACACACTGCCACGCACCCTTAAAACTTGATTAACTTTTGGAATGTCTTTTAATAAATAAGCAAACTGCTTAAGTATTGATTATGGTTATGCCTTATGCATCGTGTTATTTGTAATAATGAGGAGTAACATATGTTGGATATCCTTGAATATGTTCTAGCTGATTAGCCTATTTCTAATGCTTAGTGATGATATTGAATGTTGAAAAATTTAGTTATGATATTCTTTTATCTGTCGGAACCTCCGTATAGTTACCTATACAAAGGAGGTTCTGCCAAAATTTAACAAATTATCCTAGTTTAGATTTGTTTAATGTTTCTTTAGTAGCATTCTAGGCTCATGTTGGGCTGGGGTGTTACAGTTCATGTTTATATTACTATTACTACTTTGGTGGACTCCGATGTTGCTGATTGATGAGTGCATGTAAAGTTTTGTGTTAGTGAGTGTGAATATTGTGTCAATGCAATTGAATTGGTTGGCAGCATTTAGGGGTTTAAATTTCCAGAATCCATTGTGTGATATTTCTTATCCTGTAATGCACACAACATTTCCCCATGAATTTGTTGGGGAAGTAAAACTCCCAAGCCCATGCTTGTCTTTCAATTGTCATCCATTCCTATCTATTTGTGGTAACAAGATATATGATATTTGCATGCATAAATCCTAAATTTAATCCTTTGAAGTAGATGTCTGAATCAGTGGTGTCCTTCAGCTTTTTTAATGCAGTTTAACATACTGGTATGTGCCAAGAATAATCTTTAGGCTATTTTTAACCAAATATGTATGCCATTTGATAGACTGTATTTTAGATTATACATTTACTTATTTGTGGTAAAAATATTAGGTTTATGCATGCTATTTCTAAATCAGTGTCTGGCTTAGTGCCATTTTTTGTCAATGCCTCTTCTTTTGGAAAATCTTACAAGTGTTTATGTTTGTAAAATGCATTTTTTTTGTTACATTGACTTTGCTGTCCAATTGTAGATTATAGATGTAGTACTAATAGCAACAGACAGCAACTCAACTTTAGTTACCCTCTCCAAAACTTTGGGTTTAAGCCCCATTGTAGTTGTATATGCTGTATAAATTTCTGTGCTACCAATATGTGTATTTATATTATTATTTATGGTATTGCTAATTCTCTGTTGCTTGAATTTTTATTATTTTTAGTTACCATGCATTTCATGACATATCAATCTGAGCAGTCCTAGCACGAGGCAGCTTCCAACCCTCAATTTGTTGTTTCCTTGTCTTAGTCCCTTAAAATGGTGCCTTCATTTAACTGAGTTGCCTCAGTTCCATGGGAAACAACTATTGTTTGTAAGTTATCAGTGGTAGTTGAAATTTGCATTTAAGTTTTCAATGTTGACATTTTTGTACTCGCATTTCTTATATTTATGTTGTTCTCCATCTTGCATTTTCATTGGTGCTGCAATATCCCTTGGAAATATCTGTAATATAAAAAAATTGCATAGTAATTTACTTAAAATTGCAGTGCTATGTAACGTGCAATTTTATAATAGCTTTTATGCAACTTTCATGTAATTACATTGGTTCTAGTTTTTCTTTTTGACGTATAAGCATCAAAATGAGTCTAGCCTCAATGTTCATATGTGACAATTAAGATGTTTGTTTTTTTTTATAAAATACCAATGTCAATAGAAATATGACTATTTATGCAATGGAATCATTTTCATACCCACCTTTCTTATGTCTTGTTATATATATACTTTTTTGTGGTGCTACTTCATCCTATGGAAATACTGCCATATAAAAAGATACACAATATTTTAGCTAAAATTGCAGTGTTATGAAATGTGAAATTTCAGAAAAGTTGTCCAGTAATTTTTACACCTGCTATCAACTATTTTGTACAAGTATATTTATATTTTTAGTGTAGGAATGCTAAACTACTGTTTGCCAAGTTTTGTAGTCCTCATGTTTCTAGTGCTAGTGTGCTTCCAGATTTAGTGGTTTGAGCAATGATTTCAGTTTTATTAGTGCAAATCTGGTTTGCTCATTTATTTCCCTAAGAATAATTATTTTAGATCCACTGGTTTTGATATAACTTTTTCTGACCTTTAACAATTTATTTTCAGCAAAAAATATGAAAAAAATGTACTTAACTTATGTTTTTTTGCAATCCTTGACATACAATTGTTGCTTCTCTAAGATTAACAGCATGCATCGGCCTGGTAAAATATTACAACAAACTTACATGAAGTGTCACTCAAACTGCAATTTATAAAGATTTTACCTGTAAATTTGTATTTAGTTTATCTACTTAGCATATGTCCTATTTGAGCTAAGATATTCATCAGTGGGGTCCATTGATTCTCATTGAAAACAAGTGGTAAGCTAAGATATTCATTATTATTCATATTATATTTCAAGTATAGTTGGGTCTGTCGATCATCCATATGAAATTATTTCGATCAATTCTAGCTTAGAAAAAAGGTGTTTTTGTTCCTGTTTGTATATGATGACATTTTTCTAGCTAATAATTTTTATGTTGGGATGTGCAAAGCGAACAATATTTTTATAGCTAAGAATTGTGTATGTTTTTTGTTTTTTAAGGGTTCAACAAGCTAGACATTTTGTCGAGCTTAGATTTTTTTCTTATTTCTATAAGGGTTTATCAAGCCTAAAATAGTTTTGTCTAGCTTAGAATTTATTTTCTTTTTATTTTGGTTTGTCAAGCCTACTATGTTTTTTCTAGCTTATGACAAAAAAATCTTTTTTGTATGGGTTCACAAAGCCGAACCTATTTTTTGTTTTATAGATTAGAAAATTTTAAATGTTGTTATCTCCGTTGGTATGCATCCTTTTTGTCTATGTTTTTCATACTCACATTTCTTATTACTTGTTTGCCACCACGTTTTTTGCTAGGTGCTGCTATGTTCATATATACTAATAAAATGTGATTTTGAACAGCTAATAAATAAGATGTATTTCAATCTAAGTATCATTGAAAAACTTGACAACTTTAGACTTGCAACAAATTTGTACACATGTTTCACTTCTGACTTTCTGCAATTTATACAAATAAGAGCTGCAGTTTTGTAGATATTTACTACAATTTAACTTTTGACTTTCTTGAAATTTGTTAAATTTTGTGGTATGTTAATCTGGTCCATAGAATAAAATATGGATCCATGTTGACATTCCTATACTCTCTCTTGTACTCTAGTTTGTTTTGTTTAGCTGGAAGCTGGACATCAAGAACTATATAGTAGGAATTTTGAGTAGTGAGGCATTTTTGTGACATTCTTTATATGGTGCTTGATTACCTTAGTACTAACCACTTGAATTAAATGCTTCAACAGTACAAAAATGCTAGTACTTCTTACGTTGGCAACCACCACTTCAGCATTGCCATATTGTTCCCTATCTCACTTATACGCTTCCCTGATTTTCCATGTTCTAGATAACATTGTGATAAGGATTAAATTCCTAAATATTAATTAAAAGTCACATAGCTTATGTGATCGTAGGCCTAATGGCTAACGACCCCTATGGTCGTTAGAATCCTAAGGGTCGCCTGATGGGTAACCTGGTCGGATAGGTCTTGTACCTGCTGACCGACCAGATGACATGTGTCTTAATATGCTCGTAGGACCTTTGAACTGGCACTTGGGTCTGGTTCCAAATACATCCTTTCCGTGTGACGAATGGAACATGTGTCTTAATTGCTCCAAGCCACACAATACTTCTGGTCCTGAGTCACTGACAATAACCACTATATGGTTATTGTCTCCCACTGACATCAACTGCTGGTCAGTTGGCTTTTCACCAACTGTCACTGTTTCTCTGACCAAATGTGACACTTCCAAAGAGCGCCTCTTCCAGAAGTAATTGCCACCACTTCGTCAGTTGTTTGAAGGAGAGTACAAACGGTAGGAAGGACAACCGCAACACATCAGATAGACATAGACACACAGAGAGACAAGTCTACAACTGATTCAATCAAGCCCAAGGCAATCAGAAGGCAATTAGATTCCAGCAATACATCAAGTGTAATTAGGGCTAGTCTAGAGCCTTATTCAAGGCAATCCTTGTAAAGATCTAGTTCATTGTAATAAAGAGCAATCCCATTCTCATCCAAAAACTCTTAGCCATTTTTCTCTATTTATTTCGTAAGATCGGTGACTCGATCGTCGACACATTGATTCGAAGGAATTCATCCTGCAGTTGAGTAGGGCTTACCCTTTTTTTATATGTTCTAACCTCCAATGCTTTAGCTAGAGGTAGAGTTTTGTATTCCAAGTTTGATATTCGGCACCATAGTGTGAAATATTATGTACCTTTTTACAGGTTTTGGCCCAGCTAACCAGAAAGACTTATGCGTAGAGCTGGAGATTTTCTATTTCTCCATGTTGTTGAATAGTCCCTTTCCTTTTAAATTTTTGGAACTGCTAATGCTATTAGCTAAAAGGTAACCATTATTTCAAGTGGTAGGTACTAGGCGGTGATGCCTAGTGGTTATGAACCTATTCATTTGGCACTTGCGTGTTAAGTAATATCAATTCTTTTTGCATGTTTTTGGACAATTAGCTAACCAGAAAGACTTACGGTTTTGCGCGATATTTTCCTATGGCTAGACTAGCACCAGAAATACATTTACCATACAAGGTGGATGCCCAAGAGCTAAGGCATGCTATGTACATTTATTATATGTAAATCTTGTAAAGTCAGTAATCCCCTTCCTTCAACCCTCTCTGCCATGTTCTTCTTTATTTCTTCTTTCTCAGCCTTGATTCTTTTTTATTCAATCTTGTGTTATTCTTTCGTATGTTCTTGTTTTTGGATCCATTGTGTGCAATCTTTTGTGATATGGGTCCCGTGTGGTATGTCTTATGGGCTATTGCATTTTTTTTGTGTGTTTTACCTAGTTTTTTTCTTGGTTCCAAAGGTTGCACGCAATCGCCCAGAAGATCGCGCACTGCACACGTTTAATGGGCCGGCCCAAGGGTGAATATGCCCGTAACGGATTAAGCCCACAGCCGCACAGATCCAATAAGCAAAATAATCAGCCCATAAACATTAGCCAACAAGCCAAGTTAGAAAAAATAAAATTGCAAATCAGAAAAAACAAAAGCCATCAGATGGTGATTCAATAAACTGAAAAAGTGACTGCATAGTCGGCCCCGTATTAATTATACTCATTTCCCTTCCTCTCCTTTTTTCTTGAGCTAGTGATACATGCCAATGTATAGTTTAGATGGTATCACTGGCTAAATCGTCACTAATACAATAATCAGAGAGGTTAACGTCACAGAACTAATTATCAACCGCATAACTCTATTAGTCGACCGTTTTGCCGGCTCAAGTTTTCCAAATGCAAGTTCTTCCTGGTTAGCCGTTCAAGATAAAATTCTCACGGCCGATAATCTCCTTGCTAGATCATGGCCAAACAACTACTTCTGCCATATCTGCTACAGAAGTATCGAGATAGTCGATCACCTCCTCCACTGCAAGACAACGCAGCACAGTAATTACTGTGGTAACGTAACGTAATGCAGTGTAACGTTTGGATCGAATGGATTTGGAAAGAACTCGAAATCCACGGTACAATTTGTGCATGTATCAATATATGTACTCTCCCGCTAGCACATCACAGTACGTGTGCTAATTCGAAATCCTAATTGTTAGCCATAACTCTGGCTCGTAGCAAATTAAATACGTAATCCGCATTAACTGCACGCCTCCTTTGAAATTCCGCCTTCCTCTTCCCCAGGAGCGAGCGAGCTCAGGAGCAGAGCAGAGAAGAAGCAGAGAGTAGCCTGGCAGGAGATCGAGATGCACGTGTGCTTCCATGGTGGCGGCGGCGGCGACAGAAGGGTCGCCAAGTCCATGAGCATCATCAGGGGCCTCACCAAGAGCGTACGTACTTCTATTTCTATATGCTGCTGTCATGTCAACGAGACAACGCCTACGCCTACGCCCAATCCTTCCTTACACAGTTCTGCAATTTCTGAGCGCAGATGAAGGCCATGTCCCTCAAGGTGAAGGTGGGTGGTGGGAATCACGCGCGGGCGCGGCGGCCATTGGCGGACGACCAGAGGCAGGATTGTAAGGATGTTGCGGCGGCGGCATCCGCGTTCGCCAAGATCGCGCCGGCGCAGCTGCAGGAAGGAGCAGACGATGATCACCAGCTGCACAAGGAGGAGGAGGAGCAAGGAGGGGGGAAGAAACAGGAGTACTGCGACAAGTGCTGCTCCCCTTTGTTGGATGACGGCGACGGCGGCGGCGCTAATGAAGCGGCTCCGGCAATGGTTACGGCAGAGATGGATGCGGAGGAGAGCAGCCGGGAGTGGGTCGCGGAGCCCGAGCCCGGGGTGGTGATGACGCTGGCGCCGCGCCCTGACGGCACCAACCGCCTCCGCAGGATACGGTTCAGGGAGGCTCTGTTCGACGCCTGGGCGGCGCAGAGCTGGTGGACGGACAACTACGACCGCGTCGTCGAGCTCTACAGCGTCGTCCAGTCCGACGACGACGAGGAGGAGGCGGCGGCGGCGGTGGCGGCCGTGCCGATCACCCCATGCCAGTCCGAGGAGGAGCTGCCGGTATGTATGTATTGTACTACCAATTAACTGTTACTACTAGAGTACTAGTACGCTTTATTCGGTTCAAATCAATTCCAATTGGGTCAATTGCGTTGGCAGGGTGGGATGACCGGGGCGGAGGAGTCGGGGTCGCCGTCGACGTCAAACTTCTCCGGCGGGCCGTCCAGCGGCAGCGGCTCCGGGTCGGCCGGCACGGTGGGGTCGCCGATACTGGGCCTCGTCACCGCACCTAACACCAGCGGCAACGGCAGCACAACAACAGCTACTACTACTAGCAGAGCGGCCCAACACGACAGCATCGGCGACCAGCCGACAACGCCATGGAGGGAGTGGATCGAGGAGTACGAAGCCGGCGTGTTCATCACCGTCCGGGCCTACCCCGGCCACCACCTCCAGCTCCGGCGCGTCGAGCTCAGGTACCTTACGAACTCTCTCTACTGGCTCTCATATTTTTTTTTCCCAGATCAGAAGGTTCAGAAGAGCATACGTTTGTATAACAGTAAGCATAACGCTGACAAGTGATAGCACCATTGTATTGTTGTTGCAGCCGTGAGAGGTTCGGTGAGGTGAAGGCCAGAGTGTGGTGGCAAGAGAACCAGGCCAGGCTGCACCACCTCTACTCCTTCTGAGGACGTACCCCACCTGCCAATGCCGTTTCTGTCAGAGGCGGAGCTAGGTCTCGAGCCTTCGGAGTAATAGTCTAAAGCCTAGCATCAAAATGCTACATAAATGTTGATATAGTGAAGATAGCTGCTAATCACCATTACAAGGAAAAGAGGAGATGGAATTACTTTTTAATTTGATAGATAATTATTTCTTTTTTTGTTCAGTTGTATACTCCCCAACCATCGACTCCGTGATATACATAAGCAGGAATCAAGTGTGAATTAATCGATCATACACATCTAGTTTTGGCAGTAGTATCGGTGATTCTTTCTCATCTTTTCCTTATAACTAGCAGGGTGCTTCTGCACATTTGTGCAGCTAAATTTGCTACAAATTTATCCGTATCAAGTGATACAACTTACGTAGTTTAGAATATCTTTTATACAATACTAGGGTTATGTAATTCTTTTCATATGATAAAATTTAAATCCAAAATATATCTTGATGAAACACAACTAAATGATAGAAGTTGATTTTATTCTTAAAAAGGTCAATTTTGTTGTATGGGCCTTAGGCACGTGTAGATATTGTTTTCCATTTTTTTTACTTCGGTTAATCTCTGGTACTAGTGCGAATACGATGGCTTCTTTTAACATCATTTTAATAAGTTTTGCTTAAATGTTAGAAAGAAAAGATAATTAGGAAAGATTGGACTTACGCTGTGGTGACCGGATCTATTAATTATTCATATAATTTAGCAAAACTAAACTGATGTTCGTGAGAAGATTCTATTCAAATAATCTATTATTAGGAAAAACATTCAAGTACCAGAATCGATTCAGCAAAAAAAAAAAATTACTATCAACCAAATTAATACTAATTTGTGTTTCAGAGCAACTTGATCTTCACTTATCTCATGCGAGAATACTTTCTTTTAAAGCTGTGTTGGACCGAAACGGCGACTAGAAGGTGGTGAATAGGAGCTCTGCCTATTTTTCATCTTGATTGAATTCAACTCAATTTTCTCTACACTAGCTATAAAAGCTATGAAGATCAATGAACAAGCACAACAGATGTCTTGTATTGAATCCAATTGAAACCCCGAAGTACAACAACTAAAAGCACAAAAAAAAAAACGGTCGATGAACAGTACTGGTGAACAGCAACGGTTGTGCCTAATGAACAGTGTCGGTACTACCGGATGAACAGTGAAATCACACGCACCCAAAACCAAAATCGGTTCAACTTTTGATCCGATGATCCAAATCCCCTCAAATTTCGACCATAGACCATCAAGAAAGTTGGGAGCTTATTCCAAAATCGAAGCCAAGATTCCATGAATTTCATAAACAAGGGAAGGATGGCACAAGAACCTTGGAAAAATCAAATCTTGATCCTAAAACTTACTCGTGGGTAAGAGATGATCAAGATGGTTCTAAATGTATTCCCACATATCATAGCAAGAAACTAAAGAAAAACCAAACGATCACCAAAAATCCAAAAATCACCAAACAGAGAGCAAGGATAAAAAAAAGACTCAACTTGAAGAACCTTGCTTGGATTGATTCGAGATTGAAGTTTGTTTACAACCACTCCATCATGGAGGACAAAAGCTCAACACTTGAGCACACAACCAATTCATCTAAAAACCCTAGCTTCAACTACTCAAAAATTCCTAAAACATAAACTAGGGTTTTTCTCTTGGAAGAACTTGGGGACTCCACATCTGAACATCCCCTTATATAGTGGAGGCTAGGTTATAGGAGAAAACCCTAATGGGCACCCGTTAAGCTCACACACAAACGGGTCTACACTCACGCACGCTTCTCAAAGCAGAAGACGAACCGGGCTTCCCGAATCCATTTCTTCGTGATCTTTATCTTCATTTGACCTAAAGCACCTCTTCTTGCGCCATCTTGCACCGTGGTTTAGCCAAAGGTCATCAAGGGGTATTTTTGGTGAAATTACCAAAATACCACTTCTCGATTCTTATCCAAAGACCGAGTCCAATCTTCATAAAAAGCAATCACATACTTCGCCACGTGTAGGTTGATCAACGGATCTCTTTATATCGGTAAGTCTCTCCCATCCGGCTTCCACCGAAACCACCATGACACTTGCACTGACCCTCGCACCGCTTGATACAACCTGTCGCACTGAACTTCCCGTTCAGTCATCCTTGTCCATTTTGCGCTATGCTTTAGTCAACTGACTTCACCCAGCATCCTTGATCGTTCTGGACCTCAGCTCTTCAAGCTTAGTCCTGATCATCCTCGCCATTGACCGTCATTGGCCTCCAAGCCTCCTGCACAACAATAAACCAAGAAATCGATTCCGGGAAAAAGTTCTTTGCAACTCAGCCCACATTAGTCAAATCATGCATCATGCAACACATATGCACGGAAACTCATGAAATTGACCTCACCTACAAACATTGCTTCCAAGCTGGCCAGCGAACAGGGCAAAATTGGTCATACCGGCATGTAAACTTCGGTCCTACCACACTACAATAGTACCACTCAAAAGATGCGGTCATACCATTTTACAGGGAAGAAGAAACTCCCAAAGACATGCTCTCTAGAAAAACGTACCACAAACTAGAATCTAGTCCTACCGCGCTGCGGTAGTACCGCTCATCAATTGTGGTCATATCGATTTTCCTGAATGCTTTCAAGTCTTTCGACAAACTCTCAATACCATTGCCAATTATATCATCATCCTAAGATTATGAGTAAATCCTCATGAGATCCACAATCTCCCCCTTGATGAACACATTGGCAATTTCCAAAAAATAAAGTTTGAGGTTTGAAAACGAAAATACTCAACGTTTTCGTACAAGGGCACAACTTGGTCCAAAAGCAAGAGAACGCAATAGAAATAACCAAGTTGGCTTCATATTAGCATAGGCAAGTGAGATAAGGCAAAAGAGAGTAAGAAAGCTTCAATTTCCAGAGAAGAGTCAAAAATCTCACTTAAGGCCCATATGAAAGAACAATTGTTCAATTTGATCTTTGATCATTGTGAGCTTCCAAAAATTGCAATTCAAGTTCAGAAATGGCAATGAGATCATAAGAATGTAACTTAGATGCCCCCCCTCACTATGATCATCATTTTTCAAAAATTCTCATTTTCTCCCTTTTCCTCCAAATAGCTCCCTCTTATAACATTTTTGCTATATCTTATTCCCCTTTGACAATGGAGTCATCAAGAAATCACGCATTCCTCTCATCTAGAGATGACAAATGCACAAATGAGGAAAAAGCATAATAAAGAGCATGCATGAAATGCACTGGAGTGGCTACATTTTTGTATTTTCAATTTTTATAACAAGAAGCTTTGGAGATTACCCAAAAGAACAAACTAGCATTTCTACTATGACTCAATACACATCAAGCATGAAAGAGCTAGCAAGATCATGTTAAGACATATATATCAAAGCTAAGCTAGAAAGCTCAAGATAAAGCGATAAATTTTAACAATTTAAGTAAAGCTTCAAAATTAGAAAGTTTATCAAAAGAGATCCTAAAGTGATAATGGCCATGTCAGAATGTCAATGTGAGATCAAGAAGCTAACAAAGACCATTCTAGGGACAAAAGTCCTAAAGTGAATCATTTTGCTCAAGGTATCTCAACCACCCAATTTTTAAGAACAATTTGCATTTGCAATGAATGTTGATGTTGATTTAAGGTCTATCTTAGTGAAGAAAATTCTAGGCTATGAGCCATCCACAAACTCTTCCTAAGCTTCAACCGGCGAAAGATCTTGAGGTTCATGTTAATTTTGACAAGCAGTCCCCATGAGATCGTTTGGATCATTAAACTATCTCCAAGTTTATGTCTTTGACATGTAATCTCGTGAGAATAATTTAGCATAATTTAACCACATGAGAACCTTAAAAATCTTATTTTGCACAAAAGTAATTTTAGATTCACAAAGGAACTGAAAGCCCAAATGATGTTCAATCCTAGATTCAAGAGCTAACAAAGGAATTTTGACATAGCCAATATCACAAAAGGACCACTAATGATGCAACTAACTAAAATATCCACAAATTGTAATTTTTAGTTCCAGTTGTCTTAAAGTTCTAGCTCATTAAGCAAAGACTAAGTTATACATGTGAAAGCATGATAATTCTAGCAAGTTAATGAACTAGATATAGAATTGAGCAAGAATTGAAATACTAAAGCACAAAAGGGTAATAAGCAGTAAAGTGCTTATATTACAATGCATCTTTTTGTGATTTTCATATGAATGCAATATGATACAATGAGGTGCAAGAAAAACTCAAAAGCCTAAAAAATAAAAAAGATCAGAAAGTTCAGAAGAAGATTAAGGAAAGATCAGATTAACAAGGAAAGCTCAGAAAAGAACAAACTCCCCCTCCTTTTTGGCCAGCAGCACAAGGGTTTCCTTTGGGATTGCCTGATAGATGGTGGCAAGGGCCATCTAATCCTTTCGCTCGTGGATTGCATCCTCCCAGTTGATCGCCTCCCATACTCCTTGTGCCTTCATGTAGACCTTTATCTTGATCGCCCACACTGCGTAGTTGCTCCTCGTGAGCAATGAGTATTGGAAGGACACAATGCCCTCCCTTGCTAGAGCCTTCGACGTTGTCGTGTCAGTCACCTCATGACTGGCACCCTTGCTTAGCGATGGCATTTGCTTCGACATCACAAAGCTCTAATACCGACTGTTGAATCTCAGCACCAGGAACACACAAACACATGCTATGTGGAAGAACAACTCAGGCGTAGTAGCTTGATTACAACTAAATAATAAGAGTAAAATATCTAAGCAACAAACTTAATGTAACAAAGTCCTAAAGATAAGATGCACCAGAATATGCACATGTTTTACACTACTTCAACTAGAAGCTAGGAAAACACAACTTCACATATGTGCATGCCAAGACTGCATCTTGAGGCCTGTATGCACGTGTGTGACTCAGGCTTAACCACGTCATGATTATTTCCAACAGTTGTTTGCATGGCGCACCACCTCCCATGTCCGAGTGCCTACCACCGCCGTTCTTGTTGCCGTCGTTCTGGGCCCTAGAGTTGTTGGAGTCGGATCCTTGTGACAGCGAAGAAGATGACTAGAGACGGTGGCATTAGCCTTGGCGACCTCAGCCTGGCACACTTCTTCTAGCAGCAACATCAACCGTGCAACGATGAAGGATGGAAATGGAGTTTGCATTGGCACGATGGTCGCCATGACAGCGAACTTCTTGTTGAGACCACGAAGTGTGGCAAGAACGAGTGTCACATCCGACACAGGCTGATCGACATCGCGCGGCACATCAGCCAATGTCTTGAGCGTTTGGAGGTAGGTAGTCATGGACATGTCTGTAACATCCCAAATTTAGAGTTCATTTGAAGCCTTTAAAAATAAAAATAACCATTTGAATTTTCTTGTTTAAGTCAAAGCTTAATTTGAATTTTCACAAATCAAAATAATTTAATATAATTAATCTAAACTACAATTAAATTTAAAGCCTTTTTATTTGGGTTCCTTGAGTTCTAGATTATTTTCTAGAATTTCTAGGAATTTTTTGTAGTTTATTTGTTATTTCTTTGAGCTCGGTTTGCTTTAATCTAATTTGAAATTCAGAAATCAATTTAATTCTGGATTTTCCTTTGGGCCGAAATCCTTTTCCTTCAGGCCATTTTCTTTCTTTCGTCCCAGTTCCATGTTCCTTTTTGTCCCTCCGCTTCTTTCTTTCTCTCCCTCGCCAGCCCAACCCGCCTCCCTTCCTTCTCTCACTATCGAGCATGCCCCGCCTATCAGCCCCTGTCTCCTTCTTCCTCACGACTTCATCCCATGTCTGTGCCCATCACGACATCGCTGCCCATGCTCAACTCCAATCCTCCCGTCCGATGACTTTATAAGTGCGCCTTCCACGTCCTTTTCTTTGCCTCGATCTCCACTTCCGAATCCCCAAGAAGTCACCACTAGAATCGTCCCCATTTCACCAGATTCTGCCGAAGAAACCATTGGCCATTGAAGGTTTTCATCGCCCGTTGTGCCATCGTCGAAGCTCCTCCGCCATGCCGTCACCGCCGTTGGGTTCGTCTCTTCGCGTTCTACCCAGTGCTTCCATCCTCTTTGTTCGAGCAACCTCGAGTCACCATCACCCTTTCTTCCCCAAAACCAGTCACCACCTCCATCTCCGATCTCATCGTCGGTGAGCCCTCGCTTCCCCATGTGCGCCATCTTGTTCACCTCGCCATTCTCTTCCGATGCCCTCTCTTTTTGTCATCTCTCCATCGCTGAGATGCCCCACCACCGTTCATCCTCTCCGTCGCCGGTCATCCCCATCGCGCCGTCGTCTCCGTCCTTCTCCGGTCAGCCTGAGCTACCCTTGTGTTCCCCTTGACATCGCCATCCTCATGCTCACCTCTATCGCTATCGGGTGCCTTTGCTTCGCTATCTTCGCCGCAGGCCCGAACCTCCTTCTCCGTCTCCACCTCGCCACACCACCGTCACCCAAAGAACCCTCACAGTCCGGGGAACCCTTTTTGCCCCTTGGCTGCCACTCCCTTGCCGCCATGCGCAGACCACACTACTACAGAAAACGTTATCACAGACAGTTCGGAACCGTCATCACAGACGGTTCAGCACCGTTTGTGTTTTTGTACGTCTGTGATAACTGGGTCATCCCTGTCAGACTATCTCTTTGTTTCTTTCTCTCCCTTCCACCTCGGTCCCACATGTCAGTCTCTTTCTTCCTCTCTCTTTCACTTACGAGTGGTCCCCACTTGTCAATATCAATTTCTATTTCTTTTTCAGCTAAGAGAATATTCCAGGAATATTCTTTCTTCTCTCTTCTTTTTCCTTTTCCAACAAATCTTTCGAGAGTCTGTTCTCCTTTGTCCGAACTCCAATCCAGTCTGTTCAAATTCCTAAATTCATATAAAATCTAGCTATTTCTTTTAGAGTTTCTTTTGATATTTTTGGATTTTATTTGATTTTTCTTTCGTATTTATTTGTGCTTCGTCTATTATTTTCTCTCTCTTAGACGATCTGTTTTAAGGAGCAGGCAGTAGCAGGTTTTGAAAGTCCAAGTGTGGTAACTAAGCAAAGCCAAGGCAAGTCATAGTCCTTTAATCATATTGAACCTATGATTCTAAAAATAGATTGTTTTATATCAAATTGCATGCTATCTTTATATCAACTGCTTTTAGGAATAGTTAATCACCTATTTGGCACTACGCCTTCATTGATTATTTGAATACCATGAATCATTTGTCATCATAGGATTGTCATTATTAGTTAGACATATTTGTATCACCAACATGGGTTATCATAGAGATGCTTAGTCAAGATTAGTTACGATGGGCTCATATTCACATGTTCAATATAGATAATTTGACTTAATGATATAAATAATTGTGGTGCGATGCTTAGTTACCAGGCTACATGCACACATGTGTTTAGACATGGTTTCAAATTTGTTTTATATTGGGTAAAATTCATCCAAAACCAATTTTTTTGGCAAGTTTGGATTTCTAGGGGGGCCAGTAAGACCGATAAAACTGATTTTCGGTCAGTTTTTTGAACTGTATAGCCATGAGGCAAGGAGGGCTCTGATACGACAAAGAAAGGTATGCACCACACCGATTCTTTCTCATTGATTCGGTATAAGTAATGTACATGCATTGTTACAATGAAAGATGCACCAAGAATCAATCAAATAAGGCCTAAAAAGCTACGAATACAAGGAAATAATCTCTAATACATGGAACAGAGAGGCCAATGTTATGGAAGGGGAGCTGGTGTATCATTTCCGCTGATCTGGCAGGATAGCATGCGTGCATGCATGCGACCAGCAGTGATTCACGCATGCTATCCATATACTTTAATAGTCTCCCCGACCTCCCGTGCTGGATAGGCCAGGTTAGCGAGACGACATAGCCTGTCGTGGCTACCTTCCACAAAACCTATCTTCAGGACAGGAGCAAGGTCCCGGATGGAAAGCTGACCATGAAGGAGGTAGGCAACCTCTTGCGTTACTCGTCGGCGACGAAGCAGTGGGAGACAACCATGGCGGTCCCCATCCCGCACGACCCAGAGAAGGGGATCGACGAGTTCATCTGGTAGACTGGCAGGGTGGTCTCCTTCGGTGGGCACATGTGCTGGGTCAACTACCACCGCGAGATCTTGCTCTGCAATGCGTTCACCTCGGCGCCCCTAAGCTCCTCTTCGTCCGGCTTCCTGAGATAGAAATTTGGGACAACTTGAATGAGTTCACCAATGGCCGCTAGTGTCACAGCGCCACCATCAGGGTCATCCATGGCGATGGACACAAGAAGCGTGAATGCGCTGAAGAAGAAGATGACAGTCAAGGAGAAGTCCCTAGCGACTGACAGTAGGGTCAAGCGTGGAGTGTGTGTGTGTGCTGTGGTGAGTTGTCTACACTCAGCAGCGGCATGCGTGAGTTGGGTGCATAGGCCGAAGGACCCACCTATCATTGTAAGTTAAGCCTATTTAAAAGGGTCTCTCTTGTGTAACGACAAACCATGACAGAAGAAATGGACTGTTGCTTTCCCCACCTTCTTCTTCCTTGATTCTCATCTCTGTTCTTCTTGAGAGTTCATCGCTATCGTTATCTCTGGCCAAAATGTGTTGCTCCGGTTGTTAGCTACCCCTAGCTCGACTGGGACATCACAATTGGTATCAGAGCCCAGAATCCTCCACAAAGAAAAAATTCTCGTTCGATCTATAAAATCCCTTGAGAGGTTGGAGACCACATCGGTTCTGTAATCCCAATCTTACATTGGATCGACGGAGAAAGATATCACGACGCCCAAGAAACCTTCACTGCAATCTCGCCAAGTCATCATGGCAATCGAAGAAAGTACCAACCAACTTCAGACGACGCTGGGGGAGATTTTGTCTCGCTTTGATGCCCAGGCAGAGAAACTCGATCGATTGTCAGCGAAGATGAAGAACCTTGGCCAACAAGTGGAGATCCAATAAGACAGTTTAGACAAAGTGAAGCGCGCCCAGGTGGAGTTCTTGCGCCAGCCACTCTCACCGCCACCACCCCTGTAGCCACCACAACCTCCCAGCTCTAAATCTGCCTAGGGGAGCGAGTCAAGTAACCACGGTGATCCTCCGGTGCACTTACAAACCATAGACCCCACTACTTTCTCAGCCACAAGGTGTACCAATAACCTATAGTGTCATCACCATGCCAACGTCCCCTGCTGAAAATGGTGGGTACACGATGGCGATCCTATTTGCAACATGTTCCTTTCATTATTCTAACTGATCATAAAAGTCTATGCAATCTAGATGATCAACAATTGGGCACTGAACTGCAGTGAAAACCAATGTCGAAGTTTGTTGGATTACAATTCAAATTCTAGTACAAATGAGGAGTGACCAATGGTGCTGCCGACGCACTTTCATGTGTCAGTCATTTGCTCCAGATACAAGCCATCTCAGTTTGTCGGCCTGGCTGGGTACAGGAAGTACTGAACTCGTATGCAACAGATTCAGAGGCACAAGAGTCTCTCACTTCACTAGCGGTGCTTAGACCAGATAGTAGAGGATATGCATTAGAGTATGGATTGATCAAATATCATGACAGAGTCTTGATTGGTGCAAATATGACTCTATGCACGAAATTGATCAGTAATTTCCATGAAATGGCAATACAGGGGCATTCAGGTATTCTGACCACTTACCATCACATCAAGAAATTGTTTTATTGGCCTAGACTTAAGAGTGGGGTGGAAGAATTTATCAGACAATGCCAGATTTGTCAACAAGCCAAACACAAGAACACTCACCCAGCTGGTACTTTACAGCCACTACCAGTTCTAGAAGGAGCTTGGCAGTATCTCACCATGGATTTCATAGATGGATCGCCCAAATCAGAAACTTATGATGCGATCTTGGCAATTGTTGATCGGTTAACCAAATACTCATATTTTCTTCCACTTCGACACCCCTTTACAACAGCTCAACTAGCTAAGGTGTTCCTTGACAATGTAGTGAAGTTACATGGCGTGCCACGCTCAATTGTGTCTAATCAAGATAGAGTTTTCACAAGCACATTTTGGCCTGAGTTGTTTCAATCAATGGGCACCAAACTGCATTACAGCACAACATATCATCCACAAACTG
The DNA here is from genome assembly GCA_036346255.1 of Ampelocalamus luodianensis. NCBI lineage: Eukaryota > Viridiplantae > Streptophyta > Magnoliopsida > Poales > Poaceae > Ampelocalamus > Ampelocalamus luodianensis. The sequence continues at coordinate 11,193,456 of CM070640.1, read as the reverse complement.
ACGGACAAACAGAAAGGGTGAATCAATACCTTGAAATGTATCTCCGTTGTGCCATTTATAACTATCCTAAGAAGTGGAATTCATGGCTGGCAATGGCAGTGTTTCAGTATAACTCTAGTTTCCACTCTTCATTAAGCTGCTCACCATTCAAAGCATTATACAGAGTGGAACCCAATTTTGGAGTCATGCCTAATCTATCGGTGCAGACATCCACTAAAGTTGGGGAAGTTGCCAAGGATCGATGGTTGTATACTGAGATGCCCAAGACGCAGTTAGCTTGGGTGCAGAATAGAATGAGAATTCAGTCTGACCGACAATGGCAGGACCGACAATTTCAGGTCGGTGAATAGGTGCTTCAAAAATTACAGCCGTATGCCCATAATTCAGTGGTCAAACGTACATTTCCGAAGCTTGCATTCAAGTATTTCAGTCTGTTTTCGGTGTTGGATCGCGATGGCTTATATATTGAAACTACCAGAAGATTGGTTGGTTCATCCAGTCTTCCATGTCTCCCAACTGAAGCCGTTCACCTCGAATTACTCTTCGGTGTTCACTGATTTATCAACAGTGGTGAACTTAACTGATGGAACCTCTGAACCAATGGCAATACTGGATCAACGGTTGGTAAAGAAGGGAAGCTCGGCGACACAGCAGATTCTGGTGCGATGGTCACGATTATCAAAGGATTCCACTACCTGGGAAGACTACTCAGTTCTTCGGGTTTGTTTTCCAAACGCAAGCATCTGGGATCAAGCGCCTGCTAAAGGGGGGAGTGTCACAGCGCCATCATCAGGGTCATCCATGGCGATGGACACAAGAAGCGCAAATACGCTGAAGAAGAAGAAGAAGACAGTCAAGGAGAAGTCCTTAGCAACTGACAGTGGGGTCAAGCATGGAGTGCATGTGTGCTGTGATGAGTTGTCGACACTCAACAGTGGCGTGCGTGAGTTGGGTGCATAGGCCGAAGGGTCCACCCATCATTGTAAGTTAAGGCTATTTAAAAGGACAAAATTTGATATATGACACTCAGAAACATGCCACTTCGAGATATAACATTCAATATATTGAAATTAGAAATATGCTACTTCAGTTTTATCCTCCTTTGAAAATTGGCATTATCTCTCCTTTTCTCCTATTTTCTTTTCTTTTCTCTTATTTTCCATCAATTGCCTATTGAACTACCTATTTTGCCCCTCTCCTTGTAGTAGAACTCGATCAGGTTGATGAGGTTGAATGCCTGGAGAGGCCCAGGATCAAGAGCTATGGCACCATCCACAAACTCGACATGGTGGAGATGCCGCCACCGGTCATGGTCGTGCCGATCGTTGGCTGGCTCAGGGCGATGCCGCAGCGCCGGTCCTCGACGATGGCCAAGATGACCATGGCGACGGTGGAGAGCGTGATGTTGATGCCCTGGCACTGGAGCAAGGTGAGCCCCTTGTCTTTGCTCGTGAACTTCCAGAGGCACAGCATGAGGAGGCGGTCGTAGATGGGGATCTAGATGGTCTGCGCGAGCATGGCGAAGACGGTGAAGGAGGCCGGTAGGATCTGGAAGCTGTGGCCGAGGTGGCGATCAGATTGCAGCACGGAGAGCACCACGTAGGTGGACTGCTGCACCATGGCGACGTAGTAGATGATCCCTGTCGACCAAACGGGCACGATGCGGATGAGGCACTTCACCTCCTCCACCTGCTGCATGCTGCACAGCCTCCACGGGTTCGCCGGTGCCGCGCCCCCGGGCCTCACCTACGCGTGTGTTGTGCTCGATTCAACTTCTGTTTCAGCACATTCAGAAGGGATAAATCCGAATAGGAGAGGGGCAAAATAGGTAGTTTAGTAGGCAATTGATGGAAAATAAGAGAAAAGAAAAGAAAATGGCAAATTTCAAAGGAGGATGAAACTGGAGTGATATATTTCTAATTTCAACAGGATGAAACTGGAAAATATATTTCTAATTTCAACATACTGAGTGATTTATCTCGAAGTGGCATGTTTTTGAGTGACATATATCAAATTTTGCCATTTAAAAAGGTCTCTCCTATGTAACAACAAACAATGACAGAAGAAATGGAATGTTGCTTTCCCCACCTTCTTCCTTGATTCTCATCTCTGTTCTTCTTGAGAGTTCGCGATCGTTATCTCTGGCCAAAAATGTGTTGCTCCGATCTTTAGCTACCCCTAGCTCGACTGGGACATCACAGCCAGGCCCCGGGGCGTACAGGGCCAGCAACGGCGTCATCAAGTTCGTCGACATGGACAACGGCCCCTTCGGACGCACCAAGACCTGCGGCTTCACCATCACGACATGGACGCTGAGGGCGGCGCCGGAGTTGGAGTGGGCCAAGGACGGCGTCTTCCAGATCGACGACCTCTGGTCGCTCCCGGAGTTCCGGGGCTCGCCTCTGCCGCGGTGGGTGCCGGTGTTCCCCGTGGTGAGCAAGCAGGACCCCGGTGTCCACCACTTCATACTGAAGGTGTCCACCACTTCATACTGAAGGGGCCTGAATTCAGGGCAAAGGCTTGGGTGATCACGCTCAACACGAGGGAGATGGAGCGTAGCTCGTACGTGCCCTACACCAATCCAATAGAGGTGGAGCACGAGTGGTGTGAGGAGGACGATGTCGATTTTACAAGCATCTTCTTGGGTTCGCCATTCATCTGCAGTGAGCTAGCTCCACACTGCTACTACCGGAATTAACATAGGTTGCGAGCCACATGAATTTTCTTGAGCTACCATAAATTTCTTGTGACACAAACAATAACCTGGAATGTTAGTGTCTCTAGTTCAGCGTCTGCAATCTCTTTCCGTAACCTCAAATTGCTTAGAGAATTAGTTCCATCTTTTATGTTAATTCTGTGCGCTCTACTTGCCTGCTGTGTTTGGTTCAATTTTCTGTGTTACTGCAGAGTAAGTATCTTGTGACAGAGCAGTTATCTAGTAACATTAAACATTGAATGTAGGAGTATGTACGAAACTTAGATTAACAACTAGATACTTAGTTGTTTTTCCCTTTGGCTCATTTCCCCTTGGATCCCTTACTGGCTATGAAAATGTAACTGGTTACATAGACATAGTGATTACCAGTGATGAATCAAATCTGAAACTCTGTTGCTACATGTCAAAATATCCATGTTAAAAATGTGAATGGAGCCAAAGGGGATGTCGAAATGCTAGCTAGTGACCTTTTTTTATGGAGAGGGGATGCCTAATGTTTTTTTCTGCTCCTTTCTTTCTTTTCTCTCATTAAATCAGTGTTGATCTAGGTTTGTTAGAAGAAGGGCAAAAGAGACTTTTCTCTGTCTTCTTTTTCAATGAAATACAATAGCCAGCTGCTATCTAAAACTAGAGAGATGGTATTATAGTTGTGGTTCTTTATGGGGAAAATTCCATGTATGTCACTGAGAGTTATCCTGATCCCGGATTTGCCACTAGAAGAAAAAATGCTCTTCTCTACGTGCCACCAAGAGTCTGTTTTGACCCCTCCATACCATTCACATCACTTCCGTTAGCCTAAGTCGGTTAAACCCAAAAAAATCCCTATCTTACCATCATCTCCTTCCTTCCTCACTCTCATCAACCCCTCTCTTCTCTCCCTTGCCCCCACCAGTCACCACCACCTCCTCCTCTGTCTCTCCTCGTTCCAGAGCACCGCCTTCATGACACAGTATACGCCCACCATCCGGCCTCCCACCCCCACCATGAAGAGGCCGGCTGTGGGAGGAGCAAGTAGGAGGAGGTCGGCGGTGGGAGGAGGAGGCCAGCGGCAAGAGGAGCGAGGAGGAGGCCGGCTGTGGGAGAATCAAGGAGGAGGAGGCTGGCTACGGGAGGAGGGAGGTGTGGAGGAGGAGCAGAAAAAAAAAAAGAGGAAGGGAGTGGAAGGAGGAAGGGGAGGAAGAAGAAGGGCAAAAGAGACTTTTCAGTTGACAGAGAATGTGACAGAAATGGCATGGAGAGGATCAAAATAGACTCTCAGTGGCACGTAGGGAGAGCACCTTTTTTAGTAGCAAATTCGGGTTCGAACAACTCTCAGTGGCATATAGGAAATTTTCCCTTCTTTTACGGTTAGAGTAAATTTCAGAGAACTACACCTTTAAGTTCTCATTTCAAGGAACTGCACCTTTTGCACATGTTTTTTTTTTTATCAAATAACCCCATTTCCTCACCTCGCAGGACAGATGACACAATGAGCCCATCTATCGGAGAGACTAGCTCTCAAACCCTTGCTACATGTGCAGGACACCAAAGCGACGTCGTGTACAAGGCGCCACGTAGGAGACGTGCAGCCCCCACGTAGGCCTTCAACGCCCACATGTCCAGGTGGGTGCGACACATGTGAGGGGTTGAGCAAGCGGATAGAGGTGCACAGGGGCGTGGTTGGGTGGGAGTGGCTCTAAAACTACAGTAATGCTCCAATCCCCTCTCACTTCTTCCCTACAACCAAAATCTGTGAGAAAAATGGGATTTTGCCCAAACCCTAAATTCCTCAAACGCAATCCCTATATACGCCAAACCGATCCAACAAAAAACCAACCAAGAACTAAGAACAACATTCTGTTGTAAATCACGAGATTTCACATCCAAATCGTTGCCGCTCGTTCGCTGCTGCAAAAACCAACCGCTCGCTCAACCCCCTCACACGTGTCACACACGCTGGACACGCGAGCGCCAAAGGGCTACGTGTCTCCTACGTGGCACCTTGTACACGACATAGCCTTGGTACCTGCACGTGTGGTAAGGGTCTGAGAGCTAGTCTCTCCGATGGATGGACCCACCGTGCCATCTGTCCTGCGAGATAAGGAAGTGGGGTTATTTGATCAAAACTTGCACAAAGGTGTAGTTTCTTGAAATGAGAACTTAGTGTAGTTTTACGGTAGTTTTGCCATTAAATGTGTAGTTCTGTATTGGACTTCTTCCAATACAGAATAACAAAGATGAGGAATGATGGAATTTGCCACTGACCAATTAGCCTGAATTCGCTTGGTAGATAGGTTGTGGTGTCTGTGCATGGAAGCACGGAATTTATAGATGACGAGGAGGTTAGGTACGCGTGCGGTGCGAGCATGTCTGCTGAAGGAAGGTTGTGGTGTCTGCATGGAAGCACAGAATTTATAGAGGCGGCGGCTAGGTATGCGTGCGGTGCGAGCGTGTCTGCCAAAGGAGGACGAGGACAGTACAGGTAGCTCCCGTAGAATTTTGGATGCAGCCACGTTCCGGACAGTCAGCATATGGCGACTCAACGCAGCCCTTTCTTTACATTTCGTGCGACGCCAAGAGAAATAAGCAGTGCACCTTGGACGGCTGGCCAGGTACAACAGTGTGCCTACTAAAAACTAATGATCAATTCCTTTCTTGGATCATTTCTCTTCTTCTGACTAGCATCTCATGAAACAGACGTTCACAACGCTCTTGTATGGTGCACAGGTTCTTCGATGTCAACTACCAATGCCATGAATACTTGGTGCTCCTTTGTAAAACGCATGGCAAGTGATCATTTTGTAAATTTGTGTAGCTACCTGTTAATCTCATCAGAACTCCGGGATCTAACCTCGTTTAGTTGAGGAACAGGATAAATTTGCACGATCGATAGAAGTTGAGGAGCAGGATCGTGCCACAAAAATCATTGGAATGGAGAACGATGCTATTCCCCACACCAATCTGCAAACAAGCCCTACAATCTATCACTCATCCTTGAAGCGACTGAGGACATAACCCACAAAATCAAAACGTCTACACGAACTTTTGATCACTACTCACAAGTATGAGCGACCATCTCAAACATGCATTGTGCAAACCTTCATTCCCTGCACATTCGGACGGATAATGAAACCTGAATCCACATCATGTATTTGATATCCTCACTCCATAATATCATATGCTTCTCCCGGCAATCGTCCATGCAGCACGCAATTATTCAGCCGACTTGAGGATACAAGCAGTTCTGGGCAGTGAAACGTTCTGACAGACCTGAGACCTTACCGAAGTCTAGCGCCGCAAACATAGCAGATTACATTGAGACATGGACGAACACCGGATGGAGCACAAGAAGATTTGAGCTTTTAGGCAGAGTCCTGAGGCTGGTGAAATCTTGCTTCACTTTTGCTAGGCACCTCGAAAACCGGAATTGAGCTCTCATACTAAACATTTGCTAGACTTGCAAGATCTCCATTTCATGCGAAACTCTTGAGCATGGTGTATATGCAACAAAATCAAGCAGCATAAACATGGTTTATATGGTGCACAGGTGCATTATCAGCTTGTGGGCAACACGGCCCATGGGACAGGTCCTGGAATTTGCCACTTTGCCGTGCCATGCGCACCAGGATCATCGCAGCTTGCAATAAACACAATATCAATGGCATCAGCACTAGCGCCAGAGTTCGGCCTTAATCACCTCTACTGAAAACAGATTTTCGTTCAACTCTTTTGAGGGTTCTTGCATCATGTCTTCACTGCCTGCAACATACGAAGAGAGCAACTTATTATATCCCTGAGAGCTGGCATCACACGGCTGTACTGACCTCAAGCTCTATTGCCAGCCAAACTGGCGACTATATCCAGATGCTGACTGAACAACTGCATCCAGATACTGGTTCATTCCGAAACAAAGGGTGAGACAGCTAAATACCCTGCAGATGCAACAATTGGAAACCTGAAGGCCTGGCACAACTCAACCCACCAATTGGCAAAGCTATAAGCTCTCTCTTATGCAGTAGAATCTCTCTTGATTTCCCTGTGGAGAAAAGAAATTATCATGATTCATGACAGTGACACTGCTGTACACACAACATTTTCCCTTTCTTCCAACAAAAATAATGTCTGCTTATGAACCCAATCGTCCAAGGTGTCGTCACATTCATGTCCGTCAAGTGTTGCTACGGTAGATGCTATGCATTCCTCTGATTGGTTAAGCATTTGCTCATATCTCCAATTGATACGACATTTCATGTCTTGAGTTTGCAGGAATGTCTAGATATGTCGACCTGCTGTTTTAGTTTAGAAGAGTTTATTCCTACAAGCATCAGTGATCTGTGAGAGAACCTTTGGCATCAGCAGGGCCACAGTAATAGCCTCATATTTACTGTTATCTTGCAGTAGCTGCTCCTTTCTTCTCATGAATGAAATATATTTTCTGCCAGAGGAAAGGACCAACTAAGGATTTCAGCCTGCAAGGTGAACAATTGCATCAGGCATTTGTGACAAAACAGATAATCATATGAAAGTTGTGCAAAACAGTAAATAATAGAACACAATAGTTGTGCAAAACAGTAGATAATAAAACACAATAGTAGGATAAAAGCAGCACACTCCATGGAAATAATATTGTGATGAATGTAACACAACCACTTATACCCCACCATGCCAGTAAGCATGGATCTCATAACAAACCAAAAAGGGGGAAATAACAGAGTAACAACCGAACATCAACTCAAACATAGTTTACTACTCGAGGAAGAATACATCAACACAGTTTGCAATTTTTACACAGCAAAAGAGTTGGCGTTAAGGTTTCTCTCTTTAAATCAAAGATCATATGCTAGATGATTAATTTTTATTTCTTATGCTAGTTTCACTTTCATCTCCCAATTGCACCAAACTGAAACATGTATATCCATGTAATGAAGTTTATCACTGTTTAAAAGGATTAAATCAAACAGTATAACTGGGATTTGGTGCTATCTAGTGTAGCTCCAGTAGGAAGATCTTTGGAAGTTTTAGAGGATGCAGAAAGGATATCAAGCTTCCAGAGTTCCATACCAAGGCATTTTGTAATTACCAACACGATCTCACAAATACAGAGTTACGCTCAAAGCAAAGATAGCAGGACATCTAGACACAATGTAGGCGGCAGATCCGAATGAAAATTCATACCACGAATTGAGTTAATCGTGGTATCTGACTCGTTTAACTACAGAAAATCAAAGCTACACAATAGTCATATCATAAAATTGTTGAGATCATGGCCGAGCATTTCAGTAATCCTCTTGCAGATTCAACACAACTCTACTTTGAGCAAGGATGCTGGTTTCTATCAGCATATGTGCTAAAAATTCAACTATGAGTGAAATCACGAGACATGCTAATACCATTCTCAATATATAACTCGTGTATTCCTCCTTATTGTTCATGAAAGTAAAATGTAAGGGGAACTTGAACTACAAAGCAAAATAACATTTTCCAAAGAAATGGGCATTCTCTTCTGTAACTAACTCTGTTCAGTATCGTCTCCCCACAGTAGTAAATCTAACATTGCTTATCCCTCTCCATCGCAGCTGACACAGAAATAGCCAATTTCACAATGTTTCTCTAAAATTAATGGAATAACACATGAAATAGCAATTAACCATGAAGCATTAACTGCTTCTTGCTTCATTTCTGAAACACTCTTTACTCAATAAAGCCCCATGGTTTGCAAGATATCATCTGTAGATTTAATTTGTCCACAGCTTCTCTCATGGAATTCCAGCCACATCCAATTATAACCAAAAAAGTGCAAAATATTACACCTTTTAAGTCCAAAAGTCTCAACTCTCAAGATCAACTGTTTATGTTCCTAGAGCAATACACATTACCATCGTAGAGGCAATCCAGGAGGGGGCTCTAAATCCATAACAAGCCTCAACCACTGTATCCCTTAACTCCTAAGTTATTAGCATTAGTTTTGCTTGCACCTCTAGAGAAGACTGATCGTACTTAGTCTCTGCAGATCCTTGTTGGATTGTAGAATTCAGAAGGATACCTTCCTTATAAGCTAGATCAAATAGCGATTAATTATCCAAACAATAAATATTCATGGTAAAACATGGTTAAGAAACTACCATGAATCGCCAAAATGCTAATGATGAGTCCTAATTACTAAAGGTGTTGAAGCCACATTCAGCGAAGACTATTTGTGGCAATAAAATTAGAGTTAGGCAAAGTTTGACTTATTTTGGCCACTGTTTGGTTAGCAACCACACTTTCCTAGCACCATGTCCCACTTGTCATACACACAAACGCCAACCAAATTGTGCCTAAGTTGTGGCTACCGATTTAGGCGCCACAAAAAGTGTGGCAAGCCACACTTTGGCATGAAAACTTTGGCAATGTGTGGCATTGATCCAAACATGCCTTTAATCACCATATCCAGGGTTGTTCACCAGAACATAAAAAGGCTCATTACTATCCAGGCTTCTCCAACAGATAGCATATTTAACAGCTTCACTAAGATAAAGTTTCAAAAGGTATCCACCAGAAAAACAGTTCATAAATACAGAGGGTGCGATTGCAATGATCCAGGATCTTGAATCACAAATCTTCAAACTGGAAAAGACATTTATCCTACAGTAGATAAAAGAACGGGGTTCTCTATGGTTGTGTCATGTGCATTACGGCCGGCCGAGTGTAACGCTATCTGAGTACGTATTGCTTAAGGGTCCAAGTTGAGTTAGTAGTCTGTTAGTACGTATTGGTTAGAGTCCAAGTTGAGTTAGTAGTCTTGGCGTCCAAATTGGAGAGCACTTTGAGTCAGGCTAAGGGTCTTAGGATGCGTCCTTATATAAGGATGGTCATGTAATTGGTTGAAGGCAAGCAAAACATGGAATAAACTACTCTACCACCTATCTTCCTCTCTGCTGAACCCATCTATCTCTGCCTGCTGCTCTATTCTTCTTCCTTGTGCTGTGCGCCCTTCCCTCCAGCATCAATTCTCCTTCTCTGCTGTTGCCGTTCAGCCTCTATCTAGTATCTACGGTGTTTATCCTGATAAACTAAGGTTCATCACAGGTTGATTCGAATATCCTAATATTAATCCGCAAAGTAACACATTACTAGAGGTTAAGGAAGGTGCATTATAAGAACGATTGTTTAAAAGAGTAGACAGAAACTCAGTACAATTTCTGCTGTGGATGGAGAAACTACTTGCCTCGTGGTTGGTAAGCCATCACCAGCTTGTCTGTGCCATTTGAAAAAACTTCGGAATGATCTCCACAATTTGACCCATCCCAGAATGATCTCCACAAGCTAGCAAAGTACTCATATCCCATGGAATACCAACATAACAAATATCCATAAGCTCTGTACATGTGCTTAGCAAGTTCAGCTTTTAGGACTCAGTATGGACCTAAAACAGGTAAGGGTACATCCATATAGTCCAATCATCAACTAAACTTCTCAACCAAGTTCTGTTCAAATCTGCACTGTGCTTTCAGCATCCTATGGAAGAACACATCAAACTCCATCCGCCTGCTGGCACACAAAAACATTGGAAAGCTTTCCCTTTCTCACAACCTGAGCAAAAGTTTCCAGCACTAACAGCTCATGCAGTTCAGGCACCACACTCTTCAGCAAACTTCAGCCAACAATTTTGCCCATCCCAGAGTGATCTCCACAAGCTAGCAAAGCAATTGTATCCCATGGAGCACCCAAATAAAAAACATCCATGGACTCTGTACATATGGGATAATCAAGTCCAGCCTGCTAGGATTTAATGTAGACCTAATACAGGTAAACTGGTAAAGGTACATCCATATATTCAGATTATCAACTAAACTGTTCAACCAACTTCTGTTCAAATCTGCACAATGCTTTAAGCATCCCATGGAAGAACACATCAAACCTTCATCCGCTACTTTCACACAAAAACGCTGGAATGCTTTCCTGTTCTCACAACCTGACTGCTAAAAGCTTATAAAGTTCAGGCACCGTACTCTTAATATCCTCAATTGCTCATGCCTGATGTACTATTGTATAACAGCACAGCAAAAATTCATAGACACCAGGGGTCAAAGAATGACTAACATATGTGTGTGTGACATGATAACTATATACATCCCAAGGGTTAAATCAGATATAGACATCATCATGTTGTTGTCCAGCTAACTGGTGGTAACACAGACAACTGGATCAACCTGTACTCTGAGCACCACCATATTGTTTAAATGGAGCATGGAATAAAATTGTATAGACATGGCCTCTAAGGGATTAGGCAAATGACAATTCTTGCAAATCTCAACCAAGCTTATATGGTTCTGGAGATCATTTTGGCAGTGAACAAACATTACAGGAGTCCCAACAAGCAGAAGGCGTACCAACCTGTCTAGTGGTGGCGAGTACGTCATGCCTTGAAGCTGTCACATTTGTACAGAATGAGGCAGGCACCTAGCTACCACCAAGAGGATAGGCATGGATCATAGCTCAGAAGGAACCAATTATTGCAACTCTAGCACCTGGTTAAAACTAAGACAATAGGCATGCATAGTACAGTACCTCCTATCCTTTCCAGAAATCTATTCTACCAAAAATAATTCCAAGAGTATAAGGTAAGCCACATTTAGAAACAGCAAGTCAGCCTTTCATGGCTGCCCCACCGGTCAGTTCACTTTGCAGCAGTTCATTGGATTCCTTGATATATTCGAGGTACCTTTTCTCGATCTGTCCTTTTTTCCATCATCATCTTCTTTAGGCGAGCCAGGCTCGAACCAGCCCTTTCTGGATGCATGGTCTCCAGACTCCAGATAGATACCTTTCTGATCGAGACTTTGGTTACGCAGTTCAAGCAACCTCTCTACATCTACTGTAGTCTGTACCGTGATGTTCAGCTTAACGTCAGATTTTGGCAGTTCGCAAACTATTGGTATCGGAAGTCCACTTCTGCTAAACTGAACTGATGATTGAAGTTTGGAAGATGAAGACCCCAGTAAACAATCCAATACAGGACAGGACCAACTTAATAGGTAACATATCTGCCACGAAGGTATAGAGCTAACCAAGTGGGTAATAAGCAAAAAATAAATAAAATGCATACCCAATCTTATTCATACAGCACCATGCCAAGTAAAAGATAAATGGGAAAACTGGCATGTAGATGCACACTCTCTACTAATCTGATCTCAGGGAGCACAAGAGGCGACGCCGCGACGGTGTAGGCCCAGAATTAGTTTCAAAGTTGCCTAAACGAGTTTCTAGATGAACCTCTACATATGTAAGAATTGGTCCAATGCTCAACATCTAGTAACTGACAAGTGACAAGTCTCTGACTAGCCTCACTCTTTTCTAATATGTTGCACGAGAACAGAGCCAACTAAGGCTTTAGGCGGACATACAACCCAACATATGCTAGAAGACAAAAGTAACCTGACTGATATCAGAAAAGCATAATAACTAGAATTTACACAAAGTGCCTGAGTGACACTTCTAATCAAGCTTGCACAGGTCTGGAAGTTCAAGTTCCCTATAAACAACCCACAAAAAAGGACAAGACAACTATAAATTGAGAAGACTACTCAAGCAAGTGCCAGACACAAACCAAATCAGATGAGACAACTTAAGTTGTTGAACAACCCTAGAGCTCACAGGACAGGCTCCATAAGTTGAGAACAAGAAAACAAAGGCAACTATGGTCCTACTCCTAGATATAAAGTTATTCACGGTATTATGTTCTTAGAGATTGCAGGAGGTAAGATTAGTACTCGTAAAACAAACATCACTTACATGATCCCTATCTGCTGATAACAGTTTTTTATCCACTATACTTTCAACTATGCACTGTTCACATACGTCTAGACAATGTATGATCACCATTGGGAACAACTTCGACCTAGGTGAACCTAGATGTAAGAAAACATTGTCTGTGAAGAAAAGATATCATATTTGGTTATTTGTTTATGCACCCCATGTCTGAAGAAATTTGGTAATAATACAAACATGAAACCATCTAGCATAAAATGGCTAATGCCCCTAACATAGTTTATCATTGCTCAACTAACACTTAGAGAAACCATGCAGTTGTTTATCATCAGAAGTAAACTTTAGGCACATACAAAATGCACTGGCGCATATTATCTCACATCAAGTTCATTAATTTATTGTGTAGAATGATATCTACCGCATGATGAAAGATTGTCAATATGTAGAATTCAACACTTAGCAGTTTACTAAACCTCCACATTTAATTCAGAATGGATGCTCCATATGGGGCACATCTGAGTCACTGCCAAATGTATTATCAGATATGTCCAACCTCCAAGCCATATTAAAATGTTTGTTAGTCATAGATCCATATAACCATGGAAACCTGGACATCACAGTAACGATACGTAACTATGGAGCCAAGATGTAAATGGTAGTAGGATATCGTCGGAACAAATTTTATATGACTAACACAGAAAGCAAAATTATTAGAAGCATGCAAACAAGTCTGGATTGTAACACAAACAAGTAGGTAGATTAGATATTCTAAAGCATGTGATATGATCATTAACACCTAGAAGGTGATTCTTTCTCCCAGGAACATATAGCAACTGCAATCTTAGCGGTACTGAAGACGATTCCTGCCATATGTGCCCCATGAAGATTCAGGAGGATGTGAAGGACCTTTCTCAGACTCTCCCTGATAAAAAAATAGTAAATTTCGGAGTAAAATGAGGAATCATCTTAGGCTAATAAGGAAAGAATGAAATTGTCTTGTATTGTCATCTTTTAGAAGACCATACCGCATGGATATTGTAATTATCTCCGTATGGAGTAGGGAAGGTCACTTCAGGGCTCCCCAGCTTCATCCCATATGCTCCACCTTAAAGAGCAAGTAAACATAATACCATGAGAACGTTCTATTTTGATTATATAGAAATATAAACCATTAAAGAAAACACACTCAGCGATGCTGACAAAGAGAATTACTGTTTCAGGCAATCTAGTTTGACAAAATCACTACCTAGGCTAACTTTGTTGTGCTTAAGAATTAAACAGTGATTTATGCTCTCATTATCGACGAGGAACAGTCCTGATTTTACCTTCGTTGATGGCATGCTAATAAGTATTTTTTTCCATATTTTTATCAGCACTTTAAACAGTGATAAATGTTGAGGCATATAGAAGGCCAACTATAGAAAAGTTCGGACTGTTGGAGAATAGCTGGTCGATTATCCATGTTTCAAACTTATGTCTAGTTGCACATCAGGACAATAGTGTGTCCAAAACACATACAATGTGTATTGCAGGAATAATTGATAATTTCCTACTAACAGAAATGAACAAACTTACTTTTCGATGCATACTTGGATTGATTAATGTTTATATCTAAGCATATGAACTGAACCACCTCCATGTATAATTTTTAAAAACATATGTTTTGCATATGTAATTATACCATAAGTATCATCTTGTCAGTTAAAATGAAAAAATGTGTATGTAATATGTCAATTTCAAAGTTCACACAGACACATCTATAATATGTTTAGTACTAGCAATTAACGTATTTCAAAATTAATTGAGATACAGCATGTTCCTAAGCAGTAGTTTACAAGTTGACATGGGCATGAAAATGTGTTGATTTACTTGATTATACTTGTGCTGCATATAGTGATGGCATCTTCCAAGGTTTCACACCATTATGTTCATACTGGTGTTGTGTCTCCATTTCTGACATAAATAACAACCCGGCAAATAGCAGCTAAGCATGTAGTCTAGTTTGTAGAAACAGCAGACTTTTGCAATTTCTATGCTTTGAATGGCTTTGCAATAGGTGTCTTAGAAACTATTTTTAGATTTCACACCTTGAGTAGTAAGTTCCAGCATCTTAAGGCTTTGCAACACTATAACTATGACTAATGCTGTAAGGATGCCCTATACCACAGTGCCAAATTCTGTATGCCCTAATAGTGTACCAGCACAAAGAAGAGGACATAGAAAGAAAGGGAACTATTAAAACTAAATCAGCTCTCGGCTTGTGAAGAAAGATTGGCCAAAGGTAATATTATCGATTTACAGCTAATACTCTCTTGCCAACTAGGCCTAAACCCCCTCTCTTGCCACAAAACAATATGTAACAATTTGCAGCTTTCTCTTGCCGGATATGGCACCAAGTAACTCGGCGGCTGCGACATGTACAACGAGAAGCCTGCTGTTCACTGCCGTCCTGATCTTAACAGTCATAGCAGAATGACTCCTGCAACCACCAGTCTAGAGAGCAGCACATCTACCTAGGCCGATATCCACAATAGTGTAGTTCTGAAGGATCATATAAGACTTTATGGTGAGAAGCAGTGAGAATTAGGTACAATTTCGAGGATTTGATGACCAGAGGATGTATACAGGGGTGCGTGCAAACGATGTTCTTTTAAAAACAAAAAAATCTACATATGAGGATACATTATGCTTAGCCAACATGAGCCAGACTTCATATCCAGGCCATAGCTAAGGTGGGAAAAAGGAATTAAACACAATACAGGTCCTACATTAATTTGGGAATATAAGGCCCCAAGTTGCGCGGTATATCCAGATGTAAAAATAAATCCACTACATGAGAACCTGAGTCCCCTGATAATCAGTTTTAAGAAAGAAATATAGGTATTAAAAGTAAAGGCTCCAAGGGCTAGAATGGGGATCAATGCAGTATACGCACAAAATTCTGACAATATCATTTTACAGAAGTATCATCCCAATGATAACAACCAAAACAGATCATTGTCTGATGTCTTGTTTTTTACAAACCCATGCAAAGTGCTGGAAGATGGAAGATTGTCAAAAGAAATGCAGCAACACACGAGTTCACAAAATTCTTAGAATGTACATCAAATGCATCATAATTTTAGCTAATACACAACCCTCAAGCCTACCGTGTCGCACACATGACACATACAGTTTCTAACCTAAATAAATATTAAAGTGCAAGAAACTGGGGAAATGGATGAAGCAAGAATAAGAGAGATTTACAAATGCTGTAAATTGGTCCAAACAACATACCTGTGCCCCATGGTCTTGCTTCAAAATTAACTAATTCAGCTCGCATTTGTTCAATTTCTTGCGCCATCGAAATCATACTCTTGTCCATTGCTTTCCTTTGTTCCACCAACTCAAAATTCCCTTCTGCTCCAATTCGCATGCAGTTCTGCAAGAAGACAAACCAATCACCTTAAAAGCTCAAATCTCAGAACGACTTACTGGGGTACCTGAGAATCAGGTCCAGCAAAAGAGACTGTAGGTGCACCTTGCATGAATAAGTTCCTGCTGAAGGCCATCAATCCCTGCTTTCAGCATAGGTATCTGCTGTTTATCAGATTTTACCCTGGTCAGCTCCTGCATCAGAGATGCAGCCTTTGCAGAGAGTTCTTTCCTAACAGCAATGAGCTTCTCAATTTCACCACGAAGCTGCACAACCTCAT
Source organism: Ampelocalamus luodianensis (assembly GCA_036346255.1). Taxonomy (NCBI): domain Eukaryota; kingdom Viridiplantae; phylum Streptophyta; class Magnoliopsida; order Poales; family Poaceae; genus Ampelocalamus; species Ampelocalamus luodianensis. The sequence goes on along the minus strand of CM070640.1, from coordinate 11,177,316 downwards.
CTCTTAAGGGCTCATATGTTCTAAGTTCGGCTTCAAGCTTCCTCCTCTTGTCAACAAGATCACTGATATAAGCTTCCTTCTTGACACTAATGTCTGCTATGATCATGTTCAAGTGGCGTATCTCATCTTTTCCAGCTTGTAATTCCCTGTGTAAGACCATACGGTCATCGACAAGAGCACGGTGATCTGCCATAAGCCTCCGGAATTCGACCTCTTGCATCTCAATTTCTTCCTCTAGAATAGCTGGGTGAGGGCGATGAGCTACCCTTACGAGTGGGCCTTCATGGATATCAGGATAGCCCCTACGATCCTCAGCTACACGAATGACAGGATGGCCCCTACGATCCTCGACTACACGGACGTCAGGATAGCCCCTACGATCCTCGACTACACGGTTGTCAGCATAGCCCCTACCATCCTCGATAACACGACGCGGCAGACGACCTCTTCCCGACATGATGGTTGGTGTCTTGGCCTGAAAGCATCAAAAGAAAATCGAGTTATATAATCCATCACTATCAGCATGTAAAAGACGGTACATTTATAATAAGATAGCAACGGTGGATATGAAATTGTACAATATTGATAAGTGCTAATCATAGTTACCGGATTCGCTATAAAACCCTGCAAATCGTGAACCAGATTCGTCAAACCCAAACCAGTTTAAGGTACGGGGTTCATTTTTTGCAGTGGAAATTGGAAGAAAAAGTGGTAAACTACAAACCCGAATCCCAAACGAACCGCGTTTATGGTAACTATGGTGCTAACACAAAGCCCAAATCACCTTCCTACGGACCTAAAAATAATACCGTGGCTAACATAAGGTATGTTCAACGCTGGGATGGCCAACGGAAGGCCTACAATATGAAGGAAGCTACAAACTCCTAGAACAGTGCAGTCGGTACTTCAATTCTGAAGAAGTAAACCAAGGGCGGACATAACGTGGGGTATGCGGGGTTCAATTGAACCCCTAATTTTTTTTTGGAAAATAATCTGCTATTAGTGCTCCACCACGCTGCAAAAAAAAAATCCGCAACAAATTGGATGGATTGGAGTATCCATCCCATGCAAAAAAAATCAGCAACAAATTGGATGGATTGGAGTATCCATCCCAGAAAGAAGGATTTGGGTTAGATTGCTCACATCAAAGACCAGAACAGATTGGACCAAGGTGAAATCAATCCTGCTCAAGTTAGGGCTTCCTTACCAACAAAAGAACCAATCCAGTGGAGGGGAGGTGGAGAAGGAGGAGCAGAGAGGAGTTCGAGGTGGCTGGCTTTGGTTGTTTGGCGGCGCCGGCGAAGATTGAAGGTGCGGCGGCCAGACACGATCGGGCGAGGAACGGGCGAGCTGGGAGATGAGGTTGAGGAGCAGTTCGGGAATTGGGGAATCAACAATGCAACTGAGAGCCGATATATATTTTTTTTGGGGAAAGTTGCAGAAACACCCACTGCCATTCTGAATTTGAAAGAATTAGAAATTGCGCTTTACCTCGAGCTAACGGATACTTTCATTTAGAGTTTTAAGAAAAAATTGTTACTGAAAGCCCCACTTTATGTTACTATGTTTGTTAGGAGTACCTCCAAAATATCTTGGTCAGTGCGGACCATGCAACAAACTCAAAAGAAATCCACTATTGTAACATCTCAAAATTTCGAAGCTATTAAATATTTATGTTCAAAATCTCATTTCTAAATTTTTGAGCTTTTTCCACAAATTTTAGCTTTAGTTAAAGCTTTTTCCTAAATTTCAGTTGCTGAAAATGCATTTTCGAAACTAATTAACATTTGATAAAAACTTGGAAATGATTTATTCTAGTTCTAAGTAATCTAAAGAGCTTCTCTAAAAAAAAAAAAGGCAAGTTTGGTAATTTTCTGAGCTCAAATGTGATTTTTGGAATTAAATCAATATGAAAACGATTTAAAATTTTAAACCAACTGCAATGCCATTTTCCCAGTCTTGGCCCGGCCCATTAATGTTTCGACCGAGTAACGGCCCGCGCACCATCCCGTCCACAACCGCCTTCTCATTTTCGTTTCCTTCACGCGAAAGCGTCTTTCCACCAAATGTGTCTCCTCTTCGTTGCATTCCTTCGCATCGCTAACCGATGGACCTAGGCCTCGCATGTTGGGAGTCGTCTTCCACCTTGCGCCAATCCCTTCGCCTACGTGGCCCCGCGCGCCAGTACGGAGACACGCTCCGTCCGTCGCCCTTGACTCATCACACCGCTAACTAGTGGACCCTCAGGCCCAACCGCGGGAGCCGTCTTCCACCTCCCATGGTTTACGACCACAACACCCACCATTTCGCCTCGCTTGGCAAGCCGTCACCTCTGCCTTGACCTGTTACGTTGCTACAGCTGCCTCATCACTCCCTTTTGTCGCCTTCGCTTGCCGCGCATGGACAAGAGTGAGAGAGCTCGTGCCCCTCCGTCCGTTCTATAGCGACACACCCGTGAAAATTGTGCTCACTCCTGTTCTTCTCCTTCCTATTTCAGCTGAGTTGTGTGCATCGTCTCGCCCAGCTTGCCATTTCCAGCATCCCCTCCAAGAATTGGAGCTTGAGGTCTTGGATGGCTGGGAACTATGTTGTCTTCCTTAGTGCTAGTGAGCACAGCACTGTGCCATCGCCGCTCTAGTGAGCTTCCTTGCTTGACACACGCATCCTTTTCCTTCGAGAGCTTCGCTTATCTCCTTCTCGTGATTGTTCTTGTAGTTGGAATCCAGAGGAGTCGCATCACCATTGTCTTCTTTCTCTCGGCATGCACGCTCGTTCCAAACCGTAGTGTTCTCTCCTTTCTGATGGGTTTGGATTCAATCCGTACATGTCATATCGTGTTCCATCTCCTACTTATGCAAGCCCCTCATTCAATGTCTTTGTTTCCATAGTGAGTCGTCGAGACCATGCATCTTCTCGGTTTTCGACCGCCATCTCCATTTCCATCAATTTTTGCCATCTCGGTGAGTCTCAGATCGATTCCTTCCATTTTGACCATCTTCCGCATACATGCAAGCTAAAGTGCATCTTCTCGTAGTTTCTTCCTCGCCGTATCTCATTGCCATCGTGGAACCGTCGCCGCCATCCTTGTTCACTATCGCTGCATCTTCTCCGACCATCTTCATCGTCGCCGACTGCAACGGTGAGCCTCTAGTAGTTCCCTAGTGCTAGTGCGCTAGTTATATTTCGAGTTTAGCGTCGTTGGTCTAGACTTCACCGTAACTGTCCATGGCTCCGCTGCGGCTACATTTCGCTAGCATAGCTCCGGTGACCATTGGTTCCCGTGCTAAGCCGGTTAGCACCATGTTTGCTTGCTAAACCCAACGTGCAACCCTTGGGCGAGAGACCGCTCCTTTCGCAGAAGTCGTCGTAGCCCGAGCCACTATAAGATCGAGGAGCCCAACTAGAGGGGGGTAAATAGGTGGTTTCAAAAAATTCTTTAGCTAAAACCTTTTCTAATGCGGAAGCTAATATCAAAACTATTTTGCACAATCAAAACCTAAATCAACTAGTCTTTACTAAGTGCACCAACACAATTAAGACTATTGAAAAGATAGCAATCATACAAATACAAGTAAGCAATTTAATTCTAAGAATGTAAATTGCAATAGAGTAAAACACAAGAAGGCAAACCACGATTGACACGATAATATTTTACCATGGTGTTCGGAGACTTACGGTCTCCCCTAATCCACATTGAGGTAAGCCCAATCACGTTGGATCGGCTCCACAAATTAAGTCAAAACACCTCAAATCCACTAGTGGTAGCTCTTTCCCACTCCGGGTAGGTGAGCTCCAACCTTCACAACACTCTGGGCCTCTTCACAATCTTCTTTGAAGAGATTACCGGACACGACGCCTCCAACACCGTCTAGGTGTCGGCAAACACCAAGAGTAATAAGCCAAAAACTCTCATTTGAGCGAATCAAGTGTCTAAGCTCAAGTGGATACTCAATCCACAACCTAATGCAATACATGCACTAGGACTTGCCTCTCAAAGCTCACAAGTGCAACACATACACAAAAGAGTGTAAAGGGCTTGCCCTTAGCTCAAGGGAATAGAATGGGGGCTCAGCAACTCTCCCACAACTGGCCAAGGTGGCTACTCACTAAGCTCACTAAGGATTTTAGTGTCTAAGCTCAAGTGGATACTCAATCCATTACCTAATACAACGCATGCACTAGAATTTACCTCTCAAAGCTCACTAAGGGCTTGTTTGGATAGGGAGGGATTAGAATCAATCCTTTCGGATGTAACAGCCCAAATTTCAAATTCCAGTTGAAAATAAAATTAAAATCATTTTGGTGGTTTTTCTGAAATTTTTAAAAGCTTTTACTTAATTAACTTAAAGCTAAACAATTGTATTTGCAAAATATATTATCAAATAATAGTTGGAAATATTTTATTTAAGTCCAAAATATCTTTGAAAATTTCTATGAATTTTCTCCGAATTTTTAGATTTTATTTGCTATTTTCTAAAACTATTTTGAATTACTGGAATTAAATCAATTGGAAAAGTAAAAGAAAAACCCTAAACGGTGTTTGGGCTGAATTTAGCTCAGCCTAGTCCATTTACCACGCGTACGCGGTCCGTTCGGCCCGCTTCGCCCGCGCGTTTAACCCTGCACGTGTTTCAACCGTTGGATTGAAATCCAACGGCCGGCTTCCACCGCACGTTATTAACTCCAAAGAACGATCGCCGTTAGATCTAAATCTAATGGCTCGTATGCATCAGTGACTTTCCTATTTACCGCACCACTTCAACCTATTGCGACTGTTCGATCAAAATCCGATGCACCCGCGTCATCGTCTACTTTCCTTTCTTCTCCACCCGCACTTTCCTTTCTCTCGCGCTGCGTCCGCCATGGTTGATTCTGAAAAGCTTCCATACGCGCCCGAATCCGACCGCATCTCCAAAATCATTGCGCGCATTAAGATCCCCGCATCACGCCGCATCCATCATAGCCCTTTCTTTCCTTTCTCTTGCCGCGAATCCACGATTTTGCTCCGCCGTGCCGCGCAGACCTTCTTGGCCGATACGCCACCTCGGCCACGCCCACGCCCTATAAATAGGTGCGCCGGGACCGCCTCAACCTCCACACCACAACGCCACCACCCACAGCTCGCCCCTTCCACCGTAGCGCCCATTTTTCAAAGATCTTCGCCGACGGGAGCCTTAGGGTCTTCTCCGATTCCGGTGTCACCGGAGCCCCTCCGCCCCCTTCGTCGGCACCGTCATCATCACCTCGTCATCGCGAAGCCAGTGCGACCATCCACTTCGCCGGAGGAGCCCCGCAGCACTGACTTCATCGACGACTGAACCTCGCCGCCGCTCTTTAGCTCGTCGCCGGCGACTCCTTCACACTCCTCCGCCGCAAGGTAGCGCCCTAGATTCAGTATCACACCAGCTTCACGTTGAGCACCTTCACTCGGCTCGCCGTGGCGTGAAACGCCGGCAAGCCTGAACCCGTAGCACCGTCGCTCACTGGACCTACGTGGCATGTTCACGTAGGCGCCAGGTCAGCGCCACCTCGGCGCCAACACACGCGTGGCTGCCCACGTGGCGGCCACATCAGCTGCGTCAGTGCTGCCCTGCCGAGCCAAAAGCCCGTGGGCCTAGTTCACATAGACTATGTCTATGACACGTGGGGCCCACATGTCAGGGAATTATTTTAATTCTTTTAAATTCCGAAAATCCCTCGCTGACGATAGCATTACGCAATAAATAGATTTTCCTTTAGAAAAATAATTCGGGAAATTCATGTAATTTGCAGATTTAGGTTTTAAACTTCTAAAATTCATATCTTTTGCATCCGAACTCCAAATAGGGTGATTCAAGTTGCAAAATTTGTATAAAATTATAATCTAGCTAACTAAACCAAAATATTGCAATTTGGAGTTAATTTGAGTTGTCCTTTTGAATTTATTTGAATTTGAATTGAATTTGTCGTATTTTCGCGTATAGACTTCGACGACTCCGGAGAGTTTGACCACCCCGAGGACCTAGATTTTCAGGACGTCAACGAAGGCAAGTTATACCATTGATCATGTTGTTCTCAGTATTTTAAAATATTTAATTCTGTTTTTAAATTACTATTGCATGCATATGTTTATACAATTATTTCAATGCCCTGTTTTTGTATATAGTTATTCCAATCTTCATTGTATGGCCAATTTGAGTATTGAACATGAATGCCTTGTCACCATTAGATCAAATACAACTAAAATTAGTCATATGCTTAGCAATGCTTAGATCACGCTTATGAATTTGGGAAGGTTTAGCCAAATCTTTTACAAACTTGATTTAAATTTGACAATGTGGTATTGTTTTACCACAGAAGGTTTATAAAGAGGGTTTTACTCTAAATAAAATAAAAAATGGGTTTGGACTTTGGGCGAATTGGCTGAATGGTGGGTGCAGGTTTATGCACGGGCTTAATCTGGTTAGGGTTAAAGCCCAAGGTTTTAATTGAAAGACGCCCAAGTCAGTTAAGGACCGGTCTTTGAGTGTATTTTGCTACGCCTTACCGTACCACCACATGTCTGGAATGGGACATATTTGGCTAAATAATTTATGGTATTTTAGTGTTATTTGTGCTATGTTGTATGTGTGGGCGTCGGTTAGACATTAGTCCCACCTGGCGCAAGAGGGGGCTCCCGGAGGATGGTTAGTCTAATGGTAGCGAAACCTTAGTGGGCATAAATACATTAAGACGTTGCATTGTAAAGGCCTCATGTAATTGCTTAGTCACACGCCTTCGGAAGCGTGCTTTGGCCGACATTAAAAGCAAATTATCTCGTGTGGGTAAAGCTGTACAACCTCTGCAGAGTAGAAAACTATTCGAATAGCCGCATCCGCGGTCATGGGCATGCTAGCAAAGCCACTCTAAGTTAGACTTTGTTTTTTGTTATAAAATAATTTCAACAGATGATTTTAGGATGGTTAATCCTATGGTAAAAATTGGGTGGTTAGCCAAGTGATAGGAGGGTATCCTTCACCATTCAATCAATGGAGGTTATCCACTATAAAACTGTCATTTAAAACACTGATTTTCGTTATAGTATAAAAATTTGCCTTGAAAATTAATATGTGTATTTAACCTGAAATTGTTGTTTATGCAAAATGAACCCTGCCAATATCCCTTGTTTACCTTATGCAAGCATTATCTTTCAATATTGGGTGTAACTTGCAAGCACGGAAGTTGTGTTTACTCTTGCTGAATAAACTTTATTCAGGAGAAAAACCTCTATCAGAACGGTGAGGATTTTGACGACTAGGCCTACGCCGCCTAGACGATTGCCTGTGGCAAGTCGTGTGGTCTACTACTATTTTGCTTTCCGCTTTGTTATTTATCTATTTGGCCTCAGGCCCTTTTGTAATAAACTCTGAGTTATTAATAATAAAGTGCGTGATATGTCTGTGCTATCACTTTTGTTTGACTGTGTACACTAGAAATCCTGGACTAGTGTATGAACACAGAAAATTCGGGATCCTTCGTTTCCGGGTTCGACATCGGATTGGAAGGGATTTTAGTTCAAATTCCGAGTCAATCCGAAGGGATTGAGTCGGATCACAATGTATCCAAACAAGCCCTAAGTGCAACACATACACAAAAGAGTGTAAAATGCTTGCTCTTAGCTCAAGGGAATAGAATGGGGGCTCAGCATCTCTCCCACAACCACCAAGGTGGCTATTTATAGCCTACGCATAAAAACTAGCCGTTGGGGAGAAGGATGCTGAAAAATTAGCAAAGCGGTAGTACCGTCGTTCATCGGCCAGTACTACCGCACCCAGCTCAACGGTCGGAATAGCAGCAAAATGCGCTTTGAACTAGCCGTTGCAAAAGCGGCGCAGTAGTACCACCAAGGAACATGCGATAGTTTCGCTCTCCAGTAGTTCCGCAAAGACAACACCGGTACTACCGCACTTCCAAGAGAGTAAAAAGTGTCTCTCTGGAAAATATGTACCGCACCAAGATTCGGAACTTTCGGGTGTAGTTGTACCGCTCAAGGAACTCCGGTACTACCGTGATGCGGTAGTTCCGCCACAAAGCTTCGGTACTACCGCTTCACAAGAGCGATCAAACCAGCTCACCCGGTTGGACTAGCCACGTGTACCGCTCAGATTTGTTTGAACATTCAGACCACTCATTATGATGGCATGATCGGTTGATACGTTTGGATGGTCCGAACGTTCACCGATAGTTCCACCAAAGGATATGCAGTCATACCGCTACGTGGTAGTTCCACCTAGTACACACCGGTACTACCGTTTTTTCTGAGAAGAGCACATATTGCACTCCGCTTCAACTCAATTTGCAAAACACATTTACCAATTGATGCTGCAATATAAACAAGGATAAAAGCGAAATTCTCAACAAGTTGCAAAACACATTTGCCAACTTTTAGAACCACACCACAAGAAATAAGATACATAGACTTAAATCATTTGCAAAACACATTCACAAACTAAAGTCACATACTACAAGGATTAAACATGAGCCTCAACTATTTACAAAACACATTCGCAAATATTGATAACATGCTAACGAGAGCTAGAGCAAGCACAACAAGCTATCAACACATGACTAACTCAAGCTACTAGTCAAGACTCCTCTTAATATTATGGCAACCTATACTAGCAATCCGGTCTCCAACCAAACACCAAGACCAGTAAAAGACTAGGAACACATCCTTAGCCCTAGCTAGTCATACCTTTGCCTTGTACACCTTCTTGAGGCTTGATGACGCACTTCTTTACTTCAAGTCCGGGTCATTGACTTGACTTTGATAATTATCAACATATGATGATTTCCTTTACTTGGGATCTTTAACTTGATGCTCATCAACACATGATGACATACTTCATCCCGAGTCTTGATATGCATCAACACATGATGTATCCTTCACTTGATCTCCATCAACACATGATGGGTCTTCTTTTGACTTGATGATCAACTCATGATCATCTCCTTTTCGAGATCTTGATACACATCAACACATGATGCATTCTTCACTCCAAGCTCTTGACTTCGATATCATCAACACACGATAATCTTCTTTACTTCAGGGTCTTGACTTGGACATCATCAACACATGATGATTTTCTTCGTCTCGAATCTTGACTTGATGACGCTCAACTCATGATGCCATCCAAAGTCTCCATCTCCATAGAACATAACTTATTCATCCAACTCATGAAAAATATTAGTTCCACAATGTGATTATCATTAATTACCACAACATACCATTAACTCATAATGGTGGGACAAGATACTTCAATCTTTCTATCTTTGGTAATTGATGACAACCATCACAATTGTAGATAAATGAATGTAAAGACATATGAGTATATGTGAACTATACAAGTCTTATATACTCATTTGATATGTTTCAAAGTAAAGATCCTTATTATATGTGGATAAAGAAATATGGATAAATACTAATAAAACCACAAAACATAGAGTGAACTCCCCCTAAATGTGTGCATACACGAATGTGTAATAAAAATATATGCATTGTTCAAGTTAGACTTTTGGTGGAGTTCAACCTATATTTTGGATCCGAGGAATGCAACAAGATATAAGAATATAATGTCGAATGCATACCTCCTTGATTTTCACCTTTTAATCCAAATGAGACTAAACAATAGGTATAACAATAGAAGTGTTAGTCTCACAAATAGATTTATCATTAATAACCAAAATACTCTATTAACTCATAATGACGGGTCTAGATTCTTCAGCAGCTCCACCGCTTGCTGTCGTTGGCGCTTGGGTGATCGCTAAACGTCGCAGTCACCACCCTTAGCTTCGTCATAGTGTCGTCGTTCCATTTTGCCAAGTTCTGGATCCGCACCATTGTCGTCTCGCCGCTGACAAGCTCGCCAAACCAGCTTGGCCATGGCTCAGCCACCTCCCTTATTCCGGTGCCATTGACTGGTGGGCCCTGATTGTTAGGTGATTAGCCATGTCATTAAGATTAGATTAGCGTTAATAGCGATTAGTTAAGTTAATGAGTCACTTATGTGTGGGACCGGTCAATTAATGCTGACAAACTCCGCAAGAAGCCATATATTGAGCTATATCCACCTTCATCATTTTCCACTAGATGCTCTTTTTCAGATCCCGGTACACCTTGGTCTCGCTAGGATGAACGGTGTACAACGTACGATGAACTTCTCTCAAGATATCATCCTCGACTTGCCCCTTTTGTGGTACACAAATACGGCCTATAAACTGTAAAGCACCGGACTCATCAAGGCTGAAATTCATCTTTTTGCCTCCATCAAGATGCTTCCTCACTTGTTGTAACAATGGATCATGTTGTTGTGCCTCCTATACTCACTTTGGAATTGCTGACTCAAGAATCAATTGCATCTCAGCCTAAGCTGTACCAGCATAATAGTAGGAAATTCCCATCCGATCAAAATTAGCAAATCTCAGCCTAAGCTATACTAGCATATGCCCTGTTTGGTAGAGCTCCAGATTCTTGTTTTTCAGATTCTGCTCCTGATTCTCTAAGAATCCACTTCTCTGAGAATCTAGAGCTATCTCAAAAAAGTGTTTGGCTGGTATGTTGGTTCCAAAAACCATACAAGAGATGATTAGAGGCAAATAGACCATATTACCCCTGGTCGTAATACTTCAATTGGATTTGTATCTTACTCCTATGTATTTGTACACAAATTATAGATTTTTTTCTCCAAATTTGTTAAGACCATATGAATATATATATGTTGTATTTGTATACAATGCCAGGTAACAATGTATTTACACTTCATGATGGATTACAACTGTTGACAAATGACGAATTAATGCACAACCATTGATTGTGTACAAATAATGCAATGTTTAAGCGAATACTTTTGTAATGCAACACAATGCAGTCACGAGCTGGAGATATTGACACTCATAGGCACACAGTGGAACACTACAAAGTGGCAACAATATACAGGAAAAGAAACTGACCATCGACAGTAGTGTGCGTTGATACATAAACATATAAACATCTAGATTAGCATATATATAGTAGCGACGACGTCCCCATTCTGGAAGCATTTATGCATTTACATTTCTCATTTATCATGTTTAAACGCCATATACGAGCAGGCACAATACACAATAGTAAAGAGTTACTTCCGAAGCTTAAAGCACTAAAAATGCAGAACTCAACATTGACCATTACTGGCTTGGTAGCATGTAGAATCAACATGTTTATGAAAGGTTTATCACGAAGCCATCGACTTGCAAAATCCTCTCTCGTAATGTTCTCGAGGAATTATGGTGCATTTTGGTACAACATATTCCCAGAGAAAACTAGTCCTCAGATTTTGTAGGTCGCTTCTTCTTCCCATAAATTAGGCCAATATCCTGGTCATTACATGCAGTGTTAGCATAAGAAAACAACTTATGCAACCTATTGTAGAACAACTCGTTTGAAATATAAAAGAAAGCTGAGGTTACCTGGGGATCAGGAATCGGCTTTCGCTTCTCAACATAACGGTAAGGATCCGAGGCAGCAGCCAAAGCAGCTCTCTCCTAGCGAAGGAAAGCATAACGCTTTTAAGTGTACGGAGAGAAAATTAACCATATTCAACTTAATAGCACTTGGAAAAGGGAAAAGGAGCAACAAACAAGGTAACAACATTTCAACACCTTACAGTAATTTGGTCATATCGGCAGCTACATCTCCTGAGGATGCAAAGCCAAGGACATAGTTGAATGAAACATATGAAAAACAGCACATCACTATATGATATCAAAAATAATATAAAAAGACTATTGACTGCCAAATTGTCAAGTGTAATGAGAGAAACTGCAAGAACAGATGTCCTTGACTCTATTGCTTGTATAGCCTTGTAGGTAAATAAGCCGAGCTTACTGGAGCATGGAGGTCTTAAATCACGCTTCAGAACAAAAGGGAGCATCATTAAGATTTATAGCTTGACTCAATAAGCAACAATACCAAAACCAACCGAGAGAAACAATTTTCCAGCAATCCAATGCACAACTCTCTAGTGAACTAAAAGCTCTCGATGCCAAGAACTACACACGCTGGCGCATGGGCTAACTAACTACTCGATTCGACAATGCTAAGCACCAGGCACACATGAATAGATGCAATCGTCCCCTACAGCCAATGATCTGAGGCAACATCTCGAGAATGATCCAATAGAAGACAACTATAGCTGCAATAGGAAGTATACAGCAAGGGGAATGTAACACCCCAACTCTCAAAGAGCCTAGAATGCCACTGAAACTAAACTATTCTAGCACAACTACAAATTTTCGGCAGAATCTCCTTTGTTTAATCAGCTAAACTGAGAGTTCAACAATAACGCATGGCATAACAAAGTTCTCATAATCAAATTACTCTATCATACATGATAATCAAATGAACCAACCAAGACTGGCAATCTCATTATTACAAATAAGCAGCTACTCAAACCAAATCATCTATGGGTGATAATCAAATGGTTTATTTATTTCTAAATTGAAGCTAAGTAGCAAACGCCTTATGAGTGTGAGGTAGTGAGTGCATCCAACAACTACTCCCTCCCATGCGTGTCGTTCCTGCCATTGGTACCTAAAACACATTTAAGCAAGGGCGAGCCCAAGGACTCAGCAAGTATCAACAAGGCTATAAACAAGAACATTAGCATAGCATCGATAATCCACAATAACATTATACTAAATATAGCCATTTTTCTCATGATATGCAATCAATGCAATGCTCCTTTGAACTTTATATTTTTTCGTATTTTACCGGTAATGCGAGGTATACAACCATCGCTGTATACCCTTGCCTGTGCCCACTGGCACAGGGACCAAGAGCCTATACACCACATGTATAGGGACCTTTGCCCATCATCTTAATGATGGGGACCTCTTTGCTCATAGCCCACATTCCGCGAATGTAGGGACCTCAAGCCCTTCATCTACATGACAGGGACCTCAACTGTATGTGCTTGGTCACCACGTGACCAAGGTACCTGTATGCTCTCAACATGCATATGCACCATGATAACATTCTTCATATGCAGGAATTCAACATATTCTCATTAACATGTAAGCATTAACAACATGCGGGAAAATCTTTAACCAACTGGCAGTCATCAAGTTAAACGGTAACTCATCTCATAAACAGGTATGCATGACTAAAGCGAACAAGACACATCATAATCACATCATGCAGGCATACATATACCATAGCCCGAATACTTGCCTCAACCATGCGAGAACGGTGGACGCGACGAGGGTGCTGCCCCTGGAATTACGCTCCCACCTGAATATAAAGATACCCCAATTTAAGACCAACATTCTGAACCAAGAGCAAAAAGAACAACACAAATGAACTTGCTAAACTCCCAAGTGTTTCCCAACTCCCAATTTCTAGCGATCGGATTGGCGCTTTGCGTGGACTATCAACTTCTAAAATACATAACTTTCTGCTCAGGTGTCCAAATAAGATGTTCTTGGACTTTCTGAAAAGGTAATTAAATTATATAAATAAACTTAGTTGCAGAGCCCTTTTGATTCTACCATCTACTGCCCCTAGCAAACCAATCTATCAGACATCAGAATTCACGTCGGGTTCTCTGGACAGTACACTAAAACCTCCATAACTTTTGCTACGAGAATCCAAATCTTGCGTTCTTTATCTCTATGAAAAGTTACAGAAATTACCCACATGTTTCGTTATATTGAGGTCCCCTGATTCGCCCTTTAATTAGCAGTTATAACCAGGTTTCTACAGACTGTCCAGAATTTGACAGAACAACAGGACAGCAATACTAGAAAATTCATAACTCCCATACCGTTAATCGGATTTGGGCGATCTTGGTGGACAACGAAAGATAAGAACATAACCTACAATTCTCTAGGAGACCAAAACCTCTAATTCGGCCTCTAACCAAATGAAATTAACCCCGCAAGCTTCTGGACGAATCTGCTGAACAAAGAGTGAGATTGTAACCTAGCCAAAAACTACCCGATTACTCTTCTATGACTAATTACCCAACAACAACAACGCATTACCCTTGATGCCGCTGAAGGTCGCGAACCACGAATGGTGATCCCCCTTCCTTCTCTTCTCCCTTTTCTTCTTCTTCCTTTCTTCTTCTTCCTTTCTCTCCTTCTTTTCTCCTCTTTGCATAGAAGAGGGGGGGGGTTGCTACAGTGTGGTGCTACAGCACCAGGGGCGTGATACTGTAGCAACTAAGGTTTCCCCCCTCTTTTTTATTGGTGGCCAGCCCCTCATGGGCCTCCTGGGCCAAGGCCTGAGGCCCAGGTTGCCAAAAATGCTAGAAACCCCTTTATCTAATTGTTTGCTAAATCTATTTTATATTTGGTCCTTCTGAATTCATAATCTCTTCCGAATACTCTTTGAATATTCTCGAATACTTTTGGGTATTACATTCTACCACCTTAAATGAATCGACCAATTCTAAACACGCTTAGCGAAAGAACGACCACGGTCGAACGAACAACGGTAACCACGCACTGCTGTGAACAACACTCGCTAAAGCTCACGCACGCGAAACTCCAACTTCCCAAGTAGCCTTTCCTCGATCCGAAAATACCACAACACAACGACGTAACACGGCGTGCGAACTAACACTCTACCCGTACTTCCGGTACACTCATCGGACAAGACTCAAGGTAAGATCTCACTCGATGGTCAACGGCAAACGAAACCTCAAACTCTCTGAATCTCCGGTACTCACTTAACACAAGAACATACAAGATGTTACGTACTCGCGCAGCACTCGAGACGGATCCGCGATACGCCAACTAGCGAAAACAACCCAATGTATCTTGGGTTAACCTTCCAATGATACCGAACCACACGACATGCACATAGAACATAGAACTTGTGTTCCACCTCTCAATTAAACTCTTCACTAAAGCAAGAATCACCTCCTTTAACGAAACATACGACAAAACTCTCTTTAAGCAAACTCTTTTACCAACAAAACCCATCCGAAAATGAAAGATTCACATCGCAACTAAGCGTTACCATCTCGGTGCTAAAGAGTCAAATCAAATCAATTTCATCACGAAAACCTTTCCACCTTCCAAGTGGCAGTTTGCGAAAAAGTATCATGAAAACCAAAGGAGGAATCATTTTAAATACCCAAATCAAAAACTTCATTTATTCTTCCTGAACCGATAAGAACCACACATACCAAAATCGAGTCAAACTCATCTTACGAAAGACATTGGTCAACAGCACAAAACTCAAACGAGAATCGAGGAAACGATTCACTTCTTTGAGGAAGTATCAATTTTTTTTGGTATCTCTTTTAGGAATAAAATCTCTCTCAACTTTGGAGTTTCAGTTCATCGCAACACACTAACTCATCTCTCTTAACTTGACATTCCCAACGTTACGCTCAAGTCGAAATGCATTATCCACACCTCCGTATAAAGGCTCTATCGACGCCACCAAAACTTTCTCTCAACAACTCCTCTACCGACATAATTAATTTGACAGATGACTTCTAATGTATCTCAAAATAGATCTCACATGCAAACACATCACCTCAATCTTTTAAGAATAAACAACTCGAAATTCCCAGCACACACATTCATATACTTCATCAAAAGGGTTCTATCAATGATCATCCCATTGTTCGGAATCTACCCTTATTCTACTTCCTCTACACATAATCATTGGGTGACTCAAGGTCCTAGCAAAAAGAATACGAAGCCCAAAACTATACTCCAAGACTCCTACCATGAACTTCTCATATAGAAAATAGGGGAAACCTCAAATTAAATCCCTAAAATTCTCACAATCCAAACATACTCGCGCATTGACATCAACACGAAAATATTTTTTCGATCCAATTATCTTTATCAAGATTCTAACTTTTAGAGAGTTACTTACTAAGTCCAAGTCTTTCCTAGCAATAATCCAACGTTCTCGACTATCTCATTAATCGCTTTAACGGTCAGATTACTTTGATAATACTACTCTCATTACAACACCATCATAATTCATCTGCGCACAACCGCAAGGTACTAATCGTGACACTCTAA
The DNA here is from genome assembly GCA_036346255.1 of Ampelocalamus luodianensis. Classification (NCBI taxonomy): domain Eukaryota; kingdom Viridiplantae; phylum Streptophyta; class Magnoliopsida; order Poales; family Poaceae; genus Ampelocalamus; species Ampelocalamus luodianensis. Next base: position 11,161,272 of record CM070640.1, on the reverse strand, counting down.
TACATCGAGTAAGATTCCCCATCCTTTCAAAAATTCTAATGTTCCACCGAATTGAACAATGGATCTTGGATCACAAATCTTCGTGAGGTTCTAATGGTTGCGATAATGCGATCGATTTAGCCTCAAAGGCAAACATTCGTATAATTAAAATTCTCTTCAAGAATTACACACGAAATTAGTTCATCCTTCAATGCTCTCGATTAACTTACACCCAAGGTCTCACGAACACATTGAATAACCACTTGAAACCACTGTGAAACGAATCGGTGGATCCTTCCTCAAAAGAAAAGCAAATGAAGACATTTACTGCTTGAAATAAACATAGGACCAAGGGAAATAGTCACTTAGGCAAAGAACTCGGAAAACATAGAGGAAGTCAACAACTGAGGGTTCAAGTCCTGCTAAAAGCGAATACCGAACCACAAATGGGAAGAAGGTATTCCCCTTTGAAAATTGGTAAATTCTTATGGAACAAATACATAGAGTCTCAACAACACTACAACCAAATTCATCGCGTCATCCTACATAGAAGAACTACATAGAACTCCTCCCATAAATTCTAGATCCACCGATATTCAATCCATTCAACTAGTTGTACACAATTCTAATAACTAATCATACTAGGGAATATGTAAATCTAGCATTTTCTCTAGTTTCCCTTTCCATATATTTAAATTAATCCATGGGAACCAAAGAACCCAACAAGTTTAGCAACCTAAATGATTTTAGTGACCAGACTAATTCATCTATGTTCCATACTTATTAATATCTCTTTTGACTCAAAATAGGTATGGTCATACTCTCAGTCACTACTCTTATATACAGTTCATCAAGAACTAGTAGAAGACAACATCAACTTAATCAATTTCACTTCCAAGGTTACTAATTAATATTAATTATGCACCACACCAATGGCTCAACTTGATACCCATACCATATCAAGTTAGTTGATTACAATCTCTAATTTAAGCATAACAAGGTATCACAAAGGATCTTAACAATTCCACCTAAAAAGAGATGCATTAAACTTCAACACTCGGAATAATCCAAAAGAAATACATAGAGCCAAAACTTTCTCATGTTAACAAACTTGCAGCAGAAACTCTCATTACCCAAACTTTCAAACGAATACATGAGTCATTCTTTTCCAATGAGAAAGAAGAAACAACCATGGAATTAACAGTAATGCCAATTGAGGACGATCACAAGTAGTAAAAACAACTCAACAGTCGGAAAACAATACTTATTTCAGAGAACCATTAGAGACCATTGAAACACAACAATTAACATGAACCACGAACCCAAGAGAATTTCATCATCCACCATAGAACAAGAATTTGTCAAGATTGAGGTCAAGAAAGAAATCAACTTTCTAAAACAGCTCACGCTCAACTCCTGCAACTAAGGTATTCGAGGTAACTACTTTATCGTCTACCATGAGCGGTGGTATAGCGACAAAGTCCAAGGCCACAACCACGGCCTCCACTTCTTAACAACCATTATCGACACGCATAAACAATATAATCACATATGATCATACATGATCATCTCATGACAATCATAGAATAGATTAATAGATATAGAATGTCATAACATATCATAGCATAGGCAAGAAAGATAGCACAGAGGCAATTCAACAATTGCTCAACAAATAAAATATAACAACAAATAATGCGGAAGCAATGTAATTCCCAACCCCACCTACTGTGCACAGTGTGTCAATTTAATATTTTTCTATTAACCACGGACCTAAAGCCCGCTCGATACCAATCAGAACACCCCAACTCTCAAAGAGCCTAGAATGCTAACAAACTAAACTATTCTAACACAACTACAAATTTTCGGCAGAATCTCCTTTGTTTAATCAGCTAAACTGAGAGTTCAATAATAACGCATGGCATAACAAAGTTCTCATAATCAAATTACTCTATCATACATGATAATCAAATGAACCAACCAAGACTGGCAATCTCATTATTACAAATAAGCAGCTACTCAAACCAAACCATCTATGGGTGATAATCAAATGGTTTATTTATTTCTAAATTGAAGCTAAGTAGCAAACGCCTTATGAGTGTGAGGTAGTGAGTGCATCCAACAACTACTCCCTCCCATGCGTGTCGTTCCTGCCATTGGTACCTAAAACACATTTAAGCAAGGGCGAGCCCAAGGACTCGGCAAGTATCAACAAGGCTATAAACAAGAACATTAGCATAGCATCGATAATCCACAATAACATTATACTAAATATAGCTATTTTTCTCATGATATGCTATCAATGCAATGCTCCTTTGAACTTTATCTTTTTTCGCATTTTACCGGTAATGCGAGGTATACAACCATCGCTGTATACCCTTGCCTGTGCCCACTGGCATAGGGACCAAGAGCCTATACACCACATGTATAGGGACCTTTGTCCATCATCTTAATGATTGGGACCTCTTTGCTCATAGCCCACATTCCACGAATGTGGGGACCTCAAGCCCTTCATCTACATGACAGGGACCTCAACTGTATGTGCTTGGTCACCACGTGACCAAGGCACCTGTATGCTCTCAACATGCATATGCACCATGATAACATTCTTCATATGCAGGAATTCAACATATTCTCATTAACATATAAGCATTAACAACATGCGGGAAAATCTTTAACCAACTGGCAGTCATCAAGTTAAACGGTAACTCATCTCATAAACAGGTATGCATGACTAAAGCGAACAAGACACATCATAATCACATCATGCAGGCATACATATACCATAGCAGAATACTTGCCTCAACGATGCGAGAGCGGTGGACGCGACGAGGGTGCTGCCCTGGAACTACGCTCCCACCTGAATATAAAGATACCCCAATCTAAGACCAACATTCTGAACCAAGAGCAAAAATAATAACACAAATGAACTTGCTAAACTCCCAAGTGTTTCTCAACTCCCAATTTCTAGCGATCGGATTGACGCACACTGTGGACTATCAACTTCTAAAATACATAACTTTCTGCTCAGGTGTCCAAATAAGATGTTCTTGGACTTTCTGAAAAGGTAATTAAATTATCTAAATAAACTTAGTTGGGGAGCCCTTTTGATTCTACCATCTACTGCCCCGAGAAAACCAATCTATCAGACATCAGAATTCACGTGGGGTTCTCTGGACAGTACACTAAAACCTCCATAACGTTTGCTACGAGAATCCAAATCTTGCGTTCTTTATCTCTATGAAAAGTTACAGAAATTACCCACATGTTTTGTTATATTGAGGTCCCCTGATTCTCCTTTAATTAGCAGTTATAACCAGTTTTCTCTGGACTATCCAGAATCGTGAGAACAACAGGACAGCAATACTAGAAAATTCATAACTCCCAGACCGTTAATCGGATTTGGGCGATCTTGGTGTCCAACGAAAGATAAGAACATAACCTACAATTCTCTAGGAGACCAAAACCTCTGATTCGGCCTCTAACCAAATGAAATTAACCCCGCAAGCTTCTGGACGAATCTGCACGAACAGCAGGCATATTGTAACCTAGCCAAAAACTACCCGATTACTCTTCTATGACTAATTACCCAACAACAACAACGCATTACCCTTGATGCCGCTGAAGGTCGCGAACCACGGATGGTGATCCATCTTCCTTCTCTTCTTCTTCCTTTCTCTCCTTCTTTTCTCCTCTTTGCATAGAAGGGGTTGCTCTGATCTTGACCTCTGATTGCAGGTTTGTAGCAACTAGGGTTTTCCCCCCTCTTTTTTATTGGTGGCCAGCCCCTCATGGGCCTCCTGGGCCAAGGCCTGAGGCCCAGGTTGCCAAAAAACTGCAGAAAACCCCTTTATCTAATTGCTGCTAAATCTATTTTATATTTGGTCCTTCTCCGAATTCACATAATCTCTTCCGAATACTCTTTCGAATATTCTCGAATACTTTTGGGGTATTACAGGGAAGGAAAGAAAGGAACAAGGGGGACGGAGGAATGAAGTTAGATTTTGACCTCCTACTCCTTCTGGAGCTCTCGCATGGGCTTGACCCAGAGGTAGTAGGCGAGGGTTTTGATGACGGCCTAGGAGGCGAGGTTTCTCCGCCCGCGGAGGCCGCCCAGCGCGTTGCCCACGAACGACCGACGAAGAGGAGGGAGGCAAAGGGTGGCGTAGGGAGGGCTTGCGGTGGCGTAGGGAGGGCTTGCGGTGGCGCAATCGGGGGCGACGCGAGATCGCCTGTCGCGGGAGCGAGAAGAATTCAGGAGGCGAGGGGAAACCAAAGGGTTATGCTCAGCGGTCGGGGCGTGCGGTGAGATGGGAGAGGGTAACTCAATGGCATTTGCGGGTAATTTCATCCAACTTCAAGTAGTATTTTTCCTTGTTAAGGTTAGCTCCCCACGAGAATCTATGAAAAGACTGCTTCTCGTTGCTAGTTCATTTTCAGGACAGCTCCTCGCGAGAAGTAGAATCAGGTTGTTTTGAGAATCTAAGTGTTTGGCACAGCTCCACAAGATCCGAACGAGAAGCTAGGAGTAGGAGCCGTACCAAACAGGGTCATAATAGTAGGAAATTCCCATCCGATTAAAATCAGCAATGCGACAATCCAGAGTAGAAGGAGTCGCCTTGCGACTAAGAGCATTAGCAACCATATTCGCCTTGCCTGGATGGTACTAGAGGATGAGATCATAATCTTTGATCATTTCCGCCACCATCTTTGCATCGGATTCACATCTTTCTACGTGAAAATGTACTTAAGTATCCTATGATCAATGAAAATATCACAACACTTTTTTAGAGCAAAGATCGCGGCGGCCAACTCTAAGTCATGAGTGTGATAATTCTGCTCATATTTCTCCAACTGTATTGATGCATAAGCAATCAATTTGCCATTTTGCATAACAACACAACTAATACCCACTCGAGATGCATCAGAATAGACTATGAAGCACTTCCCAGGCTCAGGGAAGGTGAGAACAGGAGAAGTCACTAGCTTCTCCTTCAGAGTACATAAACTGCGCTCACAATCATTGGTCCACCGAAATTTCACACCTTTTTGTGTGAGTTGAGACATTAGTTTGGCAATAATGGAGAAATCTTTCACAATAAGCCGGTAATAACCAACTAACAGCAGAAAACTCCTCACTTCCTTAATATTAGACAATCTCTTCCAGTCCACCACTGTAGAAACCTCGTCGAAATGAACGAAGATACCTAGCGGGTTAATTACATGACCTAGAAAGCCCACTTCTGAAATCCAGAACTTGCACTTCTTTAATTTGGCACAAAACTTGTTCTCCCTTAGAGTCTCTCGCACAAACCTCATATGTCGCTCATGATCCCTTTAGTCTTGGAATAGATGAGAATATCATTAATGAACATCACCACAAAGTTATTCAGGTACTTATGCAACATGCTATTCATCATCTCCATGAAAACAACAGTGGCATTCGTTAGTCCAAAATATATAACTTTATTTTTTTTGCGAATAATATAACTTTATATTCAAAATACTCATACCTTGTGGAGAAAGTAGTCTTTACAATATCCTGCTTCCGCACGCGGATTTGATTATACCCAGATTGAAGATCAATCTTGGAGAACACCTAGGCTCCATTCCGTTGATCAAACAAGTCTTCAATGCGGGACAAACGATATTTGTTTTTTGTTGTTACCTGGGAGAGCACGATAATCAACATACATGCGCCAACTCCCACTTACATGAACTATCAACTCATGGTCACAAAAATCGTACATACCAATTAATAGAAAATTTCAGTTTTTAATAAACAAGTAACCACATAATACTCTTTCAGAAATTGACTGAATGTGTGATTTTCATATGAATTAGAAAAGATAATGATCCAAAATTTCAAACAAGTTAGTTACAGCTCGGGCTTTGGTTCTAGTTGTGTTGGATCGGAACGACGACTAGGGGTGAATAGGAGCACTACTCTTTTTCAACCTCAACAGTATTCAACTTCTTCTTCACCTCAATAGCTATGAAAATCATAAATATAAGCACATCGGAAGTCTTGCGTTGAACCCGATGAACCCAAGAGAGACAGACCAAAAACACCAAGCCTCCCTGCGGTCGGTCTGACTACTGTTGCTGGCCGGTCTGACCGAAGCCCTATCGGTCTTACCGTCGATGATGGCCGGTCTGACCGAGGCCCTGACGGTTTGAACGCCCATGGTGCAGGTATGATTGCTAGAGCCCTGACAATAGCCTATGAAGATCACAAAATATCTAACTTCCTACTCGGTGATCCAAATCATTGAAATTTCAACCATTGCTTATCAAGAAGGTCAGAAACTTATTCCAATCGACGATCTAGAAGATCAAAGCCAAGGTTCCACAAATTTCTTAGATTAGGGCAATAGGGCACAAGAATCGAGGAAATTAAAACTTTGACTCAAAAACTTACTCGTGGGTGAATGATTATCAAGATGATCCTAGATGTATTCCTACATGCCTTAGCAAGATAGATCAGAGCATGAACACCAAGAAAATAAAAGGAATAAGCAAAATCCCAAAATTCATCAAAGAGGAGCAAGAACAAGAAGAAACTCCTCTTGAGGAAATCTTGCTTGGATTGATTTGAGAAGATTATTGGTTTATAGCCACTCCATTATGAAGGACAAAAGCTCGATACTTGAGCACTCAACCAATTCATCTCTCACAAACCCTAGCGTCAACTACTCCATTTTCCCCCAAATCACAAATTAGGGTTACACTTGGAAGGCATGAGAGGCTCCAAATTTGGACCTCTCCCTTTTATAGTGGAGGCTAGGTTTAAAGAGAAAACCCTAACGGGCACCCGTTAAGCCCACACACAAACAAGTCTACACTCACGCATGTTTCTCAAAGTGGATGACAAACTGGCTTTCCGAATCCGTCCCTTTGTGAACTCCATCTTCACTTGACCTAAACTGTCTCTCCATGCGCTGTCTTGCGTGCACGGTTTTGCCAAATATCACCAAGGCATTATTTTGGTGAAGATAGCAAAATACCTTTTCTTGGTCCTTCTCCAAAGACAAAGTCCAATCGTCATGAAGCAATCTCAAGCTTCACCACATGTAGGTTGATTAACGACTCTCTTCATGTCGGCAAGTCTCTCCCATCCTATTCCCACCAAAACCACCATGGAACTTGAACCGATCCCCGCGCCGCTTGTTGCAACCCGTCACACCGAACTCCTGTTCGGTCATCATTTTTCATCTTGAGCCATGCTTGAGTCCAATGACTTCACCCGGTATGCTTGATTGTTCTGGACCCTAGCTCTCATAGTCTAGTCCCGATCATCCTCGCCGTTAACGGTCGTTGACCTCCAAACCTCCTACACAACAATAGACCAAGAAATCGATTCCTGGTATAAGTTCTTCGCAACTTGACCTACATTAGTTAATACATGCATCATGTAATATATATGCACTGAAACCAATGAAATTGACCTCACCCACGATCATCGCTGCCTTACCGGCAAATGACCAGAACCTGGCCGATCAGACCGCCGCCCAAGGCTTGTTTGATCGCTCTCTGGCCAATCTGACCACCAGGCCAATTTTTCCCTCGGAAAAACTGCAACCTCTCAGGAAACATAATTTGAATAGAACTTTTGGCTCGAAGCTCCAAAAATTATAAGACCAAGTCCAGAAGAATACTCTCACTTACCTACACCTCTATTTTTGGCTCGACTCAAAATTCAACAATTCACTTTTGGCGGTCTGAGAGCCAGCACTTCGGCCTGCCCACGCCGGTTTGACCGCCAGGGGTGTCCGGTCAGACCGCCTAATTCCTGACAGAACTTCTGAATTTTCTGAAAACGAGCGTTTCGAGAAATCCTCGCCACCATTGCCAATTGTATCATCACACTGAAATTATGAGTATATCCCCATGATATTCACAAATTGTCCTTTTGCATTCTCTACATTGTGGACGAATTTCATTGAAATTTTACAAGTGTGCATAACAATGCATGTATTACATCCATGATTAATTTTGGGTATATTTAGATAGTGCTCGTTCACTTTTCACAAACGAGCCCCGCAGTCCCGCACCCACATGGGCACCAAAAAATTATGTATTTGAAAATGTGAAATGTTCAATTTTTTTATAGAATTTTTTGACTAGGTACCAAAGGTATGGTATTCACCGCGATTTGGCTTCATTAAAAAAACCTAAATTAAATTTAAACTGTTAGAATTGGTCAGTTTTGAATCAGCAGGTCAATAGCCAATATAACGCTAGCATGAACCACCAGCAGAAATTGATTTAGCTCCAGCACAAATGCAAGGCGAGAGAAAGAGTGGCAAGTATTGATATCATCAGGAGTTGATTTATCTGGCCGAATGCGCATGCAGAACCAACAGTCCTGTTTCCAAAAACATTCAACAATTTCCCTTATATAGAAGAATGATCTACTTCATCTGCAGAAGTTCCAGCGTATCATCAATACCTAGGCAAAAAAAAATCACATCACAACAAAGTAGCCTAATTCAATAATTTTAACAAGATGATGTTGGAAAAAATCAAAACAAAGTTAAGTAATTAGCCATACGTATACCAAGAGTGAAGGACTCTACTAAAGCAACTCTGTTGGAAGTAGTAACGGAGCCAGGAATTTTCTAAAGTCTAAGCAAACCGCAAGCTAAGTACCGGTCGTCTTGTTTTGTCTAGGCAGAACGTCATTTTTCGGTCGTGATCGCCGTAGAACTTCATCAAGATTATCATAGCGTGTCGCCGGTAAGTCTGAGCAACTGCCAAGGGACGGTGGATCCGCCCATGTTGGAAGTCTCTACGTAAATCCATACGTGACTCGTGCCCATGAAGGCCTTTTAAAGTGGAAATACGCAGAGTTCCAGACTCCAGAGGCGAATTCAGTTCACTTTCTGTTTGTGTGTCTGTCATTTTCGTCAATGTAAGGTTTTCAAATAGATTTACTCGTGGTAGACAACAGATTCTGTTGATGCATCTTGTCATTTGTTTTCAGTGTTCTAAATATTGCAGGTTGGTAGTGAGAAACGTCAGTTGATTTTCCTCTAGGACAGCGCCAGACAGAAACTTATGGATGGTGTGTTTTATGCTTTTTGTATTCGCTTTTCTTCTATGGATGACTTGGTTTCATGGATTATGATCGGCATAGTGATATATTTCACAGCAATGGAGTCATGGAAAAGTACGTGACACCTAGATTGTAGGCTCTATGAGAAAACACATTCCAGTACATAGCTATAGTTGAAGCTGCTAGGCAATATTTAAAGTTTTGGCACAGTTGATCAGTCTGTTGAAGAGAAACATTGTGCATGATCATAATCCATGAAACCAAGTCATCCATAGAAGAAAAGCGAATACAAAAAGCATAAAACACACCATCCATAAGTTTCTGTCTGGCGCTGTCCTAGAGGAAAATCAACTGACGTTTCTCACTACCAACCTGCAATATTTAGAACACTGAAAACAAATGACAAGATGCATCAACAGAATCTGTTGTCTACCACGAGTAAATCTATTTGAAAACCTTACATTGACGAAAATGACAGACACACAAACAGAAAGTGAACTGAATTCGCCTCTGGAGTCTGGAACTCTGCGTATTTCCACTTTAAAAGGCCTTCATGGGCACGAGTCACGTATGGATCACCGCACCCCTACACTACGAACAACACAAACACATGAAGAGACAAAAAAAAAAGGTATGTTTTGGTGTAGTTGAACTGCTTGAGAGATGCATTAAGACATGCATGGAGGGATGAATAACAGCTGCATGGAGGCAGCTTTTCTGGCTTTTAGCTAGGCTTTACGAAGAAATAACCAAGTAACAGTGGCGGATCCAGGATTTCCAGAATGGGTGTTCGGAGTTACAAACATATTGTGCAGTATAAAACCTAAAGGTTCATAATATAAAGAAACCAATATTAAGAATTACAAGGTATGAAAAACAAAAGCTTCACATAAATAATTGGGCATTTAAGAAAGAATAATCTTCTCTTTTAACTAACAACTGAAGCACACCATTGTGAGATAGTCTATAGAAGATAGTTCCAGATTTGGTTAATACTTAATAGAACTGGAACAACCATTTTGAGATAGTCTACAGAAGATAACAAGCACAGCAGGTCGCACCTGGCAAAGAACATCTAATGTACTATATCCCTCTTGATTATCTAAGGGACTCTAGTAGTTTGTCCACTGAAAACTATTTGAACAATTAGTAGCAAATGAATGAATAAGAATCTATTCTTATCACAGTCTCACAGAACAATGACACAGACAAATATTAGAACAGAAACCAAAAGTGTACACTTCACATCTAAGAAATTAAATTGAAAAACATAAGCAAGGCATAGTCCTTATTGGCTGCATTGGAGGACATACTCTCTTTTTTTTATATGAAACATGTTAATTCACTTTGACAGGTTATAGCTGAGTCTAAAGCCAAACTGAGCTAGCTACTGAGTGTGACATTACCGGTTCATCCCCTTCTACATAATCTGATCAGGAAGCTAACACCACATGATGTATTTATTCACAATGATGGCAGCAATTAGCTAATCATTGCAATACTACTTATCCATATCATCAGAAACTGCAGTGCTCAACTGCTCACTACTAAACTACTAGTTACCCCAATATCGGAATAAAATGAAAACCAAATGTTTATGATTGGTTCACTACCAAGTTACCATTTGTCGCCACACTACTGAATTACTGATGACTGATCCATCCCTCAGTTCGGCATAGACTAATTGCTGAGGCACAAACTTTGCCACACATGCTGATGGCAAGAACCATTCGTGATTTCGTTCTCCTCTAATTCCATGAGCACCAGCGGCAAATCCAACCCTCATACCAGATTCGGATGCACACAAATCTCACACCAATAGGGCAAAGGCAAGAAACTAGCAGAGCAGAGCTCACCTTGACCTCACCGCGTGCAGCTGCCGCTCCTTGCGCCGGTGGCTGCTCCTGCTCGGGCTTGGCCTCGACACTGCCGTTGCCGCGCTCCGCAGGGCTTCCCAATCCCTCCCCTTGTCGCTCACCGCGCGTCGCACCCTCCATCCCTAGCTCCAGCTCGACGCTCACCCCTACCCCGCCGCTCGCCGCCTCCCCGCGCATCCTTTGTGCCGCCGTAGCGTGAGAAAGGAGAAGAAAGGGGGATAGGGTTCAATCGCCGCCCCTCTGCCTCTGGCACTTGGTCTCGGGGCCGCGAGGGAGTGGGAACAGGGTTGGGGGCTGCCGAGACACTGAGTGGTGGCTGTGGCTTGGCTTGGAGTTGGGCTGTAGGCCTGTGGTGGCGTGTAGCTTGGGACTGAGTGGGCCGCGTGGATGGAGCTAGAGCCTGGAGTGGGTTTGGCTGGCTGCGACGGGCTGAGTCGGAAATTCAGGATGCACAATAGAATTTATGTATTTTAAGTATACTTACTAGTATATATACCTAATATACCTAACAAATACTGGATTTTTTTCCAAAAAAATGGGTGTACATCTGTACACCCATGTCCCTATACTAGATCCGCCCCTGCCAAGTAAAACTTACCCAATTTGCTTTTATTGGCTTTATCAGCGAATGGTAAACATAGAAGACAAAGAATTTTTCAGCTTGAACAAGAGGAGGGGATAATTCGGGGGGATGTACAATTAAAACAGTATATCACTAACTATTATAAAGGTTTGTTTGGACCATCCGAAGTTAATCATTTATCCATGATTGATTCTGTTAGGAATGACATACCTCAGGTTTCAGATACTGAAAACAAATTCCTAATAGAACCTTTCACGGAGAAGGAAGTGAAGGAAGCTATCTTTCAAATGGAACATAACAAAGCACCTGGACCAGATGGTTTCCCAGCTGAGTTCTATCAGGTGTTTTGGGAAATCATTAAACATGACATGATGGCTATGTTTCATGAATTTCATGCTTGTTCAATGTCTCTTTTTAGTTTGAATTTTGGGATCATTACACTGCTTCCCAAAAAGACGAATGCTACGCAAATACAACAATATAGACCTATTTGTCTTTTAAATGTCAGTTTTAAAGTTTTTACTAAAGTCGCTACTAATAAAACTATTGGAGTAGCTCAAAAGGTTCTCAGATCATCTCAGTCGGCGTTCATGCAGGGGAGATTTATTCTTGACGGAGTTGTTATCCTTCATGAAACAATCCATGAGTTACATAAACAAAATTTGGATGGAATAGTATTCAAGATAGACTTTGAGAAAGCTTACGACAAAGTAAAATGGCATTTTTTATTTCAAACTTTGATAATGAAAGGCTTTTCAACTAAGTGGTGTTCTTCGGTGGAAAGTTTTGTTAAAGGAGGGAGTGTTGGAATAAAAATCAATGATGATCTTGGATCCTTTTTTCAAACTCAGAAGGGTCTTAGACAAGGTGATCCTATGTCCCCAATTCTTTTTAATCTAGTTGTGGACATGCTTGCTATTTTTATCTCTAGAGCTAAAGAAGAAGGTCTTTTATCGGGAGTAGTTCCTCACTTGATCAATGATGGGTTGTCAATATTACAGTATGCTGATGACACCATCCTCTTATTGAAGAATGATTTAGAACAAGCAAAAAATCTTAAGCTTATTTTAAGTGTCTTTGAGCAATTATCAGGTTTAAAGATAAATTTCCACAAGAGCGAGATTTTTTGTTTTGGCACCGCCAAAGAACTTGAATCACAGTATACTCAATTGTTTGGTTGCGAAGTAGGTGCCCTTCCTTTTAGGTACTTAGGTATTCCGATTCATTTCAGAAAACTAAGGAATTATGATTGGAAAGGGGTTGAGGATAGAGTTGAAAAGAAGCTTAGCAGTTGGAAAGAAAAAAATATGTTTGTTGGTGGACGATTAGTACTTATTAACTCGGTGCTTAGTAGTCTACCAATGTTTATGTTATCCTTTTTTGAGGTTCCTATTCTCAAAAGATTAGATTTTTATCGCTCTCGATTTTACTGGCAGAGTGACAGTCATAAACGAAAATATCGGCTTGCTAAATGGAGTTTATTATGTTTACCCAAAGATCAGGGCGGCCTAGGGATTCAGAACTTAGACACAAAAAATAAAAGTTTACTAGGAAAATGGTTGTTTAAGTTACTTAATGAAGAAGGTATATGGCAGTCTATGTTAAAAAGAAAATATTTTTTTTTGGGGGGGGGGGGGAGTGTCTTTCGCAGATGGTAAATAAGCATGGAACTTCCCAATTTTGGTCAGGTTTAATGAAAATCAAAGATCAATTTTTTTTTGTTTTTGTTCATTCCAGATTAAAAATGGAATGCAAACTAGATTTTGGGAAGATATTTGGTTTGGAGACGCTCCACTGAAAAGTCAATATCCTACCCTTTATAATGTGGTACGGAGAAAGGATGATATAATGACGAATATTCTGAGAACAGCTCCTTTAAATATCTCTTTTCGAAGACCTATTATAGGGTTTAAGTTACATGCGTGGAATAGGTTAATATTGAGAATTGCTAATTTACATTTGATCTCTCAAAAAGATGTTTTCACGTGGACTTTGAATAAGTCTGGGTTTTTTTCAGTACAGTATTTCTATGCGGCACTAATTGGAAGTTCTCAAGTCCCCGTTAAAAACTTTTTTTGGACACTTAAAATTCCATTAAAAGTAAAAAATTTCCTATGGTATCTCAAAAGAGTGGTAGTTTTAACTAAAGATAATCTGCTCAAAAGAAATTGGAGGGGAAGCAAAGAGTGTTGTTTTTGTATTAATAAGGAAACAATTCAACATCTGTTTATTGAATGTCCCTTTGCGCGTTTTGCATGGTGGGCTGTTCAATGTGCATTTAATTTATCTCCTCCTGTACATATAGCAAATATGTTTGGGAATTGGTTATCCGGTATTCCAAAAATTTTAAAGTCACAATTCCTAGTGGGAGCTAGTGCCTTGTGTTGGTCTATTTGGTTATGTCGAAATGAAGTTGTTTTTGACAAAAAAGATTATCACTAATCCCTTACAGGTTATCTTTTTGAGTGAGCACTGGCTAAGGGCTTGGGCAAATTTGCAGAAAGCGGTCCAGAAGGAGGCTATGCTAGCCGGAAGCGACAGGCTGAAGGTAGTGGCGAAGCAAATTTTAAGCATTCATGGGTGGCGGTTTAGTCACAGGATATGTAATGATTGAGTTTAAATTTCAATTGTCATTGCTTGTAAGGCTTCAAGCTACTTTCAACAGTGTTGGTTGCATTGGTACTTTAAACTCTTTAATAAAATAGGCTGTATGCATCCTTGATGCAGAGGCTGGAAGATATTTTCTCTTTCATTATCTAAAAAATCAGAGCCAAACTTACTAGGCATCTGGGCACAGCATACACAGTTACAGTGCTCATGAAACAAGTCAGCTTGGGCGGAACATGCCCTTGAATGAAGCGTAATTACTTATCACTAGATTTCAGAAGAGAAGGGTAAAACATCATCAAATGGAAGGAATTTCCTCATAGAAGAGCCTAGAACAATCTAAAACCAACACAGTTCTTGGTTTATCACGGAAGCTCGGAGTGTGCAGCCCGTTGGGGGAAAAAAGAAGAGAAGGATCCAGTCACTAAAATATTACCTATAACAATGATGTTGTGTATGGTTTATACATAACAAGGTGAAAGCAGACTATGAGGCGAGTCGAACATGTAATCGGGGTATAAATATATACCGTTGACTTCTTGTAACCCTAATCAGAAAGAAAAAAAACTCCTCGTACGGACGGAGTCGTCACGATTCGGCTCCTGGGGACGTAGGCTTTACCAAATCTTGTAAACAAATTCTCGTGTCTCTTATGTTCTTGCTGTGATCATTCTCTCGTGCAAAGGACTGTCGCTGGTTCCAACAAATGATATAAATGAGCTATTCAGCTAGCAACTCAGGGAAATTCAATTGCTATATTCCTAACATGATCAACAGTGTCCAATGGGCACAAGCAAAGCAGCGGGCGACTGTTATGTGCGCCTGGAATGGCGTTCATTTAAAACATGCACTGATGAGCACACATGTCAATATTTAGACTATAACTTCAGTACCCAATTTTCATGCCCAGCAAGTGCATGAAGAAGTCTAACCCTGTTTAAGAAAAATGAGATTTATGAACAAAAATGAGATTACCTGGGTTTAATAAGCATCAACGATGTGCCAACTGCAAATCGGACCAATACACCTAAAAGCATTAACCAAAGCAAATGAACAAATGAGCAATTTCATCTCTACCTTGGACCGAGCCAAGCCAAGGATGCCATCTACTTTGTAATTGGAGCAGGGAAGATCATATGATAACTAAGCTCCGTTTAGCATTGCGGTGGCTAAGTATTCACAGCGTAGTGCAGCATAATAACCGCAAACTAGTTGAGGGTAATAGCTAAATGGAAATTGTAATAGGTTAATGAGGGATGGAGGCATACAAAATCCCAAGTCAATCTTCTAGAAGCTTCATAGCCGACAAATTACTTATGATATTTCACTTTTAATATTCCTGCTCCTTTACATGGCTTCATGAGCATCTAGGATGCTTTTGACAAATGCATGCTACTAAAAAGCAGTCATAGAAAACCAGACTGTTGGATACCTGAATTTAGAAGTGCGCAACCATCGTATAATCCTGTGTCACAGCTAAGTGTTACTAGTTCCTTACAATACAAGACCAAAACACGCCATAACAAAGACAAAGTTGTGAACTTTGGTCGTACAAGAAACTCTAGGGGCTACTAGATACTAATGGGATAATTCTAGGGGCTCCTAGGCAGTGAAAACGTTTTCACCGAAATTCCGGTGGTTACCGGCGATTTTCGGCCTTTTCGGTTGGGCCCGGTAATGCACAGTATCAAACAAATTTTTTTGGCCCCGTTTGAAAGCCCAGCCCATCCGAACGGCTCTATTCTCCCCTCTTCCTCTCCCGTCGATGCGTTCACCCTAACTCCAAGTCGTCCGCATGGGGCGATTGGCGATGGCGCGTAGTGAGTGATCGGTGCTGCTCTGCCGGTTCTGCTGCATGGAGGGGCTGGGAGGCGCGCGACCTCTGCTGCAGCAAGGCCAGGGTGCGACTGGTCTCCTCCCACCGACGCACGCAGCCTCCGACGGCTCCTCTCCCCCCGGCCTTCAGGTCCTTTGGCGACGCCTCTCCCCTCGGCCGTGAGGTCCATCGGCGGCTGTGGAGCCAAGTTCACCAACATCTTCTCAACGGAGTTCATGATGGAGACCGTCGATGGGCGTCGGCTGAAGAAATACAAGTAGGTGAGATATTCATCTGTTCCTTAAGCATTTTTTAGTTGGGCATTTTGGTGTTTGGGTTGTTGTTTGGGGTGGATTAGTTTAGAAATGGAGATTTGTGACAGATCTGGTTACATAAATGGGAGACTAGAATGTTTGGCTTTGAAGCCATAGCTTAGTCGATGTGTCATGTGATTGTAATTAAGTGCTTTTGGTCTGAATGTTGTTTGGAATTATCAGCGAAATTTCGCCGAAATTTTCAGAAATTTCGGTCATTTTTCAGGCCATCCCAGCCGGTAGAAATTTGTAATTTCAAAGTGTAATTCAAAAAGTTCGGCTGAAAGATTTCCGAAAAAAATCGGTAACCGGCGGTTACCGATCCTATCGCTATCCTTCGAAATTTTCCCCCTACCGGTAGCGTTTTCCCTACTCCTAGGTAATTTATAGCGAAGTGGAAGTGCAAAAGTGGCCCAGACAGAGTGTCAATTATAATGCCAATTATAAACTATTCACACCATGAATGAATTGGCACAAACCAAAGCAATCATGCAAATAAGCAGATAAAGCAAACATGTATAATAAGTACACATGCAAGTGTTTACCAACATGAATGAAAGCATGTTCAGGAATTACAAAAAAGGGGAGCATCCCAAAGATCATTTACTACGGAAAATAACACTACCGTTAAGTTTTCCATCCGAAACTTCGAAAATAATTTCCTAAATGACAAAACTACACCTGACACTATGGCAAAAAAAAAAAAGAGACAATGTTATTTTTCATAATAGACGATATTTGCAACGTTATTTTCCGGTCAATGTTCTTTGCGATGCCATTCTTCCACTAATTTTGCATTATCCTCTTTCTTTAAAAAAGGGATTAATTTTGCATTTTTAGGATGTTACCGGCCTAACTATCCCCCAAAATAAGATGTTTCGTTAACAAAAGACGACGTCGTCATCACCATCCTCCTTGCTTGCGTCGCGCTCGCGGGCAGGGTTTTTTCACCGATAAGTATTTTTTTACCGGAGTGGCCGGTAAGGCCGAAAATTGAAAAATTTTGGCCATTTTTTTTTTCAAATTTTGTTGAAATTTTTGGATTTTAAATTTAAAAATATTAAATTTAAACAAAATTCAAACAAAAATCGATTTTTTGGACAAAATTCAACAAAACCGTTTTTTTCCAGGGCTGATTTGTAATCCTACCACCCCCACGTTAAATCCGGTTTCGCCGATAATCGGCCGATTTTTTGATCCCTGCTCGCGGGTCGGTGCGGCACTGCGGGGCACGTATGATCGAAGCGCCTTTTCACGCATGTCGACCGTGATCATCCAATCCTCTGAGCTGCAGAGGTCTCCCCTGTGGTACGAAGTGGAGAACATCAGCAACCTGCGCGTTGACGAAGGGGAACTCCGACACTCTCCGCGGCATAGGAGAATCTTGGAAGTCCGGGAGGACCCAGAGGTCGTCCTCAACCCGGAGCACGCCGGCCTCCTCCCACTCCAAGTCCGGCATCCTCGGCGTCTACGCCGCGACGCTGAAGCCGGAGTCCTCGGCTGCGATCCCGGAGATGCCGTTGTCGACGAAGACGAACTTCACGAGCCTTCGCTGGAGCCCACGGTCCTGTACGCCTGGATGAAGTGGTAGCTGGTGATGAAGTAGCGCGAGTCGGTCCAGATATCATTCCCGGGGAGCTGGGTGAAGCGCGGCTCCGGGTCGCCGGCGAACACGTCGCAGTACAGGATGCCGTGGTGGTAGTCAACCCAGTGCATGGATCTATCAAGAGAAAACGCCTTGTCGGTCTCCCAGACAACGGCTCGAGCGCCTGTGTTGGGAGACCACGTCTCCACTCGCGTTTTGATCGGAGACGCTATCCAACCCTGTTTCGGTTTCGGTCCCGTTCACCAGCGCTACAAAAACTAATGAGGGGGCTCGGCAGGCTTTGAGCTAGTGGTTGTTCTTGGCTAAACCAAAACCCCAACAGACCCGATCGTGTCCTGCAGCGCCAAGGTGAGCGAAGACTTGATCCTCGGCGTCACCGTGACCACCGACGACCTTCCCACGCCTACGCCGCTCTTCATCAACCCTCCGACGCATCTACACCGACAAATCACTACTCTAATAGCATCGGCAAGCTCGGGTATGTCACAATCACGCTTCCGCCCTAATGTTTTGTTAGGTGTTTTTGATTAGAGCTAGGGTTCATGTCTAAGTAAGAGATTAGCCCTAAGTTTATGTCAACATTTGGTATCAGAGCACCCCTAGCTCGTCTTGAACCCAAATTAGTCAAAATCCGAACTTGTTTTAGCCCCTTTTTGATGTTCTTATGGTCAGATCTAATGTGAGTTAGAGGCTCGGGTTAGCATTTAGAAGGAGGGGACTCAAGAAATCATTACAAAATCCTAACAAAATCTCCAAATTCGTCCCACCCGAACCCTTAAATCCCAATCGGAACCCTAAGAAACTTTATGATGCGGCGGAAATCTTACCTTTTGGAGATCGCGGGTCTTCTTCGCTCACGGCGCCATCGCGCTCCACTCGGCGGCGGTGCGCGCAACCTCGATCGCGCGCGCCGCGCGGCGAGAGGCTACTGCGGCGCCGCCTTAAGCCGCCGCTGCCGCTGTTGCTTCCGCTCGCTCGCGATACCGCGCTCCGTCGCGCGCGCTCAACCGTCGCCGAAGCCGCGTCGTCTGCGCCGTCGCGTCGCCCGTGCTTTTCGGAGACGAGAAGGGGGAAATGAAATTAGGGTTAGGGTTTTCGGGTGTTTTATTTCGCCCACGGCGCGACGTCGTCCGTCCGATCGAATCCAGCGGTCACTTTTTCCCGGGCCGACGGAGGTTTTTGGGCCGAGAGTTTTCAGCCGTTCGATCGCATCCGACGATTGCCGTCGTTTTCGGGCTGACTGAGGGGAGCTGGGCCGTGCGCGATTTTGGGCCGCGCGATGGATCTAGGCTGAATTCCTTTTGGGCCGCCTGAAATAGTGATTTTCTCCTTTTATTTTATTTTCAGTGCTTTTCTTTTATGATTAAGTCTTAATGCAATGTTTTAATTATTGTTTTGTTGCCCAAATTATGATATGTCATGAATATTGTATTATTGCCCAATATTATGCTTAGTCTCTGATTAAAATTGAACCAACGAGATATTTTAATTAGAGAATTTCCTGTTTTATCATTATGGCATCATGTATATGCATATGATTATATTCTGACCAACGTTGATTATAATCATGTGTATAGCCATATTAATTGTTTTAGTTCTTTTCTTTTTCTGCTCAACGGTGATGTGAATTAGAACTATAGTTTTTGTGTGTTATTAATCAGACCAACGTAGGATTAATTGCATACAACATATTTCTTATGATTGTTTCTGATTTATGCCCTGTATTTTGGTATTCAGCAATAAATGCATCAAATGTCGTTGCCACCATCGACAACATTGAACAACTTACGGGAGTAATTTTCCACTGGAAGAAATGATCCATGTTGTCCTTGGGGTTTTAGATCTCGATTATGCTTTAAGGGTGCGGCTCCCATTCCCCCGAGGGTGAAGAAAATTATGATGAAAAAGAAAATCTATGAAACTAATGTTTGAGAAATGGGAGCGGTCCAACCGTCTATCACTTATGATTATGAAGACCTCCATTTGATCGGGATCGGGAGCAATCCCGATTCGAAAATGCTAAAGAGTATCGGCTTGATGAGGAGAAATTTAAAGGCTCCACAAAGGTTTATGCTAGTACACTAATCCAGAGGCTCTTGACAACTAAGTATGATGGATCCGGCAGTATTAGAGAACACATAATGATGATGACTGACATGGCCAGAAAACTTAAGGGGATGGACATGGAGATTTCTGATGGTTTCCTAGTCCATTTCATCATGACTTCTCTTCCTTCTGAATATACAGCTTTTAAGATCAATTATAATACTCAGACAGAAAAGTGGAACATGAGCGATTTAATCGCCATGTGTGTTCAGGAGGAGGAAAGAATAAGGACGGAAAAGAGGGATCTTGCACTTCAAGTTGGTGGCTCCAATAAAAGAAAGTTCCAAGGGGACTTCAAATCTAAAAAGAAGCTGGTGTTCTCCCCCAATGCTGATAAGTCGGGGCCTAAAGTGCACACTGCACCTAAGCCTTATGTGGCTCCTGCTGGAGCACCTAAGGGGGGTGAATGTCATTTCTGCAAACAGCCAGGGCACTTTCAGAAGGATTGTGTCGGATTCCTAAAGTGGCTCGCAAAGAAGGGTAATGATACAATAACTTATGTTGATGAAACTCTTTATGCTAATTTTTCTATTAATTCCTGCTGGATTGACTCAGGTGCAACTGTGCACGTTACTAATTCTTTACAGGGATTCCTTACCGCGAGAACCCTAAGAAAGGGGGAGCGAAGCCTTAGAGTCGCGGATGGAAAGGAAGCCGAAGTCGAATCAATAGGATCAATTACATTAGTTTTAGACAACGGCTTCTCGCTTCGTCTCAATAATGTAGTTTATGTTCCTTCTATTAGGAGGAATTTGATTTCAGTTTCTTTGTTGGACGATGAAGGTTTTAAGTGTATTTTTGGTGATAATAAATGTATTATTACATTCAATTCTAATGATATTGGTCTTGCTTTTAGACGAGACAAACTCTATATGCTTTCCCTTAATGAATCTCCTATATCTTTGAATGTGTGTGATGCTAAGTGTAAAAAGAATAATGAGACTTCTTCGAAATTGTGGCACTGTCGTTTAGGCCACATTTCGAAGGGGAGAATGGATCGTCTCATTAAGGAAGAGATTCTCCACCCATTAGATTTCTCGACTCGGACTAACTTGCATTGATTGCATTAAAGGAAAATACGTGAAACAAATAAAGAAGGGAGCTACTCGCAGCACAGGACTCTTAGAATTAATTCATACTGATATTTGTGGTCCTTTTCCTGTGACATCAGTGGATGGTTTTGATTCTTTCATCACATTTACTGATGATTTCTCTCGTTATGGTTATATCTTTCCCATTAAAGACCGATCTGCGTCACTTGATAAATTTAAGATATTTAAGGCTGAAGTTGAAAATCAGCACAACCTAAGAATTAAAGTGGTAAGATCGGATCGTGGGGGAGAATATTATGGAAGACATGCCTCTTATGGGCAAATTCCTAACCCTTTCGCTAAGTTTCTTCAAGAAAATGGCATTGTTGCCCAGTATTCTATGCCAGGTGAACCTCAGCAGAATGGAGTAGCTGAGAGACGCAATCGTACACTTATGGATATGGTGCGGGCATGCTCACCACTCTAGTTTACCCATTAGTTTGTGGATGGAAGCACTAAAGACAGTGCACATATTCTTAATCGGGTTCCCGAGAAATCAGTACCTAAGACACCTTATGAATTATGGACCGGAGAAAACCAGTATGAAATATTTACAGTGTGGGGTTGTCGTCTTTGAAGCTAAGATATTTAATCCACATATTGGGAAATTAGACCCTAAAACAATAAGTTGTCATTTTATTGGATATCCTGAAAGATCCAAAGGGTATCGTTTTTACTGTCCTGATAGGACAACTAAGTTTGTAGAAACAAGACACGCTGTGTTCTTAGAGAATAATGAGGAGCTGGAGCCCAGGAAAATAGATCTTGAGGAGAAGCGGGTTTACGTTCCTTCACCGCTTATCCCAGAGACCTTTATTCCTGTGCCTCAGGTGGTTGCACCTCCAGTAGAAAATACTGTTGTTGCACCCACTGTTGAAGTCTCTGAAATTCCTAATGTTGCACCTAATGATGAGCCTCAACAGTCTCCTGTAATAGCTAATGAACCTATTAGAATATCACAGCGGGAGAGAAGATCTGCCATCCCAAATGATTATATTGTATATATGAATGAGGATATTAATGATATAGGGAAGGTAAATGATCCCACCTCTTATAAGGAGGCTATGATGAGTGAACATTTTCCTAAGTGGCTTGATGCCATGAAGGATGAACTAAAGTCTATGAGCACTAATGATGTATGAGACTTAGTAGAAATTCCTGACGGAGTCAAAACAGTAGGCTGTAAATGGGTCTACAAAACCAAGCATGACTCTAAGGGAAATATCGAAAGGTTCAAAGCAAGACTTGTAGCAAAAGGCTTCTCACAAAGAGAGGAGATTGACTATAATGACACCTTTCCTCCTGTCTCGACTAAGGATTCATTCAGAATTGTAATGGCACTTGTAGCTCATTATGATTTAGAGCTGCATCAGATGGATGTTAAAACGGCATTTCTTAATGGCGACTTGCAAGAAAATGTTTACATGACTCAACCGGAAGGTTTTGTCGTGGAAGGCAAGGAGCATATGGGATCTTGACTTAAGAAATCAATTTATGGCTTGAAACAAGCGTCGAGGCAGTGGTATCTCAAATTCGATAAGATTATAAGGAATTTTGGTTTTAAGGAAAATGAAGTTGATAATTGCATATATGTTAAGTTTAAGGGGAGTAAATTCACCATCTTAGTGCTTTATGTGGATGATATCTTGTTGGCCGTGATGATAAGGATATCTTTGTTTGAGACCAAGAGATTTCTTTCATCTAATTTTGATATAAAGGATCTTGGTGATGCCTCTTATGTTCTTGGCATTGAGATTCACCGAGATAGGTCCAAAGGAATATTAGGTTTATCTCGAAGGCATACGTTGACAGAGCTTCAAGAAATACAATATGCATAAGTGCTCTGGCTCGCCTGCTCCTATCGTTAAGGGCGATAAGTTTGGGACATTTCAATGTCCAAGGAACCAATATGAAACTGATCAGATGAAGTCGGTTCCTTATGCTTCAGCTGTCGGAAGCATTATGTATGCTCAAGTATGTACACACCCGATTTAGCTTTTGTAACCGGATGCTTGGCGATATCACCAAATCCAGGACCGGACCATTGGAAGGCCGTTAAGAAAGTCTTGCGTTATATGCAAGCTACTAAGCATTTCATGCTCACATATAAGATTTCTGATAACCTTGAAGTTGTTGGTTATTCAGACTCAGATTTTGCGGGATGTGTTGATACTAAGAAATCCACGTCAGACTATATCTTCACACTCGCTCAGGGAGCTATCTCGTGGAAAAGCTCCAAACAAACTCTTACGGCATCTTCAACGATGCAAGCTGAGTTTGTGGCATGTTATGAGGCCACTGGGCAGGCTGTATGACTTAAGAATTTTATCCCGGGACTTAGAGTGGTAGACAGTATCTCGAAACCCTTACCTTATACTGCGATAACGAACCCGCAATCTTTTATACAAGTAACAACAAGTCAAGTGGTGCTGCCAAACACATTGACATTAAGTATCATGTTGTGAAAGATAGAATCCAGGATCAAACCATTAGTATCAAGCATATTAGTACTAAGTCAATGCTTGCGGATCCGCTTACTAAAGGCTTACCACCCAATATTTTTCGTGATCATGTTGCCGGCATGGGTTTATTGGAGAGCCTCTGATTCTGGATAAAAGGACCTTAAAGTAAACCAACTCTCATTAAGTATAATGTGTATCCATTTTAAGATGAGATAGCACACTATAGGTACTGAGGTTGTATGACATTTCATTAGTCATGCGACGCATTATCTTGGTGTGCTATTTTATTGAGAATGAGTTTATGATGTTAGCCTTACGATCAAAGGGGAGAATGTTGGGATTGATCTCGGCTAACGGTAATCCGAGTTTCTAGGGAGACCACGTCTCCACTCGCGTTTTGATCGGAGACGCTATCCAACCCTGCTTCGGTTTCGGTCCCGTTCACCAGCGCTACAAAAACTAATGAGGGGGCTCGGCAGGTTTTGAGCTAGTGGTTGTTCTTGGCTAAACCAAAACCCCAACAGACCCGATCGTGTCCTGCAGCGCCAAGGTGAGCGAAGACTTGATCCTCGGCGTCACCGTGACCACCGACGACCTTCCCACGCCTACGCCGCTCTTCATCAACCCTCCGACGCATCTACACCGACAAATCACTACTCTAATAGCATCGGCAAGCTCGGGTATGTCACAATCACGCTTCCGCCCTAATGTTTTGTTAGGTGTTCTTGATTAGAGCTAGGGTTCATATCTAAGTAAGAGATTAGCCCTAAGTTTATGTCAACACCCTGCACCGATCGTACGGCATCTCCAGTGTCTTGATCTCCCACTTGTTGGCCGCGGAAGAGAACCGTGGGAGCTGGGCCACCTCCTGCCTTTGGTAGTCTGGTTTGCCGTCCCAGGTTATGAATGTCCGGAAGCTAGCCACGACCCACGACGAACTCCTCACCGCAGCCGGAGACGATGCCAGTGGTTTGGGCCCAGCATGGAAAGCTGGCAAGATGGGGGAGACGCCGAAGCGACGGGCGCACGGGGTGGGCCTTGTAAACGAGCCAGTTCCCCGGGTAAGTGGAGCGGTCGTCCTTGCCACTGGCGGCGTCGACGACGACCATGAGGATGAGGAGGAGATCGCCGTAGGCGGCCACAACCGTGGGATTAATCCCGTGCAATTAGAGGTTGTCGTCGGTGTGCATGTGCACGTAGGAGGACGCCGGGGGCGGTTCGAGGTGGACGGAGACACGGACATCCCGAACGTTGCTCGTGATGGACGCGGCGGCCACAGTGGAGTTGCTCGCGGCCTTGTCTTCTCCCATGATGACGCGAGGATCGAACAGGGCCCAGTCTTGGCTGACGACCGGCGGCGGGACGGAGAGTACCGGCAGAGAAGGGCGGCAATGGGACACGGCCGCGGTGGCCATGTCGGAGAGATTTTGAGGAACAATCGGCTCCGGCGGTTCTGGGAGGCGAAGGGTTTTTTGGTTAGGGTGAAAACGAATTCATCAGGGGTCAAATCATATACTAATTCATATTTTTGAGCAGATACAAGTACGAATTCGAACACGCTAAATGTTACAACAAACACGGATTCGAATCATATATCTTACTCAATTCCATTTTGTCCAACCACGATGCTGGCAGTTAGTGTAAAGTTAGGCCCAAACTCCAAAACCAAGACTCCAAGAAAACCACAGACAAATAGTTCTTTAAAAAAAAAATCATGTATACCATCGTATAAAGTAGTATCTGCATTTTCACAATCATCTGCGTGCTGCCCTTGAGCTAAAACATTAGGAAAAAAAAGTCATCATATTTGCTACCAAAGACTACATATTACCATGCTAAATCGGTAGAAAAAGAAAAACATCTATACCGTCGATTTGTCGATTATAGTAGGTCTAGATTATACCTATGAAGATCAATCAATTATAAATACGTGAGCTGCTACAACTGGGGTCATAAGCATAAGAGTTTTATAACAAGTACAATTTTAGCTCGGTAAGAATAGCTCTAGGGAAAGGAACTCGTTGGTGAAGGGTGCCGTCGAATCGTCCTATCCACCCGGGCTGGGTTCTACCTTATTTCTTAATAAGTGAATGTCAGAGCTTTTGTAAAAGAAAAAAAAATCCCAAGGCAAACTTGTATGAACTCTTCATCTCATCATGCATGCTGAAGACTTCGGAACTGTCTTGGCAAGTGATGACAGCACGTTCTTTTCTGCCGTTTATGGAACTTCATGGATACATAGAACATACATTCCTCGCGAATATAACCTAGAGGGGCCAGTTGCGACGTGCCATTGCAAAATTTCAGGTTGTAGATCATTTATAAAAAAACTAGGCGTCTGCAAATGATTCAACCAAAATGGCAGGACAGCCACACCGGGGACATGCGTGTTTTTATTATAGCACGTCACTGTAAAACAGTACAAAGTGTGACAGCTGACATCCTCCGGGGACCTAAAGACAAAACACACACACCCTTGTTGCTCTTGAAAAAGGGGAAAAACCAATTGTTTGGTCGTCTTGGCGGCTGGAAGGCCACATCCATGGCGATGGGGTGGCCGTCGGAGGGGAAGGTGACGACGGTAGGGTGTCTCTGGCCAAACTGACAGTGTACAAGAGGGAGGAGCTCAATGGTAGCTTCCTCGCTACTAGCGTGGCCGTTGGTGTGAAGTGCGGATGGAGCAGCGGCAACAGCAAGAGGGGATGGAAGTTGCACCACGAAGACGAGGAAGAAGGGCAAAATGTTTGGATTGTCAATTCAGGGTTTTTTTTTTTAAAAAAAAATAATACTATTTTAATAAATAATTACAAAAAATAAATAGTTGAATTTGTTTTTACAAAAATGGGTTTGCGTCGCTATTCCAAATGGCAAAATAGACCTGTTGCAATTTGGAATAACGACAGGATTCCTGTTGCTATTAGAACAGTGTTAAAAGACTTAAGTCGCCGATTCAATTGGGAATATTTTTTTAAAAGAAAACTAAAAGTAACGGCAAACATAAGTTACACATTATAATTAGACACACAACATAATAAGAAATAGAAACAAAAAGTAATAAGAAACAGAAACAAAACGTAGCAATAAACAATATTAGCGGTAGTACATATGTTACACATAATAATTCAACGCACGATATAACATCAGTACATCGGACAACATAACTAAATAGGACAAACATAACATCAATACATTAATAAATCACAATGATAGTAAGAAAAGCATTTAGCACAACATATTTCAATAAGATAAACCATCCTTGTGGCTACGACCTCAACGTCCGCCATATCAACCTCCATAGTGCCCACCTCGAGTGGGGCTGTCAGATGAGGTCCCCGCGGAGCCGTCCGAACTACCGACCTCTTCTTCATCCTATGCATTTGTCGCAGGGCAAGTCTTGAAGGTATGTCCGGACTCCCTGCAAATAGAGCACTTCTTCGTATGACACCCGGCTTCCGCTTTGTCCATGTCATTCCAGATACGATGTCTCTGCTGCTAGTCAACCTTTCCCTTCAGCCTATCAATGTCCACGACTTAGATCATTTGCTCTCGGGTAGGATGGCTGGCGAAATGGCCAACCACATTGTAACCATACAACTCTACATTCCAGGTTTGCATCACCTCTTTCTTGGTAAAATATTTAGAGATGTATTGACCGGGATGCTGCGCCACCGTCAAACATGCAACCATCACATGTGAGAATGGCCTATGCAGAAGAAGTGGCTTGTTGCAAATGTATATGCGACTAGCGCGGCAAAGCGTGCACTCGTGGATGATCCTCTCGCGGTTCGTCCAGCGGCGTCCTTTCTCCCTGCAAAGTACCTCAAAGCGAAGCTCCCTTGTGCCCATTTTGAATGCCCTATGCATCTCACCCTTCTTGCTCTTCTCCTCTATGTACTTGGTGATCATGGCGGAGTACAGTACTCTGTCATTTGCTATGAAAAGCGATGCGTTGTTGCTTCGGTCAACAAAGTACTTTGTGGTACTGCGCATAATTGCCTCCACAATTCCAACCAAAGGAGGTACCTCGCGTCGTGCATGATCCAATTATACACCTCAGTTAGATTTGTTATCACGACACTATACCAAGCACCATCCTTATCATGTGGCAACAACCAATTCACCTTAAACTTGTGCTCAATCCAGTCCGACAAGCATTTCACCTGCCCCCCTCCTCCGTGTTTCTCGTCACACTAGGACCATCTGTGGGTAACTCGGGCAATGCCTCGGGAAGATTGTCTGTGCTTGTAGCAGGCTTTTACACTGCTTCCCTTCTATGCATCCCTGTCCGCATATCCAAAGTTTTTTAGAGTGCATTGAACTTTCCTGCTGGTTCTGGTTGCACAGCCGCTTGAAAAGCTTCATCAAGTCCTTGTTGTGAAACTGCTTATAAAAGTTAGTGCCTCATGCACCACCTGCTCTGCAGATCCACCCACGGAAGTGGCTTGCTTCCCCTTGTTGTAGTTGAGTTATTGCACTCAATGGACCTGCATACTGATCATGTATGAAGTATACATTAAGACGATCCTGTATAACAAAATCTTCACGTTCCTCAGAAACGACAACCAACTTTCAGTGTACTAGACGAAGCCATGCGACATATGCGTAGCCGCACTATCAAAATGTTAAGAGTCCAATAGAGTAACCATACCGAAGATGAGGCTATGTGGGAACGGGAAGACCACCTTAGAGCCAAGTTTCCCTACTTTTTTACCGAGTCCAATGAATCTCGGGGACGAGATTCCTTGTAAGGGGGTAGGCCTATAACATCCAAAAAATTCCAGTTTGGGAAGACACAGTGAAAATAAATGGAAAAGTAAATTTTTGAGCTGATTCTATAGGAATAATCATTTATGCATGATTTTTGAACTTTTGGTCTAAAACAAATAATAAAATTTCATATAAGCAGCCAATTGTGTGATTTTTCG
Source organism: Ampelocalamus luodianensis (assembly GCA_036346255.1). NCBI lineage: Eukaryota > Viridiplantae > Streptophyta > Magnoliopsida > Poales > Poaceae > Ampelocalamus > Ampelocalamus luodianensis. Next base: position 11,132,851 of record CM070640.1, on the reverse strand, counting down.
AGAAAATCACATATCACATAAAATCCTGGAAAATTTATGGGAGCAACTATACTATGATAGGAGCCCACACAATTTTTTTTGTAAATTTTGGATGTTTTTGCTCAGTAGAAAAATCCAGCAAACACTTAGCCAGAAATTAGAAATTCAAAAACTGTTTTTAAATTTCCCTCTCATCTTTGGGCCGAAACTGAGCCGGCCCAAATGTGCTCACCAGCGCCAGCCTATGGCAGCGCATGCGCTTGCTGTCTAGCTGATGTGTGGGACCCACATGTCAGAGCCCTTCGTCCACTTCGCTTCGCACTCGCTCGCCAGCGCTGCTCCCTCGCCCACATCATCCACTCACCTATGGAATTCTTTCATCGCCCATAGATTTGCGCTACACTTGCCTCCATCACCTCCGCCTAGCTCCGCCCAAGCCATCTACCTCCTTAATGACGCCCAATGCCCGCTTTGGCAGAGACGCCGAAGGCGGGAGCACGAATTCTTGTCACAGCCGTTTTCTCACCGATCTTCTCGCAATCTTCTCACTGCTACTTAAGCCCCCGAGCACGTCATCATCTCTTAAGCTCGCCCCTTGTTCCCTCTCATGCTTTCTCTAAGCTTCTAGCTCTCTGAATTGTTGAGAACGAGCACATCGTTCTCGACGCCAGTGAGCGAGCTCCTCCACGCCATTTTCTCTGATGAGCTTCCTTGCACTTGCCACCTGCGTCACCATGCACCTCTTGCCTCACTGATTCTTCTTCTGTGCTTGATGTAGCTCCGAGAACTCTGTAGCTCGAACAAGTGGTCATCTTCTTCACCTCTGACGCACACCCCTTTCTGGACATCTTCGTTTCTGACGTTCTGGTGAGCTTGAACCTCACTTGACCGCGTCATTAGGGATGGAAACTAGCCGAGCCGAGCCGGCTCGAGCTAGGCTCGCGCAAGCTCATGTCAAGAGGCGGCTCGGCTAGGCTCGTTCTGAGCACGAGCTAGAATGGCGGCTCATCTCGGCTCGTCTCGAAAGGCGGCTTGAGCCGGCTCGCGAGCCAGGAAGGATTGGTCTGCGAGCGGCTCGGCTTGGCTCGCAGCTCGGCTTAGCGGCTCGGAGCAAAAAAAACAGGCAGAGAACAAAAAATGTGGAATGATAGAAATCAGAAATGCAAGAGTCCAGGACCATCTATTCACAAGTTTTCTTAAAGACATACACGACAAAATCACAAGTTTACATCTATTCATTCAATATAATCCATTTAATTCAACATATCACTTGATATTTAACAGACAATCCATGTCATTATCAACATAACAGTCCATATCAACATCCATGTCAACATAATCCATTCAATAGAAAGACTAACACTTGATACATTACATAACAATCTATCCATGTATTGTCAACATAACAGATTAACTATTCATCCATCATCCATGTCAACATAACAGTCCATGTACATTACTGTAATACTCCAAATTAATTCGGAAGAGAATATTCGAATTAGGAGCGAGATCAAATAGAGAATAGTTTAATCAACAGTTAGAGAGGGGGTTTTCGGCATAATTGGGACAACCTGGGCCTCGGGCCTTAGCCCAAGAGGCCCATGAGGGGCTGGCCACTATTAAAAGGAGGGAGAAAACCCTAATTTTCTACTGTAGCATGTGTGCTACAGTACACTCCACACTGTAGCACCACCATGGTGCCTCCTCCCCATGGCAGCCCTTGCCTCCATCCCTCGCCGCTGTTGCCGGCCAAAGAAGGGAGAAGGAGAGAGGGGAGAAGAGAGGGAAGGGAAGGTTCGCGGGCTTTGTCGCGATCTACAGCGGTTCTTCAAGGGGTAACGAAGATCCTCCCTCGTTGTATGTTTTGAATTTAAGGCGTATTTGAATTCGTTAGTAGATCGGTTGTTTAGATCCCAATCTGTCCATAATTTTGAATGGTGGTTTTCATGTATTTAGACGCAGAATCTGGGGATCCACTCTCTTAGAGATATCTGGGTTCTGTCCTTAGCTTTCAGTGGCCGCCAAGAACGCCCAAATCCGATTAACAGTCAGGGAGATATGAATTTTTTAGTCTCACTGTCCTGCTGTTCTGTCAGCATCCGGACAGTTTGTAGAAAACTGTGTTAATACATTAGTTAAAGAAGAAATCAGAGGATCTCTATATAACAAAAAATGTAGGTAATTTGCATACCTTTTCAGAGAGCTAAAGAACACAAGATTTGGACTTTCGTAGCAAAAGTTATGGTGGTTTTAGTGTACTGTCCAGAGAACCCGACGTGAATACTGATGTCTTTTTATTTGGCTTGGTAGGGGTATTAGATGGCCGAATCAGGAAGGCTCACCAACTAGGTTTAGTTGGAAAAATTGATAAACTTTCAAGAAAGTCCAAGATCACCTCATTTGGACTCCTGTACTAAAAGATATGAATTTTAGAACATGACTGTCCACAGAGGGGACATAATAGCATTTAGGAATTGGAGTTGGGTTTGTGATAAAAGAACTTTTGCGAGTTTGTGTTTGCTTTTATAGTTTGTTTGATCCATTACTGTTGTCTTAGTATGTTTTTAATGAATTTAGGAGGGGTACTGGTCCCAGAGGCGGCACCCTCTTCACATCCTCCGTTCTCGCGCGGGTAAGGTAAGTACTCCGTTTGGTAGAGTAAATATGAATGGTTTGACAGTGCATGCTAGTATTTGATATATATTAGCTATGTTTGATTGATAGTGTGATATGCTAGTTAAAGATGATGAATGCTTATGTTACATGCTAGTATTTGATATATATTAGCTGTGTTTGATTGATAGTGTGAAATGCTGGTTAAAGATGATGAATGCTTATGATATATGCTAGTATTTGATATATATTAGTTGTGTTTGATTGGGAGTGTGATAAGCTAGTTAAGGATGATGAATGCTTATGCTACGAATGATTGTTATTCATGTATAGTGTTGATGTTGATTATGCTTATCGCAAAACTGTAATTGTTCATGTGCATTGTGAGAGCATACATAAGACCTAGTCACGTGGTGATCGAATGCACATTTGAGGTCCCCGTCATGTAGATGAAGGGCTTGATGGTCCCCACACTTGTGGAGTGTGGGCTTAAGGTCCCCTTTACTTGCGGAGTATTGGGCAATTGGTCCCTGCGCTTGCGAGCACAGGCATGGGTACGCAACGACGGTTGCATACTCCGCATTACCGGTGTAATACGCAAAAGAGTGGAAAAGAGAAAAGATGCATTGCACATCTGCATTCATACATCATGAGATATGTTTATGTGCAAAGTTTTAGAATTGAATGTTGGTGCTGTAATTGTGAAGTTAATATTTTATTTTTGATACTTGCTGAGTCTTTGGGCTCACTCTTGCTTTTGTTGTGTTTTAGGTACCTTTGCAAGAACGACATGCATGGGAGGGAGTAGACCTGAGTTGGATACACACACTGCCACGCATCATTAAAAGTTGATAAAATTTCAGAATGTCCATTAATAAATAAGCAAACTGCTTAAGTATTGGTTATGGATATGCTTCATGCATCGGGTTTTTTTTTGTAATAATGATGAATAACATATTTTGGAACCCTTGAATATGTTTTAACTGATTAGCAGGTCCTTAATGCTTAGTGATGATATTGGATGTTGAAAGATTTAGTTTTGATAGTCTTATTTCTATTGGAACCTTCGTATAGTCAACTATACAAGGGAGGTTCTGCCGAAATTTAGTAAAATTGTCCTAGTTTAGATTTGTTTATTGCTTCGTTAGTACCATTCCAGGCTCATGTTGGGCTGGGGTGTTATAATTACAAATTTACAAGGGTTAATTCCTTATTTGCCCCTGAAAGTTGACCGCATCCCTAAAATACCATCGTGAAATTGTTCTTCCTTCTATTGCCATCGGATCTCAAATTCTATCCCATTTTTGCCACTCCCGTCGGTCAACTGTGTGTTGACTGCTGAAAAATAGTCAAAATACCCATCTTACCCTTCTTCTTCCTCTCTTCTTCCTCTTGGCCCTCACTCCACACCGCGCAACAACACTTGATTCGCCATTGGCAGTGACAAATCTCGCCGGCGGTGGCCGCAAATTGCATCCCGGTCGCACCCAGGTTTGCTTTCCGTCATTTCCCTCACCGAATTCAGCCCCTCATGACTGTAGTGAGCGAGCATGGAAGCAGGCGAACACGAGCAATGGGCAAGCCGGTGGGTTGAGTCCTCGATGACATCCACTAGCGGGCGCCCGACGGCGGCGACGGAATCGTTGTTCGCAAATGCGCTCGTGTCGGAGCTATACCAGCACAACGCGAAAACCAACGCGCTCGTGCGGATGGAGTCGCGAAGCGCGCGCGGGCCGAGCAGCGCAGCGGCGGTGCGGGAGGCGAGGGAGAGGAGGTTGGCCGGAGGCGGCTTTGTCGACGCGCCGCGCGGCGCGAGGCCATCACGCCCGACCTCGTGCTACGCTCGACTACCTCCTCGCCCTGGCACCCTTCCCCGTCGAGGGCCGACCTTTCGGACCCCACCTACTCCCCCGGCGCAGCCGACGACGTTGAGTCCTACTTCTTCGCGGCGAAGGACGTGTCGAAGGAGGACACCGCCACCAGCACCAATGGTGAGGCGGGCACTGGAGCGGCACCCATGATGAGGCGGCGCGTTGGAGAGGCACCGGCGGGAGGCGGCGGCCCGGTGGTCGGCTCGGCCGGGGGGAGGGAGGCAGAGGGGCGAGGCGGACACGTTGGAGCAGCACCGGTGGGAAGCGGCGCCCCGGTGGTCGGCTCAGCCAGGGGGAAGGCAAAGGAGTGAGGCGGGTGCGCTAGAGCGGCACCGGCAAGAGGCGACGCCCCGGTGGCTGGCTCGGCCGGGGGGAAGGCAGAGGAGCCGGAGGCAGTAAATACTTGGAGGAAAAGAAGAAAAGAAGAGAGGAGATAATGGGGAAATCTGAAATCAGATGCGAGAGGATGAGGAAGAAGAATCTATAGGGGTAAATATGTCTTTTTGCACCTAATTTGACAGTCAACACACGGTTGACCAACAAGAGTGGCAAAAATGGGATAGAATTTGAGATCCGATGGCAATGAAAGGAAGAGCAATATTGCAATGGCATTTCAGGGATGCAGTCAACTTCTAGTGGCAAATAAGGAATTAACCCTTACAAGTACAATGGTCCATCCATGTAAACATCCATGTCCAAAATGCTGGCTTCATTTGTGAGCAATATAGCCTGGATTAGATATCTTGCTTGAAGAGTATTGTCTTAAACTAACTACCGAATTGCTTTCAGTGTTAATTGAGATTTTACAGATACAATCTTTAATAATAAAATTCATTCTAGGGCTACAACTATGAGACAACCATCTGACCACGATGCCCTCTCTGCTTTCAAGTTGAATTGTTCTTGTACTGCCAAATGATAGTCCAGTTTCCACATGTCGTAGGTGCATTCATGGTTTCAAAATTGCGATAGTCGTTTGAGCTTGTGACCGCATACAGATGTGCAATGCAAAACAAATGTATGCATACGTGCACACTAACAAGTAGGAGCAGTTGAGGAGTGTAAATCAGGATTCAGGAGGTAGGAGTATGCAGACAGAGATAGGTCAGGTGGAATGAAATGAAGTAGCGAACCTTGAGAGCCTCGGTGATCTTGGGAATGGCCCTCTCCTCCATGATGCCCTCCGCCTTGAAGACTGAAGTAGAGGATGAGATATTCGGTGGTATAGGAGGCAGCATCGGCGGCGGGTGCGACCACCTCCGCGCTGGCCGCGCGCACCACCTCTAGGCGGCCGCTTCTCTTCCTCCTGCCCACGGATCCGCCGACAGTGCAGGAGAACTACAGGATGGAGGCACGGTGAGGGAGGAGGGATACTACCGCAGCAACAGTAGGGAGGAGGTGGGTGGAGGCCCGCGACGACATCATCATCTTCTTCCTCCTTCAATGGTTCTTCCTCCTTCGCTTATCCTTTAACTCCTAGGGCCTAGGTTGAGGAGGATGGGGAGCACGGGGGTGAGGTAGATGGGCTGTGGCGGCGCGGAGGACAGTGAGAGGAAGGGGATCGAGAATTCGGGACTCAATCGGGAGCAGGGCGACCTCATGGAGGAAAGGGATCAGGGCTGGAGGAAGGGGATCGGGAATTTGGCTAGGGCAAGGGGCGCTGCCGCCTGCCGCACTAGACTGGGCCTTCATGGGCCGCACGTTCGCACGAGCCAAATGAGCCTCTGAGCTGCTCAAGCTTGGCTCATTTTTTTGATGGGGCCAGGCTCGGCTCGGCTAGAAAAATATCGAGCCCGAGTCGAGCCGGCTCGGCTCGTAATGAGCTCAAGCTGGCTCGTGAGCCCCGAGCTTTTTTCCAGTCCTACGCGTCATTTCATGTCCTATACTTCACTAATGCTTTTCCCACGGTTTATGAGGATCCACACGCAGGGAATTCCCCAAATCAACCTTCTTCCTTATTTTCGGCCGTCGCAACCATTTTTTAGTTAGCCGCCACCTCGGTGAGTCTTGATCGATTCCTTCTACCCCTACTATCCTCTTTGTACATGCAAGCTAATGTGAACCTCCTTGTAGCATCCCCATCCCTACAATGCGCTGTCACCGAGAGCTTCCTTCGTGCCGTCACTGTTCAACATCGCCAAGTCACTTCGGTTATCCCCTGACGCCATCAAGAACTTTGGTGAGCTTCTAGTAGTCCCCTAGAGCTATTGCGTGTGTTAGATTGAACGATTAGCTATCGTAGCATAGAATTCATCGTAACCGATCATAGCGCCACCGCAAGAAGTGTTGCCGCCGCCGCCGCTCCAGTGACCATTGGTCCCTGAGCTGCTGCGTTTAGCATCGTCGTAGCCTCCCAAAACCAATGCGCACCTTCTCTTGCCACCGATTTGCCCCAATCGCGAAACCTACCTTGAGCCTGAGGAGCTCCGTCGCATTTCGCCGGCGTAGCACCGCCTCCGGTCATCTCTCTGGCCTCCACCACCACCCGGTGGAACCATCATCGAGAGAGAAATCCATTTTTGCCCTTCCCAAGCCTGGCTGTCGCTCCGATCGTCGGCGACAAGCTCGCCACGACGCTCGGCCATGAGCGGCTCCCCCTCTCTCTCCCTCCTCACTGCTAGTGGGCCCGAGAGATTAAAATGCTAATTAGTGCTAATTATCAGAATTTAAATGTTACCAGACTATGACATGTGGGACCAAGCCGAAAGGGTTAAGGGAAATCTAACTTCAAACGTTATCAGCTGATGAATCATGACAAGTAGGTCCCACATGTAAGTTGATAAAAATCGGGATAAATGATAAAGCCACCTTTAGTCCTGAGGAAAATGCGGGTTCTTTGTTAAAAGTGTAAACCTCGGTAGAACGCAAGGAAGAATACGCTTTCTCCTAGGAAAGCGTAAACTTAAAAAAAATATGCTTTCAACGTCACCTTTTCTATTTTCTGGAATTTTCAAACCAAAGCAAATTAAAACGTTAATAACTTTTTGCATATGAACTCCAAATGAGATGAATATTTTTCTATATATTCATCTAAAATCATGCTCTACCTGAATATGTGAAAATTTTGGATTTTGTGATTTTTAAAATTATTTTGTTATATTTAATTTGCTTCCGGCTCTTTTTGAATAGACATTGATTATTCGAACGAATTTCATGACAATCCTTCACCTTCATATTTAGAGCAACCAGAGCAAGGCAAGCACCCCCTTTGACCATGTTGATCCTACTATTTTAACTATTGTACTTGTTTTTGAAAAATCTATTATGCATGCGTATATGTTTGATATAAAATTGCTATGTTTGGGACAACGGTAGTTGTAAATCCTATTTGATGTATGAGCCACCTTGAAATGTTGATACCGTTGTTGTTGTAGCCATTAGGATTATGGTTTAGACAAACGAATGATGTCAACTTGGGTTTTCGAATGTGAATCTCGCATAACTTCTTAGTTAGGCATTAGTCTTTACTAAAATTTGCTAAAATGGACGACATGACAACTATGAGTTTGGGAGTTTTTGAAATGATGATCCAGAGGGGTTTACCTCTGTTATTTTGTATAAAAATAAAATAAAATAAACTTAGTTTGCGATGCGGGCAAGTTATATTATATTCTGAGAAGTGTGAGAGAGGAGTCTCACAAGTAGATAAGGGAAGATCCTCGACCAGATCAATTAAGGACCGAACACCAGTATATCCGACCTAAGCGTAAGCGTGCAACCATATGTGCTGGTATGGGACGGTCTTAGCTAATTAAGTCATCAAAAACTAGCCTTGCATGATTGGTAGGCAGTAGAAGTGCGAGCATGCGTGATTGCCGACATAACGACGAATGCCTCACTGAGACGGGGGAACCCGGTGAAGTGAGGGTGTTCATTCACCAAGCTAAGTGCAAGGTTAGGACTAGGTGATGTAAAGGTTTTGACGCGTGCTCTAGACTGCTTACTAAAGGTAGTGAGCGGTGGTTTCGACGGATGCCGAACAAACTAGAAAATTTGTGTGTTGTGGGTAAAGTTGTACCTCTCTGTAGAGTGTAAATCTATTTAAATAGCCGTGCTCGTGGTGATGAGGGTGCTAAGTGTAGTATTGCCTTGTATAGTCTTGATTTTTCATTAAATAGCTTCGACGAAAAAATGTAGGAAAATGGTTTATTGATTTATATTTGAGTTGAGTGTCATGTCTATGGCTGAAAATAAAATGTTTCTCATAGCCGAGGAGGGTTGCGAGTTGTTGTTTATTCGATTATGAAATTGTTGTCCTTTTATCTATTAATTGATCTTTAAAATTTTGTTGCAGGTTATTACATATAGTTATTACAAATAAAACTTGCTTGATGCTAAAAATAACTTGTAGCTTAGAGCCTCCTCCTTTGTTAGCCATGCATTTATATAAATTTTGCGATACACTACAAGTCTTGCTAAGTACGCAAGTACTCAATCTTGCTTAAATTATTGTTCAGATTTAGATGATGAACCTACACCAGACGATGCCTTCTTCGCACCCAGAACCGGTGGGTTCAATGATGGGTCTTTCTAGGATTTGTCTCTAGTTGATTGCCTGAGGGTTTGGATGGGCATGCCACTGGAATTTTAAACTCTTATTATATTTTGCTTCCACTGTTATATTTGCTATCTCTCACACTTAAGCTTCTATTTGGTCGGTCGGCCATTCTGATGTAAATATTGTAATTCCTTAAGTTATCTACCATCTTTGCTTTATTTTGTACATATGGATGTATGGAAATGATTACCAATGTTGGAGTTGTGTGTACTTGCCACTGATTGTGAGACTAGTATGGTACACACACGAGAGCTCCAAGTATTCAAAGCCCGGGTCCGACACTTCTGCTTTGTCCTCCATGCCTTAGTATAGTTGATTATGTACTGAAACCTTGACTCTATCGCCCAAATCATGGATCATATCTCAAAATTCAGATTATCCACGATCTTATCGTACATGATGTTCGCGATGAAACCTGATGACAGGTTCTTACGGGATTGCATTGATTCCGAGATGACACTTGTGTGAGGGATTACTATAGAGCATTTCCAGTATGCATCTCACTTAGGCTGGAATGCATACACTCGCCAAGGGTGAAGTGGATCGGATGCCCAAGAGGCTGGGGTGAATTGGGATTCTTTTCGCTAATGGTTAATTTAAAAATATAACCTTTTCTTCCCCAACCTTTGTGTCTATGGATTCTAGTGTGGCCAAACAACTCCTACACAAGGGTAGTAAAATTTTGAACCTAGGTTCCAATCCTACACAAGTCTAGAATCTAGGAATTTGAAAGGACAAGAAAGTAAACGCGAAAATGTAAAATAGACAATAGTCACAACCAATTTTTTTACCAAGGTATTTGAGATTTGGCGATCTCCCCTACTCCTTGTTGAAGCAAGAGTATTGATCCGACATGAAACCACATAATGAATCAAGCCTTCTACTCGTGGTAATCCTTCTCCACTCTGGACAAATGTACTCCGAATCCTCACAACCTTCCCGATGCCTTCTACAAGATCCTCCTTGGAAGGTCACTGAGAACCATGCATCCAAGCCATCTAAGAGATGCTGATCTCCAAAGGTAACAAGCCTAGACCATCACTTGAACCTAGAAAGGTCAAGGAACTAGAGTGATGCACACTAAATGCCTATGCTACCTCTCAAATCTCCCAAAATATCCTCTTGAATGCTTTGGAGTGCTCTTGATCTTCCCTTGGTATAAGGGGAACTTGTAGAGTGGCTAAGAGAGCTAACAAAAGCGTTCGTGCCAAGTATTTATAGCCCTCTTGAAGAAACTGTCTGTTACACCCAATTTCCTAAGAAATCAGTACCTTCCAGATCATCCAAAGCCCTTCCAGATCATCCTAAATCTTGAAATCCAACGGTAAAAAAAACTAGCCGTTACAGGCCTAAAGTATCATCCGATGCTTCTGGATCAAACTTATATCCGGATGATCCTTTCCATTTGGATCATCTTGAAGGTACAAAAGTTTCAGCACATGCCGAAAACCAACTCTCTGCCTTAGTGACTCGCTTGCTTGTCTGGTATCTATAGGATCATCCAAAAGGTGTGACTTTCCAACACCTTGAAAATCACCAGCTTCAGGTTCAATGATCTGCTTACTTGTCCGATAGTTATAGGATCGCCGGAAGGTGTAACTTTGCAACACCTTGAAAAGCACCTCCCTCAGCTCCAATTATCTACTTCCTTGTTTGATAGCTATAGGATCATCCAGAATGTCTAATTTCCGACACCCTAAAAATCACCACCTTCAAGTCCAATGATCCTCTTACTTGTCCGATAGCTATAGGATCATTTGAAATGCATTGAAAATTTTCAAACTTAGCCAATAGTGCTCCAACTTTGATTCTGTTGCAACTTCAACTTTTTCATGGGCTTCCTTTGACCGAAAAAGAGCTAAACAAGTCTAGTGTGCATCACAAGCTACTCAACCTAACCAAGCTCAAGCTACTAGCCCATACCCCCTTTAATAGTATGGCCAAAGCGAAAACAAAGGACCTACTATGATTTTTTTAATAATATTAATTTAATAAAAAAAAATATGAAAAATAAATAGTCAAAAAAATTGCAGAACTAGGCTACTTGACAGAGCCCTGTCGCGAGTTCAACTGGCGGTAGGAGGCTGATTTTTTGTGTGTGTACAAAATTTAGGCTAAATATTTATTACTATTTTATATAAATTTCCACTGTTATTCCAACGTCCGACCCGCCACAAAACACCCACTAACTAAACTACTGTCACCAACAACACCGTTGGCGAAGACAATGGTGGTGGTTTAAAAAAAAGGTTAGTTACATATTACAATTGGACGCACAACATAATAAGAAACAGAATCAAACAGTAATAAGAAACAATATCAGCACAACATATTTTAAAGCAAAACATTATCACATAGTTTTCAAAAAATCACAATGATGTTACAAAACATTATAACACAACGTCATCAGATATTTTTTGGACAAATCACAATAATACAAAACATTCAGCACAACATATTTCGGGAAGACAAACCATTCTAGTGGCTACTGTCTAGACTATTGACGCCACCCTCATCCCGTGCACTTCTCGTATGACATTTCTTGTAGGTATGTTCGGACTCCGTGCAAATTGAGCACATCTTCATGCGATGCCCCGCTTCGTCTTCATCCATGTTGTTCTTGATACACCGTACCTGCCGCCGGCTAACCTTTTCCTTCAGCCTAGCAATGTCCGTAGCCCAGATGAGTTGCTCCTAGGTAGGATGGCCAGTGAAATGGCCAACCACACCTTAGCCATATAACTCTACATTCCAGGTCTAAATCACCTCTTCCTTGGTGAAATATCTAGAAAGTTACTGACCAGGATGATGCGCCACCGTCGAACATGCGACCATGATATGTGAGCATAGCCTATGCAGAATAAGAGGCTTGTTGTAGGTGTATATGCAACTAACGCGATGTAGCATGCACTCGTGGATGATCCTCTTGCTGTTCGTCCCACGATGTCCTTTCTCCCTGCACATGATCTTGAAGCGAAGCTCCCTTCTGCTCATCTTAAATGCCCGGTGCATCTGACCATTCTTTCTCTTCTCCTTCATGTATTTGGTGATCATAGCGGAGTATAGAAATGTCATTTGCCATTGAGAGCGACACATTGTTGCTTCGGTCAACAAAGTACTTTGTGATACCTCGGAGAATTGCCTCCACAATGGCAACCAAAGGGAGGGCACCTGGCACCGCGCATGATCCAATTGTACATCTTGCCTAGATTGGTTGCCATGGCACCATATCGAGCACCGTCTTTGTCATGTAGGAGTGACAAATTCTCCTTATGTTCGTACTCAATCTAGTCCAACAAGCATTTCACCTGTGCCCTCGTCTTCCTCATCACACTAGGAGCATTTGTGGGTATCTGTGGCAATACCTCGGGGTTTTGATTAGTGGTTGCAGACGACCTTTTGGCTGTCTCCCTTATGTGCACCTCGGTACGCTCATTCAAAATCTTCTAGAGGGCATCGAACTTTCTCTTCTAGCTTTGGTTGCACAGACGCTTGAACAGGTTCATCAAGTCTTTGTTGCGGAACTGCATGTTGAAGGTTGCACAGACGCTTCTGGTTTTTGTTAAGTACAAGAAAGGAAAAGAGAATGTGGCAGTTGATGTTTTATCTAGAAAGAATGTGCTTTTAACTCAATTGAAAGTAAAGGTACCCGGATTAGAGAGTTTGAAAGATTTATATGCTTCCAACCATGAATTTTCAGAACCATATTCTAAATGCAAAAATGGGAAAGGATGGGACAAGTTTCATGTTCATGATGGGTTCTTATTTCGTGCTAACAAATTATGTGTTCCGGATTCGTACATGTGTTTGCTTTTATTGCAGGAATCTCATGCAGGTGGATTGATGTGACACTTTGGGAGAGAATAGACCTTCATGATGTTGAGCGATCACTTTTATTGGCCTAAAATGAGGTGTGGTGTCGAAAGGTTTGTACAACGATGTGTGACATGCCACAAAGCGAAATCTAAACTTAATCCACATGGTTTATATACTCTATTTCCTGTTCCTAGTGTACCTCGGGAGTATATTGGAATGGACTTTATTTTAGGATTGCCTAGGACTAAGAGGGGAAGGGATTCAGTTTTTGTAGTTGTGGATAGGTTCTCTAAAAAAGCGACGATGCGTCGCATGTAGTTGACTTGTTTTTCAGACAAATTGTAAGATTGTATGGCATGCCAAGGACGATTGTTTCAGATCGTGACGTCAAGTTCATAAGCTACTTTTAGAAGATTTTGTGGGCCAAGCTTGGAACAAAGTTGTTATTCTCAATAAGTTGTCACCCACAAACGGATGGGCAAACGAAGGTGGTGAATATAACACTTTCAATGCTAATACGAACGATGATCAAGAAGAATCTAAAAGAGTGGGAAGATTGTTTGCCGCATGTGGATTTTGCGTACAATAGGGTGGTACATTCTACTACTCAATTGTGTCCGTTTAAGGTGGTATATGATTTTAAACCAATCACGCCAATTAATTTGCGACCACTTCCGCTACAAGAACGTGCTAATATGGAGGCGTCAAAGCATACTGAATATGTGAAGAAAATTTATGTCAAAACAAAAGAAGAAATTGAAAAGAAGACACGCTACTATGCTAAGAAGGCGAACAAGTCAAAAAAGAAGATGCTATTTGAACCGAGTGACTTAGTTTGGTTGCATCTAAAAGAACATTTTTCAGACAAGTGTAAGTCCAAGTTGATGCCTCGAGGAGATGGTCCATTCAAAGTACTTGAGAAGATCAATGATAATGCATATAAGATAGAGCTTCTGGGTGATGATTATGCTGTGAGTTCTATATTCAATGTTGTTGATTTGTCACCGTTCTTTGGACCGAAAGAATTAGAGTCGAGGATGACTCCTTTTCAAGAGGGGGAGGATGATGAGGACATCCCGATTGGACCGATTACACGAGCACGAGCTAAAAAGATTAATCAACAAGTGAACTCGCTCTTAAATAATTTTAATCTTGATTCTAATGAGAAATATGTTACTACCTAATAGTTCTATGTTGTGTGTATGCCGTTTTACATATATAGAAGCATGGGAGGCCGAGAGCAACGGAGAAGGAAGTACTATACAAGATCTTTGCTTGCTGCTGCAGGAAGGAAAGCATGGAGAGCTACTGCCATATGAAGGAAAGGGAGAAAAAAGAAATTGCATGAGGCAGGAGGGATGTGGTTCTACATCAAAGATGGAATGCATCTTACATACATGCATGCAACGAATCAACCACCAAAGCAAGGAATCTGCCACCATGATCTCATGTGGGTCCCACCATGTATCCTTGGTGCCACAACAAACATGCAAGCACTTGGGTCTGGCTCATTATACATGCATGCAACCACCAAAGCATGAGTGCATGGCTGTTGCACGTGGAGCAAAGGAATAATGAAATCAGGATGCATGTTGTTTGCACATGGCCGGATAGGAAGTTGAATTAGAGTTTAATTTTGGTCTCTTGACTAGATAGGTAGTTGAATTTGACCATCCTAGCCGAATCAATCCCGAGATGGCTTTAGGCCTTGTGTGCGTGTGTACGCCCATATAAAAGGGCTGGCGAGGGCCATGTAAACGGGACGACATTTATTCTTCGAATCAATCTATTGTTTTCAGATAGAGAAGTTATACGCTTGTTCTTCCGAAGGTTTGACACACAGTTGCAAGCTAGAGGGAAATTGAGCATTCTTAACCCTGTTGTTCTTGTGATTCCTTGTGTTTTGCAGGAGTGGCGACACGTCTACTTTGTATGGTTGGGTAGACGGGATCACGAGTGTGTGGTTGGGCGAATTCTTTTGTTGCAGATTGCTATTTTGACAGTGGTTAGCGCTATCGGTTCGTCAAGTTAAACGGATCCAAGTTATCAAAAATCGTTCTTACGTCGTGAAGATCGGGCATCCCTCGTACCACTTCTGCTTTGCCCTCCACGCCTTAGCATAACTGATTATGTATTGGAACCTTGCCTCTATTGCCCGAATAATGGATTGTGGTTCAAAATCTAGATTATCCACGATCTCATCATACATGATGTTTGCTAGGGGTGGGAAATGGTAAAGGATAATCCATTTTATCCGATATTCGTATCCGAGAAAACACAAATGTGGTAAGTAAAATCCGCATTCGAATGAAAAACGAGTACTATCGGGAAAAATGATAGTATCCGTATTCGATGTTATTCGTATCTGAGAAAAAATTATAGTATTTGGAAAAATGAATACGAATACTATCCATTTTTCCTGGATATGAATACGAATACTATCCGTTTTTTCCCAGATACGAATACAAATACGAATACCATCCGTTTTTCCTAGATACGAATACTATCCGTTTTTTCCGGATCGTTTCTATTTCGACGGGGTCTTGATTCAGTGCCAAATCTGTGGCTGTTGGGTGTTCTACCGAGATTTGTCACAAAAATTGTAGGATATTTGCATTCGATCGAATTGAGTACATATTCGATTTGAATTCAAATTCGTTACATCATTCGATTCGTATTCGTATTCGAGAATGTTTAAATTCGTATTTGTATTCGTTTTAAAAATATGGATTTGTATTTGTATTCGATACTATTCGATCCATTTCCATCCCTAATGTTTGCGATGAAGACCGATGACAGGTTCGTATGGGATTGCGTTGATTCTGCGAGAACACATGTGAGTGGCTACTATAGAGCATTTCTAGTAAGTGTCCCACTGAGGCTGGAATGCATGCACTCGCCAAGGGCATCCCTCTATGTCACACTTCACGTTGTAGCATTTGGGGTTGGACTTTACTACCGTGAATGTACGCCACTCCGACAAGGCCCCGAATTTGACAGCCTTCTACACGGCCTTCTTACATTTGTACACATCCCCTTGCCTAACCTCATTCTAGTCATACTCCCATGGTACATAGGAGCCTTTGTTAACGACGATATTATCGAACTGGTATCTGTTCCACTCGGATGGAACCATCTGCTAATCTACACCATCCTCCTCATCAAATCCTTCATCTTCTAATAATGCCTGGTAGTCCTAGTCTTCAATATCCATCCTTTCAACTAGGCCTTTGATCTCCTCACCTTCGTCAGCAATTGTTGGACCCAGGAGTAACACCCTAAATCCTCTGTGTTTTTCTGAACTAGTCCATGATCAGTAGTTAGTTCGCACAGTAAACAAATATGGTAACATCCATAAATCGTACAAATTTATTAATAAATATCAGAGTTTATTACAAAAGAGGCTTACAAGCCAACAATAAATAATACAGCGGAAGACGAAGAAGAAGTAGTAGAGTCCAGCTAATCTGCCACAAGCAATCGACTGGGGTAGTGGCCTAGTCGTCGCGATCCACACCGGTAGCGAAGTCCTTCTCCTCTAAAATTTATTTGCATTAAGCAAGGGTGAACACAAACAACCATGCTCCACAAGTTACACCCAATAACAGATTATAATGCATGCAGGGATTTATCAAAGAAAGGCTTATTGGTTGAATTTGTATAAAGCAATGTTTTCTTTAAATATTTGTACTAAGTTCCAAAATAGTTATTCTATAACTAAAATTCATTTTATAAACCCTCAAGTTTTATAGTAGAATAACCTTCATATGAAATATAGTGATGGATACCCTCCTATCACATGGCTAGCCACCCAATTTTCCAATTGGATAAACTATCCTAAATCATTTGTCAAAATCTTTTGAAAGCAAAACCAAAGTCTAACTTTGAGTGGCTTTGCTAGCATGACCATGACCGTGGACTCAGCTATTCGAATAGTTTTACACTTTACAAAGGTTGTACAACTTTACCCACAAGAGATAATCAATGGTTAATGTCTGCTTCACACACTTCCGATGGTGTGCGACTAAGTGATTATCACGAGCCCTTTACAATACGTCATTCCAAAGTAGTCTTGCCCGCTAAGGTTTCACTTCCTTTGAACTACCATCTGCCAGAAGCCCCCTCTTGCGCCGCTAAGGTTTCACTTCCATTGGGATTACCACCCGCCGGAAGCCCCCTCTCGCGCCAAGTGGGAATACTGTCTATCCGACACCCACACATTAAAATGACACAACTAACAATGGAACATTCCAAATTATTTAACCTAGCCTGTTTCATTCCAGACTTGTGGTAGTACAGTGGAGCTTTACAAGATGCGGCTCGAAGACCGGTCCTTAACAAACTTTGGCGACTTCCAAAAGAACCCCTGGGCCTCAACCATTCCGAATTGAGCCCGTGCATAAACCTGCACCCACCAACTATCCATTTCGCTCAAGTCTAAACCAATTTATTTTATTTTATTTTTTAAAATCTTTTATAAACCTCCATGACACAACAATGTCATGGATACAGTTTAAACAACATTTGATTCGTGGCTAAAATTCCCCAAATTAAATATTTCAGGTCTAAGCAAGGCTAAGCATAATTTTTCCAAAAATATTCTAGTCCATACTATTGCATAAACTAGGTTTTCACCTAAGGTGATAATGTATGCTTGTTTCGATGTTAAAATTGGCTATACAATGGTAATGGGATTAACCACAATTAAAACAGGAATTTAAATTACATTGAATAGAAATAAGCATGCAATAATAATTTAAAACAAAATTTAAATAATTTGAAATACTGGGATTCAAATATGATCAAAGATGTAACTTTCCTTGCTCAATTAGTTATTGTTCTTAAACGGCGTCGAAATCTGGTTTTCCGAAGTCATCGAAATCTATACTTGAAAACAAGCCAATTCAAACACAATTCAAATAAAACTCAAATAAAATCCAAAAATTATAAAATAAATACTGGAAGGAAGATAATGAATTTAGATGAATTTGAATTGACAGAATCGGAGTTCATATGAGGGAGAACGAATTTTTGGAAGTTTTGATATCACAAGGAATAATAGAAATCCCGAAAATGGACTATTCCAGATTTGCTGTTACGGATGTTATACATGCAGAACTGGAGCAAAAGAATTGTGTGTATGCATTGCAGGTACACATGCTAGTGAAAGAGAAGATTAGATAGAAAATACTATGAGGATGACTAATGGGACCCACAGGTCGTGGAGTCAAAGCATTTTCACTTCACAGAACAGCACATAGAGCAAAACAGTGAACTCCATGGATGCACCCATGCAGCTACGATGCCGGCAGTGGCGACGCACATAGCAGCGGTGGGCGCATGGGGCAACGATGCTCCGATGGTAGCGAGGCGAGGGAAGGGGAGCGCCACGTAGAATGCAGAGTCGCAATGCCAGTGGAGGAGACGGTGTCACCGGAACTCGTTCGATGGCGGAGCAAATCACAGAAGGAGGAGCTTTAGCTTGCGGCTCGGATGGCGGTGTTGCTGGCGAACGGTGGCGTTCCAGCAGCCAGCGAGGGTGGAATCGAGAGAGGGGAGGATGGGGATGATGGTGCTTACCTTGGTGGTGGTGGAACACGTACGGACGACCAGTGTCGAGGGCGTCGACGGTGGAGAGCTTCGGTCCAAGGTGGCGGCGAAGCTCTGGTGATGCTCCCGCTAAGATAGCGAGAGTATCACGTAGAACGTCGTGAGACAAAGTTGGGGATGTGGTCGATGGTGGCAGGGCTCCACTGTAGGAGGTGCAATCGTCGTCGGAGTGTCGTTCGACCGACGGAACAAAAATGTTGATTGTGGAGAGGAGAAAGGGAGGGAGGACTTGAGATTTTCGGGGATGGATGAGGGAGAGGAGAGGCACACGGTGCTCACTTATATAAGGGTGGAGGTGGACCGTGGAGGGAGATCAATGCATGTGTGTCATGTTCAGACATGGCGTGTTCTCGGAGTTTGGGTGCGTGAAAATGGGGATTGAGGCCAGGAATGGAGGAGTCATGAGGAGGGGAGTTCAATACTGGTGATTTCGCGAAGATTCATTGAGGAAATCACGACATCGAGAAGCTTCTTGATGGCCGTTCATGGTGTCGGTCTCACTACTGTGTGCGTCTGTGTTATGGACAAGGAGCAAGGCCACAGGGAGAAGAAAGGAAAAAGGAGGAGAGAAAAGGAAAGGAAAGGAAAGAAAGAAAGAAAAGAGGAAGAGGAAAAAGAAAAAAAAAAGAAATAAATAAAAGAAGGAAAGGAAAGAAAATATTTTTGCCAGAATTTAAAATAAAATTCTAAGATTTTCATTTCGGAGAAAATTCAAATACAATTTTGAATTTTGAAATTCGACTAGGATTTGAATTTGAGATGTATTCAAAACAAGAATTTGAATCCAGAGTTGACCACAAAGATATTTGATTTTAGAACAAGGATTTGAATTGAGACTTAGAATTTGGATTTTGATTTGGTGTTGATTTGAGATTCGGAATTTTGATTTTTGAATTTCAAAAAAGCAATTAATCAAATAGACTTTTAGAAAATAGCAAATTGAGTTCAAAATTTCTAGAAAAATTCAAAAAATTCCTTGAATTATTTTGAACTTAATAAAAATAATTCCAACTTAATGTTGGTTTTTTTTTTGTACAATAATTATTTTATTTTTTGGAAAATAGGAAAAAACCGTTTTAAATGCCAGAAAAATCAATAAATAAATAAAGATGTTCTTTTTGACTTTAAAACCCAAGAAATTAAATATTTGATATTATTATTATTATTATTAACCAATAAAACTCTTTTAAATTTTATAAAATCAAGGAAACTCTTTTACAATTCAAAAAGTCCAATAAAATAATAACTTTATTAATTTTAATTTTGTTAATAGAACTTTGGGATGTTACAGTAATCCCACTAGCTTGCCTCACGGAAGAAGCTCCCTCCTCATGATCTCCAACGACCATATCAACAACTCTCCGACCTCCTGCCGCGCTGGAGTTCCCAACTTCTTCGACATCACCACCACATGCTTGTTCAACTGCCAATGTCGGAATGGCCTTGGCATATGCTTGGGCCAGAAGGACCAAATCCCACCCATCCTCCCTTGCCGGGCCAACATAAGTGCGGCGCCCCGTGTCATTATCCCAGAGGATAATCACACTTAAGCAAATGGATTACTATTTGTCTGTACGGTAGAACACCATTCCGGCAAATAGTAAGCCATACCAGAGTCACGCAGCTGAACAATAAGCTAGTAACTGCATATCTTTATTACAGTAGTAGCCACGCAAGGCTATGGTTCTTAATACAAATAATTAAACAACTACAAAAGGACTAGTCTTCATCTCTTGCTTGCCCCGAGGTACTGGTCTCCTAAAAGTCTCACTCGTCGGATACGGGATCCACCTCTCCCTGCTCCTCGTAGCTAACGCCCTCGTCTCCTGTGGCCTCATCTGCACCTGCAACTCCCTCGTCCCACTCGGGATAACTCCCGGCCGGACTAGGATCTACAAAGGAGAATACTAACAAGGTTGAGTACAAATTAATGTACTCAGCAAGCATTAATAGCAAAAATGCACTTATGACTCATCTCTGATTCTTTACTTCATTTTCTAACTCATCTCTGCTTCTGAAAATAGCTTGATAAAACAAGAGGTGGCAAATTTTAATTCAGAAAAGATTACTAGTCACTCGGAGAGAAGAAAGACCCCTAGCGGTTCCAGTAGACTCCAATCCTGGAGACTGGCATGAATTCATGATTTGATATAGCACTGCGCAGCCTTGTACCACTTTACCCATAGCTATTCTGAGCTCTCTTTGAGTTAGGTCCACCGCATTTCCTTTGATGCGACTTCGAGTTCAGAATACAGAACGTTTTCCAGGTTACGTGATTAATTTCTCCGCCCATTACTTTCCGTCGGTGACGACCTGGCCACCACCGAGTTCGAGTAATCTTGGTTGGGATACTAACCCAACACTCCACAATGCGCTACTATAGCGCCTCAGTTCCCTATTTCCGGACTTTGAATACCGTTCGGGACCTTCCTAACTCAACCCATGCAATATTACTTACCCGTTGTGGAGAGAATAATCACGTAACAGGTAGCATTTTCTCTGCCACGAAACGGGAAAATGGTTGGTACTCGAATCTGACATCGACCGAGCAAGAATGTTGTTGGTCCTTATATTTTAACCATATGTAAAGGGGTCCCACCTCTTGCCCTCTCTCATCCTTGCCCCGGGCCCCCTTTACCAGCCATAATAATACATCATCTTCCTTTCATTCTTCTTTCATCATATCTTATCCTATCTTTCATCTTCATAAACAATTAACGATTTGCTTTTGGAGAAATAGTTTTGATGCAATAATTATATGATATAGTAATATACAGTTTACAGTTAAAATAGCTAGATTCATGTTCAAGAGGATCGCTTGCCTGATGAACTGTAGAAGAGGTCGTCAATGAAGAACTCTGGACTAACTACTCCCCTCGGCGTGGGATCGTCCTCTGTAAGAAAGCGACAGCACGCACAAGGCAAAAATAAATATACCACTGGATTTGGGTAATACTAGTAGTATAAGGGTTAGTAGATTTTACTGTTAGTACAAATTTTAGTTTAACAAAATCTATCGGTTCTCGCCCAGTTAGCACTCTCCTGATGCGGCTGACCTTCGGTCTAAATACTTTAGGGTCGCTGTCTGACAAAGCATCTACACGCGCAGACTAGTCTACCACTAGCGATCACAATGACAAACCCGATCAGATTCTCCAAATACGTTTCTACTCCTACAGAGATTAGCTAAACGCGAACAAAACTAATTATCCTACTCAGACTACTAGCATTAAGCCAATCAATCTACTCTTTCTTATTAACATCTAAACTAGGCTTCTAATCTAACCCTAATTCTAACCTAATCCCTTCTCTTACTCTCTCCTTACCTCCTCTCTTAACCCCACTCCCAGCCGAACTCCTCCCTGGCATCCACTCCCAGCCGAAACTCCCCTCCCTTGGTTGCTGCTTCTTCTCCCCTCCCCCATCTCCTCATTCTCCTAGGTCTTCTCCCTCTTTTCTACCTAGCGCCGCCAGCTCCTACTGCGCCCTGCTGCCACCGGCTCCTCTGGTCCCAGACGCTGCTGCTGCGCCGCCTCCTTGCGCCACAGCCCCGGCTCCTCTACGCCTCCTCCTTCTCATCTGCTTCACCTGCGCATAGCCCGCCTGTCCTCGTGGTGCCGTGTGAGGACCCCAGTTTATTTGGTTTGTAATGCTTAACCAACCACCTGGTCCTAGCATCACAAATCAAATAAACCGATCCTCGAGATATGTATACTTCCCGAGCGATATACACACCCGGTACAAAATTAGACATCAACTCCATTCCACACATAGAGTCCAAACACCACACTTCCAAGCGGAAGATAAACAAATAGTAACAATATTACGAGGCAATGGCCGATCGCCACAAGATACACAAATAACAACAGAAAGACGGTGAAGCAAAAGCGCCATAAGATGGCTAAAAACAAAGCCAATCGTGCCTTCAACCCACAAGGCATCGGACCGACCGCCAAGACTAGTCGTCACCCACGGCGGCAAAGACTCACACGTAGTGAGGCCCCGAGGCTCACCTCCTTCCTCTGCAACAAAAACATTAAGCAAAGCACACAGTACAAAGATTGTCTTTGTACCCGCAAGACCGACGTGTGAACTAGCGCACTGTTCATATGCTACATGCGAGCTTATTTGGTGGAGGTCATATGTTTCATTTGCATAAAGCCAACTTTATTTGCAATAATGTAATACAGTTTAAAGGCAAGTTTGCAATTCATTTCTTGTTGAAATAATGCGAAATAAAGATAGGTACAAGAAACCACCTAGAAGTGACTATCCCAATAGTCACCACAATATAACACGAATCCCGGACTGCATACCACCCAAAGAAGTTTTAATTTAAATGTTGTAGTCTAACTCTTGAAAAGCTTACCCAAGCGTGTCCATCACCTAGGACGAGGCTATTCGAATAGTTTTTAACCTGCAGGGTGTACCACTGCACCCACACCTCGCATCGCCTTTAAGCCAAAGCACACTTCCAAGGTATGCCGCACAGCTAAGTCCTCACGAGACTGTTTCCAATATTGTGTATCAACCCCGAGCTCGTATGGGTAGAAACACCATACGCTACATGGTAAAGCCGAAAAGACAACTACCCACTCGTGATAAAGCTTTTGGACAACTACCATGCTCCCACCTCCATCCCTCCTGCGACCTCCTGCGACCGGAGCCAATACACGCCAAAGTACTAGGTCAAGAGAGGTCCCATATACTCTAGTGTGGTTATGCACGAAATGCTGGATAAAAATTCACTCACAAGATGTTCGGTCCTTAATTGACCGGGCACCTTTCGATCACCCAAAAGATCACACCAATCTTACCATTGTGCGCGTCCAAATCATTTTTGTTTTCATTTTTAGTTTTGCAATTAAACATAGCAGAATGCTTTGAAACATAAGGTTGTAGTAAATTTTGTGTGATCAAGGTTACCGACTAAAGTCGATAACCGCCCGATTCTACCGATAGCTAAGCATGTCTAAGCAAGTTGACCGGATCTACTAAGTGACAAGAGATCATCCAACACCTCTAATCACAACAAATAACCTAGGCTCGGTAGTAGAGATCAATATTTTGTCTACAGGATATGCGACTCACAGATTTAACTAATCAATTTAACACAAATTAAGCAATGCATACATACAGTTGAAACAAAATATTAGACTTTAAAATACCGGGATTAACATGATCAAAGCGCTTGCACAGCTTCCGTGTTGCTCAATATGGTGCGGAGGATCGTCCTCGTGGTTGCGCAAATATCGAAGCTAACGATCGAACATAACGACAAATAAGAGCGAATAACACCGACAAAACTCAAACATACAACAAAGCACTAAAACAAGCTAAAACTCACACAACAACCTAAGCAAGAAATGACAAAATTTTAGAAACAGAGAACAAATTATTTTAAGTTATTAATAATTTTCTATGAATTTTCTAAGTTAAAAACACAACAAGTCACTAGTTAATTACTTAACAAATTTTCATGAACAGAAACAGTGTGCAAAACCTATCCTAATAATTAGTACACTGAAAATGAAATTTTCTGAGTTGGGTTCATTGAATTTGGACAATTATAGCAAGAGATATGCATTTTCTAATTTGGAGATTACAATCTACAACATTAAATTAGTTAACAGATTCTTGCTACTGAGATACAAGGTTGAAATTAATTTCATAAATAGAACATTTAAAATGAAAATTAACAAAGACTGGTTTCATGCAATTTGGATAAAAATTGAATCGATTATGCATTTTACAAGTTTAATTGATTTAACAGTTCAATGTAAAAGCATTTGAAATACTAAAGCACTAAATACTTCTTCTACCGACGCACGGCTAGCTAGCTGACCATCGACAGATGGGCCCGCAAAACGACGAGAGCGGATCGCGATAAGGTGACGTCGAAGGCGTATTCTGAGAATACGTCTTCGGCTCACCAAAGTGCAAACCTACATACTCTCACAAAGAAATCGTTTCCCAACAGAGAAAACATATTACGAGCTACACAACCTAATCGACAACATGGACCCACATGGCGTTGACTTAGAGAATAAATAACGGGTGGATTAAAGGATTTCTAAACGCGATTAACCAAAGAGGGCCCACAAATCGGTGACTCAAAGAAGACATGATTAGAGTTAAACTAATCTTCACCGGCGGTTCACCGGCGAAACGCACTGCACGCGGTGCGGCGCGCAGTGATCTAGCAAACCGGTGAGTTTCAAGGCGAGTGAGTGGTACCTTCGGGTTCGCAAGGACCTCGCGAACTCGATAGCGGTGACGCGAGTCACGGGAATGCGGCGGCGGTGGCGCGAGCGAGGCGGAGAAGAAGATGCGGTGCTCGCGGAGAAGACGCTACGGGCTTCGAAGACTCGAGAAGGTGCGCCACGCTCGCCTTGATCCCGGAACAATAAGCACAAGATGATGGCGGCGAAGGAGGTTCGAGGCGGCCGGAATCACCACGCGGCGAAACACCGAGCTCGGAGAAAAATCGGTCGCACGGCTTCCACGATGCACCAAAGACGAAACGAACCCACCGTGAGCATCGGTGGAGCATTGCGATCAAGTGGAACAAACGCCGAGGCTTGAGACTCACGAGCGCTAGCAAGCTCGCGGGGCGAGATCGCCGGAGGCGGAGACAGCGATACCGCCTCGTGATCCACCGGGCGCCAAGGACCGGAATAGGCAAAATGGAGGCGCGGGCGAGAGAACACGATCAGGCGGCCGCTCAAGGCGGCTCGAACGGCGGCGCTACGCTCGAGTTCTTCTCCGCCGAGAGGAAAATTTGGCGGAGAAGGTGAGAGAGCGAAGGAAACGATGGCCGAATGAGTGCGGTGAGGTTATGAAGCTCGCGATGCTCCACCAAGCACACACGAGGGCAAATAGGTGGCGGCGAGGCATGCGTAGCAAGCATGCGCGCGCGCGACGCGAACTCCGGTGAGTGCGGAGAAGACGAGGTGGACGGCGGGTAGGCTCCACCGCGGCAGCGACGACGGCGGTGCGAACCGGAGGTTTGGCTCGGTTGTAACGCACCGGCCGTTGGATCCGAAATGGACGGTACGAGATTGATGTATGCATTGGACGGAGTCGGTTGCAGCGCGCGCCGACGTGGATCGTTCGATTTGCATCGGACGGTCACGATCAATTGGACTGCTGCAGCGGTGCAGCTAGTTGACGCGACCGAGTCAAGTGGCGCGGTCGGACTCGAGCGAGGTTGGGTTCGGGCGAGGAACAGACTTTTAGAATTTGATTTAAAAGACAGAGAAGGTTTGGGAATTTTTAGAGTAGCTCCTGAGCTCCAAAAATTTCGAAATTTTTATGGTAGCTACTAGAGACAGAGAACAACCTTGTATAATTTTTCCAGAACTTTTATGCACTGCATTGTTCTAGAAAAATTCACAAGCTGCTGTACAGGAGTTTGACCAGATTTCAAACAGAGTTGACTTGGCCATTTGAAATAGCAAACAAAATCTAAAAATTGTGAAATAATTCAGGGAGGTAGATAGGATAATCAAGATGATAGGAAAAATAATTGCAGAGGATGATCACAAGTTTGAAGGCTAAGAATGTGCTGACAACAATTTCCAATCACAAGAATTAAATTCTAAAAATTGGAAATTGCTAGGGAAAACTTTAGAAACTTTCAAATGATTTGAAGAGACAACAAAAGTTTTTATTTCTCCTCAAAATTTTACATTTGAAATACAAACCCTAAGTTAGGGCTGTTACATGCCGCCGTCACCACCATTGCTCGGCCCGGTTTGTGCCGCTCCCCTGCATCTCCTACGCTCCGCCGGCTCGGTCTACGCCACCTCCTGCGCCTTCCCCTCCTCGGTGCGGCCGAAGGCCAGCACCGCCTCGGCTCTTCCTCACGGCCGCCGGCGCCGCTACCCGGCCATAGATGCTGCCCGGCTCTCTCTCTACCCCCTTGCTTAGATTCATTTGCACAAAATCTTGCTTATGCTCTGATTATTCAATTGATGATGAATATGCTCATGCAGGCATGAAGGGAGCTAATGGTGGCTTGATCTCTATATATGCATGCATCGGCTGGCTGCTTGATGATGAGGGTGGTATGGGGTTTTGGTGGACAAGGTGAAGAACTACCAGATCTACCGAGGTATACCCCCCTATTTCTTTTCTCAGATCTCTCTCTTGCTCTGTGATTGAGGTGTTGGGAGATGGATGACTGCTGTGGAATGCTCAGATTAGTAGCAAAAATGGTTGTGAGGATGGGGTCTGCAGAGGGTTTACCTGGAGGCTTGGGGGTTTAGTCGGTTTGAGGGGTTGTGGCTGAAGCGGAGATCTGTGATGATGAAGTGGTTGCTGCCGACAGTGATGGGGATGATCGCCTCCTGCTGGTCCTGGTGTAGCCCTCCGGTGGTCGGTTGCGGTTCTCTGGCGGTCGCCGGCGTCGCCCTTGCTCTCCTCCTCCGATCTCCCTGGGCGCCTGGCTCCTTCGGACTCCTGGAAGGGGCTCGGCTGGAGAGGCAGTGAGGAAAAGCTAGGGAATGGATCGAGTGTCTCTGGAAGGATCGGCTGGACTCGGGATAAGGCAGGCTGTGCAGCTCCGTGACGCGGCAAAAGAAACAGTGGGAGGGGCTGTGAAGATTGGGCAAAAGGGGGATGCTCGGCTGCTGGCTTGTGAGCTCCTGTGATGTGGCATGGTTGAACAGAGAAGAAGTGTGAGGTTGATGCAAAGGGGGATGTTCGGCTGCTGGCAGTCCTTGCAATGAGGCATGGCTGAACAGGGAAACATGCACATATGGTGCAAGGGGGGTTTGATTGAAATGTATGCAATAACAATGAAATGTAATTCTATTATGCACTCCTACAAGATATGAAATGGTTGCATTGATGCATGATGATAATGATAAATATGATGACGATGATTATAATTACGATTTATTGGCTAAATGCAAGAAATGAATGAATGATGATGATTGAGCTATTACAGAGACAAGAACTTAACGAATTAATTATCGCAAACTACAGACTACTGCTAGATTAGCTTAGCTTAATTATGCGGGTTCTCACAATAAGACTGTCATGATCTAGTTCCCTTGAGCTGCATTAACTACCAATATATGCCCTGTTGTGCTTGGTTGACAAGACAACTCAATTTCAAATCATACACAACATGGTCCAAGTCGAATGTGTGGAACAACCATCACATCACAATGTCCCACGTACGCTACTCTGGTCTTACTAGGGTTATGATTGCAGATTGGAAATAACACAAATCAAACCCCTTGGGGCCCTCCAGAATAGTCCCCTGACCAAAGTAAATTTTAAAATTGGTTGCGCCCGACATATTTGATGTACTACATTATAAACAAGATTTCCATGATTAACAACATATCTAAGACTAAACTACCCACCGCAAAGGACTATCTATAACATACTATACTATGTAACCATAGATCTAAACTACGTAATCCATTAAGTTAAGAAAATTACCTCAAAGGCGGATGACCGAGCAGGCAGCTCTTCGCTAGCTCGTCTCCTCCCCTCTACTCCTCTCCCTTCCGTCCCCTCTTTTTCTTTTTTTCTGAATAAAAGTGAGTTTTGCCTGAATTTTGGGGGGTTTGGGGTCTTTTATAGGAGAGATTGTGTCGCCATTTGGAATGGCGACAAGGACTTGCGGTTTCGGGATCCCTGTCACCATTTCGAATGGTGGTCTGCCAAAATTTTAATACTATAAAAATTACCCAGCATCCAGAACCCCACCACTACATAAGCCCACCCAAACAACTAAACTCCAGCCCTCTCTCTTCTAACCTACTCTCTTCTAACTTACACTTGCCTTGCGACTCTACTCGGTGGCATGTCTGAGTCGTCTAGTTCAATGAGCCGTGGTGGCGCTGGCGACTGCAAGGCTGTAAGATCGAGGAGGCCGACTAGAGGGGGTGAATAGTCGTTTCTAAAAATTCTAAGGCTAAAACCGATTTCTAAAGCAGAAGCTAATAACATTTATGGTTTAGCCTAAATCAACTAGGTCCGACTAATGTGCACCAACAATACAAGTCAATTGATAAAAAATACAATTAAGTAAAGACTTGTAAGCTATTCTATTTAAGCAATGTAAATGATACTATTGCAATCATATACAATAAATAAGCAATTTGATACAAGATATATAAATTGCACAATGTAAAGCAAGCATTCATACACAATGAATGTAAATGCAATAGTAATGCAATAGAGACCACACCACAAAGACACGTTGATGTTTTACCGTGGTGTTCGGAAACTTGCCGGTCTCCTCTAATCCACGTTGAGGGAAACCCAAACCAATTGGGCCGGCTCCACGAATTGAGCCTTCCTCCGAGGTATCAAACACCTCGCTCCACTAGGGTTGCTCTTACTCCACTCCGGAGATGGCGAGCACCAAGCCACTCACAAACGCCCGGGTCTTCTCACAAGCTTCACTTGAGAAGATCACCGACGCACGACGCCTCCACGCCGTCTAGGTGTCGGCAAACACCAAGAGTAACAAGTCTCCAACTTTCACTTGAACCAATCAAGTGTCAAAGCTCTCGTGGATACTAAATCCACCACCTAATGCAACACATGCAATAGGATTTGCCTCTCAAACCTCACTAAGTGCAACACATGCACAAATGGGAGTAGAGGGCTTGCTCTTAGCTCAAAGGAACTCAATGGGGGCACCAGCAACCTCCTCTCACACGGCTAAGGTGGGTATTTATAACCCACACACAAAAACTAGCCGTTGGGGAGAGATTCCAGAGAATCTGGACGAAATCGGTCTGACCGCCAACTAATGGCCGGTCGGACCGCCCGAGTGCCAACGGCTATAAAACTAGCTGTTGGACTCACAATCGGTCTAACCACCAACCAAAGTCCGGTCAGACCGCTCAAACCGGTCAGACCGCCAGAGGGCGGCAGACCGCTCAACAGAGCAACTGAGCAATCCAGAAACCACCTCTTCTAGAAAAACATACCGCCAAATAAATCTCGGTACTACCGCACTCCGGTAGTACCGTTTCTAATGGTCGGTACTACCGTAGGCCGGTCAGACCGCACACTCTATGGCGGTCAGAGCGCTACCATCGGTCAGACCGCTGACAGAGGCGGTCAGACCGCCAACAGTCACCAAGACTGAGATCAGACTTTGCACATTTGCTTCAACTCAATTTGCAAAACATATTTGCCAATTGATGCAACATGTACACAAGAGATGAAAGCTAGATTCTCAACAAGTTGCAAAACACATTTGCCAACTTTTAGAATCAACGCCACAAGGAATAAGGTACATGAACTTAAACCGTTTGTAAAACACATTCGTAAACTAAAGTCACATGCTACAAGGAATAACCATGAGCCTCAACTATTTGCAAAACACATTCGCAAATATAGGCAACATGTTAAGTTGAACTAGAGCAAACACAATGAACTATCAACACATGACTAACTCAAGATACTAGACAAAGACCCCTCTTAATAGTACGACAACCTATACTAACAATCCGGTCTCCCATCCAAACACCGAGACCGGTAAAATACTAGGAACAAATCCTTAGCCCTAGCTAGTCATACCTTTACCTTGCGCAACTACTAGAAGCTTGATGATGCACATCGTCGCTTCAAGTCCGGGTTATTGACGTGTATCAACTCATGACGCACCTTTCACTTGCCCTCCATCAACACATGATGGATCCTCTAGTCTTGGTGATCAACATATGATCATTTCCTCTTCAAGGTCTTTTATATACATCAACATGTGATGCACCCTTTACTCCAAACTCTTCACTTCAATATGATCAACACACGATGATCTTCTTTACTTTGGGATCTTGTCTAGAACATCATCAACACATGATGATTTCTCTTCATCCCGCGTCTTTACTTGATGACTATCAACATATGATATCATCCAAAATCTTCAACCTCATGGAACATAACCTATTTCACCAACTCATAGAAAAATGTTAGATCCATAATATGATTATCATAAATTTCCACACCAAACCATTAACTCATAATGGTGGGACAAGATATCGCAATCTTTCCCTCTTTGGTAATTGATGATAATCACTTCAATAACAAATAATTGAATGTAATTGGTATGAGTATATATAAACCACACAAGTTATATATACTCAAAAGATATATGAGCATATATGAACTTCGCCAGTCTCATATGCTCATATGAATATATACGAACTACACAAGTTGTATATATTCAAGGATATGAGTATATATGAACTACACAAGTTACATATGCTCATATGAATATATTAACTACACAAGTTAAATATATTCAAGGATATGTTTCAAAGTAAAGATCCTAAATATATGTGGATAAAAGAATATGGATCAATACTAATGAAACCACAAAATATAGAATGGACTCCCCCTAAATGTGTGCATACACGAATGTGTAATAAAAACATATGCACATATTCAAGTTAAACTTTTAGTGGAGTTTAACTTATATTTTGGATCCGAGGAATGCAACAAGATATAATAAAATGATATCGAATGCATACCTCTTTGATCTTTAAATTCAACTGAGACTAAGCATGAGATATAGCAATATAGAAGAGTTAGTCTCTCAAATAGATTTATCAATATGAGCATATATGTTTGGATTTTCCCTTTTTATCTTCAAACTAAGACTAAACAATTTGTATAACAACAGAAGTGTTAGTCTTATAAATAGATTTGTCATTAGGAATGCATACCTCATTTGATTTCCACATTTTTATCTAAGTTGAGACTAAACAATAGATATATCAATAAGATTGTTAGTCTCACAAATGATTTGTCATTAATAACCAAAACTCCATTAACACATAATGGCTTGTCTAGATTCTTCAAAGGCACGTGAACTGCCTGAACTGTGGCATCCAGGCAAATATCATGTACTCCAACACTCAAGAGAATAGGGGGGCGTGTGTTCTACAAGTGTCTGTATTTCTCGGTGAGTTCAATTTTCGTGAATGCTGGTATTTGGATGTAGGGTTTTTTGCCACTTCTTTTTCACTATTTAGTGTGGTTTTCAAGCTGATGGTTGCTTGTACTTTCAGTGGGAAGACTCTATTGGTGTCGTGGTTAAAAGAGCAGTTGAACGTCCGCATGTAGTTCCATATGGTCCAATGGTGAACATGCCACCTGCAGACGACGAGCGTTTTGACAAGATTCTTGACCACTTGAAGTAGCTCGAGAATCTTATGTGTGTGTGTGTCCTTCTGGTAGTGTGTTCAATATGTATTAAGGAGTGATGGTTGTTTGCACAAGGGATTCATGTATGAACGATGTTGTATGTTTTTCATGAATTACGATAAGTCTTTAACTTTTGACAACTGAGTCTGTATGAGCGTAACATTACAAGGGATTCATGTATGAACTTTGGTTTTACACTTTTGCATACCACGAAGACAACACACTATGATGCTACCTTTTATGTCAGAAATGGCATCTCTTTGCCACACCCCACCTTTGCAGACTGAAAAGACGACACACTGCGACGTTACCTTTTAAGACAAAAATGATCGCACACTGTTAGGGCACACACTGCCACCTTTGCAGACCGAGAGGAAAGCACACTATGACGCTACCTTTTCAAACCAAAATGACCACACTCTGTCATGACACCTTTTCAGAATGAAAAGACAACACTAGGCTATGCCACCTTTTCAGACTGAAAAGACCGCACACTGTCAGGCCACTCACTTCCACCTTCGTAGACCAAAGAGACAGCACACTGTGATGCAATCTTTTCAAACCGAAATGGCTACACTCTATGATGGCACATTTCCATACCAAAAATACAATACACTGTGACGCTACCTATTCGTACTGAAATGACCACACTCTGCCATGATACCTTTTCATACCAAAAAGACAACACACTACGACGTCACCTTTTCGTACCGAATTGCCCACACCCCGCCATGCCAACTTTTCTGACCAAAAAGACAATACACTTCGATGCTACCTTTTCGTACCGAAATGACCACACTCAACCATACCACCTTTTCATATCGATGTCTTTGCACTTCTCCTTCCACCCACGGCACTACACCCTGTCCGCTCATAAAAGGAGGGAGAAGAAAGCTAGAGGACAACACTACACCACCATACCCAACACTTCACTCCAACTTGGTTCACACCACAAAGAGGAATGAGATGTCGGACTCGTCGTCGAACTTCTATGCGAAGATGTTGCGGAAGCACAAGTGGCTTACCGTGAGGGCTAAACCCTACCCTGATTGCTCTATGAAGGATGTGCCAGTATCACCGGAGTTCCCACGCCTGCAATGTGTGTGCGAAGAACCGACAAAGATCATTCAATCCACACACACCCGATGACCATCGCCCGGGCATACTACACGTGCGGGAACATCCTCGAAGGCGAATGCTATAGTATTTTCACATGTTACATTGCATTCCACATATCCCTAACTTCATGGGCGCATAATGGCAGCCGAAGATGCGATGCAACTTCTTCCAATGAATCGTCGGCTCGGACATATACGATAGGGTGTTCATTGAGTAGAAGTACATGTTCAACTACGTAAAACGAGCCAAGACCTTCGAACGTTGGAAACCTTATGTACCCGACCCTATTGAAAAGGCACTAGAGGAGCCCAGAAAAGCTGGATGGTGGCGGAGGACTCCCGAACAGTGCTCCCCGTCGCCCAGGCACACTCCATATCGAAGAGGTATGTTAGGTTCAATTTGCTAATTATTGATTTGGTCCTATGTTCTACTATCCTAACATCATTCAATCATCTAGCCCATCTCGCAGAACATGGTTGACTTTGAGACTAGCCATCGCTATGGGCAATCCAGAGACAAGGGGAAGGGACTGATGGGCCACCAGGACTAATCGATTTCATTCCAATCAACATTTTTTCCGATTCCAAAAGGCGCATATGTATCGTAGATGTATTTCAATTTGTTAATTCGTGAATGTTGTTATTTCTAACGCGTGTAACCAAACCCAACGTGCTATGTAATTCACAATTAAATTATGAAGTCTTTCAAACTTAAACCTCTTTTTCCAAATATTTTGACTATTAAATATTATGTAATCTTTTCCTAAAAGAATTGGTTCCACGAACAATACAATCGAGACAATAGCGCGCATGGCAACCCTAATCCCAATTTTTTTCATTTCACTCCGAAGGGGGTTATTTGTGTTATTGCGCCGCCGATCTCGCATTCTTTACCTCATATTTCGTTATATTCTCTAATTTGGGATTCCGAATCACGCAGACACTTCAAGAAATTACAAGTTGAATTGGTAAATTTTTAGGCTGAATTATGTACAAACAAATTAAAAAAAAAAACAAACATGACCCTCAGTAGCCTAGCAATTGTTTTTGCCACCATTTAATTTTATAATTTTTATTAAATTAATATTATAAAAATTGACTTATTACTATAATGATCCATCCCCGACTCCTTGGATCATTTCTAAAACACAAAGTCCTTAATCTTCAACTAATTCCATGTTTTACCTTCAATGTCCATTTAGGGTAAACACTTATCTCACGTATCCAAACCATCATCGAGACCTAACTTGAACATATGCTTCACAAAAAGAGTTAGTCCTGAATATTAAGTTGTCTTTAATTACCAAAACACAAAATAGGGGCCAAGATGCTTACAAAGGGCATTCCGCTACGTTGCACTTCACATTGTAGCACCTTGAGTTAGACTTTACTACTGTGAATGTACGCCGCAGCGACAAGGCTTGGAATTTGACAACCTCCTACACGGCATCCTTGCATTTGTACATGGCTCCTTGCCTGACGTCATTCTGGTCGTACTCCCACGGTACACTAGAGCCTTCGTCCACGATGAGGTTGTCGAATTGGTATGTGTTCCACTCAGATAGAACTGCTTACTGTTCCCCACCATCCTCGTCATCGGATTCTTCATCTTCCGACAATGCCTCGTAGTCCTAGCCTTCGAGTGCCATCCTTTGAACAAGGGCTTCGATCTCCTCACATTCGTCAGCAATTCCATTAGCTTCCTGGACCAAAGGAGCTTCTTCGACCCCTGTCTTCATCGCCCTATACATCAACAACAGATGCTGGAATTGTGTGCGTCGTGCTGTGGCTAGAGTCCCCAACTTCTTTTTCGGCATCACCAACTTGCACTTGTTCAGCCACAGATGCAGGAATGGTCTTCGCATATGCCTAGGTCAGAAGGACTAAATCCCACCGTTGCTCATTCACCCTGCATACGTATGACTGCCATAACATTGTTCCCTTTAACTGCACTAACTCCTAATATGTGTCATGTGGTGCTTGGTTGGCATGATAGCTCAATTTCAGATAGTACACGGCATAGTCCAACACGAATGTGCAGAACAATCACCGCATCACAACGCCCCATGCACGTTGCCCTGATCTTGTTAGGCTTACAGCCGCCGATTGAAAATAACGCAAATCAACCCCTGGGACTCTGCAGAATAGTCTCTTGTAGTAAATTGTAGTAAATATTGAAATTGACTGCATCACATATCTATGTTCTGCACCATAAACAAGATTTACACGATTAACTACATATCTAAAACTAAACTATACACACCAGAAAGGATGTACTACAACATACTAAACTACATAACTATACATCTAAAATTATGTAATCTATTCTGTTAAAAAAATACCTACAAGGTGGACGACCGGACGGGCAGCGTTTCGCTAGCTCCTCTCCTCCCCTCCCCTCCTCTCTGCTCCTCTCCCTTCCTTCTCCTCTTTTTCTTTTTTCTGAATAAAAGTGAATTGTGCCTGAATTTTTGGATCTTTTTATAAGGGAGGGTTGTGTTGCCATTGGAACAGCGACAGGGACTTGCAGGGTCCATAACGCCATTTCGAATGACGATTTGGCTCAATTTTAATATTAAAAAAATACCTACATGATGGCATGACGAACCCCACCTCTCATCCAACCAACTAAACTCCAACACATTCTCTTCTCATCTACTTACACTTGGCTTACTACTCTACTTGGCGCCATGTCTCAGTCGTATAATTCGATGAGCAGAAGAGCAGGCAAATGCAAGACGTGTGAACTGTCCGAACTACGGAGTCCAAGCAAATGTCTTTACTCCAACACCGAAGAGAACAAAAGGCATGTGTTCTACAAGTGTCTGTATTTCTCGGTGAGTTTGATTTTCGTGAATGCTGATATTTGGATTTTAGGTATGTTTGTCACTTCTTTTTCAGTATTCCATGTGGTTTTCAGGTTGACGGATGCGGTCCTTTCTGTGGGCAAACTCTGTTGGTGTCGTAGTAGAAAGAGCAGTCAAACATCTATTGTAGCTCCATCTGTAGAATGATGAACATATCACCTATAGACAAGCGCCTGAACAGGATTCTTGGCCACTTGAAGTCTTAGTATTTATACTTAGATACTGAACTGAAATTCTGAATTCTTTTTGAGAAACTTATATGTGTATTATACTGGTACTATATTCAATATGCATGAAGTAATAGTTGTTGCCTAGATAAGGGATTCATGTATGCACGATATTGTATGCTTGTTTATCAATTACAAGATGTCTTTTAACTTTTGGCTACTGGATGTATGAACGTGATATGACAAAGGACAATTGTATTACAAAATGACACTTCAATACCACAATAAAATTAAACTGTGCACCCAAGTTCATCTCAGATTGAAAAGACCACACACTACTACCACCTTTTTATACCGAAATGATCACAACCTGTCAAACCATTTTTTCAAACCAAAATAACCACACCCTGCCACTACACCTTCTCAAACCGAAATAACCACACTCTGTCACTACATTTCGACCCTAGCTTTTTGCAATGAGTAGACATCAATCACCAGCAATCCCACATTAGATTAGCCTTCAAGATGTTGAACTACCATGCAAAGATGTCGAACATTAGGTCAATTTCCAGCTCCTATCGCCGATTCAAATGGCGAATTAAGCATCTACCACCATTTGGAATGGCGACAATACTATTTCCATAGCGACAGAATCCCACCATTTGGAATGGCAGCAATAGATCCTATCGCCATTCCAAATGGAGAGTGGTCCATTTTGTCATTTGGAATGATGACGGAATCCCATTTTTGTAAAAAAAAAAAAATGACTATTATTTTTATAATTCCTTATTAAAATAGTTTTTTTAAAAAAATCATTCCTAAAGAACCAACCTTCGGGGTGGCAAATAATTGGGTTTCCCCTCTCTCTTATTCTCAACCAAAGGATGACACCAAGGATAAGAGGGTATACAGCACTCTGAAATGACATACAATGGCCAACGAAAGACAATACTGAAAACTTCCTAGGCTAACTATAATGACCACAGCTGCTTAAGAATCGTTATGAAGTCCAAAATTAATTACACAGCTGGCCCGTGTTGTTGCAGCTCTATAGTCCCAGAGGAAGACTAACATTATGGCCTTAGCATCTCCTTCGACGTGGAGCCATCTTTTCGGCATACATCGGAAGACTTCTGATCTCATTGATCTCCTCCAGGAGCTTGTCTTCAGTAATGTTATCAGTGATGCTCCTCATTACCTGTTCAGATATCAGAACGCAAAGCAAATTGTTAGATTGTATGACCATTCTGCTTTCGCATGTCCTTGATGTCTACATAGTATAATTACATAGTATATTCTACAATTTAAATTAGGTAAAAGGAAATGAAAGTAAACCAAGTGAAATGAGAGGCACTCAATGTGCTGAAAATTCATCAAGCCATCCTAAGTCAATGTCATTTGATAATTAAAATCTTAGGCAATAAATGTCAGATTGCATATTATCTTAGCATCTCAACATGATTTCAAATCAACTCATCATCACAAAACTGTAAATCTCAATTAATAGAAATTCTGTTTGGTAGTCATCACATAATATTCTTTCAAGACTGATTGATGATTATATGTGTTGTATTCATATGGAATTGATTATATGTGTTGTATTCATATGGAATTGAAAAGACAATGATAGAACATTTCAATGTAGTCAGTATCAGCCAGGATTGGATCCGGTCACTAGCCAGTTTAGAAAATAAAAGTTAAAGAGTACAAGAGATCCTGTTGATTTATGAAGACGACGTATTCAACAATATTATTTGCAAACAATGCGGTGTCTGTGCCACCTTTTTTTCCTATACTGTGGACGAACTCAGTATTGACCTTTCATAGGTGTATAACATTACATGTATTACATCTATGTTTTTTTTTTTGGGTATTTTTAGAACAGTGCATCATGCACTTTTCAGAAATGGTTGTGTGCACTGTGCAGTGCACCCACAGGGGCATCAAAAATAAAATTTGCACATAAGTTTTTGACTGGTTTCGAAAGGAAAACTGTATAGTTTTCAGCACGATTTGATTCAGAAAAGACCTAAATTAAAGTACCCACACGCATGCAGTCCCCGCACCCACCCACAAAAAAACACATGGCCGTACACACACACACACAGAGAGAGAGAGAGAGATGCCTTTCTGTAAGTATTAATATCATTAGGAGTTGATTTATCTGCTCGAATGCGCATGCAGAACCAACAGTCCTCCTGTTTATTCCAAGAGCACTCAACAATTTTCCCTGCTATAGAAGATGGATCTACTTCATCTGCAGAAGTTCCAGCGTATCATCACAGCAAATTAGTTTAATTCAAGATTAGAGACAACATGATACGTTGTCAAAAACTTGAGCAATAGCAAATCAGGCATACCAAGAATCAACAACACTACTAAGACAACTCCTTCGGAAGTTCCAAAGAGAAAGTTATACTAAACAGGCATAATAGTGTATCTAACAGCACCGGAGTCAAGGAAAAGACCATGAAACCTAGATGGAAGGTTCTATTTTTATATATATAAAAAACCACAGTCCAGTAAAAAGCTATAGTAGAAGATGCCGGGCCATGTTAGGATTTTGGAACAGTTAATCAGTGTGTTGAGGAGAATTTAGTAAGTAGTAACATTGTGCATGATTATAATTCATGAAAACAAGTTATCTTAATGAATAGTCGAATAGAAAAATTATAAAACAGATCCTTACCAGGGAACACCACCCGGGCACCATCCATAAGTTTCTTTCTACCTCTCTCATAGAGAAAAATCAACTGACGGTTCTCACTACCAATCTGCAATGTTTAGAACAAAGGAAAATTAGAAACAAACCTCAACAAGACACTCATCAACAGAAACAGATTCTGTTTACCTAAAGTAAATCTATTTGAAAACCTATCATTGATGAAAATGACAGGCATACAAACCTCAAACAAAAAGTCAACTGAATTCATCTCTGGATATTTCCACTTTAAAAGACCTTCATGGGTACGAGTCACATATGGATCATCCCAGCCCTACATTATGAACAACAGAAACACTGAAGGAAAAAAAAAGTGTGTTTTGGGTACAACTTAAAGAGATGCGTGAAAAAATGCATGGAGGGATTAACAGTAAGAGATGCGTGAAAAAATGAGTGGAGGAATGAATAACAGCTGCATGGAGGCAGCTTTTATGGCATCTAAGTTAGGCTTTCTGAAGAGATAATTAAGTCAATTTTAGCCAATCTGTTTTTATTGGCTTATCACAAAAGTCAACTTACTGGGCTGGGCGCAAATACAGAATCGCTTATGAAAGAAGTCTGAACTAGGGTGGGATAAGCCCTCACTAGAGCTTGAGTCCTTGTTATTATTAGGTAGGAAGCTTAACATGGAACAAAACCACATCCAGAACCAATGTTCTAAAAATCGCTAGGCGCTAGTCGGACGGGAGGTGGCACCAAACGCCTAGGGCACCTAGGCGGAGGCTATGTGGCTGACTAGCAACAGGCAGCAGCAGCTAGCAACAGGCAGCGACAGGAGGTGAGGAGAGCAGCAGGCAGCTGCAGTAGGAGAAAGGAGCTTCCCGTGCACAAAGAATCTTGCTGCAGCCAGCTGGAAGTCACTAGCTACTGTGCTACTACTTTCAAAAAGAGAGAGAGAGAGAGAGAGAGAACAAGCAATAAACAACTCTAAAGGCTGCAGGCTGCACCACATTTCCCATACTCTCTTCTCTACTCTTTTCGTCTTCTCCATGGAGCAGGCGAGCACCGAGCAGCATGTGGTGGCTCCACCTCTTCACTAGATCTGCAGCTCATCTTCCTCTCCTCTCTTTCCTTTCATTCTCCATTCAGAACTTTGTCGACCCAACACCTCCGCCAGCCCACCAAAATCTCAAATTCCCCATTTGTCTTCCTCCTTGCGACGCTTCTTCAGTCACTGCCGGTGTCGATTGGTGACAGCATAAGTGAGATCAACCAGCAGCGAGCTCGATTCAGTGGCGTGGGAGTCCGGTATGGCCGTCGGCTCAATGCCCAGCGCCACCTCGACGGCTGCCCAGGCCACTCGGCGCCTGCCCAAGCCCACCACACCGAGCTCCTCCCAAGCCGACTTTGACCGACCAGGACGTCGGCTCAATGCCCAGCGCCACCTCGACGGCTGCCCAGGCCACTCGGCGCCTGCCCAAGCCCACCACACCGAGCTCCTCTCAAGCCGACTTTGACCGACCAGGACTGACTAGACGGCCTCCCCGCCTAGCTCGCCGACTTTGGCGAAATCGCGGCGGGAGGTCGCCGCCGAGCGCCTAGGCAGCGCCTAGTTCTGATTTTTTTGAACACTGCAGAACTAGTTTAACAATAAGAACCACATGACCACTGACCCACCGGTCTACCGATCATAATTCAGATTAACATTACTTATTACTATATTTCAGAAAAGAAAACATATCATTATCAAATATGTAGTCAGTTCTACAAGGCTAGATGGAAGGAATTTCAACATAGGAGGAGAGCCTAGAACAATGTAAAATCAAAACAGTTCTTAATTAACAAACGAGTGCATTGATCTAAATATAACGTCTCTGTGATTGCTTCTAGCTTTGGTACTTTCCAAGGATCGCAACCATAAAGTTATCTCTAGAATGCAAAGTCAGTAACTACAAGACCAGCCTACCTGAAATATAAGCCCATCAGAATCATGTGAAAGTGATGGAATAAACTCCTTGAGCACCTTCTTTACCGTGGAGAGCAGCCAAAAATCCTTTCTCCTTACCTGATAAAAGCCAAATATTAAAGACCTGTCTGGTAATTCATTGAACAAGGTACCAGAAAATAAATAAATAAATTAATAAATTATTCCATAGTTCCAGATTTAGGTACCGAAAATTGTTCCATATCATATCTGTATGATGGATTGCCTTTCAGACCACTCTCAAATTGCTTTTTTTCATAATTGCGTGGACGAATTATTTCATCCTCAAGTAGTTTCCACCTGTCAGAAAAGGGCATCTGCATCCAGAGATAAAACAATACTCCCTCCGTTCAGAAATTTATGGTGTTTTAGAAAGCGTGCAATCCAACTTCATTAACTTTGACCACTAATATATAAACAACTATTTGTATCGATCATGTGAAAATGGTATCATTAGATTAGTCATGAAAAATATTTTCATAATATAATAATTTTATATTATTTTATGAACACATTCATATAAAAAGTGTGTCATGTGGGGCCGGGTTTACAGCCGGCGCCACAAGGGCACGGCCCAACCGGCGGCAGTTTAGGCGCCACGTGGGTCCGGTCCAACCTGTACCCTTTCCTTGCTTGCTGGTTAGGATAGTTTGTATTCAATCCTTAAGATCATATTTGTTTAGAAAGATTAGATTGAGATCCTTTCGATCTCTTTAAAGATTAGATAGAGATCTTTACAATCTCTTTTGTAAATCTCTCTATTTAAAGGGCAGAGGATGAAGGAACAGAGCAAGCAAGATTAGTTATCTAATCTCTCTTCACCCTAGCCCTCTCCCTGCCGTGTGCACGCCGGCCTTCTCCTGCCGTGCACCGCCCCTCTCCACCACGGCTCCCGGGAGCAAGCCGGGCCAAAGCCTCCCACCTCCTACTCATACACGATTAGATCTATTCCCCAAGCACGTGACAAAGTGATATGTTGAAGACCGTGTCGATGTCCAAAACGTCGTATATTATTGAACAAAGGGAGTAAATCAGTAACTACAGAGCAAGCAAATCATCACTGTAGCAAGTAGTGAAATGCATATGTGACGCTTAAACCATTTAACTCTTCAGCAAAATCATTTGTTGTAATTCAATATATTTATGTAAAATTTGCATCATTATACAAAAACAATTTGATCAGTGATTATCTCAGAAAATGAGAACTTGCTTTTATCAATCAACATAATATAGCCAATATTGTGAATCACCTCTAACAAACTTCTAGTGTTCTATAGTATATTCATTATTTCAGTGGGAGTTTCCGTCAAAAAAAATTTCAAAGAGAGGATTTGGCAACTCGTTGGTACATATGCCATGTCACCTCTAACAAACTTGTAGTGTTCTATAGTATATTCATTATTTCAGTGGGAGTTTCTGTCAAAAATTATTTCAAAGAGAGGGTTTGGCAACTCTTTGGTACATATGTCATGCCCCTAAATACATGAAACACCAAAACCAACCATGTAGATACATATCATCAATTGAGAAGACAATAAAACTGCAACGCTAATTAATGATAACAGATTTGAAGCATCTACCTTGACTTTGGAGGAGAAATTAAGTGCCATTAGATCATACGCCAAGTACCTCCGCTTCAACCCAGAATCTGGTATAGTGTCTATAACCATTTCTCCATCGATCAATGTACAGTTGTGGAAGCCCTTGAATTAGCAAAAGAAAAGTAAAGTTTTAAATTTTGCGATATGATGGAAGGAAATAAAATGCACTGTGCTTGTTCTCCAAAACCACAAAGGGAACCTTACTTCATTAAGATTCCTAAGGGGGAAACGCATCTGAACTCTTCTAAAGCAGAAGTTCCGATCAATTAAGAAACAGCCATCTCGCAGTATAAGCATCATGTATCGTGTTCCATCAGCTTTCCATGTAGCATAGTAATATCGTTGTCTCAGAAGTTGCAGCTTCTCACTGTATATTGCAAACATAAAAGAACATGAGTTAGAGGAAGGCCAAGAATAGAAACTAAGAAAAATATACTGATTATTATTTTCGCCTCGAAAGAATGATGACTTCTCATATTATTTTCTAATTAAAGAATGACAATATTTCCAGGAAAAAAGGGTACAAGACCACAGCATAGAAATGATAGAAGACAACTGCAAGACCTAAAGTACAGGGCTTAGGGAGATATTATATTAAGCATGAATGATGTCCTTAAGCCTCATAGGCTCCTATTGAAATAACAAAGCCACACAGCAATGCAAAACAGTGTATGCACTCTCATGAATTAGCCATTC
This sequence comes from Ampelocalamus luodianensis, assembly GCA_036346255.1. Taxonomy (NCBI): domain Eukaryota; kingdom Viridiplantae; phylum Streptophyta; class Magnoliopsida; order Poales; family Poaceae; genus Ampelocalamus; species Ampelocalamus luodianensis. The sequence continues at coordinate 11,090,124 of CM070640.1, read as the reverse complement.
TCTTGAATGCTGCTAATTATTATTAGGATATGTACAGAAAAGGCAACATCAACTATTATAAAACGCATTACATGTGCCAAGCACAGCAGGTTGTTATTAAGTCGCTCGATTAGTCGCGACTAATCGACGATTAATCCACAAGTCGGTGCATAGCTTCCGACTAGAGCCATCGACTCGACTAGGAGGGCTAGTCGCCCGACTTGCCGACTAATCGGCTGTTAGTCGCGATTAGTCGAGTATGGCTAGCCGCTCGACTTGCTAGAAGGAAGGAGGAGGCATGGATGTCACGGCGTCGCCATCCCGGCGGTGCGGAGCAGACGCCGCCGCGGTCACTTGCCTCGCCTTGGCCATCTCCGACCGCGTCACCGCACCGGCTACCGGCCCCAGGTACTCCATCTCTTTCTCCGCTTCCTCCCTCCTCCCCGCGCCGCCCCGGGCCTCCCCTGCTCCGTCTCCGCTCGGATCCGACGCCCCGGGCTCCCCTACTTCGTCCCCGACCTCGAAATCGGGCGTCCCCGTCGCCGGATCCAGCCTCTCTTGCTCCGGATCCGGCCTGGACCGAGTCGCTGCCGCCTCCGGAGCCACAGCGGAGAGGGAGGGGGAGGCCGGGTTGCCGCCGGGAGGGGTTGGGGGGAGGAAGCACGAGCCGGGAGGGAGAGGGAGAGGGGGAGCACGAGCCGGGAGGGTGCAAGGGGGAGCACGAGCCAGCAAGTAGTGCGCCGGGCAGGCGGGGCAGTGCTGGGCAGGCGGGGATCTTCTGTGGCTTTCCAACTGCTGTCGACTAGTCCACAAGTCGATCCTCTTGCGACTCGACTCGACTTTACGACTTAATAACCTTGCCGCAGGAAGAGTCCTTGCCGCAGATAATGCACCAGTCTAGGCAGGAAAAGAAGGTGGATGGGCGTCTAAGGACTAGGGTGGGGACAGATGAGGTAAAGATGCCCAGCATAGGAGTAGGGTGGTACAAAAAGGCGAAGCAACATGACCTTGGGTTAGGAAGGAGGAAATGAAAGGGGGTGTCATCATGGGATGCGTAGGCGATGGAGAACCATATATATGAGACGAGACAGCAAGAACAGGAAACAGGGAGGAGCTGGAAACAAAGGTTGGGATTTTATGCAAATTTCGGCCAAAGATATGGGGTTAACTCCTGCGAAAAGTTGAAGTTGGCCCCTAGCTCTAATTCTATTTATTTTAGTCTTGAAATGCTAATGTGATCTAGTTTCATCTGCCTGCTTTGTTCAATAAAACATTAGAGGCTTAAAATTTTACAAACATATACATAGTTGTTCAATTATGGTTACATGATATTTGCATGTGGTATATTTTAGGTTTGCATGCCATAGTTGGAATGTGCTTTGATATAAACAATTTTAGCATTAAAATCAACAATTGCAGTCTCTAGTCTTTACTGTTGGAATGAACCCTTAATCAATTCCAATGGGCCAAAGATCAAAATATACAGGTTACAAGAGTAGGTAAATATGCAAAGAACACCCTATACAGTGTACATATCTAACACCCACTCAAACTCATGGTGAGTCAACAACACTGAGTTTGGAGAGATAGAAGCGGCGCTGAGCTCGAGTCTGTGCTTTGGTGAAGAAATCGGTTAATTGAAACTCTGAAGGCACATACTGAAAAGCAATAACTTGGTCTTGCACCTGCGATCTCATGTACGAAGCATCTGCTCCAATGTGACTTGAGCAATGTTGAGCGCGCTGGTACTGTCTGATAAGACAGAAGTCGGTGCAGAAGCTGAAACACCGAAGTCCTTAAGGAGCCATTGAAGCCAAGTGATCTCAGTTGTCAACGTCGCCATGGCTCGCAACTCAGCCTCAACACTCGAACGGGAAACGTCAGTATGCTTCTTAGTCTTCCAGACAATCAAAGAGAAACCAAGGAAAACACAAATAGGCAAAAAGAGATCGGCGATCAGAAGGACTACTAACTCAAGTCGCATCAGAGTACGCCTGAAGCTGTAGCGAGGAAAGAAAATGCAACGACTGATGGTCCCAAGAAGATATCGTAGAACACGAAGGTGGCTGTAGCGAAACTGAGTGGGAGAAGAAATAAACTAACACAGAATGTGAACTAGGTGAGAGATGTCAGGTCGAGTGATACCAAGGTAGATAAGGCTCCCGACAAGGTGACGATAGCGAGTGGGATCCTCAAGAGGCTCCTCATCAATAGGCCGAAGACGAACACTAAGCTCCATAGGAGTGTCCACCATGCACTGATCAGTGAGACAAGCGCAAGCAACGATGTCCTGAATGTACTTCACCTGGGAGAGGTAGTAGCTCACAGGCGTAAAAGTGACCTCAATCCCAAGGAAGTAACGAAGAGGACCTAAATCTGACATCAAGAAGTGCTCACTGAGATGCTCCTTCACAAAATCGATGTACTGAGAGTCATCCCCAGTAATGATCATATCATCCACATAAAGGAGCGTACGACCACAAGGAGAGGTGTACAAAGAGAGCAGGGTCGTGATCACTAGCGGAGAAGCCGGCAACAGTGCCAACAAAAGAGAAGCGGTCAAACAAAGCATGAGGGGCTTGATTGAGCCCATAGAGAGCAACGAAGGAGACAAACCATACCATTAGAGACAGAATACCCAAAGGCGGCTGCATGTAGACCTCACGAAGCTCGCTATTAAGAAAGGAATTCTTGACGTCCAGCTGAGAGGGACCATTGTCGAACAAAGGCCATAGCAAGGAGACTGCGAACAGTGGTCATGTGGGCAATAGGAGCGAAGGTCTCATCGTATTCACGATCATGCTCCTACTGAAAACCATGCACCACAGGACAAACCTTGTAGCGCTCAAGAGAACCATCTGAGCGGGTATAGATCTTGTACACCCACTTGCATGTGATAGGAGTGACAAGCACAGGTAAGGGCACAAGATCTCAAGTGCCAGCACGCTCCAAAAACAGTAATCTCCTCAGACATCACGAGCTACTACTTAAGGTGAGATGCAGCCTCACGGTAGGTTGTAGACTAAAAAAAACAGTGGCTGCAAAGCCGTAGCGCTCAGGAGGCCTGACAGTGCGACGATCGTATCTGGGATAAGGTGGATCAGGACCCAGCAAGAATGGAGAAAGAGAGCTGGGAACAAGTCCAGCAAAGACGGAGGCTCAACTAGAGGAGTAGGCCAAGGACAACGAGAGTAGTGCAGGAGAAAGGGTGGAATCTTAACAAAAAAGCTGGAAAGAACCTCCGGAGGATAGAACAGGTGGAGCCGGAGGAGAGGGAAGCAAAACAGAACTGGAAAACTGAGGGTTCGGAAAAGTCAGAAAGGAGATCGACTTAGCAAGAAAATATGAGCTAACAGTAGGGGTATGAGGGTAGTAAGGTCCGGACTCGTCGAAGGTGACATCCAGAGAGATCCTCATCCGGCGAGCAACAAGGTCGTAGTAGCGATAAACCTAATGCTCAAGACTGTAGCAAAGAAAAACGCACTTAACTGAATGAGTAGTCAGCTTGGTGCGCTCACAAGGTGGAAGAAGGATGAAACAGACACAGCAGAAACAACGAAGGTGACTGTGCTCTGGAGCCCTACCGTAGAGACGCTCGACAGTAGAGCCCTGAAGAGCAGTGGAAGGCTGCATGTTGATGACAAAAGCAGCAGTGAAGACAGCCTCAGCCTAGAAGTGAGGTGGAACAGAAGAGGCAAGTATGAGAGCGCGAGTTGTCTCAAGCAAGTGACGATGCTTATGCTCAGAGACATTGTTCTGAGCATGAGCACCAGGGCAAGAGTATTGGGGAAGAGTACCCTGCTCAGCGACAAAGCGACGCAAAGAAGCAGATAGGTATTTCCTAGCAGAGTCAGCATGAAACACACGAATGACCGAATCAAACGAGTGCGAACCATGGTGGCAAACATCTGATAAATAGAGATAACCTGACTACGAGAGGACATGAAGTAGATCGAAGTATGACGAGAATAATCATCAACAAAGATCACATAGTATCGATGACCCCCTTTCAAAACAAAGGGAGTCAGACCCCAAACATAAGAGTTAACAAGATCAAAAGGACGAGTAGAAATAGAATCTCTAGAGGGATAGGGGAGCTGCAGCTGTTTGCCAAGATTGCAACCCATACAAGGTAAAGAGGTCACCAGAAATAGACCCAACAAGACCACAACCCACTAGAGACGACAGTCGCAATCCACAGAGATGACAAACAATGGTGACACTGAGCAAAGGAAGCAATAGATGACATAGCAAAAACATAGACATGTGTAGTGACGGACTGGCTAGTGGAGACAACATTAGGAAGGTGCAGCCACTCGAGCTCCTAAAGACGCTGCAAATCACGGCACCGAGGACCAACACCAAGCAGTACCCGTCTGACGGTCCTGGACACAAGAGTCAAACTCAAGAATAACACAACAGTCGTGATCAATGATCTAACTGGCCGACATAAACTACATAGTAAGCTTGGGAACATAAGACCGTAGGAACATGAAAGGAAGAAGTGGAAAGAATGCCTCGGCCTGCAACAGGAAGAGAGGTACCATCTGCAGTCTGAACAGTGGAAGGAAGAGCTGTGGGACTCACAGAAGTGAGATGAGTAGAATCTGGTGTCATGTAAAAAGAGGCACTAGAGTCTAAGATCCACGGAGACCAGACAAGCAGAGCCTGAGGAGTTTGAGAACGAGCCGACACCTAGGCATTGGAGCAGGGAGAAGAGCTGCTACGTGACGTCACTAGAGGAGCCCTAACAAGAGTCGCCAACTTCTGAGTGGGAAGAAGTACCAGAGCCCTTCGGTGGGCGTCCACCGGCGGTAGCCATCAATGGAGTCCGAGGCAGGAGCTCGAGGTAGGGGCGATGGCCAGTATTCCCCTAGGCGGGCGCCTAGGTCGCCTAGGCGCTGGGCGAAGCCCTGCCGCCACGCCTCGGTGCCAATCGGCGTCCTAGACGGACCAAGCGCCTAGCCGGTCTAATGCGGTCCCAGCGGTCCCGTGCGCGCGGCGCGCGATTCAGGTGGCCCGAGGCGCGTTACGAGGCAAAGCTGGCGCGCGCGAGAAAAGCGCAAAAGATAAGTGAGCTCACTCTGCTCTGCTCCCGTCGCGCGCCGCCGCCTCCTCTGGTTCCCCGTCGCGCGCCGCCGCCTCTGATCCTCCCTGCGATTCCCCGTCGCGAGGCACTTCCTCCGCGAATCCCCTCCGCACGCCGCCTCCCGGCTCCACGGCGCCAGCGGCATGGGAGGCTACTGGAGGCGGCAGATCTGTGCGGCGGAAGCGAGACCGCGAGAGGGAGAGAGAGAGGGGGAGAGAGCCACAAGAGAGTTGCGAGTGAGAGAGAGTTGCGATTGCGAGTGAGGATTGAAGTGGGGAGATATTTTGTTTTACATCGGACGATTGATACGGCTTTACATCGGACGGCTAGCTCTTCTTCTTCCCTGCACCTCCTCCTTCCCCGCGCCTCCTCCTCGCATCCTCCTCCTTCCCCCGCACCTCCTTCTCCCCTTCGCATCCTTCTTCCCCCTCACCACCCTCCGCACTGCGCTTCCTCTCGCCTCTGCTCCCTCCGCACGCTCGCCTCTGCTCCCCCTCGCCTCCACCTGAGTCGGCCGCCTAGGAGGCGCCCTAGGCACTAGGCGCCGGTCCACCGCCCGACTAGCACCTAGCGCCTAGGTGAGCACTGGTGGCGGCGACCCGAGGCAAGAGTGATGAAGGTCGGCATCGCCTGGGCGGGTAGCCGCTAGGGGCGCGGAGAGGAGCTCCTCGCGCTTGAGCCACCTCGGCGAACAGCGCACGGAGCGAGGCGGCTGCGGCGGGCACGAAGCGCGGTGGCGTTGGGGATCCGAAGCAAGGGAGCCGCCAAGCGTGGGATCTAGGCGACAGCTTGCCGAGCGGGATCCGGGAGCGAGGGCATCGGGAACCGCCGCGCAGGATCTAAGGCGACAAGATCCGGAGCAGGCGAGCCGGCGCGAGCTCGCCGGAGGTAGCCAAAGGGCAGCGTCTGGCGTCGGGCGCACGGGGCATTGGTCGAAGGAGGGAGGCGGCGTGTTGCTGATGATGATGGCGTAGTTCCCGGAGGCCCTGGCAAAGACATTGCGGTCATCGACGTTGTGCTCGACGTTGCAGACGATGACTCCCTCAGGGACAGATCGCGGGGGCAAGACGTTGCTGATGGAGAGCGTGGTGCGACGGCCGTAGTAGACAAACTAGCTGGTGTACATGCCCTCGGTGGCCACGAAGAGCTCCTTCTAGTGCTTGTACCGGAACAGGTGCTAGAAAGTCACCTTCGCCAGCGGTACGCTGCGGCCGGGGTCGTGGATGACGTCGGTCACAACGCCCTTAGAGGTACCCATTGCGCTCGCCGAAGTCGAGGGAATGGAACCAAGCGGGACCCTTGCAGTGGTGGGTGTGCAACTTGAACACAGAGCCCAAACCCTTGCACTGCACGCAGATCACGCGGCCCATCTCCACGTCGGTGGCGTCAGGAGCTCGGGGGCAAGGCGGCTCGGGAGAGAGGCGGTCGGGCGAAGCTTGGGAGCGGCCGGCAGAGCATGACACTAAATCCAGGGGCGGCCCGAGCACGGCGCTAAATCTAGGGGGCGACGGTTTCAATCTGGACATGGAGGCGCAGAGGAAGGAAAATCTGGGGCGGAGCAAGGCTCCGGGGTGGCGGGATCGGTGTCGGGAACGGGAAAAACAAAGGTCTTGGGTTCCGGGGGTAAAACAGAGGTCTTAGGGAAAGACAGAGGTTTCTCGGGCGGCAGCGGCGGTGACCGGCGGTCAGGTGGGATATTGGGCTAGGGTTAGGATTTCCATGGCTCTGATACTATGTTGGAATGAACCCTTAATCTATTCCAATGGGCCAAAGGCCAAATTATACAGGTTACAAGAGTAGGTAAATATGCAAAGAACACCCTATACAATGTACATATCTAACATCTACTACCTATTTGGCAATCAACCATACATGACAGCAAGAACATTTCCCCAAACAATGCTTCTACTGTCAAATTTATAGCCCAATTGATTAGTCCCACATTAGATTGATAAATGAAGGAGTGAGAGACGAAGGGAGCAACTAACAAATTTATAGAGCTAGAGAACTGAAATAAACAAAAGATAGATCTCAAGGACAAATCTGAACATTGTATGGATCTTCAGGGTAAACACAATATTGTTCCATATTTTTTTAAAAAAAAACAATGAAGTGTGTCAATGTACTATGTCCTACTACATAAATAAATATGTAAATAGTAATAGAAGGGTGTCATTACGTTATTCAATTTTAGGCAACTACACAAATCCTATTGTTTGATTAATTGAACAGTGGCATCCGCACCAGGATTGGAGTTCCAGCACCCATCTAAGAAAGATAGACATTGTATGCTAAAATAAATTCTACAGCTATCACCGATACATATTTGATATTTCTTCTTCTGTAGTATTCATATGTTACAGCTTTTCTTACAAGAACTATTCCGGGGTGAACATGCATTCCCTCAGTTAAGCATTAATATCACTATATGCACATGGCATATTAGCTTGCACAAACTGTGTAGAAATTTCAGTGACCACAATAAGGTAGGACCCATTTATTTAAAATGTAAGTTGTCAGGTGTTTGGTGCAATACAAAGTACCACCTCTAGTCCAAAATAGAGATGTCGTTTCAGCTCTATGCATATAGAACAAGAAAGGAGTTAATGCCTTTGTCTGGGACATAAGTTTGCCTTTATTAATTGTGTACTATGTTTAAGTGTAGTATGTGTATATAGAATGACTTGGGGCTGTGTGCCCATCTAGTAGTCTAGGTTTGGCCCTCGTAGCCCATAACTCTATCATGGGCCGGCCGTATGGGCCCATGGAAGTGACGCAATGAAGAGCAGATTACTTAGCCCTCAAGTATGGTTTGGTTATAGATAGAATAGGATCTTATCTATTAGAAAGGTTATCTTTATTATTTGGAAAGATTAGATTGCATTGTTAGGGGCTCAACCTCTATATAAGGGGAGCCACATGCTACCATTATCAATTAAGCAATAAGAAAGAATTAATCTAGTTTCTCCCCAAAGTTCATCATCCTAGTCTATGATCTACTTCTCCTAAGATCCCTCCCTTGAGTCGGCTCAGTAGTTACCTTGATGAACTAAGGTTCATCACAACCCTCTTGTACATAAATAGTATATTGCTAATGGAACAAGATACACAATTGTGAATAGCCAAATTCACTTATCTCTCTCTTAACATACTCATGTCTCTAACACTAGTGCCAATTAGCATATAGTAGCGGTATTTGGTGGGAAATGTTGACTAGGAAAAACACATGTATTTGCAACCAAAACCACTTTGCAAAAACAGCATCTAAATTGGACTGGAGGTGATACCTGTTAAGAGAAACCGGATGAGATCCTGGAAATTGAGCATTGGCTCTACCCTGGTAAGTAAAAGGATAACAGCACACTGTGTAAGAAACTTTTTTTGTAGGCATAAAAATTACACATGGATAGCATGATGTGTTAAAATAAAAGGATTAGCTAAAGTTACAGAAAGGCAATAAGCCAATAACTAAGAAAAACAAGCCAAGGAAACACAATGGATTTGCAACTAAACAGATGTTTCATGTAATGATCTCCAAAACCAACGTAAAAATTTTCACCCTCACTTTGATTCGTCAAAGCCACTAATCAATTCAAATGGATATTCCTAGATTCCAGAGAATACAAAGGTGTTATTTTATACCCTACACTATGTTGTGGACTCGTATTGGGGTCAGGCTTACATACGTCGCAACAAAGCTCAAGGTTCGGCAGCGCAGTCCAGTTCCAAGTCGGCAGCAACTCAAGTCCATGCCGAGTCCAGCAGCAGCACGGTTCAGGCAGAATCCAAGTAGGACTTCAGAACGAGTCCGTGCCTTGACAATGAATAGTTACCTTATATGAGTAGTTTCCTTTTGTCAATTACTTCCGTATTAGTTACAGATTGTTAGAGTTGCCTCTATAAATATAAGGGGACAACATATTGTGAGATCAATCAATATACATCTTAAAAGTCCATCAGGTTTTCAGAGCTTCCTATCACGGCTGAGGATCAATCTTATCATGGTCAGGAAGGCGACAACCCGCCTCCTCCTGTATCTCGCTACCTTCTACGCTCGAATCCGCAAGCAGCCGAAGAGCTTCGGCCACCACTCGCCATCCATCGGAAGCCTCGCCGTACCAATTTGGTATCAGAGCCTCCCACCGAGCACACCTCGCTGCCTTCGAATCCGCAACCAAGTATGAGCGAACCAAAGTCTATCGGCGATCTAAGCTTGCAGCTGGATCAGATGCTCAAGCAGATCCTCGGCGACAAACAAGAAATACGTAATGAACTCCACGAGTTACGCAGCCAACAAGCGGCCAACGCGACGACCATTGCAGCACTCCAAGTCAAAGAAGCTCTAGAATTTTCTACCAAACGGAAGCCGTCCCAACCGACTGGAGCGACTGCCGGCAAAGAGGAGCGACACAGTGCACCAAGATACCACAAGCTCAATTTTTCGACCTACGATGGGGAAGGCGACCCACTGCCCTGGCTTAACAGATGCGAACAATTTTTTCGCGGCCAGAGGACAATGGAAGAAGGGAAGGTTTGGCTTGCATCTTACCACCTCACGGGCATTGCGTAGCAATGGTTCTACCACTTGGAACGTGATGAGGGTGTGCTGGCCTGGCCGAGATTTGCTGATTTTGTGAACATGCGCTTCGATCCTCCCATCCGCAGTAATCCATTGGGAGAATTAGCGCAGCTACGGCGTACCGGATCAGTGGAGGATTACTAGCACCAATTTCTGGCTCTCCTTTGTCGCGCCGATCCACTCTCGCCAATGCAACAAGTGCAGCTCTTTACCGCCGGACTCTTGAAGCCATTACGAACTGATGTCGAACTATAGAACCCGACGAATTTGCAAACAGCCATGAGTCTTGCAAGGGCCTATGAAGTGCAGATTCAGGAGGAACCCGTCAAGCCAAAGCCACCAATACGGCCGAAACCTCCAGCGCCATCGTCACCGATTCCCGCCCCATGTACTCGACAAAACCTAGGACCTCCACCGCAGATGACCGTAGCACCACCTCCGGGTTTGCGCCCCACACCACCGCGATCCAAGTTTCGCCACTTATCCATGGAGGAGATGGCTGATCGTCGTGCAAAAGGGTTGTGCTACATGCTTGTTCGGAGAAGTTTCACCGCAATCATACTTGTTCGATGAAGGGGATTTACATGCTGGAAATAGAAGAGGAGGATGAGCTCGCGGAACCGGTCGAACAGGCAAAGATATCTTGCATGCGCTCACCGGGATTCGGGCCAGCCGCACCATGCAACTCCAAGTACAGATGCAACTCCAAGTACAGATAGCGGGACACACGATGCTAGCTCTGGTGGATTCAGGATCCACCCACAATTTCATTGCCGAAGGGACTGTCCGTCATCTTGAACTGACCTATGCAGCCCGCAATGGTTTGATGTAGCTGTGGCCAATGGAGATCACATCCAATGTGCGGGATGTTGTCACGGCGTGGCACTCACCATCCATGAGGAAGCTTTCTGCATTGATTTGTTTGCCATTCCGCTCGATGCCTTCGAACTAATTCTTGGAGTCCATTGGTTGCGCACGTTGGGTCCGATTGTTTGGGACTTTGAGCTCCTCTCCATGTCATTCTGGTGAGAGGATCATCGTGTCCTGTGGCAAGGCACGGCTCCACCAGAGCAAATGCAAACACACCACATGGTCGGGGACGATATCATGTTGACCTTACAGCGGGACTTTGCAGACCTCTTTGAACCACCCCGAGGGCTGCCACCAGTGAGGAGACAAGACCACCACATTCCCCTCAAACCGAATACAGAAGCAGTAGCTGTCCGGCCTTACCGATATCCGCAATTGCAAAAAGATGAAATCGAGAAACAATGTGAAGACATGCTTGCCCAAGGAACCATCCGGGATAGCACATTGGCATTTTCATCTCCAGTCCTGCTTGTTAAGAAGCATGATGCGACTTGGTGATTTTGCGTTGATTATCAGGCCCTCAACGAGCGGACTATTAAAGATAAGTTTCCTATCCCAGTTGTTGATGAACTTCTCGATGAGCTGGAAGGATCCCAATATTTTACCAAGCTTGATCTACGCGGTGGGTATCATCAAGTACGTATGTGTCCGAACAATGTGGCCAAAAAAGCGTTTCGCACTCATCACGGCCACTTTGAATTTTTGGTGATGGCCTTCGGCTTAACTAATGTGCCGGCCACTTTCCAGTCCCTAATGAACGAGGTTCTTAAGCCCAACCTTCGGAAGTTTGTGCTTGTGTTTTTTATGACATTTTGATCTACAGTAAGTCGTGGGCGGAACATTTACAGCATGTCCGCGCCGTATTTCAACTCCTCCGCCATCATCAGTTAGCACTTAAGCGTTCTAAGTGTGCTTTCGGCATAACAATTGTAGCTTACTTGGGCCATATCATCTCCGGCCAAGGAGTAGCTATGGATCCAGACAAACTTGTGGCCATGGCTGATTGGCCTCTTCCAAAGTTTGTATGAGCATTGAGAGGATTTCTCGGACTTACCGGTTATTGTCGCAAGTTTATCAAGAACTATGGTGTCATCGCGGCTCCATTGATAAAGTTGCTCAAGGAGTCTTTTGGCTAGTCGGAGGAGGCCACTCATTCGTTCGAAGCTCTCAAAGTAGCTCTTACATCCGCACCCGTTCTACAACTGCCCAGTTTTGCCAAAACTTTTATGGTCGATTGTGAGTTGTGACGCATCAGGCACTGGAGTTGGCGCGGTTCTGCATCAAGGCGAGCGCCCAATTGCTTTTTTCAGCCGGGCGGTACCACCTCATCATGCAAAATTGGCAGCATATGAGCAGGAACTAATTGGTCTCGTCAAGGCAGTATGTCATTGGCGACCGTATCTGTGGGGTCGTGAGTTCATCATCCGTACTGACCATTATAGTCTTAAGTTCCTGCTTGATCAACGCTTATCCACGACACCTCAGCACCATTGGGTAAGCAAGTTGTTTGGTTTCAATCACACTGTGATTTTTCAGCCGGGCAAGCAAAACGCTGTTACTGATGCTCTTTCCCGCCGAGATGAAGGCCTCGCTGTGCATGCTATCTCGTCGCCACAGTTCGTTCTTTTTTACCAGATGCGCGCCGAGGTGGAGACCACAACAGAACTGTCTTCCTTGCATGATCAGATTGTGTCCGGTCAAGCCGAGGATGGGTGGAGCGTTGTTGATGGATTGTTGATCTACAAAGGACGCATTTTCCAGTCGACCTCTTCTTCCTTATGGCACCAGCTGATTGCCGACGCACATAATATGGGTCATGAGGGTATACAAAAAACATTACATCGTTTAAGAGCTACTTTCCACAGCCCTTCCTTGTCTAAATTGGTTCAGGACTTTGTGGCCGGATGCGTTGTTTGTCAACGTAACAAGACGGAACATCTTCACCCAGCAGGTCTGTTACAACCCTTGGTTGTGCCGACGACAATTTGGGCAGATATTTCTATGGATTTTATCGAAGGTCTTCCGAAGGTACATGGCAAGTATGTTATTCTTTCAGTGGTGAATCGCTTTTCAAAGTACGCTCACTTCATTACTTTGGGTCATCCGTATACGGCCGGTTTAGTTGCTCGCGCGTTCTTTGATGAGATCGTACGCTTACATGGTATTCCATCTTCCATTGTAAGTGATCGTGACCCTGTTTTCACCAGCAATTTTTGGTGCGAATTATTTCGTTTATCAGGCATTAAGTTGCATTTGAGCTGGCATTTCATCCACAATCGTGATTGCTATGTATCTTCGTTGTTTGTCCGGCGATCAACCAAAGCATTGGGTATAGTGGTTACCGTGGGGCGAATTTTGTTATAATTCGTCTTGTCAAACGGCTCTCAAGTGTACTCCTTTTCGCGTTGTTTATGGACGTGACCCTCCAACTTTGCTTGCTTATGAACCGGGAGTAGCTCGTGTGGCGGCTGTGGATGCTCAACTTCAGGATCGTGACGAGTTCTTAGCAGAGGTTTGATCATCTGCTCTAGGCTCAAACTCGCATGGAGCAGTATGATCATAATCATCGCAACGTTTCATTTTCGGTGGGACAATGGGTTTGGCTGAGATTGCAACATCGTCCAATATCTTCGGTGTCATCTCAACCTCGGCCAAAACTTGCTCCCAGGTATTATGGTCCTTTTCATATTTTGGAGCGGATTGGTTCAGTTGCTTACCGCCTGGAATTGCCGGCCCGCGCCCGTATACATAATGCGTTTCATGTGGCGTTGTTAAAAGAGCATTGTGATGACCCTCCTGATCAGTTGGTGGCTTTACCGCCCATCGTACATGGCCGCGTTGTTCCTACTCCGGAGAAGATTGACAAGTCTCGACTGCGTCGTGGTGTTTGTGAGTTGTTGGTTCATTGGCAGGGTCTTTCGTCTGTGGATGCTACCTGGGAACCACTCGGCGAGTTTCAACGTCGCCATCCCGAATTCCAGCTCGAGGACGAGCTGATTCTCTAGGAGGGAGGAAATGTTGTGGACTCATATTGGGGTCAGGCTTACAGACGTCACAACAAAGCTCAAGGTTCGGCAGCGCAGTCCAGTTCCAAGTCGGCAGCAACTCAAGTCCATGCAGAGTCCAAAGAAGAAGACGTTGAGCGAGAATCCGAGTAGGACTTCAGAATGAGTTTGTGCCTTGACAATGAATAGTTACCTTATATGAGTAGTTTCTTTTTGTCAATTACTTCTGTATTAGTTACAGATTGTTATAGTTGCCTCTATAAATATAAGGGGACAACATATTGTGAGATCAATCAATAAAGAATACATCTTAAAAGTCCATCAGGTTTTCAGAGCTTCCTATCACGGCTGAGGATCAATCTCATCATGGTCAGGAAGGCGACAACCCGCCTCCTCCTGCATCTCGCTACCTTCTATGCTTCAATCCGCAAGCGGACGAAGAGCTTCGGCCACCACTCGCCGTACCACACTATCATTTAGTAAAGATCAGTTTAGCTAAGTTTGATTTTTTATCAACTAGGACTCTTGAAACCATACTAAGCAAGCTACTAAAGAGTAGCTTTCTAAGCTGGCCTGAGAAAATGATCTTATAATCAACATAGAAATCTACGAGTACATAGTGGCATAGTGCTCAAACCAAACTTTGCAAATTGTAATTATAATAACATTTTTCTATCCACGTATTGCTAAGCAAATTATGTTAACAAAAAATGGGGAAAAAAATATATGTCAAAGGTGTACCATTAGCGAAGTACAAAAAAGCACGTTATAAACTTACATTGGGCACGGAATCAAGCAACCTAAAACACATGGCACGCAGGTAATTTTGCTGGTCGTAAGGTACAGCATCCCCTAAGACATCATCATTAGTAATGACCTTATCGTCTGCATGATTCTGCAATAAGAGGGAATGTTTTGAGAGGAAGTAAACAATATACAAAAAAGCTATGTACAGAATCTTAGAAGGTTTACATTTTCATTGTTTGAATTTTGAACAGCGGATGATAAAACACTCCACAGTCGACATCAATCGATTGACAAACAGATGAGAGCAACTAATACTCAGGCAGAACCCTGGACCTATCTATTTCACAAAAATTATTAGATGTAGGATTCGCAATGAATTAACATTTCATATTTTACTGCTAACAAAATGTCAACAGGAGATGCACAGCCCTGGGAGAAATGCCATACTGACACATGCCACCACATGTCAGACACAGTAGAAAGCATCCTTTCCTGGGAGAGGGATGAAAGGAAGGGTATTACACTACACGGCCTGGAAAACAAGAATCATGGTGCTCTCCTGTCCCTAGGAGAGAGAATAGTACATATGCCACTTCAAAACTCTCTAATAGTAAAAGTGTTAGCCTAAAACTCAAAACTACAAAAATACTACTGTAAACTCTCTTATACTTTATGACATCCCCGTCCATTTTTTTAGCTCCAAACCAACTAAATAAAAATAAAGGTTGTATATTATATGCCACTCAAAAACAATCTAATAATACAAATGCCACTCCTGACAGCTCATCTTATATTTTTGCCAATCTGCCTTTTCATACAATATTTGGGACAATTATACCCTTTTTAATATGGATACATGCTCAAACAGAGGATGAGTATGATGAATCTGGGGCTAACTTCTGTCAGGATCAAACTGATAATCAATTCTGACAGGATCAAACTAATAACTGCAAAATGTTCTTTACCAATGCACAGCAATAAGTTATGCAGACTATTTAAACCAAAGTACAGCTTACTTGCCATTTGGCAATCATCTCAAACAAGACAAAGAATGCTTATACACCATTTTCGAACCAAAATCTTTAAGTGGCTACAAGCTGGAATTATTTGTTTATTGCCAACAAACAGACCGCAACTCACAGTACACTAACATGCCATTGCCAACACATGAAAATTGAGCGAGCCAGGAACCGAACTCACGACGTCCGTTGTGCAGGCACAGCTCTAACCATCACAGGGATGGAGAGGCATTAGTCATGTAACACCTCTAGGATGTATTCCTTCTCTTTTATATCCCACTTTATAGAAAATTAGCCCTTCAGAATCAGTGTTCACCTAGGCGCTAGGCGGAAGGCGGGCGGAGGGTGGCCGCCTAGCGCCTAGCCCGCCTAGGCGGGGCCTAGGCGGCCGACCCAACACCAAGCAGGTTGCAGCCAGACAGGTTATGTCCCAGGCAGGTAGCAATAAAATAGTAGACATGCAGTACGAAATAGACCCAGAGAAATAAAAATGGCAGCAAAACCGAGAAGGCAGCTGGCAATACTGAAAAGGGGCAGCAAAACCGGGAGGCAAGCGAAAAAAAGGCAAAGCTGGCATGTTGGACAGCAAAAAGTAGACTCAGATGGCGTGATGGACAGTGAAAAAGCAGACTCTTAGCTTCAAGTCTCGAGTCTGCAGCCCTCCTACTGTCCTACAGCAAAAGGCAAAGAAAACAGTAGAAAGAAAAGTAAAAAGCAAATGGCATTGATAAGCAAATGGCAGAGATGGTACACACTACACCACTCCTCTTCGTCTTCCTCCTCCCACTCTTACTTCAAGCCTCCGGCTCCTTCCTTCGACTCGGCATTCAGACTCTCCTACTTCAAGTCTCTAGCTCCTTCCTCCTCCAACTCCTCGCCGGATTTGGCAAAGGCAGACAACGAGCGGAGGCAAGGGGACAAGACGATGACAGGAGGAGGCGCGACGGGGAGGGAAGGAGGTGCGACGAGGAGGCAACGCCGCCTTGGATCCACCCAGCCTCGCCTGGAGCCGTCGCGCCTTGCCCGCTTGATGCCGCCTTGGACCACCCAGGTCCGGCGTTGACCCGCCTAGGCGGGTGGAGCGCCTAGCTCGCCAATTAGCCCCAAATCACGGCGGTGAGGCTGCGCCTAGCGCCTAGACGCCGCCTAGGCAGGCTAGGCGGCCGCCTAGGGGAACACTGTTAAGAATTGTTTCTGGCCTAGGATATTGTTCTTACCATATAGCAGGTTTTGCTGTGTGCTTTATTTTTCTGCATTTACTCAGTCTATGAAGTATTCATGTTCTTCAAGGGAAGAGGGAGAGAGCAATCATCATGACAAAAAAAATTAAGGGTAAATTGTCTTGTGTGTGCATAAAAGGGTGGAGTAGTGTAAATATAAGAGTTAAAGCTTTGAAATGGAAATTATACCATTACAAGTATCACAGTGGCATTTTTGTTTTAAGAGGATATTGGAGCAACATATATAAAATGGGTAAATGTCAGGTGTAAATTCAAAATTCAGTGCAACTCATGTGAACTTTGTGTGTAAGCTTCCAAAAAAATCTTGAAATATTGGTGGATGTAGGGGAAAGGTGTTATATGACTCGGTCGGCAAACTTTCATGGTCAAACTCGATTATATTTGGAAGAAACAAAACTTTCATTTCTCCCAAATGCAATCAAGTTTGCATTAAATTTTGCAGGCTCGTAGAACATCGGTTTCTCCATATCCACCAATGTTTTGAGAATTTTGGAAAAATTGTACACAAAGTTCATACGAATTTACACCAAAATGCAAGTTTACAGGGAGCATATTATAATGTTGAGTTGGGACAAGATGCCTACACATACAGGGAGCATTAACAGAGGATTTTTCAAACAGTACTAGAAGAAACACCTACAGGTGATGGTGCAGACTCGCCATTGTCATCGTCCTCGTCCTGCTTAGCTTCACCATTCAAATCAAGATCAGAGGACCTTTTCCATTCTGGTGTCGGAGGGCATACGATATTTTCAGGAATTTCATGATAAAATGAATACAAAGCCTGAATGTAGTCATTTTTATATATTCCTGGAGGCCGCCTTTGAGCAAATATGTTCAATGCCTAGCGAACAAAACCTTTAGCTAAGGAAAAAAATTAAGAATTATTTGAACAAATGGCATTTGAAGCATGAGTCGTCTCACCTCAGTAACACTAGAGAGTTGTGTGCGCAGTAGGTAATGAATAATCATAAAACCAGTACGATTGTGCCCATGAGTACAGTGAACAAGAATATACTTGGGATTCCTTGATGGCTTTTGGCGCTCAAGAAATGCCATCACCTAAAAGTTAGCAAGGAATGTTTGATCATCTAGATTGTTTGCAGGAAACTTGCTGCAATGATGTAATCAATGTTCTACACTCTACATGCTTGCCAAGCAACAAGTAGAGAGACTACAACTGTATATATTGAGGGTAACCGGACAAATTTTGTTTCAGTACGAACTACGAAAGCTAGAAATATATAGAACAAAACAATTCATGGATATGTTTCTGAAACACCTCACAAAACACATGGCTCTTCCATGTTTTGAGAAAAAGTATAAAACATAGAGCCAAAGAACAATACACCACTCATGGCATTTCACATACAGATACAACATTTGTACAAACAATTAAAAACAAAATGAAATCAACACTATAGATTAACCAAAATAAGTTCACAGATAGTTTATTTCATTAACTTGTCAATAGCTGAATTGACAAACAAACTAATTTAAGCAAGAGTCCAAAGGCCAATTAGAGTCAACCTAGACAAAACTCTTCATCCAGCAATTGATCAGAGTGATAGCCAGCAGAGGCAAGCATGGAGTTAATCTGGAATGTTGGATAACTGGACAGGGCACTTTTATTGTTTTATTAGACTTTGACAGTTTTACTCCTACATTTAATTAACCTACCTTTGTAATAACTCTGCTCACAGCCGTATCTGTGCCAATTCACTTTCTAATGACACATAAGAAACATATTCAGGTATGTAGGCGGCTAACATATGCAGGTAGATAGTTCTAATCAGGGTTCCAAAAACCGTTCCCGGGCATTTTCCTGGCCAGGCGGCGGTACCGGTAACCGGCCGGTTACCGGTCCGGTTACTGGTCAAACCGGTTTTTTTCGGGACGAAATTTGATCAAATTCGCTTAAAATTCGTCCAAAAATCAAAATTTGAATTTTGAATTGGCTAAACCGGACGTTGTAGTTCCGGTATTTGATTTCCCGGATGCCCTCCGGTAGCCGGTAACCGGCGGTTACCGGCCGGGTTTTTCTTCCATGGTTCTAATAGATGCCCAAACGCCAGTTGGAAAAAAAAAATGGGAAGTGGGTCAAACTTGGACAAAACTAGTAAAAGCCACCATGTTTAACCAGTCCTGATCAGAACTCACAGTCAATGCCAATTTTTAAAAACTTGCTAATATGTGTTCATCAGGCAGAGCCCAGAAGAATTCTGGACAGAGAACAGTTTGAGAATTATCACTCATCCCTCTCAATTTCCAATAAAACTGATAACATTAAAGCAGTCATGCATTTGATTGACTATTGCAAGATATTTCTTTGAAGTCCGGCTATGCCAAAGGCTACAGAGCAAAGTCAGTTAACTTGTAAACTATGAAATGCCAAAAGTAGCATGTGGCTGTCAACATAGAAAGAGAATCTTATAAAACATTATACAACTTAAGGCATAAGATTCTTACATCCATGTTGGGAAAAAAATACAACATTTGGGGTGAGAAGAATGGCAAACAAGTTGAAATATAAGTTCAGATAAAATTTACAATTATAAATCAGACTTCCACCTGAGCAAATGGGTACCCTCTCCAAGCTCTTTAAAGTCAAAAAATAACTCATATTGCATAATTATATGAAAATTTCATGCATTAGAAGCATACCATTTTTTTTCCAAGCAGTCTATTTCAATCTCCCAAAAAAGCAAACTACTTCAATGGTAAAACAATTAAAAGAAGCTTTGAGCATTCATGCATAGCCAATGTTCCCCTAGGCACTAATCGAGTGGCAGACCAGCGCCTAGCGCCTAATTGTCACCTAGGTGGGGCTAGGCGGCTGCCTAGGCGAGGTAAATCGGCTAGGCGGGCGTCTAGGGGAACACTGTGCGTAACAAAAAAAATACATTTAAAGAAAGCAAATATAGCCCTACCAAAAGATTATGACAAGGTAATCAAACAAAGAATCAAGATTACCTCGTACACAAACATGTTAACAGATTCATTGTCTGGTACAGCATCTCTTCCCTTGCAGGCAATCTAAAATGAAAAGAAATGTTAAGAAAGGAAAAGAGTCCCTTAATTTTAAAGTAAGCATCTAATATATAAGTAGAGGTATATCTCACTCTCTCACCTTGACATGTTTCATGCCTTGCCTTGTCCACTCTGCTGGTGAATAGTACCGAGTGGTATTTGTCAAGTCAATCACCAAACCTATCTGATAAAAACAAAGTGGAAAAAAAATAGGAAGTTAACACAGGCAACCAGCTACAATGTCTTCAAAATGATTCAAATCAAGTAGAGTTTGGGGATTGTAGCGTTCCCTTCAATAATAAATAGCTAAAAGATAGGAAAGGAGATCATCTGCAGAAAATATATGCCATTTGAGAGATCTATTGCAAGGAATCATTTTTTTAGAGAGTACAAGGCAGACACACACCACACTTGCACCACCCACCCACGCACACACAAGCGTGCATCATCCCTACACAATCTAGGAATTTAGCGGAGGCACCTAAGGCCTCACAGAGCGCGGATACACATTTTCCAACAGAACGCGCATGCATGTGTATACTCCTAAAATCGGTGGACACCAGCGCCAAGTCTGGGACTGGGTGGGCTGGGTGCACACCCGCACGCCTAGCTATCTTACCACATACCAGCTTCCATTGCAAGGAATTGTTACAGGCTTACAGCTCCATAAGTCATTTCTATGTACTGTAAATTACTTTCAAGAAACAATAACAATCCAAATCTAAGTAGAATTTGGTTTCTGTTGTGGGCCTTGTGGCTAGAACACAGGCCTTTCCTTCACTGTAAAAAGCACAATAGGTGACGATTGAATTTTGAAAAACAATGGCTTAAATTATTAGTATATATTAGGTTCAATCATGGATTGCAAGTGCCAACTAACTAGCAGTAGCAGAGTTGCATAGCAGTGCCAGTGGGGTCACAGGACCCCACTGGGAATTAGCACAAAAGTTCATTATATAGAGAAATTGGTATGCAGGTCCAAAATATCAAGAAAAACAAAAGACAGACAAATGTTATTGCAGTCTTGTTAACAATGGAGTAAAAGTGTAAAACGCTCTAAGTGAAAATGAAAATGGGGTGATAAATCAGCCAAGAAATTGCTAAGATGTAACCTTTCATGCATAAGAGGGCGAAGGAGCACAAACATCATGTGCTCATACAAGAGAAGGGAACAGCAATAACAGCAATAATGAGTACAAACAGAGTAACGAAATAGAAATACACATCTTTTTTGTCACAAAAACTAAATTCAAATCTGTTACCATGTGTTCAGTACAGCTACATAACAGGAAAGAAACAAAAGTAGCATTACAATTTCCCAGCATATAAATCAATAACATGTACAATATTGTCAGGTGAAAATTAGATAGCAAGCAGTACTTACTTCCCGGCCGGCTTTTCTTTGTTTATTAACAACTTGTTTAGCAGAATATCTTTTCCCAGGAGGCACTGATTCATTGAATGTTTCATCCAGGGGAACTTTAGAGGGTACGATTTTATCTATTGGCTCACCAGATGCAGGGCAATCCAACCAGCCTGATAGTAAGGATAATGTCAAAGGCAAGGATGCATATATCAAAAAACTACTTGCATAAGTAAATAGTAACAATTCAATTATCGCCAAACAAGATTATGAGACCACGTGACACATGGGAAAATTCAACAGGATACAAATTTACACATTTTCACATACAACACATACCCTGAGGTGCCTCTTTAATTCGGCTGTATCTACCAATTTTGCTTTGATTCATGTGATCATTCCTAATCTGTTGTGGATGCGGCTTTGATCCATAATCTTGTAGCTCTCTCTTTAACTTTCTGCGTCTTTCTTCACGTTCCTACCAAACACAGTAAACGAAACATAAAAAAGGGTACCAATGATTAACAGAATTCTTAAAGGAATTGGTTTAATAATTATTAACACTTTGCACCTTTTATGTTTGACAAAGCATCAAACTGCTTAGTTCAGTAACAAGAGAACGACTTAAACTGAAAGCATGAAAACCAAAAGACTGCAGGAAAGAAAGGAAGATTGAACCAAATTACCAATAAAAGTAAAAGGAAGACAAAGTTATCTTAAAATGTGACAATGCCATATTGCCATGGTCCTCATATTTCTGAGTATTGTAGTCTTGTGTACTGCTTCAAAATTAACTTGTACCATAATACAAATTACAAAATCCAAAACCATGCCCTCAACTCAAGGAGGACCTTTATCTAATGCTGCTAAATAAACCCTCAATCATATAAATGCGTATCAAATTGCAGTGTACCATTATCACCAAAATACAAAGCAATCAACTGATGTTAATAAGCTCTATTTATAGAGATGCCTGTGCATGACACAGTTTCCCAGAAGGGATTTTATGTACCCTTCGCATTATCTCAACAGAAGACTCAACATGTTCGTTCTGTGCAAAATCATCAATCGGCTCTTCATAAGTCTGGTCATCTTCGTCAGGCAATGGTGATGAATTCAAATCCATTGAGGATCCTTCAACATCCACTACTTCATAAATCTCTAGATAACCGTTTGAAACTGACACCTAATAAGTAATAACAGGGGGCAGAAAAAATCTTGTATCAGACTAATCAGAGTAATACGCAATAGATAAACATATACATATCCAAATAATACGGCAATTTCAACCGCAGTTGATAAGTACAATACAGTAAAGGCACTCAAACAATTAGTACTAAGTAACACAATGCAGTAATTGTGCAGAACATAATATGCCATGGGAATACAGTCCCCAAAATTAGGACAGCAGCATCAACCACCTAGACAATCAAGGAATATCTTCACCTGTTTCTATACAAAATTGGTAGGAAACAGATCAAATAAAGTTTTTATACTTATGAGTGGTATTCAGCAAAGAACCTACTATTCATCAGATATCTAGGTTCCAAATGCACCCCTACTAAGCATGATATCATAGTGTTCAACAATTCCCAAATGCTACTCGGCTCCATCAAAATATTCCTGGCGTGCCCGTGCCATGTCGGGCCGTGTTGGCACCATGGCAGTGACATGCCGATGCGGTGTCCAAAGGATCTTTTTTCCCCTCCAACATGATACATACAGCTATACAGGTTTTAATGTTATTGTTCACACAACTAGCATTAGCTTTCTGAACCTTGTGTTTTCGATATGTAACCTAGCTTGTTGAGCAGGGGCGGACCTAACGTGGGGCATAGGGGTTCAACTGAACCCCCAAAAATTTTAGAAAATATACCGCTATTAGTACTCCACCACGCAACAAACTGCATGGATTGGAGTGTCCATCCCAGAAAGAATATTTGGATGAGATTGATCACAGCAAAGAAAAGATACCCCACGAGGATGTTGACGGGGGATCTCCGGCTGGAGCTCACCGCGCCGGCCGCCGGAGAAGGGGGAGGGGGAGGGGCGCGGATCTGGCAATCGGTGGAAACGAAGGAAGGGGAGGAGAAAAGGACGAGAAGAACTCACCGCGCCAGGCGCCGGCGAAGGGGAACCGATCGCTCGACCTGGCGAACGGTGGAAACGAAGAGAAAGGGTGGAGAACGTATCAGTCGCCGTATTTGGGGGAGGGGCGCCGCTGCCAGCGAGGGCGAGGCGGCACGATGTGGAGACCCTGCGTGCGTGAGGTGAAGGTACTGCTTGGTTTCAGAGCTCTTGTGTCGTAGCCCCCATTTCACCAGGTAGCTCTTATTTTGATCTCCAGATTCTACTTACGATTTTTTTTCGTGAAGAATTCACCTGCTCCGAGAATCTGGAGCTGTCTGTTAAAAGCGTTTGGCTAGTAGGTTAGCTCTAAAAACATTTGAGGGAGGATTAGAGGCAAATAGACTATGTTACCCCTGGTTGTAATACTTTAATTGTATTTGTGTCTTTGTCCTATGTATTTGTACACAAATTATATAATTTTTTCCCAAATTTGTGTAACCATATATATATATATATATATATATATATATATATATATATATATATATATATATATATATATATATATGTTGTGTTTGTACACAATGCCAGGATAAATTGCATTTACACTTTATGACGAAGTACAACTATTGGCAAATAACGAATTGACGCACAACCATTGATTGTGTATACGCAAATTTTGTACTGTTGACGCTGCGATAAATAAAGCTGAAGATATTGCATTCATATCGTATAAGTTTTCAAATGATAATTAAATACTATTACGTACAATTCACACATTATCCTAGTGTTCTCGTCGTTCCACTCAGCGTTATCAGCCATCTGCATTTCCTCCATTAATTAGCTATTACCAATCATACACATGTAGCGAAAGGTGCATTTGGAAGTATACACATACATCAAAATTAATCAAGTGTGAACACAGGTACTAGTCAATGCACTCAGGTATTAGATGAAACACAATAATTCTGAATCAATTTTGAATGCAAAGTATTACAATCCAAGTTTCAAAATTGGTTCTAAATCGATTGAAACTCAACATGCAGCTACATGCAAGCACTTATTCGCCATTTACAAGACCTGATCAGCAAACCACTTATTTCATTTCACCTAGTTCCTAGCCATCTCCTTCTCTCACCCGACCGCCACTCCAGCTCCCTGCCATCGCTGCTTTGCGCCCATGCCGGCCAAAGTCGCCTCGCCAGCCACTGTCACGCCGCGCCTGCCATGACGAGGTCATGCAGGCTCCAGCGCCGCTCGCCCGGCCATGCCCTCGCCCATGCAGCTACATCTTCCCGTGCCTACTCCATCACATCGCCAATGCCGCTCACGTCGAGAGCATCGCCTGCACAAATGCCGGCCAACATCGACCGCTCCGCCCCATGCCCACAAAAAGGTCATCCCGAGGCTGCCGAGCCCCTCCCTAGCCATTACCTCATCTCCCCTCTCATCTTCACCAAGAGACATCGCCGAACAAACGCGAGCTCCACCCGTCCGCACTAGCCGCAGAATGCACCTCGCCGTTTCGGCTCGCGTGAAGCTCCTTCCTCCCATCTACGCACGTCACTTTATGTTTCAAGACTCCACAAGCATTTGCCCCCTCCTAATTTCGCCTTTTGCTCACAGGATCGTGCCGGCATCCGCTTCTTCCCCAACCACAGCCTGAAGCGCCGCCCGCGCCACTGCACCTCCTCCGACGAGCCTCCGGTCAATTCATCGCTTCAGGAGCACCCCCACACTCCCGTGCACCTTTCCCCACCACCCGCCTCGGCTCCCCCTCACCCAAATGCCGCCCCCACGGCGAGCTCGGCGCGCCACCTTTGGCTCCCGCCGTCGGCTTGCAATGGTTCCTCCCCGCCGCCACCACCGGCTCTATTAAGTTCCCCATGGCCCTCTGGTACTCATGCTCCCCTTCGTTTTCCTCCCCTCCCACTCCAGCGACGGCGGCCGAGAAAGTCTGAGGGTGGCGCCGACCTAGGTTTTCATGTGGAGGGAGGAGATAGGGCTAAGGGCGGCGGCGGATGATGACCTTAAGGGGATGAACGAAGTCCGGGGAAGTCACCGACGTCGCTGTGGCTGCCGGTGTTCGCCGTGGTCGCTGGTCGCTGGGACTCCTCCGTGCGCCAACAAAAGCAGATGGGGAAGGGACGACTCCGTGCGCAATGGGGCTTGGATCGCCGCGGTGTGCGAGCGAAGGGATGGCAAAGTGCGGGTAATAAACAAGACTTTCAAGTGCATTTGGATATCGTAAGGTGCGGCTCTCGAGAATCGGCACTCGGTCGCTCCTTCCTGCTAGTACAAAATAGCTCCTGATTCTCGTTGCTCCTAGAATCTACTTTTTTGGAGCTACGGGTGTTTGGCTCAGCTCCTATTGATTCTGGAGAGAAGTTAGGAGTAGGAGCTGTACCAAACAGGGCCTAAATATCTTTCTTTTTTAAAATCTAGGATTTTTTTTCTCGTCCGATCCACATTAAAAAAAACACTCTACTCACAAGGCAGCGCTCGACCGTGACAAGCTAAAAGCCTAAAACTCTCATGTGCCACTGTGTCTCTGCACAGTCCTCCACCTTGAGCCCCAGCTCGAGCCCTGGTCGGCTGGATGGACTACGCCACCACAAGCCAGTAAGCTCCAGGCCTTCATTTTTCGGAACTTCAAGGTGTAGAACTTGGAAAAGGTTTGAAAAAGCTTTCGAAAACTACGACTGGTTCGGACGTATGGAAGTGACCCATTGATTGTTGCCTTAATCGTGCTATGCTCTTCACCGCATGTAACATCTAGCTCAACACTAAGCCGAAAATGTCACATATACATTTTCAGTCTAAATTTAAACCATAATTAATTAATAATTCCAGCAATCTATGCATGATAGAAACCCACGACGGATTACCTTTCAACAAACATAAAAATATAAATATAAATATAATGAGGATAAATGTTTATACAACTTGGGACTCGTGCCCAAAAACATTCGAGGCCACACGCAATGTCCGGAACCATGCATCCGGAAACAATGATCAGCAACCATACTAATAAATAATCAATTACTATAGCATATTCATAAAACATCATTACTACACGATCTAACGCCACTAACGCCAATCATAATCCACAAAACGAAGATAATGTAATCAGTGTCCACTAGGCAATCTCTAGATAAAATGCACCAAATCCCTAGGTTTAATTGTAGCAACTAAATAATGATAACTTCGTTATTGATAGCATGTAATGCGTATATGCTACTCTCATCCTATGTATATCGCTATCAATAATCACCTAAAAACAACAACAAAGTAAGAGTAAATTCAAAACTGAACAAGTACATAATAGAACAATCAACATACAGTTTATCAACCATGAATATTATTATCATCATCATTCATATATT
Organism: Ampelocalamus luodianensis; assembly: GCA_036346255.1. Classification (NCBI taxonomy): domain Eukaryota; kingdom Viridiplantae; phylum Streptophyta; class Magnoliopsida; order Poales; family Poaceae; genus Ampelocalamus; species Ampelocalamus luodianensis. The sequence continues at coordinate 11,063,746 of CM070640.1, read as the reverse complement.
CAATTAATATCATTATTTCTTCATTAGCGCAATGCATCTCTACTCTACATGAATTCTGCATGACAACACCTCATCATTATAGTCCATCTTCACAGGTTGGATCATGCTCCCGTTGATGAGCTCGTTGAAGTAATTTTCTGCAACATCCACCACCTCTCTTTTTAAGTGGCCAAGATCTTACTTACCGGCTGCATCAAAGAAAGAAACTACATGAGCGCACACGCCGAGCTAGCGCTCGAATGCGGGCGGCGGAGGTTCAAGGTCCTCTCGTGTCCACTGAGGCTACTGCCCAGTCCTCACATCCACCACATCTTGCCATGGATTTTACTCACAAAACCTTCAGCTATCCATTGTCTTACCAAATTATTCTTCTCCATCGTGCAGTCCTCCGGATACATACTAAGATATAACATGGATGTTTTTAGATGGTGCGGAAGATTTGTGTAGCTAAGGTCTAATACCTGTTTCATTCCCTCCATGGTAGGATTTCCTTTAAACATGAAGCTTAAAGAATTCCTTACATACTCCCATGTCTTCGTTGATTGATCTGCTAGAAGGCTAGATATACTGATAATGGCAAGCGGCAAGCCGCCACATTTTTTTTAGAATGACAGTTGAAACCTCTTCAAATACATCACGGCAAGGTTCTCCTGAACCAAATATTCTACTGGAAAATAGTCTTCTTGAGTCTCCCGTATCAAGAGGATCTCATGTTATAAACGTACTATTTTCTATGAGAGCAACAAGCCAAATTTTCTATGAGAGCAACAAGCCACAACAACAGAGTGGATCCTTCTAGTTGTTAGTACTCTACTGCCATGATTGTTATGATCTGAAAAAAGCACATATAATAATTTCTCGGAAAAATCCATTTGACACTCTAAACTCTTCCAAAAGTCTAGAAATCAACCATGAACTACAAAGCCAAACATTCGACAACCTCAAACTTTTAAAACCGTTCACTTTATGTAACATCTCAATTCTTGGCTTGTGTTTCAAATGTAAGAAAATAAGAAGAAATTAAAACTTTTCTTGTATCTTGCTATTTTTGAACTTTTCTGTAATTCTTGTAAAGGAATTATGGAAATTCGAAATCACAAGCCTCTTTTGACCTAAGTCTTGAACCTTTGAAACTTTTCAGGATAATCTTGTGATCATCCTCTGGAAATATTTTTCCTTGGTTCTAGGGAGGTTGTGTGACTCCTCTGAAAAATTTCACAATTTTTTAGAAATTATTTGAATATTTTAAGAGGCCAGTCAAACCAGTTTGACTCTTGGTCAAACCCTAGATTAGTACCTTAAGAAATTTTTGGAGAAAATGTTTTGCATAAAAACCTCTAAAAATTTTATGCAAGGTCCATCCTGGAGTGAGGAACCTCCAATCAAAATTTCAGAATTTTTGAAGTTAGTTTGCTACCTCTAAAAATTCTTCCAAGTTTCAGCTCATTTCAAAACCCTAGTCAAAGTCCTGTTGGACTTGGGTCAGACCCGAGCCCGACTCAGCCTTCTTGGTGCGACCCAACCCACTTAAGCGCACCTGAGCCAGTCTGAAAGGCACGGGGCTTGTGGGTCGTTTGATTTCGTTTGAACACTCCAGATTGGAGGGACGTTCGGACCACCCGAGATTCAATCCAATCTGAGTCGTCCAGTGTTGATCTAGCGGTCAACAAGTTTTGACTCGAGCCTTTGGGTTTGGCGCAACCCATTCGCCACTTTAGGCTCGAGCCACTTTGGCTTGGCTCGCTGACTGGTGGGGCCCCCTTTGAACATGGCCGTCTCCTTCCTCGATCGCGCGTGCGTGTGCCAGAGCACCATGGCGTGGGCAGCAACGCCTGGCCACCTCCCTTGCGTCCTTTAAACGGCTCTTTGCCGCAGAGCATTAAATGTTTGCCAGTGGCTTTGCCCTAAAGTCCTCCTTCTACCTGCTCCCGTTGCTCAGCTCGTCCATGGCAGGCTTGACCACCTATGGAGCCTTGCTTTGCTCAACTCCCTTGCTCTCCGGCTATAAAAGGCCCCCGAACTCCTCCTTAGCTTCCTTTAAGCACTCCTTGCAAACCCTAGCCCCCTCTTTGTGTATTCGTGCGCAAATCACCGAGAGTCCTAATTTCGCCATTGTCGGCCGCTCAAGCTCCTTGTCGTCGACGGTGCTCTAGTGGTTCCCTCGCTCTTCTTTTTGCATCGCCTAGTCTCTCTCATCATCTTGAGAAAATCCCTTAACTCAATTTAAGTTTGCCCTTACAGGAATAACGTGAATTGAGTTATGCCCTCTCTCGGCCGAAGTTCATCCCCTTTCTTCCTCAGCGCCAATAAGCCCTCAGCTCTTCAATTCTTTGCTCATGGACCTTCTCTGAGCTATATTGAAGCTTTCTTGATAACCCGGTCTTGCTCATTTTGCTTAGGCCGTCATCTCCTCTTCGTCTTCTTTGTTGCCGGTGCTGTGCTTCATCGCCCGAGCAACTCCGGCTACCTCTGGGCCTCTCTGTGCTAAGGTAACCTTCTAGTAGTCCCTAGAAGCTTGGCACCTGCTTCTCTGAACAACTGCGGAGCTCCTGTTTGCTTTTCGTTCTTGTTCGTGCGTGGCGCCGCTGTAGGATCAAGGATAACCGACTAGAGGGGGTGAATAGGAGGTTTCTAAATTTAATCGACCGAATTAAACTTAGAGCACAATAGTTCTAACAAATACTTCCTAACACAATATAATGAAGGAAGTACCAAGCAACTTACTTCAATAAAGAGCTAATAACAAAACTAAATACAAGTTTAGCTAGGTAATACAACACGAGACAAATGCTAGAATAGTAAATGTGGAATAGGTAAAGACGAGAAATAACCACAAATGAGACAATGAAGTTTTTCCCGTGGTATCGAAGACTTGCCGGTCTTCACTAGTCCACGTTGAGAAAGCTTGACAACTCAAGCCGGCTCCACGAATTAAGCCTTCCCTCGATCACTAGTGGTTGTTCTTCCTCCACTCCGGAGATGATGAATACCAAACCAATCACAATCTTGGCACCAGACCTTTTCACAATCTTCTTGAAGAGATCACCGTGCAATCACCGCCAAGTATAAAACGGAACGACCGCAATGCGGTAGTACCGCTCAAAGAGCCGGTCGTACCGCATTAGCGCTCAGTTGATTGAGGCGTTCAAAACTCGGTAGTACCACCAAGTAAAGTGCGATCATACCGCACCAAGCGGTACAACCGTCTGTGAAACGTCGGTACAACCGATTTCTGACAAATGCACGTAGAGCTTTCGGGAAAAGGAATTCAAATGCATTCATGATCCTAAATTGATCCATATTGCACAAAACCATGTTATCAAGCTACTAATCACGATATCTCTTAATAGTACGGTATTTATCTTATAATCCGGTCTTCCAACCATTTCTCCTAAGACCGTTAAAAATAAAAAGAATCCTAGTCTACTTGTACCTGTCTTGAGCCAAGTAGATCATCAATGAGCCATTTAGCATGCATCTTTACGTCATCAAAACCACCAATGGATCTTAACCTTGTAGATACTCAATAAACACGTTAATCCATCATTCACATGTAGTCATTAATTACCAAAATAATTTTTAAGGGCCTAGATGCTTTCAATCTCCCCCTTTTTGGTAATTGATGACAACACAACTAATATGTGAGAAAGATTGTTTAGAATATACTAAGAGTGTATATTCTTTTGATGATTTAACAACAAAATAGTTCTTGCAATGAGCTCCAAAAAAAAGAGTTTTGAGAATTATCTTCTTGTTAATGCCAAAATAAAGAAAGCTCCCCCTAAACATGTGCATAGGAGATAAAAAGAAACTTTGCAAGCACATGAAGAAAATTTTAAAGTCTGGCGGAGTTTCTTTAGCATGTTTGATCTTGAGAGAAATACAATAAGAAGAAGAGACTAATAAAACGATTGCATTTCAACTAGAATAACATAAGCGTGAACAACAACCCACAAGTTCAACTAGTTCAACTAGATAAGCATTACAAGTACGATAGATTAACAGATACAAAAAACATAACCCCAAAGTACTCTATTTCCCCCTAAAGTTGTCTTCTCACACCTTCTCACTTCTCCCCCTTTGGCATCAAAGTACCAAAAATAATAACTCAGACGGCTTGGTCCTGAGGAGGAGGAACAGGGTCTCGCAAGTGGGATCCTGAGGAGCTGTGGCCTGAACCGAAGGAGGAACTGGTGCCGGATCCTGAGAAGCTAACTCTGTAGCAGGTGCTGGAGAAATTGGGATAGGAGCAGGAGGCACTGAGGCCTGAGGCACAGGAGCTGGGTCCAAAGGAGGAACAACAGAAGAAGTAGAAGCCCCTGAAGGTGGAGGGGGACGACGAGAAAAACGCTGAGGTGTCCTCAAAATCTCTTCTAAGTCATTAATACCATCAATCATAGCAGCTATCCGGTTATGAGTCTCATCAAAGAAATCATTCTGAGTCGACTCCAAGTCAGCTAGCTTGTTACGGGTCTCATTTTGGAACTCCATTTGGGTTGTCTTCATTGCTTCTAAATTGCTAAGGATCAACTGTTGATTTTGAAGAATCTGATTAAGTGTACCTTCAGCAGGGTCGGCGCAACAGCAGGAGCCTCATCAGCATCAACCTCAATATCATCACGGCAAGGAGGAAGACCGTATCGAGGACGGTAAGACTTGTGAGCTAATCCCAAACAACCGTGATACTCAATTTTCTTCATAATTAATGCCATGATGTATGGAGTATAGTATATCCTCTTAATCCTATCATTCTTGGAAGAGACTATGCCCTGGAGAATCACATCCACAACATCAAATTTTACCCTCTTCATAATATGATCAATAATATTCCAAGCATGTCCCCTGACTGCATCAAAGTTACCACTCTTGGGGTAAAAGGTATGATTAATGATTCTGTTAACCATGCTTGGTTCGGGTTTAAGTCCAGTAATTTTACCTAGCTTACACCTGACAGATGAATCATAGTAGTCAGCCCAAGCAGGAGTAAGCAAAGCAGGACTGTCAAAGATCTTCTCCCAAGAGCTAGATTGAATCATCAAAACTCGCTCAAATTCCTCTTTAGTGCTCTCCACATATCTGGTAACAGATATCCATCTTATTGAGGTCAAGTCTGGAGAGACATGCACTGTGGCATAAAACTGCCTGATAAGCTACTCATCATAATTCTGCTTAAGTGCCACAAGATCATGAAGACCCACTCGATGAAAGAGCTGATAAACACCACTGTATTTATCCAAGTTGTTTATGTGTGCCCACTTAATCCACTTGTGGTCTGCAAATTTCCTGTGATGTTGTTGGGATCCAAAATTACGATTCTAGAACCCTCTGTGTACAATGCACTAGTCCAGGATCACGCTAGTGCACACAATGTCAACATAGGTAAATATCGATCCACACAAGTGATAAATAGAATAAACGATTAGTTTGAATAACAAATAAGGGTTTTGACCTTATGGTTGAGTTAACACTTATTGAGCCACGCAGGGCTAATAGAGAATAAAATAGCAGCGGAACAGAAATAACTTCAGTGTAGATCCCATCAATTCACCACAGGCAACCGACTGGGATCCAGACCTTAACGATCAGCAACCTTCGACAAACTCCTCCTCTTCTGTAGGTTTGGGCGCAAGTTTTACAACAAGTGTGAGTACACAACCGTACTCGCAAATCATACCACAGAATGCAATTTATAGATGCAGGCTTATTCCAAAAGAAAAGGCTTCCGTGGTTCTTTTGCATAAAGACAATATTTGAAATGGAATACGATAATAGATTGAAAGCATAATTCAAAACAAATAGACAATATTACTTTAACAGTTGTTTGCACAAAGACACAAAGCTAAGTAGATTATTTCACATAGCCATATGACTTAGATCACATAGCTCCCATCCCAAACATTTTATGAAAACTATCCCTCGTGTGAAATCCCCGAGCATGTCCATGACCGCGGACGCGGCTATTCGAATAGATTGATTTAACACTCTGCAGAGGTTGTACACTTTACCCACATGATACAACTAGTGTTGCAAGCACTAATCATAACAAAATGGTTCAGAAACTTCATCTTAACATTGACACTCCCGACGTGCTTACGAACCGCTATGCCAACCCAAACGAAGCACTTTGGCATAACACACATCGTTGGACAGGGACACGGCGAACCGCCCCGTGATGCGACTACCTTGCAGTACACACCTCCACCCATAGCCTAACCTACAGCCTGGGTAATCAATGCCAAGAATCCATAACCTACTAAGTTAGGCCCGTCCCATCAGGCATGTGGTCGTACAGTAAGGCTCAGTTCAATGGCGCACAAAGTTAAGTCCTTAATTGACCAAGGCAAGACTTTCATTCTCTAACTATGCCACAAAGATCATTATTCCCATGCACATAGCTTCCACTATATCACACAGTATCCACCACTTGCCTCAGTCTAAATCCTTTACCATCCAGTTGGTTTTACTGCAACATATGCCATACATAAAGTAATAGCACACAATATACACAGTTTTATCACATAGTTCCATAGTCACTTAGTTAGATTTAAAGCTTGCAACTCAAATGAGATGTGAGACTCGTAGCATTGCTAAGCAATTGTACTCGCATCTAACCAACCCACGTTGGTGCTACAATATTACCAACTAATAACCAATCTAGGGTGACAAGGTATTATGACATACAAGGCCAAGGTGTATTAACAAATTGGATGATAACTATGTCCAAAAACATTTAAATACATAATTAAAGTAGAATGCAATACTTTGAAACAAAATAATTTGAAAACTGGGTTCAAGATGATCAAAGGTATGACTTGCCTTGGAAAAGGTCTAAGTACTGGTCTTGATCTTGAGGCGCTCCTTCTTCTCCAAAATTCCCCGATGTATCGACGTCTACTCGCAAGCGAGACAAATAAATAAAACAAATAAGTAACAGAGGCAAAACAAACTCCAAAAATTAAATAAAAATCTCAGATAAATAGATCTCGAATTTAGATGAATTTTGGAATTTGAATGGGCTCAATCGGAGTTCGGATGCAAAAGTTATGAGCCCTGGAAGTTTCAATCTAAAAGAAAACCCTGATTTTGGATTTACTGGAATTTCCGAATTATTTCTTAAAAGAAAAATCAGATTATTACGCAAGCACGACGTCAGCACAGGGATTTCGGAAATAACAGAAATAAAAATAAATTACTGACATGTGGGACCCACATGTCAGTGAGATGGCTCACGGTAGACTAAGTCTACCGAGCCTCGGGTTCTAGAGAGCGGTGGACTGCCATGTAGATCGACCGACCAATCCGCGCGATCGTCGGGCGGCGGGCGACGGGATGCTGACTCGGGCGTATGCGAACAAGCTACGGGGATGTCACGCGAGACGACACGTCGGCGGGGGACCTGATGTGGCGAGCCACGTGGATGGCCACATCAGCTCGACGATGACGGGCTCGGGAACCAACGACAACGACGAACGGCGGCGATCCACCGGCGGTGAGTGGCACCGGCGTATAGCTGAGGTTATTGCGAACCTCTGGGTGCAACTCCGGGTTCTTGGGATGGACGGTGGCGACTCCTGGAGGTAGCTCGGACGACGGCGAACCCGGCGGTGCAGACCACGAGGGCAGGGCGACGTCGACGACGGCGCAAAGCGGAGAAAAAGGCCGGCGGCGAAAAACCCTAAAACTCCGATTGCGGCGGCGCTAGGGCTCAAGTTGCGCAATAGGTTGAGGGGTTCTGGTGTGGACGTCGATGCGATCCCAGGGGTGCCTTTATAGGGTCGGGGGGCTAGGAAGGCGTGCGGCGGTGGAACCCTAAAAAGAGTCCGAGAGGGCCTCACGAGAAAACGGAGATTTAAAACGGAATCGGGATAAGATTTTTATCCCAAAAGACGCGGAGAAAATAGAGATTGAGTTTGGTAAGGAAATCTAGAATGTTTTAGTTAGGAAAGTCCTGTTGTCGTATGAGGCTTGGAGGTCTTTAATGGCGGACGGACGGCGGAGCTGCGGGAAGACAAAGCCGACTCGGAGATGAAGACCTGATGTGTGGGACCCACACGTCAGCGGCACAGAGGCGCGTGTGCACACGGGCTCCAACAAGATCTGGCCGTCAAATTCAGATCGGAGGGTCCAAAAGAAAGGAACGTTCGGACCACTCGACATCTCAGCCGCATCTGACCGTTCAATCGAACGGCTCACAACCAAGGTGACGTTCGGGTCACCCGGAAGGCATAACGCCATCGGGCCGTCCAAAGAGGATTGGACGGTGGAGGCTTAACGCGCCACGCGAAGAGAGAGAAAGGGGCTGACATGTGGGGACCACCTGTCAGAGGGAGACGGGCTCGCGCGCACGGTTGTGGGCCGAACAAAGCTGGGCCAAAAGGGGTTTGGGCTGGGTTTCGGCCCAAGTGTTTTTCCGAGATTTTAATTAGTTTTTCTATTTTATAAAATACCAGAAATTAAAATAAGCAACAGAAAATAGAAAATGAACTCATAAAAATTCTAGAAAAATCTAGAAAATATATCTGAGCACATAGAACCCAAATAAAATAGTTTTGGCTATTGTTCATGTTGGGATTATTCATTTTAAATGTTTTTGATTGTAAAATCCAATATTAAGCTTTTGAATTAAATTCAAATAAAACCAAATGGTGACTTTTTCTCCCTACTAACTATTCAAAAGATTTTTAAACTCGGAAAATTGGAATGTTACAGATGTTGATATAGCTGCTCATAGACTTGTTCTTGAAAAGCAGTATGGAATCTTGGATTAACTGAATCTGATCTGAAAAGATATTGATTTGCATGGAGCTTGATTGCATATTCATCAGGCGTAAGGAGTCTCAAATCAGTTGGAGGTTCTGGGGGTGCTCCCAAATCATCTGATTGACCATCTGCCTCTGACTCAGACTCAGACTCAAAATCTGCCTCAGCAGGTGATAAACTTTCTTCAGTTTCAGATACGGGGTCTTCTTCCGCTAGTCTTTTCCCTTTGCCCTTGCCACGAACATATCTTGAGCTTTGAGCTGCAGGAGAATGAGGTCTTTGTGATTGAGATGACGATTTCCCTCCTCTAGGTGGTCCATGCGACTTTTGAGTCATAATCCTTGTCCTAGGCATCTTCACAGAGATAGAATAGGTTACAAGGAGTTCAAAGAATCAATCAAAAATAGAATTAAGTGAAAGTGAAATGAATCCATGTTTTTCTGTCAGGATGATCGGTCATACCGCCGTCATATGGCCGGTATGACCGCACTGCGGTTGAGCCGCGCTCAAGAACCGGTTGAACCGATTCTCCTGACTGGGTTCTAGGGCAAGCACAAGAGCGAATTTTTGATGGTTTTTCATGGAGTGAATCCAAAGTATGGATGCGCAAGCATCATTAGACATCAAATTTACACATTTGCCCAACTAGAATAACAGAAATCATCTACATTTCCATTTAACCCTAAAATGACACCTAGGGTTGAAAACTTCGGTAAAACTTGAATCAAAAGAGGCTTTACCTTGAGGAATGGAGGAGATGACCTCTAGAGAAGTAGAGATCAACGAGAGAACGAAGAAACACTGAGGATTGAGTAGATTTGGAAGGTGGGTTTGGAGGGACCTCGGGTTGGAGAGAGAGAGGCCGAGCAGAAATGGAACGGTAGGGGTACGGTTGAACTGTCACGAGGAGGATATACAGCCTTCTCAAAAACCGACACGGTCGAACCATGAACAAGCCGACGGCCGCATCGCATCGCGATAATCTCAGTAGTTATAAAGCGGTCGTCTCAGTAAAGCGGTTGTCTGCGCATATAACGGCGGTTGTTCCGATTAACCGGGAGGATCAGCAAGTGACTTCGAGTTTGAGAAAATATGCAAATGATCCTTAGTTTTGCACTCAAATGAACATCCTTGAGGATCATTATGCATTGAAAGGACTTATGTCTAACTAAGAACATATTTTTATGAACATAGATATCTTTAATAATATTTTCAAAGATACGTTTATAAAAACTTCAAATAACACCAAATCAAACAAAATGTATGAAGTAATAGTTCAACCAACATTTGAATAGTCTATGACATTTAACTCATTTCTCAATTTGCAAAAACGGCCTTCATCTAATGGCTTGGTGAACATATCCGTTAGTTGATCTTCGGTTCTTATGTGGCTAATTTCAATATCTACCTTGCTCACATGACCTTTCAAGAAATGGTAGCGAATATCTATATGTTTGGTTCTTGAGTGTTGGACAGGATTATTAGCTATTTTCACCGCACTATCATTATCACATAAAAGATGTATTTTATCAAATTTAATTCCATAATCCATTAAGGTTTGCCTCATCCATAGCAATTGGGCACAACAACTTCCCGCGGAAACATATTCGGCTTCGACGGTGGATAAAGCTACGGAATTTTGTTTCTTGGATGACCATGATACTAAGGATCTTCCTAAGAATTGACAATTATCCGAGGTGCTTTTTCTATCCACTTTACAACCCACATAATCGGAGTCTGAATATCCAATTAAATCAAATTTAGCACATTTGGAAAACCATAGGCTAATGCTAGAGGAATACTTTAAATATCTTAGTATTCTTTTTACGGCCATTAAGTGGCACTCTTTTGGAGTTGCTTGAAAACGTGCACACATGCAAACACTAAACATGATATCGGGCCTAGATGCGATAAGATAAAGAAATCTACCATTCATAGACCTATAAATCTTTAAATCTACCAATTTACCTCCCTCATTTAAGTCAAGATGACCGTTGGTTGCTATGAGAGTCTTGATGGGTTTTGCATCCTCCATCCCAAACTTCTTGATTAAGTCCTTTGCATACTTTGTTTGGCTTACAAATGTTCCATCTTTGAGTTTGGCGTAAAACGGTCATACCGCGCATATAACGTTGGTTGTTCCGATTAACCTGGAGGATCTAGCAAGTGACTTCGAGTTTGAGAGAATATGCAAATGATCCTTAGTTTTGCACTCAAATGAACATGCTCTGTCTTTCATCACTTAGAAAAATCATAAGAAATTCATTTTAACTTCAAATGAAATAAACCAAATTTTACTGTTCTTAGAATGCCATGCTCTATATACCATAAAAATTTCATGTTCACAGACCTTCTGGAAATTTGTGCAGTGAACAGTAACAAAAAGCATTTAAATTGGATTTTTCCAACTGATTGAAATTGTTTAGGCTATAATTTTTGCATGCTTAGTCCAAATCGAATGATTCTTATTGCTAAATTCATATAAAATCATGCTCTACCTGCTGTGTAAATTTCATGGATTTTTGTTGACTTTGGATTTTGAGTCTTTTTCGGTGTTCGTCGTTTTTATTGGATTTTCTCGTTCTTGCGATAGGTTCCGAAGAATTTGTTGAGTGTGAGAGTGATCCTCTGCAGCAAGCAAGTGATCTCTAGCAAGGCAAACAGATGAAGCATTCATTTGATCATATTGATTCTATTACTTTTAAAGTCTAATATCTTGTTTGCAAAGAATATGTATACATGCTTCTTTGTGTCAAAGTTAATTTTGTCGTTTAGAGATAGCTAATCCTATTGCATTATTTCCCTAAAAAATTATCCACCCTTGCCACTAACCTAAGTTATTATTCTCAATGGTGAATTAGAGCCCAGTGAATGATTTATGCCCTTTTATTGTCTTTACGATATGATGCTTAGTAATGCTTAGTTACCGGTAGAATTGGGCGGTTATCGACTTAGTCGATGACCTTGATCACACAAAATCTTACTATTACATTATGTTTAGCACCTTGTGCTTTGTTATTTCGTAAAGTTTAAAACTGAAAATAAACCATTTTAGACTTGGGCACATTTGTGTGACGGTGTGATCTTTTGGTGTGAATGGAATGGTGCCCGGGTCATCAAGGACCGAGTTACTTGTGTCACTAAGCCAAGCGATAATTGCGTGCTAACCACACTAGAGGGATATGGGACCTCTCTTGACTTGGTACTTTGGGAGGTGTTAATTAATGAATCGCTGGTGGTAGTGATAGAGGAAAATGTTCGTTGTTGGGATGAGAGGGATGGGTTCCTTTCTAGGTTCTCCATACCCAGGAGCACCCGCAGTTGCTTCGGCTGGGCTGGTGTCTCCGATTCAACGTGTGGGTCCTTAGTGGGAGCCCATAACGGCGGTTCACTAAGGGTTAACCCACATACGTACGACTCTTAATTAATACAATCCATTGAAAATGTCTCATAGGACTTAGCCGTGCCGGCATAACAAAGGAAGAGTGATTAATAGCTTGGCAAAAAGGCGGTCTGAAGTGTGGGTACATTGGTACACCCCTGCAGGGTTCAAACTATTCGAATAGCCTCGTCTTAGGTTATAAACATGCTTGGTAAGGTCGTGCAAGAAATAGACTATAACTTTTCATTAAAACTTGAATTGGGTGGTACGAATGGGTAATTCGTGCTATTGTTGTGGTGACTATTGGGTTAGTCACCTCCAGGTGGTTCTTATGACTATATTATTGTCTCGCTATTATTTATCCAAATGAAAATCGGATTGTTAAAACTGCTTTCAATCTATTACTTATTGCAAATAAAATCTGTTTTATACTGAAAATGAACCTTTAGCCCTCTCCTTTGATTAAGCTTGCATGTAGTAGTATCTAGGTTTGTTACTCGTAAGTCTTGCAAGTACATTTTTGTACTCATTTGCATTGCTTAATTATTGCAGAAGAGGTTGATCCCTAAGGAATTGACTTTTGTGAGTTTTGCTGCGGTGTGGACGACTAGCTTAGCGGCTTGGTCGGATTGCCTTGTGGGTGTATGGCAAACCAGTTGGCTCTTGTTCATAGCCATCTTTTGGCATTTTACTTCCGCTATTCGTTTAAATCTTTAGCTTGTTCTTGGCTGGTCGGCCTCTCTTTTGTAATAACTATACTGTATGTCTTTTGCTTGTAAAGTTTTAATTCGGTTGTATAGAGCTTGTATGGAATTGATGCATTATTTTGTAAAAGGGTGTGTATACTGTAATTTTGGGAAGTATACATTTTCTCGAGGCACAGGATATTTTGTTTGTGATGCTAGAGTCAAATGGAAGGCTAAGCATTATAAGCTAAATACCCCGGGGTCTCACACTTTATCCCCTTAAGACCAAAATCACCCTTGTTTCGCTGACGTGGTGTCTACGTGGTATATCTTCGCTGACGTGTTAAATGGTCCCGCTGCCGTTCTAGGGTCACATCAACCCCATGCTCCAGCTCGGTGCGTTCCTCCGCGTGTGCGGCCTCGCCGTCACTGTCCTCCACACCAACTTCAATACTCCTAACCCCGCGTGCCATTTGGAGCTCGCCTTCATCCCCATCCATGAGGTGATCCCCGACGAGGCCACCTCCCCCGATGCCGACATCGTCGCACAACTCCTGGCCCTTAACGCTGCCTACGAGGTGCCCTTCCGGGAGGCCCTCACGTCGCTACTGCGCGACCAAGAACCGTGCTAGCCGTTTCGCCACCTATAAACGGTCGTTCGCCCCTCCTATATCTAGATTAGTAACTCCCATATCTACCTCACCTCCATAGACGACCAGATCCGAAGCCTCCAACACCGGTAATCCATGCGAAGTCACCGCCGAGCCCGTGCCGCTCCATTTCAAAGTTCGTCACCATCCCTCCACCTCCACCAAATCCCTCTCATATCTAGCTTTAACATCTCTCCATGAAGCCCCTAGACATCCTCTTCCCTTTTTTAACGACAAATAGTGAGGGAGGCCCCTACTATACATATATTACTATATATACAAAAAGAAAAGGTTATATGTTCAGGAGAAAAAGAAAACAAAAAAGTTACAACCCTCTAGGGGTAAAGAACATTAAACAATTGTTTCTAGCCAATCAAAGATAAATTGTCTATGGTCTTCTTTGACTCGGTGCACATGCAGCACGAGTTCACTCTAAAAGAGGCTTTTCCAACTAGAAATATTCGGCGTTATGTTCTCAAACACTTTGTCATTCCTTTGTTTCCAAATGTGCCATATTGCAATAATAAAGATTTCCATATAGGACATCGAATTGAAGATTAATCTTGTTCTTTCCACTTTAAGTTGAACATCAGTTATATCATCCCAATTAATGCAAATGATATTCCAACATGCTTGACTGAATTGGCAGCCAAAGAATAAGTGATGTAGAGTTTCTTCCTATCTATCCAGATATAGGACACAATATTGATCATCCTTGATATTATAATGTCACATGTGTGACATCTGTTGTAGGGATGGCCCACCGACCCCAGCGATCTGGTAAAGGCCCCAATAAGGCCACCGAAGGCACCAAGCTAGGGGTGCGCCTTGTCCAGGATGGGGGCCACCACTATCCCCCTCACATAGGGTGAGGGGGTGCGCGAAGGCCACTGAGGGTGCCAAGTCAATGATGTGCCTCGCAGCCAGAGCGAGGGGTACCACTGGCCCCTCGTACATGGCGAGGGAGGCGCGAAGGCCATCGAGGACGCCGAGCCAGTGGTGCACCTCGGTCGAGACGAGGGGTACCACTGGCCCACTCGCACAGAGCGAGGGGCGAGCAAAGGCGATCGAAGGTGCCAAGACGAGGAATACCACCAACCCCCCTCGCACAGGGTGAGTGGCACACGTAGGCAACCGAAGGTGCCAAGATGAGGGATACCGCACCCCGGACCACCTCGCATGGAGCGAGGGGGGGGGGGGTTCCAAGGGACTTGCTCTGGGATCACCCCACATGGAGCGAAGGGGTAGAAGGTCACTTATGGACCAGGAATACAGACGTGGTGGACCAAGCCTAGGAAGGCCCACCGTACACCAGAGGCTACCCTTAAGAAAGCATAAAGACTCTACAACCCCTACTAGCATGGGCCTTTTTAGGGGTAGAACCGTAATCTCATGTACCCTCTTTAGGATACTATAAATAGGTCCTTACCGTATGTAATAAAGGGGGACTTTTTTTGGCAATAAAGGCACACTAATAGACTTTAATACCATTTCCCTCCATTGAGGATTCTTGGGATTTCAACTCCACATCTGCGGGGAACTCGGGCTCCCGTTTCATCACTGTCTAGTTTCGTAGCTACGCAGTTGGTGCCGTCTGGGGGAATAACAAACAAGTCATGAAGTGTCAACCTTGACCAGCGAGGCACCATCGCGTGAACCCGCCTCCTCCCCCCATCGAATACGACTAAAAACAAAAAAGACCCATTTCAAGAAAGGAAACAAAGAATAATAAGAGAGGGGGGACGAAGGCAACTTACAAATGGCATCGTGTCCGAGGGTTGGAGGCGCATCCCTCATCTCCTCAGAGCCCTTCGCATAGGCACGTGAAGGGGTGCTATCTGCGGAGGATTCCTTGGTCCCAAGCCCCGCAATGCCAAACTCCCCGACCCCCACCCCAGCCCCCAAGTGCGGTGAGGACTTACTTAGGCGAGAGTGAGCGGCGAGCCGGAGGCGCCCTGTGCACCGGAGATAAAGCCCAGGAAGCCTGCTTGGCAGGCCTCGCATCTGCACTCACCGCGCAAGAAGGAACACCCTTGTCTGAGGGGCCCGCATCGCCCCCAGACCCCACACAGCCGAGGAGGACCGCAAGAATCTACCCCAACACTTCGCATTCATTAACAGCACAAGCCCACATCTTTTTCCCCTCGTCCGGATCGACGTGCTCCGCTAGGCGCACCTCTTGGTTCCGGTATGCCCAGTTGATACGAGGTTCCCGCACGACCAGTTCGCGTGGGAGCGTGCTCGTTCGCGGTGTAGGGCCCAAGGAGCACCTCCACGCTTTGGACGGCCTCGTCCACAGGCGCCACTGGATAATAACAAACAAGTAAGCATTAACAAAAAAGCCCACCTCGGTGACCATCTACGATGATAGTGGGAAGCTCATCCTCCGGCTCCCCAAGGGAGATACTCCAGCCTTACGTGAGGGGCCAGATCCCGAAAGCACAAAAATCCTCCACGAGGTCCCTCGTGGAAAGTTGCTTCGTCACCTTGAGCAGTAGTTGGAGGAGCGCTTCCTCCCTCCCGGTTAGGCGGATCTCCAGGGAGGCAATGAGGTCAATAGGGCCCCGAAGGAGCAGAGGCCGTCGCTCGAGGGGGGATGCGTGGTAAAATCAGTTAGGAAACCGGGCCCAGGACCGGGAGTCCTGGCACAAGGTGGGCTCCTCATCCCAAACCCTAGCAGGGTCGTAGCCTATAAATAGGGGGTGCTATTCATTGTAAAAGATTGATCGATGGATGAAGGAATAAAGAGAAGCAAGAAGTCCCCCTACATCTCTGTGTTCTATCTCTTATTCTGTTCTTGTTGTTCATGCATTGTTCTTACGATTCTACGCTTGTCACGAGGTAATCGCCGATCGACTCGCCAAATGACGGTTCCTCAACACGTTATCGCGACGATCGACTCTCCTCGCATCGAAAGGTAACCGCCGATGAACGACACTCGTAGATTGAATCGCTTTTCTAGATTGCTTTCAATTATGCAAATTTGGCTTAGATTGTTTTCCTACGGTGCAAATCCGCTCTAATCTACCGCGAGCCGACTTGAAGTCGTCAGCCGATCGGTGGATTACATGAAAGAGTAGATGATGATTGTACCGTAGGTAGTAGATGAAATCGCATAGAAGGCACCATGTGCACGCACCGCCGCAAGCGGTATCACTACCTCCGCGATCGTTACGGCCGGCATAGTCCGCCATTACGACGCCACGAGGCAACGACAGAGCCACGCCGCTAGCACGCGGCAAGCACGCACATGACGGCATGAAGTCGCGTCTCGCTTGCAATCTCGTAATATATTACATTGCACATTGCATAGCGTATATGAACAAGAAACTCAAAAGAAAAAAAGGCCGCCATGAAGAGCAGCGGCGATGTGCCGCCAAACCCCCGCGCTTCGTAGGCGCCACGCCACTTGAAACCGCACGGCACCACCACCTTGCAATCGCCGCGGATGGCCTTGAAGTTATGAACCGCCGCGCGCCAGAAGCGCACCGCAAGTGGCCGCCCATGGCCGCTCGCCGCCGCCCGGCGCGCTTGAAGCCGCCGCGCCGCGCCGCTGATCCTCCCGGCGACCGCCGCCGGCGAAAAGAAAAGAAAAAGCAGGGGAGAGGAGTTGCCACCGCGCCCGCAGCCGCCACGCCCGCCGCAACTTCGCGCCGGCGCCAGACGCCGCGCCGCAACCTCGCGCGGGCGCCGTAGGCACCGCCGCTGTGGACGCCCCTGGGTTTTCGCCGGATCCACCGCGCGCGTGCGCGCTGCCGCGGCCGCCTCGAATCCGCGCCTCGCAGACTCGTAGCCGCCGTCGCCGCCACGCGCCGCGCTTCCACCGGCCGCTCGCGCTGGCGCTGGCTGCTGCCGCCGCCGACGGTTACCAAGCCGTGCGCGCGCGACGCGCTTCCCCTTCGGTGCCGCCGCGCCAGAGCCCGATGGCGCCGCTTTTAGCGGAGCCGGGCCTCCCGCCATAGCGGCGCTTCTCAGCTCCATGCGAGCCGCGCGCCAGGTGTACAGGGGTAGGAAACCCTACCCTTCTCCTCTTGAAGAGACCGAGCGGGCGGGCCCAAATAAGCCATAGCAGCCGAGAAAACAAAAGGGGCCCGAGAAAAGAGGGCCCGGTGAGAAAAAAAGGGGGCCCAAGAGAGAGAGAAAAAGGGGACCGAAATTGGAATTTTACAGAAAGGCCTTGAAGTTTTTCCTAATTACGCGCAAGTTTTCACAGATAATAAAATTTCACAAAAACCCTCTAAGATATGAAATTACGCGCAAATTCTCTCGAACCAGATTTTGCGTTTTAACCCCGAAACTTGCGTACACGAAAAGTCTTTTCCACAGAAACGACTCTGAATTCTAATTTTCGCATATTTTTGAACTTTTGAAGCATGTTTAACTTTGTTATTGTTATTTCTATGCAATTTATTTACGCATTTATCGCTTTGATTATCCGTGATTGTTTATATTGCTTTTAATCACCGGAAATAGCAAGAAATCATGAATAATACATAGAAAAATACGAACACGAACTCGAGTTCAAGAGCATTGTGAGAATTTTGCAACCATTTTATGCAGATTACCAAAAGAATCCTTTGAACTTTTTGCATGAATATGAAGATGATCGCATCACGAATCGAGAATTCGGAGAATCGACCCAAAGATGATCGAATTTGTACAAAATTTATAACGATTTCAATTCGTGGTAATGTAATCACGGATGAGCGTAAGATTGAGAAGACTCTCTACCTTTCACCCGAACGCGTGCAATCCGCAAGCAACTATCGCCAAGACGGCTACATGAAGTATGCCGAATTAATTGACATCATGCAAGTTGCGTAAACTCAAGATGATATTCTAAGAAAGAACTTCATCTCGCAACCACCTAGTAGCAATGTTGGCTATGAAGCCATCGCTAGCAGCTACAGGTGATGAAGCCTCTCACGAATGAGAGGAACAAGATGGGTAAGGTCGTGGTCGCACATTATTGATGCTTTCGGTCTAAGAAAAGGGCAAATGATAGCATGAGGCACACCTCGCCATTGCAGTACAGAGGATTCACATCCATTAGTTACACTTATGAATGTGGACATCCTGCATAAATTTCATCATCCCTCCTTTGGACATCGCAGCGGCCGCAGCTATAGCTGCCAAGAGGAGAAGATCGCACATGGAGCCGATTGAGGCAAAAGTTCCTGAATACTTCGCCTATTAGATCTAGTGCACACATTGCAATCGGATCTTTTATATAAACTTGCAGTTTGTAATTGAAGCAGAACTTTGAATTATTGAATAATGGTTGCAAGCTCTAGAAGAGCAAAGCATTAAATTCTTATTATGAGTCCTGCAAGACTTATTTTCCCGTCTTTATAATAGCAAGTTACGTTCTGATATCTGAAGTATTTTATTTATGTGTTGCTTGCTTTCTGCTACATATTAATAAAGTACATTATATTAGAACGCGTGTGGCGCCCTATGGAGGAAGTGTGCTTAGCATGTAGCGGACAACGAATACCATCCCGAGAGAAATGGAAATTTTTCCACTAATCAAGAAGAATGTTGGTAGTCTTACGACAATCGCAGCAATGATACTTGTATAATAGGCTCGTGAAGGGCCATAATTATACTCTCAACGGCACAACTTTGGTCATTGAAGAAGACTTGTTGTACCCAAAATTGACTAGAACTCTCAAGGATATTTGCGCTACAGCTTCCATGTAGAGATCAAGAAGAGTCACTGCATGAATACCGCCATTACAAAGCGTGAAGAAAGTGAAAATGACATTAGAATGTCTTCCTTCATATGAAATCGGGCTATACTACACTAATATTAAGGCACCGCAATTTATACCGCCTTGAAAACCGTGATGAAGCTCAACTTATCTATCTCGGCATGATAGATTATGCCGCCTAGGCCTTAGGATAATGAGAGATATAATTAACAATTCACAGGGACATAATATGAATATAAAGAATTTCTAACTGAAGATTTTGTGTGCCCGCATGTGCCACCGGAAATTAATTATTAGACCTTTGCTCGATGAAGAAAGGATGAAGTCCTGTATTCCTTGACCGTATCCCGAGATTTTGCGGTCCTATACAACCCCGTAAGGGTCAATTAGGTATTTTATGGTGCTCATCGATGCTTCCTCTGAATGGTCGCATATATGTTTATTGTCTATGAGAAACCATGCTTTGCAAAGCTAAATCTCGCAGATAATTAACAATTGAAAAAAATCCTCGATCATCACGTGAAGTCCATCCAATGGACAACGCCGAGAATGTACTCAAGGCATCCGATGATTATTGTATGAAAATGGGAATTAAAGTTGAGCATTCTATACCGCACATCCGCACCTGTAATGGACTAGCGTAACTTTGAAGAATTGTAATTTATCAACTATATGTTGGGGACACGCAATCCGCCCGCAAAGAACTCTCATCAATTTTAGACCATCGGCCTATAACATCCATCCACCTATGCAACTAGCGCAAGGGTCAAGATCAAAACTTCTCATCTTCGCAGTTGGTTCGCAAGGGTTATATACCTATACCACCACCGCAGTGACCGCAATGGGTCCTCTCCAAAGTCCGGGATATACGTTGGTTATGAGACAAAGATCCATAATCAAATATTTGGACCATATGATCGAGATTTGTAAAATGCCCAATTACGATAGTACATTAGATGAGGTTAGTTTCCGTCATTAGGGAGGAAATCAACCCTTGATAATAATGTCGGAAATAATTGAAGTCTAGAAGACATTTGAAGTCCGTAAGATAATTGAAATCTATGCATATGACCCGAGCACTAGTAAAGCAAATAGAGAAGTCCGTAAGATAATTGCAATCCGTAAGATAATTGAATTGAAGTCTAGAAGACAATTGAAGTCCGTAAGATAATTGATTTGCAAGTATTAGCGAATCAACCGCTGACTACTTTAGTGATTTGAAGAGCGTGAATAAGTAGCATTTGCCTGCAAGCAATGCACCGGAGAGGGTTAAAATACCATTGAAGGTATCCCTAATCCCGCCCGCAGGCCTCGTAATAAAAGGACGAGAACTCCGGTCCCTCGAATCCGGCAACCGGGACGCCGTGAAAAAGGATAAGAAGGACTTGACACACCGATCACCAAGTGCCCTGACTAGAAGGGGAGCCGCTTGAGACTGCATCGGTATGGAACCTTCGAAAAAGGCATACGCACTGAACATCCCCATGAAGGGAGACATCGCATGAATGTGTGCGCACACATCGAGTCGAAAACTAAAGGGACTTGCCCGCAATTGGAAGCAGCGGTGAACAAGTAGAAACATTAAAAGAATCGTCCCTTGAAGAAATAGCTATAAGCTTTATGACCTTAGGAGAATATTTGAATATGACAACAGCCAATGTCGACATTTACTTTGCAAAGAAACTTGCCACAATCATCAATCTTGATTCAGAGCTCAGATCGCTCATTTGAATGAAAGAAAATATCAGATTGAGAAGATTGAGAGAAGGCAATAGAAACTGAATTATCCTCTCCGAATAAAAGAAGGGTGTTTGGGCCAGTAAGTCGCACGCCTCCTTGTGCACCCTGTAGGGCATAAGTGGGTATTTGTTTGAAAGAGAAATGAAAAGAAGCAAGGCTCGTTGTACAAGGTTTCACCGACATCCGTAAGATGATTACGAAGAAACCTATTCCCGGCCATGGGCGAACTCCCTTTAAATATTTATCTCAATGGCGTTGAACTTGAAGTTAGAAGCGAAATTGATGGATGGGTACCAAAGATACCTTTATGAAATATTGATTCGACATTTATATGAAGATACCGAATGTATCACCGTCTCCAACCAAAATAGAGCAAATAGAAACATGTACAAGTGAAACTCGAAAGTCATTGTATGAACCTAACAATCGTGCAGAATGTGGTATAATCGCCAGCGACTTTCTATGCATGAAAGGCTACACGAACAATGAGAATAATCTCTGTGTATTTATACGACGATCCTGTAATGGATTTTGTATAATCTTAGAGTATGAAGATGATCCAATATCATCGAACCTCGAAGGGTATTAGGAAAGCAAGCTCTTACCGAGTCGGAGTTCAAATGAAAGATTTGGGTAAAACCAAATATTGCTTAGGCTTGCGCTTGAGCATGCCCTCAAGGGATATTAGTGCATCACCACCTACACTCGTAAGGTATTAGAAAGGTTCGATTTTGCAAAGGCATACCCATTTGAAAGTGCCAATGGTCGGAGATCTTTGCAGAAGACAAAGACCTGCATGCACCTAAAGAAGAGGGGAGGAAGTCCGGACCGAATTCCACATCAAGTGCAAAAGAAGCACTAATGTATTTAGCAAACTGTACTAGAACAGACATTGTATTTGTCGTGATCCTACTAGCAAGGTATAGTGCGTAACCTACCAAAGGCATTGGCAGGGATAAAGGACATCTTCGATACCTCCAAAGAAGCAAAGAATTTAGTCTGCTTCTACGTAAAGAACCAAGACTTAACTATGAATGGTAATGCAGATGACTGCACTTGTAGGACCCGCATACCAAATCGCAAAAGCGCCTATGAACTCCTATGTGGTGGAACCGCAATTCCATGAAAATCGCCTAAGAAATATCTTGTATCGACTTCGACGAACCACTTGGAGATCATAGCATTGTACAAGGCCTTACAAGAATGTATTTGGCTTCTGGCGGATGATTCACCACATCCAGCAATGTGTGGATTGAATACCGCACAAACACTCACTGTTATCTATGAAGATAATGCACTTGTGTTGCACAAATGCATGGGTTATATGAAGAATTCTCTCACAAAGCATATCAACCCCAAGTTCTTCTATGCTCATGAAATGCAAAAGATGGACGAAATTAAGGCATCGCATACCAAGTCATGTGAAAATCTTGCATATTTGTTCACTAAGTCACTTCCAAAGATCTAGCTTTGAAAGGTGCATATGTGGAAATTGGAATGATGAGACTTAGAGAAGTGCAGATCTGGGGAGAATCTTCACAAACTCATTACTAAAGCTTGATCACGAAGATCGAATACCCAAAGAGCAAATCTCAAGATTAAATAAAATTGGGTGGATTGTACTCTTTTTCCTGACGAAGTTTCCCCAAGTTTCTGGTTAAGGTTTTTAATGAGGCAATTAAATGCAAGATAGCAGTAACATGATTCATGTACTCTTTCTCCAAATTTTTCCCATCGGGTTTTTATGGAGTTTTGACGAGGCATGGGCATGAAGGATGAGTGCCCAAGGGGGAGTGTTAGAAACCGCCCGTGACCGGAGTCCCGGCACAAGGTGGGCTCTCATCCCAAACCCTAGCAGGGTCGTAGCCTATAAATAGGGGGTGCTATTCATTGTAAAAGATTGATCGATGGATGAAGGAATAAAGAGAAGCAAGAAGTCCCCCTACATCTCTGTGTTCTATCTCTTATTCTGTTCTTGTTGTTCATGCATTGTTCTTACGATTCTACGCTTGTCTACGAGGTAATCGCTCGGACTGGACTCGCCAGCGACGGTTCCTCAACAAAATCACCTGTGTCCAATTAGTCTCCCAACGATTCCACACGGCAGCGGTAGGTACGTACCATAACTTCGACACCTTCAATTGAAAGTTCACGGTGCTGAAGTTTAGAATCTCGTTCGTGCTCTTCTTGCGCTTCGCTTGGCACCTGTCGACATGCAGGTACACGAACAAATGCGTGAGCCCACTAGTCCTGCCGACACTCGAAGACCCCAAGCCTCACGACGGAGTTGGGCAGCAACATGTCCGACACTAGCTCGACGCACGAAAACCAAAGGCCCGCATCGAAGAAAGCAATGAATACCACAACCCCGTCTTAGAGCCAGGGGCATGTACAACGTAGAGGCTGGCCACTTTCCTTCATCTACAAGAGTGCGAAGCATAGGTTCCATCATCCATGAGCATCCAAGCTCATTCATGTAGGCCACCTCACCACCTGTCTCCCCACCACCCTTTCTCCACTTCGTCATCTCCAATACCGTGCGAAGGCTAAGGGACAAGACAACTAGTGTAGTGAGCGCGGAGGCTAGCACGGGCGAGAGGAAGAAGCTAGGGTTTCAAAAGAGCATGTAAGCACAAATGAGAGGGGGGCCTGGGCCTTTTTATAGGCAGTATGGGCACCACATGCGATGTGGCATAGCGCACGAGGAACCGCGGGACAAAGATCACAGAGTTAGGGATTTTAAGTCATGATAAAATCAAAGAGATACTTACCATAGACGGTTTTTTTAATATAAACCATCTGTGATGAGATATTTATCACAGACGGTTTGTGACATGAACCGTTTGTGATATTAGCTTATCACAGATGGTTTTTAGCGTATCCAGTAATAGAGATGGTCACGCTGGTAAAATCATCTGTGATTACCATTAACACTAACGGTTTTGAAAAATTGTCTGTGATGAGGCATCCAATATTAGTCTTTTTGTAGTAGTCAACAAAACTCAATTTACTACAATATCACGATGCAGTCTTCAATGTAGTACGACATCTCCCTCGTTTGGTCCTGTTTGGATAGTACCTAGTAGTCTAGTACGACATCTCTCTCGTTTGGTCGTGTTGGGATAGTTTCACATTGATTGTGAAATGAGATAGAACACGATTAATAAAGGTAAATGTGTACTCACCTAGCAGACTAGTCTTTTAGAAAAAATGACACAAAACCCTGATTATTGCTCTGTGGTTAGACTTACAGGTACAGTAGCCCAACAATATAGGACCGAGATGTTGGTTTAGTGGACCCGAGATTGGACATTAGTTTAGCTGCACAACACGTGCATGAATTCATCGATGCAATCCTCGATGTCGTACGGAAATCTCCCTCACTTGGCTCCTGCACTGTTTGGCTTGACTCGAGCTCATCCATGTCCGCCAGCCTCTCAAGCAGAGCTTCCATGTTGCTGAGCTTCCGAACGCCTTTGAGCTTGCCATAGCCCACACTCCCCCTCCGCCAACGTGGTGAGCTTGTTGAGGATGGAGTTCATTACACCACTGCAAGCGCTCGCCATGGGTCCCGCCGTCTCCTCGCTCTTCGCCCCGGTGTTTCATTTCTCTTGCCTTTCTGCTTATGTGACGTGAGAGAGCAGCACGCCTAACGCTTGCAGTTGCTACTTGCTAGCCCCTCCTGTTTTATGGTCCAGAACTTTCAGGTTAATTATTTTACTTCATTTTAAGTTTCCTCTAGATACACGCCGTCTGCTACTGACGCTGAGAGCAACGACTGGGTTAGCTCGTAATGGGATATATTCCATTGCTTAATTATGCTCCTATTATTACACCTTTCCTGTATCAGGTTATGATTCTACTTTTTTTTCGCACTGTAAATTGAGGTGAAGTGTGAACAAAAATACTTGCAGTAGGAGCTGGTGTTGTGCTTTTCTATGCAAGTTGCAGGGTACTTTCGGCCAAGGCAAGTTGGTGGGTGGTGACTCCGTTATTAAGGTTGTGTGCGATTAGTTTACCATATAATATATATAATCGAAGCATAATTAGCTAGGAATGGTGCTTTCTGCTTGTACTCAGGGTTATGATAACCGGTTTCAAATTTTTATCGGGGATCCAATACAATCGATATGGCCGATTATTGAAAATTTCGGTTGAATTCGACTGAAAATTTCAAAGCAAATTTTGAATTTTAAAATAATCGGCCGAAAATCATTAAAAATCGGTCGAAATTGGTTGAAAATATTGGCCAAAATTTTTGAAAAGAAATTTCAGCAAAAAATTCTTCTATATTTGACAAAATTTACGCAAAACAATTTTTTTGGGGCCGGTTTGAAATTTTACCGAGGGGTCTGATACAACTGATTTTCACCAATTTTCTATGAAAATTGGCCAAAATTTTAAACCCTGCTTGTACTAGCTCCTTGTTGTTTCACTTTGTTGTCTGCTCCCTCCAGTCACAAAAAAAGTGGTCTTAGAATACATGCACTCAAATCATATTAATTTTAATCAAAGATATTATCTAAAATATATAGTTTAGCTATACAAAAATGGTACTAGTAAATTTGTCACAAAAAACACTTTTATAACATTGCACTTTTATTAAACAAAATTGAAAATATGATGATAAAATCTAGTGGTCAAAGTAGCATATTGTTAACTTTGAAAAGTAAACAACTACTTCCTTTCATGACTAGAGGAGTAATAAATTGCTAAGGGCTTGTTTGGCCGGTGGGGGAGATTTTCCATAGGGAAAACAACCCAAGGGGGATTGGGTTGATCCCCTTTCTACTATCGGACCCGGAGTAACACCCATAAATTCTCTGTGTATTCTATATTAGTATCTAGAACAGTAGCTAGTGTACATAGTAAATAAATATGATAACATCCATAATTCGCACAACTTTATTAATAAATATCAAAGTTTATTACAAGAGTGGCTTACAAGCCAACAATAAAGAACACAACGGAAGACGAAGAAGAAGTAGTAGAGCCTAGCTAATCTGCCACAAGTAATCGACAGGGGTAGTAGTCTAGTCGTTGAGATCCTCAGCACGGGCAAAGTCATTTCCCTCTGAACAATATTTTATTAAGCAAGAATAAGTACAAAAATATACTCTGCAAGTTACACCTATAAAAAATTAATACATGCATGGATATTATCAAGGAAGGCTTATAAGGTTATTTGTGCAAAAACAATATTTGACATTTTTAAATACAATAACTAAGTTCAAAAGCTCAAATTTTACAATATTTAAAATTTAGTTTTAAATGAATTAATAACACTAGTGTAGGCACCAACCTAACACTAACTTAAACACGGGCACTAACCCAGGGTTCAACCCTTATTTTTCTCATGGACACCAATCTATGTCATAAATCATTTTGTAAAACATTTTGAAAAGAAAAACAAAGTCTAACTTTGAGTGGCTTTGCTCAACATGTCCATGACCGTGGACACGACTATTCGAATAGGTTTACGATCTGTAGAGGTTGTACAACTTTACCCATAAGAGATAATCATCTTATAATGTCCGTCTAACACACTTTCATAGGTGTGCGACTAAATGATTATCACGAGGCCTTTACAATGCTTCATCTCAAAATAGTTATGCCCGCTAAGATTTCACTTCCATTGGGCTAACCACCCACCGGAAGCTCCCTCTTGCACCAAGTGGTAATATTGTCCAACCGACACCCGCATATCCACATAGCACAACTAATAGTGGAACGTTGAAAATTATTTAGCCAAGCATGTCTCATTCTAGACTTGTGGTAGTACGGTAAAGGATTGCAAGATGTGGCTTAAAGATTGGTCCTTAGCTAACTTGGGCGACTTCCAAAATAACCCCTAGGCCTTGACCATTCACCGAATCGATCCTGTGCATAAACATGCACCCACTAACTATCTATTTCGCCTAGGTCCAAACCAAATTTTATTTTATTTTATTTGTCAAAGTCATTTATAAACTTCCATGCACAACAATGCTATGGATACAATTTAAACCACTTTTGATTTTTGGCTGTAAATTCTCCAAATCAAATATTTCAGGTCTAAGCTTAATTTTTTCCCTAAAATATTCTAGTTCATACTATTGTACCAACTAGATTTTATTTAAGGTGACAAGGTATAGATATTTCAATGTAAAAATTGGCCATACAAATGTATTGGGATTAACTACAATTTCAAAACCGGTATTTAAATTACACTGAATAGAAATAAGCATGCAATAATAATTTAAAACATACTTTAAATAATTTAAAATACTAGGATTATGTCGGGACCCAAAAATGCAATTCTGGACCCTTTGTGTATAATGAACTAGTCTAGGATCACATTAGTGCACACAGTGTCAACATAGATGAATATTGATCCACACAAGACGAATAACAGAATAAACGATTAATTTGAATAACAAATAATGGTTTTGACCTTATAACTGAGTTTACACTTATTATGCCTCGCAGGGCAGATAAAAGTAAATAAGTAGCAGCAGAACAAAATAAGCTTCAGTGGAAACCCATCGATTCACCACAAGCAACCAACTGGAATCAAAACCTAACGATCAACACCGTCGTAGTACACCTCCTCGAAGGTGGGCGATGATTCATCCACTTCAGTTCAATAATTGCAGCAAGAATGAGTACTCCGAATACTCAACAAATTGTACCACAGAATGCAATTATAGATGATGCCTTATTACAAGTAAGATGGCTTCTGTGGTTATTTTGCAAGAAAACATATTTGCAATTGAAAACAAATAATAGATTAAAAATATAATTCAAAACAAATAAACAATAGTAATTTCACAGTTATTTTCACAAAGGACACAAAGCCTAAACACATTCTTTCACACAACCATATGGGTTATATCACACAGCTGTCCCTTCCCAATTATTTTATAAAAATCTACCCCTCGTGTGAAATCCTTGAGCATGTCCATGACCGCGGACACGGCTATTCAAATAGATTGATTAACACTATGCAGAGGTTGTACACTTTACCCACACAATATAATCAGTGTAGCTAGCACTAATCATTAAAAAAAACCTTTCCAAAACTTTATCTCAATAATTGACAGTCCTGATGTGTTTTACTGACAGCACCAACACCCACACAAGAAATTAGTCCATCACACACTGTTGGACCTGGAAGCAGCGAACCGTCCATCGATGCGAATCACCACAAAGACAGAAACACACCTCCACCCTATCACACAACTTAACCTATCTGCTTGAGTAATCAACATCAAGATTCCGTAAATTACTAAGTTAGACCCATCCCATCAAGCATGTGGTCGTACAGTAAGGTTTAGTTCAATGGCAGACAAAGTTAAGTCCTTAATTGACCAAGGCGAGACTTCCAATTTCTAAATAAGTAATCATTTTTCCATATTCCAAGCACTAAGCTCCACCATATCACATAGTTTTCACCACTCGCCTCAGTCTAAATCTTTTTCTACCCTGTTGGTTAAGTGCAATATATGCCATCAACGAGTAATGACACACAACACACAGTTTTTATCACAAATTTCTATAATCACTTAGTCAAATTTATATCTGCAACTCAGATGACAATGAATGACTCGTTGCATGGCTAAGCAAAACTACTCGTATCTAACAAACCCGCGTTGGTGCTACGATATTGCCAACTAAATAATTAACCAAACTAGGGTGACAAAAGATCATTACAATACAATATGCAAGGTGGATATAAACCAATTGGATAATTAACTAATCCCAAAGCATTTAAATAATTACTTAAAGTATATGCAATAATTTGAAACAAAATAATTTTAGAAAATTGTGCTCAATATGCTCAAAGGTACAACTTGCCTTCGAATAGATCTTGGTATTGGTCTTGGTCTTGGTGAACTCCTTCTTCCTTGAAATCTCCTAGAGTAGCAACGTATACTCGTAAACGAAGCACATAAACATAAATAAATACAAAATAGAGAGAAAACGAACTCCAAAAAATAAATAAAAATCTTAGGAAAATAGAGCTCGAATTTAGATAAATTTAGAAATTTGAATGGGCTCAATCGGAGTTTGGATGAGGAAGAACGGGCTTCTGGAAGATTTAAACCTAAAGAAATAGTAAAATCGGAATTTCTGGATTTTCCCCAATTATTTCTCTATTGGAAATTCCAATTATGATGTCATACTAACGTCAGCCCTGAAAGTCATAATTAAAATAAATCTGGAGAAAAGGCTTAGAGACTGACATGTGGGCCTAGGGTCTATAGACCCAGTCCACGAACTGGGTTCACGAGTCTATGGGTTCATGGGCCTATGGAATAGTGTCTCATTGGTTGACCCATATGCATTGACTCGGTCTATGGTGGATTGGATCTAAGGAGTTTGGATCTGTGAAGGGTTTGGGTCTGCCACGCGTACACATGTGGCGCTAACACGACGACATGCAGGATGACACGCATGGGCAGAGACTAAGATGGCGCGTGAGGTGTACGACCATGTCAACTCAACGGTGACAAGGGCTCGGGACCCAATGGCATCCGGCGAACGGCAGCGCTTTGCCGGTGGTGAGTGTGCGCATCGAGTAGAGGAGGCAACGACGATCTCAGCGTTGTGCTCGCGGATGCTCGAGGGCGATTGTGATGATCGGCGGTGACGTCGAGGCGGAGCTAGGGCTACGGGCTCGACGGCGACGGTGTTGAAGGGATTCTTTGGCGAAGGCAAGGCGTCCCGAGTGAAGCTCTCATCCTTGTGATGCCGAAGGTGTAGACAACGCAGCTCGAGCGGCTCTAGTTGCGGTGGAAAAGCTCATCGAGTGGTGGCGGCAACCTTTGCTTCTTCGAGCTCTCCCGGCGGCTAGTGTTCGGCGCTGGAGTTTTGGCGGCTAGGGTTGAGGTGCATATCTCATGGGTTGCCTCCCCCTTTATACGCGATGGCTCAAGAGAGTCCGAGGTGCAAATGCCCAAACGCCTGTGCAGCGGCGGAGTTCTTATCTCAACCGAACTCGGAGACGATCAACAAGAATTCGGTGGGCCCCACATGTCAATGACACTGGCTTGGGTGAGACCGCGTGACACGATGTGGCTGCAGCTGACTGGTGGGACCGAGTGCGCATGTGCGGAAAGAAAGAGAAAAGGCAGGTTGTGGGGGAATTGGGCCAGAACTGAATAGGAATGCGCCGAAGGGTTAGGTTTCGGCCCAAGAGCTTTTCTGATTTTTAATACATTTTCTAATTTAGAAATACCAGAAAATGCAAATAGCAAATGAACTAAAAAAATTCTAGAAAAATCTAAAAAATATATCCAAGCACATAGAACCCAAATAAAATAATTTTGACAATAATTGATGTTGGGATTTATCACATTAAATGATTTTGCTATTAAAAGTTTGTATTAAGCTTTATTAAAATTCAAATAAAACTCTTGGATGAATATTTCAACTACTAAACTTGCTCAAAAGATTTTGAAATCTCGAAAAATTGGGATGTTATAGATCAAACATGATCAAAGTTATAACTTGCCTTACTCAATTAATTGTTGTTCTGAAACGACGTATAAATCTGGCTCTCCGAAGTCCTCAAAATATATATGTGAAAATAAGACAAATTGAAACAAAATTAAAATTAAATTAAAATGAACTCCAAATTAAATAATTCTAATATATTTAGTTATATTAGGATTTTTATATGAATTTAGAAATTTGAATCACCTGAATCGGAGCTCGAACGAATGAGAACACGCTCTTGGGAGATTCAAATCCACATGAAATGATTGAAATAGATTTTCTGGAATTCGTGGAATTATTTTTCAGAAGTAAAATCCATTTATTGCATCATGATGATGTTAGCGGGAGGATTAATTTTCAGCCGAATTATTTTCCAAAATACAATGACCTTGGGCCACTGACAGGTGGGCCTTGGTCTATGGACCGGCTCCACAAGAGGGCGCCGCTCCACGGTGGACTAGGCGCACGGGATTGTGTCGCTTGCCATGCAAGCATGACACATGGCACGTGATGGGGCTGACACGCGGCGCAGTGGCGCACATGTGGCCATGACGTGGCATGCCACATCGACACTATTAGCGGCGGCGCAGCGGTCGACGGCGAGGTGCGAGAAAGAAAGAGGGAGGGACGGGGAGTATGGTGGTTACCTTGGTGGTGGTTGAGTGAGGAGAGAGGCGATGGTGCAGTGGCTCTAGTGGTGCTCCAACGAAGGCGACACGAGCACGGCGTAGAACGCGTGATGGTGAGGCCGAGGGTGATGACGCAGGTGGCAGAAACGACGGCGGAGGAGCTTGTAGCGGTGGCGGAAACATGGATTCCGATGAGGAGAGAGGGGGAGAGGAGATGAGATCCGCGGTGGAGGATGAGGAGGACGAGGGGCACCTGGTGCTCCCTTTTATAGGGCAGGTGGAGGAGCTGGGGAGGAGCTCGGGCATGGCGGGATTTACGACGGCCGTTGCGCAACTGGTGAAACCGCACAACAAAGGGGGATGTGGGGTGTTATGAATATTGTGTGTATATTGAAGAGGTCCAATGGGCAATATATATAGGAGTACAAGAGGTGTATGCCATATACATATAAGGCAATACACAAGAGTTTCTATTCTAACTCCTATTCTAACACCCCCTCAAATGCAAGGCGTATGCAATAGCGTTGCATTTGGAAAGGGTTGATACTAAAAATATGAAAAATTCAAAATACGAGTCTTGATAATGTCATCGTAGCATGCAGCTCTTGGAAAATATGTCGAGTATCAGTAGATCTCCTCCCATTTGGGGTCGTGCGTCTACCCATAAAGTAGAGCCTGTTGGGGTGCGCCAACACATCGAAGAAGATGATGAAACCGACAAATATAGAAAAGGTTGTCAAATCATGTCGAATAGGAATAGGTGGAAGCATGACAGCGCAGATCGAAGCCCAAGACAGCGACGACGCGCAGAAGAAGCGCGGCGGCCTTAGAAGCTCGGGGCGGCTGCTAAGAAAGCGGCGGCATCATAACAATTTCTATGATCTGCACGCGGCTCAGAAACAAGGCGGGAGCGGCGGCTGCTGCCATGCATAAGGCAATTCCTATGCTTCTATGATTGACAATAAATTTGTGGATTCGCATGGCTTAGACGAACTCAAAGATTGAGTTGTACGAATTTGGGTGGACGCAACGGAAGAAAACAGACTCAAAGAAATAAAAGAAGCAGCAAATACTAGCAGCAGTAGAAGACCTCCTTATCCAACCAGCAAGCACCGATGCAACTCCTCAGCTTGAAGCAACACCATTAGCCGCCCAAAACAACACCATCAACAACCCTCCCGTCGGATCCGAGAGATGGGAAGACACATGCACATGTGATTTCACGTGAAAGCCATTGACTAGAAGATTCACACGCATCCATCGACAAAGACCTCCCTCTCCCTCTTCTCTCTATCGCTTCCCCCCGCAAGCGAGCGCGAGAGATCCAAGCGGAGGCGAAGCAGAGCGGGGCGGCTCGCAGGGGAGCCTGCGGGACCCGGCGTAGAGGTCTGGGAGATGGAGGCCATGGGGGAGCCGAGGCGGCGGCAGTGGTCACTCGGGCGCACGCGCAGGCGGGGCTCAGGCGGAGCGAGCAGAGGAGCCGGCGGCGCGTGCGCGCATAGCCGACGGCGCGGGGGCTGTAGGCCGGTGACTCCCAAGCCGAAGGTCGTCGAGGATCTGTGCCAAGCAAGCAGATGGGACCTGTTGCCTCTCTTCCCCGACGTGACCCAAGAAGGCATGTGCCCAGAGAACGAGGCCTGATCCAGATTGGATCTGGGGAGGCGGCGGCCTAGGCGTCGGCGTCGGCGTCGGCTCGGGGAGACAGCATCGGTCATCGTCGGGGCTCGGAGGTCGGCGCACCCCGCCTCTGGCCACCGGATCCGGGATGGATCTGGATGGCAGCAGAGGACTATGGCCTTCTTCTTCATCGACGAGACCACGCCGTCGCCTGCCAGGGAAACGAGGGCCGAATCGGCGTTGCACCTTGTGCAAGAAAGGCTGCTGCTTTTTTGCTTCTACGAGACTACGACTAATGTGGCCGCCCCCGGAGTGGAGATTGCTCCTCCGGGGGCAGCGGGCAGCGGAAGATAGTCCTAGGCTAGATTAGAGGCCGTTTAGAACATTTGCTCTGATACCATGTTATGAATATTGTGTGTATATTGAAGAGGCTCAATGTGCAATATATATAGGAGTACAAGAGGTGTATGCCATATACAGATAAGGCAATACACAAGAGTCCCTATTCTAACTCTTATTCTAACATGGGGAAGGTAATGCACACGTGTGCGCAAGAAATGGGGAAGGAAATCGCGGGCATGGCGAGCTTGAGCCGGGTAGCAATGGTGGCTGGCGCGGTGGCTAGAGGAAGAAGAAAGGGGAGGAAGTGTAACATCCCAAGGGTATATTACCACTTTAAAAGTAATAAAGTTATTATTTTATTGGATTTTGTGAGTGTTAAAAGAGTTTTATTACTTTTCTTGAATTTCCTGAATTCTATAAGTCAAAAAGGAAATTTATGGAGTTTACTAGAGATTACTTGGATTTAAAGTTAAAAAGAAAATTAATTAGTTCTTGAAATTTTCTAGTATTTAAAAAGGGTTTTCCTATGTTCCAAAAATTAAAAATAATTTATGTGAAAAATAAAAGCCAACTTTAAGTTGGAAATAATTTTATTAAGTTCAAAATAAGTTATGAAATTTTTGTAAATTTTTCTTTAATTTTTGGACTTTATTTACTATTTTCTAAAATCCTAAAGGAATTAACTCGATTTCTGTAATTGATAAAGCAAGAAAAATCTAGAAAATCATTTTGCTCCAAAAGCCTTGCTCCCGGCCCATTCCTTTGGCCCATCTCCTCCAGCCCATTCATCCTCGCGCCACCGCCTCCTCTTCTCTCCTCGCCACGCCAAAGGGGCCCACCTATCGCGCTTCCCTGCTTTCCTCCACCCTTCCTTCCCGTTGCTGCCCTATGCCGCCCCTGTACCGAGCCACGTCATCGCCCCTGTTGCCTCAAGGCTTGCCGTGCCGATTGCATCAGTGCCTCACCTATCCCTGTCCCGCCGCTACCCATCCCCGTGCCCATGCCCTCCTCTCTCACCACGAATCCCGCCGGCCCGCACCATGCCTTGTGCCGGCCGAAGCTCGCCCATGCGCCCATGTTGCTGAACTCCTTCCCTGCTCCTCCTTGTCCTCTATAAAGGGAAGCACCAAATGCTCCTCCTCATTCTCTTCCCTCTCCACCCATCCTCTTCTTCCCTCTCCCTCGTAGTTTGCCGTATTTCGCTGTTGAAGTGCCCCGATCGAAGCTTCTTCCATCGGCGGCGATTACACCGCCGTTAGAGGTCCTCCACCACCACCGTCTCTACCCCTAGATTTGCCTTGCTACACTCGACCCTGTGCCCCCTTGATCTTCGCTAGAAACCTATCGGAGCCCTAGTGCCGCCTTCAACCGCGCCTCTTCGCCGCACATTCCCTCACCGCCGGCTACCTCTTCGTGCTTCGCCACCGCTACTTAGCGCACCAGGTTTGGCAACATCTTGCCCCTCTTTTGCGCGCACTTGCTTGGCTCGCCGTGGCACGGAGTGCCGGTGAGCCAATGCACCCGAGCCGCCATCGTCCTCCATGACGATGTGGCTGCCATGTGGCAGGCCACATCATGGCCACCTCGCCCCTCCAGCCCGCGTGTCAAGACACGTGGCTGCCTATGTGGCTTTTCCCTTTTCCTCTACAAAAATATTTCGGCCGAAAATCCTTTTCCGGTGGTTGTTGTCAGCATGGCGCATGATTTTCCTTTAGAAAAATAATTCTGAAAAATCCATTTTCATCATTTCATGTGTTTTTCAAACATCTTTCGAGAGCCCGTTCTCCTTCTTTCGAGCTCTGATTTTAGTGATTCAAAATTTATCTAAATCAAGATCTAGTTATCTATACTAAAATTATTTAATTTGGAGTTCATTTGAATTTATTTGAATTTGCTTTGTTTTCACGTGTAGATTTTCGACGACTCTGGGGAACCCGAACTATTCGAAGAGTTAGACCATCAGGCTTTTGAGCAAGGCAAGTTACATCTTTGATCATATTTGGATCCCAGTATTTTAAATTATTTAAATTCCATTCTAAATTATTATTGCATGCTAATTTAAATTCAAGTAATTTAAATTCATGTTTAAAGTTATACCTATTCCCAATTCCATTGTATAACCAATCTTGTTATTGAATTAGTCACCCTTGACACCATAAATGAAAATCTAGTTTATGCAATAGTATGAACTATAACACTTTGGAAAAATAAATGCTTAGTCAAAGTTTAGACAAAAAATATTGAATTTTGGGAATTTAGCCAAAATGCTCACCTACGATTTAAATGAGCCTATGGTATTGTCTTTACCATAGAACTTTTAGCAAATGATTTAACTTCAAAATAAATTAAAATTGGTTTGGATTTGGGCCAAATGGATGTTTGGATTGTGCAAGTTATTGCACAGGCTCAATTCGAGAATGGTTGAGGCCCAGGGGTTATTTTGGAAAGTCATCCAAGTTAAGGAACGATCTTCGAGCCGCATCTTACTAAGCTCCATCGTACTACCACATGTCCTGTGTGGGCATGACTAGGATAAATAATTTACAACATTTCAATGTGGTTGTGCCATCCGGTTGTGTGGGTGTCAGAATGACCTACTTTTATATATTTCCATGTAGCGCAAGAGGGGGATTAAGTCTGGCAGATTTCTATCCAAAAGAAGCGAAACCTTAGCAGGTATAACTACGATTGGAATGATGCATTGTAAAGGCCTCATGATAATCTCTTAGTCGTACGCCTACGGAAGCGTGAAATGTCTGATATTATAAGATGATTATCTCTTGTGGGTAAAGTTGTATCACCTCTACAGTGTGTTAAGAACTATTCGAATAGCCGTGTCCACGGTCAAGGATATGCTAAGCAAAGCCACTCAAAGTTAGAATTTGGTTTTGATTTTAAAAGACTTTATCAAATGGTTATGGATTGTTTATCAAATTGGAAAATAGGGTGGTTTGCCATGTTATAGGAAGGTATCATTCACCAATTCTTGTATGAAGGTTATCTATTATAAAACTGTCATTTGAAATTTGATTTTAGTTATAGAATAAACTGCTTTGGAACTTAGTATGAATATTTAAATAAAAATATCGCTTTATGTTAATTGAGCCATATAAGCCTTCTTTTGATAAATCCTTACATGCATTGTAATTTGTTAATGGTGTAACTTGCTGAGTGCATTCATTTGTACCCACCCTCACTTAATACATTGTTGTTCAGAAGAGGAGTACTACGAGGAGAATGAGAACTTGAACAACTAGGCTACGCCCCAGACAATTGCCTGTGGCGGATCGTGTTGTCTACCTTACTACTTTTGCTTCTGTTGTATTTTGCTTATTGGCTTTATGCCTCTTTGTAACAAACTTTAATTATTATGAATGAATGGTATATTATGGTTGTGCTATTCACTTTTGTTTGACTATGTACGCTAGCTGTTCCTGAACTAGTGTATGAGACACAGAGAATCTGGGATCCCTTCGCTCCCGAGTTCGATAGGAAGGGGATGGCACTAGCGAGTGGGGCTCGCATGGCGGTGGGAGGAGAGAGAGAGAGTGAGGCGGGGAGGCCGATGGGTGGGGCCAGGGTGGTGGTGAGAGAGAGGGAGGGAGTCAGGCCGGGCATGGGAAATGTGCCCGGGAAAACTGAGTTTAGGCCTGAGAGAATTTAGAGATTTTAATTGGTTTTTGATTTTTAGAAAAATGCAACAAATACAAATGGCTTTTAAAAATAACAAATAAAGTTCAAAAATTATGGACAAATTCACAGAAATTTTCTGAATTATTTTAAACTTAATAAAATTATTTCTAACTTAAAGTTGGCTTTTATTTTTACACATAAATTATTTTAAATTTTTGGAAAATAGGAAAAACCTTTTTAAAATCCAAAAAATAAAGGAAATTAATTAAATTTTATTTTTAACTTTAAAATTCAAGAAACCAAGAAAATCCTTTAAATTTCAGAAAATCAAATAAAATAATAATTTTATTAATTTAATTTAATTTTAGTAACAGAACTGGGATGTTACACCCACCACCCAATCCCTGAGACAATGGGATCAATCCCAAGCTTGTTTGGATCACATGGGAATTCTTCGAATTGGTAGGGATACTCTTATTTAAAATTTAGAATTTAAAAATGTTAAAAGAAAAATCCAAAAACAGTATAGCAAATTCAAAAATCAACACAAATAAAAAACATACCGGAAAATCCAAAAAAAATCCGAAATCAGTATAGGAAATTCGAATGAATAACACAGAAAATTCTTCTAAAAATCAGAATTTTCCATGTTTTAAAAAATAACGCACTAGATGTTGGAAATAATATAATATATGCAAAGCTAGCCTCAGGAATGGAAATAATAATAATAAATTGTCGTGATGATGGTACTTATGTAACATCTGACCTCAAGCTCGGACAGCTCTGTCTACAAAAAAAAATCATGCGACATGTGATTGCTTAGCATGCCACTGCAACCCAGATCTAGCCAATATTGTCACGGGAGCAAAGTAATTCACATTGCTCATCTAATATCTCAAGCTATAATTTCAATTCCGGAATTCTCCTTCAATTAGCGAATCACCAAGCCTTGCATTCAATGTTTCACTCGAAGAATTTTGATACATAACAAAATTAGTTGCACCGTCAATGCTTAATATTTTCAGGATTAGCTAACTGCACGAGAGCACAAGAAACATGCCAGCACATTCCAACAGAAACTCACGAGCTTACAAGCTATGTATAAATCATCCTACGATGTAATGTTCTACATTGTACAAAACAAAAGCATTCAATCGATCTGTCGAATCATAATTATTTTGCAGTTAAAGCAGATGATGTGCACATTCCAGCAGAAACTTTGAATCTTTCATTAAAGCACATCATCAGTATTAGGCCGTTCGACCTATGGAATACAACTTACAAGGAAGGTGCACTCGGTAAGCAACCACAAGATAAAGTTTGTCCATTCCTACAAATAAAGGAAACAATAGAAAGATAAGTTCATTGAAAGTCTAAAGTCTACACCCTGTTAATGCTATAAAGGTTCATCTCAATTTCAGGAAGTACATCACTGATACTCATATTATAGGCTCTACAGTTCAAATTCATAATATAAGGAAATAAAATATTAGTGCTAGTGAAATTTACTGTTTATATTACCAATCTTTCTCTCTGTTTCTTCTTTTAAGCTTTGACAGAAACGTCTACCTTTTGTCCTTGAGATACATCGCGCTCAATCTTCTTTCGCCAAACAAAACTGCAAAGAGATAAGGTTGAGACTTGAGAGCATCCTTTTTAGGTATTGTCAAAAAAGGCTAAAGCAACAGAGAAACGTCAGTGGCAATGCAACAACTAGGAGGCAAACAATCTATGATCTGCAATGCAGCCACCAACTTTTTCATACTATTCAATAATAAAGATAAACATCAGATATGTTAACTTGAAAGCGAATTAGTATTTTCAAATTCAATAGTCTAAAAATAATGTGCAAAACTACACCAGAACGTAAGGCCCAACACCCCAACATAACAGCTCAAGAACAATATATCTCATAGAGCAACGAGACTATAGCACATACAGGGAAAATTACTAGTACATTAACATAAACAACACCATTAACCACAAGGTGTGTCCAAAATCGTATAAATAAGTTTGAACAACTAAGGCCCTGTTTGGTACAGCTCCTACTCTCAGCTTCTCAATCAAATCTCGTGGAGCTGTGCCAAACACCCAACTTCTCAAAACAACCAGATCCTGATTCTCACGAGGAGCAGTCTCAAAAATGAACTAGTAATGAGGAGCAGCCTTCCCGCAGCTTCTCGTGAGAATCCAACCCTACAAAACAAAAATACCCCTTGAAGTTTGAAGATTTTACCCGCCACTGCCATCGAACTACCCCCGGATTGCCCTCCGCGCGACTCGATCCCGTACCGGTTTGCCTTTCCCCATCTCTTCCCCTCGTCTCCTCCGAAGCTCCCGCGAGAGGCGAAAAATCGCCTCCGGTCCTCTTCTTCGCCGCCTCCGGTCCTCTTCTTCGCCGCCTTCGATCCTGTGCTGCGCCGCCTCTGGTCATCGTCTGCGCCGCCGCAGGCACCGGAGTGCGCCGCTGCGAGCACACGAGAGCCTCCCACCCCGAAAACCCTAGGCTGTCGTTCCCCGCTTCTTCGCCGTCACCGTTTCCCGAGCACCACCGACCAGCTCCTGTGAAAGTAAGGTCTTCATCCGGTCGTCCCCCCTTATCCTCCCTACTCCCTTTGTCTCCTTCCTCTTCGCCGGCTAGGGTTGATCGTTTTGTTTTTTCCGTTTGATATCTTGTATATTTATTTGAATATGTGAATGTAGTACACATAATGTGTATTTGTGAATTTGTGGATGTGTACAAATCATATATGTGAATCTATGTTGAATCCAACTCTTATTTGTGTATATATATGAATCTGTGAATGTGTATATCTGTCCTAAACATTGATTGTTGTTTATGTCTATTTCGGGTGCTTGATCTGGGAGTTGTCGGTATGCAAATTGTGTTTTCTTCACTGTCAAAGATGGAGATTAATTGATGCAAAATGTTTCAAGGGATGATTTTTCAGTTTGTTGAGATCACTGCATGAGCTGTTCTAGTGCCACAACATTCACCTGACAGCATGCCAATACATGTTTTTGTTGACAATACACTGGAATGACAATTTGATAATTTTTCAAGTACATCTGACAATTTTTCTACTCAGTTTTGTGCTTCTGGTTGATCCCTGTGAAGTTTTTTGTTTCCTGAATTCCATAAGTCACAACAATATCTTTCAAATTTTCAGTGCTTCTCGTTGATCCCTGTGAAGTTTTTTGTTTCCTGAATAGTGTACAACTATTAGGTGGATCATGTCCTCATTTTTGATGTCTAGAGTTAAGATACTGAGCAATACTAGAATTTATAGTGTCCACTGACTTACATAGCAGACAGTGTTAAGATACTGAGCAATACTAGAGTTAAGATAGGGAACAAGGATAATTGAGTTCAAGATGAATGGTTAGATGTTTTCAGATTAAAGATTCACAACAAATTTAGGAAGTATATTTCCAGCTAATCTGTTTCTATGCTTTCGGGGTATGAGTGTGTGTCATGAATGATGCAAAGTTTGGATTAGTTTTTATGTAATGGAGAGTTGTCACTAGCTGTGCATATATTCTGAAAAATGATGTGCATGGTCTGAAGTTTTAGAATTACCAATGTTCTTCATCTGCTGATGCTGAGGTAATGTTAGATCATGAGCTGCTTGATAATGTAGAAATCAGTAGTTTTTTGTAATGTTAGTATTGAAATCAGTTCTTCCTGATTGGTCAGTGCAGAAGTGCAGCATGTTGTGCAGCCTGTGAAGTGAAACCAGAGCTGAAGTGCAGCATGTTGTGCAACATGTTGTGCATGTTGTGCTGAAGTGCCTTCACATCAGGATTCAATACACATTGCATATTGGACAAGCAAGAGCCATCATTAACCTAAAGATTGGAGTTTTAGGATGTATAAGACCCTTAAAGGAAATGCAAGTCATTTTTGACCTTTTACCAGGGTTATTGAAATCAGTTCTTCTTGATTGGTTAGTGTAGAAATCACTAGTTTTTTGTAATGTCAGTATTGAAATCAGTTCTTCCTGATTGGTCAGTGTAGAAGTGCAGCATGTTGTGCAGCCTGTGAAGTGAAACCAGAGCTGAAGTGCAGCATGTTGGAGGACACATCAGTATCTCTTTATTCTTTTATTTACTGGTCCATAAATATTTCACATGTGCATGTGTTTTTGTCCAAATGACTAGTTAAAAGAAGTAACATAAATCTGATTAGATTTTTAAATTTTTGGTGGCATGAAACAATTATCAGAATTTGCTTTGCTGTTTTCAAACTATAACCATTTGATTGATCAATATATTTTCCTGACCATAATAATAACGAAAGACAATTAATATAAAATGTCTTGACTCTTAACGTATTCTGAATGATTGTAATTAACTAATACATCACTTTTGTATATTGGACCCATAAGAGCATACCTGATCATAGCCTTCTGTATCAGGATTACATAAGAGCATACCTGATCATTGCCATCTGTATCATAGCCTTATGTATCAGGATGATTGCATATTAGTAAAGGAGGATCAAATTACCTTTGAGTTTGCATATCTTCTTGTTGATGTCAATTTGATAAACAAAATTAATGGGCCAAATATGCAGATGGCTGATAACGCTGAGTAGAATGACGAGAACACTAGGATAGTATGTGAATTGTTCGTTGAACAAGTAGAGGCAGGCAATCGCCCGAGTACCCATTTGAACAATCCAGGGTATACTCTTGTGATACAAAAATTTGCAGAGAAGACTGGACTGCAATACAAAAAGTTGCAATTAAAGAACAAATGGGATAAATTAAAGAACAATTACAATATTTGGAGGAAATTGAGGACAAAGGAGACAGCCTTAGGTTGGGACCATGAAAAGAATACAATAAAGGCCACTGCCGAACGGTGGAAGAAATTAAAAAAAGTATGTTATTACTCATTACCTATTTTTAAATGCACTAATGTACACACCTAGCTCTATTATTAGTGAGGTTTAACGTGTAACACTTGGCATTGACATGAATATAAAGGATGTTCCAAGTTTGAGAAGGTTGGACTTCAAAATGAGGAGTTGTTGTCCAAGATGTTTGACGACATTCGCAACACCGGTGAAGACCATTGGTCTTCTGCAATGGGAACATTGCCTCAAAGCCCTGTGTGCGCCCCGATAGCTATTGATATTGAAGAGCTTGAAGATGAGTGTGATGGAAAATATAACAGTGATTGTGAAGATGAATCACCAATTGGTAGGAAAGGAAAGAGAGCTTGCGGCCCTAGCAATGATAAGGGGAAGAAACCGAAGAGTGGTTCTGTGGTCATGCAAGATCAACTGAGAAGAATTTTTGAGTTGAATGAGAAGTCGTATGCATCTTTTGAAGCATTTGCGAAAAAAGGAGGAAAACTCGGTGTGTAGCATCAAGGATGTAATGGAATCGGTTAAAAAGTGTGGTGCTATTAATGGGAGTAATGAGCATTTCATTGCATCTGAAATTTTCGTAAATAAGGAGCAAAGGGAAATGTTTATGACCTTGTGTAATAGTGAAGAACGATTTGCATAGCTCAAAAGGAAGTACGATGCCAAGTATGGCAAATAGAAAATTTATTGTAACGTTAGGATGATTCTGGAGACATTACTACAAGTAGTTTATCCTGTATTCGCCTTTATTATTCTTTATTTCTCTATTAGTTGTAAGACCTTTTTTGGATTACAAGACATTTTTCACTAGTTATAAACTTTTATTTGGACCCAATGCGTGCTCATATATTTTTAAATTGCCATTTATGTTGTTGTGTTTTTGTATGTTCATGTACAGATGTTGTCTTCTGAAAGCGATAGTGAAGGGAGTAATTTTTCAAATGAGGAATATGAGTGTGACGTACAGATGATGCGTCTATGGCAAGACATGTCAAGTCACCTCGCTGCTACTGCAATTATCATGGAGAATTATCACTCAACTTACTTGGACAAGAATGAGCCTAGGACTTCTCGGCTTAGTGGAATGGGTTGGGTGAAAGAAACTTTGACCACTCCGGGAGAAAGCTACCACATGTTTCGTATGAATGCTACGATCTTTCACAGTTTAAATGACCTTTTGGTGAGTACATATGATTTGAAATCAACTACACATACAAGTTCAATTGAAGCACTAGCTCTTTTCCTATACATATGCGGTGGCTGCGAATCTAACCGACGAGCGCAGAATCGGTTCAAGCATTCTGGTGAAACAATTAGCAGGAAGTTTGATGAGGTTTTGCAATGTGTGGTCAGAATGTCTAAAGATTTTGTGAGACCAAAGGATCCAAACTTCTCTACGGTTCACAGTAGAATTAGAAATGATCGAAGGATGTGGCTACATTTCAAAGACTGTATTGGAGCTATCGATGGTACACACATTCTTGCAACTGTTGCTCCAGAAAATCTAATTAGATATATTGGTAGATCAGGAAGTGCAACACAGAATATCATGGCGGTATGTGATTTTGACATGCGCTTCACATACGCATTTATTGGACAACCAAGAGCTATGCACGATACTAGTGTGCTTTATCATGCATTGGATGTAGATCGGGAAGTCTTTCCACATCCTCCACAGGGTAATTTTCTTTGCTTCGTATCATTTACAAAAATATTTACTTGTAATGTTCATGCATTGGATGTTGATATACATGCATTTCCGTCTTATGTTGCAGGTAAATATTATCTTGTCGATGTCGGTTATCCGAACAGGCCTGGGTACTTAGCGCCATACAAGGGCCAAAGGTATCATGTTCCAGAATTTCGGAGAGGTGTTGCTCCTAGTGGTGAGAAAGAGAAGTTCAACCATTTGCACTCGAGTGTTATAACGTAATTGAGAGGTCATTTGGTGTATAGAAGATGAAATGGAGAATTCTTCTTAAGATGCCGGGCTTTCCTATGTCCAAGCAAAAAATGATTGTTGCAGCAACCATGGGAATCCACAACTTCATACGTGAACATGCTTCGCCGGACATACATTTTCGTAGGTTCGATCGGGATCCTAATTATGTGCCCACAATACCATCAAGATATGCCAAATATATCATTTCTCAGGATGCATCGGATGCGTCAACGTCACAAACTAGTGCTACATCCATGGATAGTTTCCGTGATGACCTTGCAAGTGCAATTGTTCATTCAGGATGATGGACACACTACTTGTGAATTTTTGTGGTCTTTTGTTATGACTCATTTATCATTTTATTACTTGTACGTAATATCATTTAATAATCATTTGAACACTTTTACGATATGAATGCGATATCTCTAGCTTCATCTATTGCAAAGATACAACGTATATACATTCACATGGTCTAAACAAATTCAAGGGAAAAAATTCTATAATTTAAGTACAAATACATAGGAGAAAGACACAAATACAATTGAATTATTACAACCAGGGGTAACATAGTCTATTTGCATCTAATCCCCCTCATATGGTTTTGGGAGCCAACCTACCAGCCAAACGCTTTTAATAGACAGCTCCAGATTCTCAGAGAAGTGGATTCTCAAAGAATCAGGAGCAGAATCTGAAAAATGAGAATCCGGAGCTCTACCAAACAGGGCCTAAACTAGCCATGTGTATCATTACAATTGTCAATTGTCGTGGTAAAAGTAGTGTTACCTGGACACGAACACGAGAATCGGAATCCGGCACGGATTCAGGTGTTCAATTTGGGGGAATTAGAAAAAATAGGATTCAGCGATTCGACTACTATATATTAATAAAATACT
Organism: Ampelocalamus luodianensis; assembly: GCA_036346255.1. Taxonomy (NCBI): domain Eukaryota; kingdom Viridiplantae; phylum Streptophyta; class Magnoliopsida; order Poales; family Poaceae; genus Ampelocalamus; species Ampelocalamus luodianensis. Next base: position 11,019,402 of record CM070640.1, on the reverse strand, counting down.
AAAAATAAATGAATATATTTATTTTCTATTGTAAATAATACTTATAAATGGTCAAATAGCATATCATCACATGAAGTTGGAGGGTCTGATGTACAAAAGATCCATATTCAGCACAAAAGATCCACTTATTGCCTTGATATGGCTACTTGCTGTCACATGTAAGGTGGAAAAGTAGTAAACAAAACAAAGGTAGCACTTTCCTCTTCCAAACTCACATGGGCATGTCCCCATCCCTAACATCTCTTACGCCCTATTATTTCTTCCATTCGAAGCCTTCCCTTCTACTATTCTTCTTCTTCCTCCAAAGCCATGGCAGACCATGGCAGCTAAGGCGATTGGTCATTCTTTCTTTCTAGTCTTTCTCCAGCTTTCCTTTGCCTAGCCATGGTCACGAACAAGGGATGTCAAGCTAGCGCGACTCCCCCCATCTAGTCTCATCCTCCTACACCTGAGACACTCCTAAGGGTGTCCGATGCGTGTCCGACGGGCGTCGACACGGGGATACGTGTCGATGCGGCAAAAAAATGGATTCGTGTGTCCAGGTTACACCGTAAAACCAGAAATTTGTCTTTTGATAACACAAAATTTTCAACTTTCAAATATACAAAATATTGTTCTAAGAAATTTCTCACGGTAGCAACCATTGACAATCCATCCTAGGGAGTGCACCAAATGACTAAGTAAGTTGTGCTTTCAACTTTTGGATTTTCCGCAATTATTATGAAAATTTTAATGGTCCCTATGGAATCAACAATATATTTATGACTGCATCAGAAAAATTTCTATAGTTAATTGATGCCATAAATTTGATCAAGTTAAATAGTAGTTCAAGAGAAGTGTTTCATGGTAGTATCACTTATAATCTTTGATGCATGGACATGGCTAGGAACAAGCGAGTCCGTGTCGGACACGGACATAGCTCAAACACGTATTTGAGACGTGTTCGAAATTAGGCCCGCGATTTTTTTTAAAAAATTTGGACACGTATTTGCCATTTTGGCCCAATCCATTTAGCCTAAACATGGAAGCCAACCCATTTGCATTGTGTTAACCCTAGCTTTCCAGAGGCCAGAGCCAATCCCCTCATCCCCACTCGACGCTACCCCCGCTTCCTTTTGCTTTGACGGCGACCGATGATCGACGGCGACCCCCTCCCTCCAGACGCTGCCCCTTCACCTTCCATCTCCCCACCCCTACTACGTTGCCCGTCCACCCCTGCTGCTTGCTTCTGTTTCGGCAGCGACCCCTCCCTCTAGGCTCCACCCCTTCGCCTTCCTTCTCCCCGACACCGCCCCTTCTCCTCGACGCCCCTACTACGCCACCCGCCCACCCCTATTGTTTCCTTCTCCCTAACGCCGCCCCTGCTACGCCCACCCCTGCTACTTCCTTTTGCTCCGGTGAGTGAATCATCTCATTCTCCTTCATCTCCACTCTTCATGCTCCTTCCTAGATCTTCCCTGGTTCATGTGCTATAAGAAAACTTTGTAGTTTATAGTTCTTCACTGGTTCATGCACTAGTTTTTAGTTCCATTCACTATTCACTCAGTGCACATTCACTAGTTACAAAGCACAAAGTAGTGCACATTACCTCAAGTTAGTTGAATTCTACCATGTTACATTGTAAGAATTAAGTCTACATGTTATATTATTACTTACATTTACTCATCAAGTTTTTTCTTTTCACAGGTTAAAGGAACTCAGAATTTCTGGTATTAATACGAAGTTATAATTTATGAAGAATTGAACATATGAAGAATTGAAGAGGCGAGGAGCCGAGGATCATCTTTGAGGTACATATTCTTATTTTGCATTATTTCAGTTTGAAAAACACATAGAAAAATTATATATATATGGGAAGCCTATTTGCTACTCCTAGGTGTAGTTACTCCCATTGTATCTATCATCCATCTGTCTCGAATACCACATACTTGTTTGGATTATTGGCCGCATACTTCCTTTGATTATTGGTCGGATACAATTCCATAACAATTCACTAGCAACCTGCTAACAGTGTACGTAATTTATTGCCTTGCAAAAGAAAATCAATATTAATATCAAAATCCCTGATACTACGTAATTGACTTTTGTTTTTGGCAACCACTCCCATATACGTCACGTTGCTTAGTCATTGTCGTTTCTTCGTGAAGCAATAGTTGATTTGCTGCTCTCTCTTTTTCCATTGTGTTACGCTCGTGATCCTCAAGCGAGAAGAAAAGGAGAAAGGTCCGACTGTGGAGCAAAAAATGGAGAAATAATTTTGAATTTTTGTAGTATGTGCATGTACTTTGGTAGTATGTATACCTAAGGGGGTATTTTAGTACATGTACTTAGGTAGTATGTATACCTTGGGAGTATGTTAGTACATATAATTGGAGAGTATGTACACCTAAGATAGTATATTAGTACATCTGTACATGTATTTGGGAAGGGAGTATTTATTCATCCTCTTAAAAATACGTATAGGTAGTATACACAAGGGAATATAGCTACTTTATGAATGGGAGTTGTCGGTGTTTTAGAACCGATCTTACATAAAGATTATTTGATTCGGGGGGTCTCCACAATTGATCACGCAGACAAAGGAGACACGTGGATTTTTATACAGGTTCGGGCCTTCTCCAGTGAGAATAATAACCCTACTCCTGTGTGTATTGTATTGGGTATCCTGATTACAATCAGTGGAAAGACTTGCGCTAATACTGCTACTGATTGCCCCTCAAAAGCCCCCCATTGGCTCTAAAAGACACCTATTTATAGTATGCTGCAGTGGCGGTTGTCGTTCCAAGTCAATAGGCGTTCATCATTATGCAATAATGAGAGTAATTACCGGATTAGTAACCTCCCCACGTTGCCTGACGGTTATCAATAAGAGATAATGGTGAGTTATCTGTAGTTATTCTAGGTATAATTACATATCTTAACTTCTCAGATTCCACAGCTAATAGGGCCTACTGGCGAGTGGACCCAGTTATCCATGGAGAAGTCGTGGCAGGACTGGTCGTAGCAGGACTTACGACCAGGGGGTATGTGAGGACCCCGATTTATTTAGCTTGTAATGCTTAGGCTTCCATTGACTCTAGCATCACAAATCAAATAAAGCAAGCCCCGAGACATGTATACTTCCCAGAAATACAGTATACACACCCCGTTACAAAATCACGCATAAATTTCATACATCACATAGCATTAATCCTAACAAAAGACATACATAATAGAGTTATTACACAAGAAGGCCGACCGGCCAAACGACATCAAAGTAACATTAACAGCGGAAGCAAAAGTGCCATAAGATGACTATAAACAAAATCCAACCGGTTAGCCATAACCCACAAGGTAACCAACCGGGCCGCCAAGCTAGTCGTCCAAACGCGCAATTCTCACAAAAGTCGATCCTTGGGGATCAACTTCTTCCTCTGCAACAAATAAGCAAAGCAAATGAGTACAAAATGTACTAAGATCGACGTGTGGGATAGCAGACCTATCAATATGCTACATGCAAGCTTATTTAAGTGGAGGTTGTATGTCTCATTTTGCACAAAGCCAACTTTATTTGTAGTAATGTAGTACATTTCAAAAGCAAGTTTGCAATCAGTTTTTATTGAATGAAATAACACGAGATACAATAAGTACAAGAGTAACCACCTATTGGTGACTAACCCAACAGCCACCACACATAGCACAAATCCCAGATTCGTACCACCCATCAAGTTTTAATTAAAATGTTGTAGTCTAACTCTTGAAAGACCTTGCCAAGCGTGTCCATAACCTAGGGCGAGGCTATTCGAATAGTTTTAACCTGCGGGGTGTACCAATGTACCCACACTTGGACCGCCTTTTGCCAAGCTATTAAGCACACTTCCTTTGGTATGCTGCACGGCTAAGTCCTACGAGACGTTTCCAATGGAATGCGTTAATTAAGAGTCGCACGTATGGGGTTAACCCTTAGTGACCAGCCGGCGAAATGGGCCACTAGGACCACACGTTGTGGTGGAGTCAAGCAAAGCCGGGAGTCATTAGCCATTTAGGGTAAAGCTAGCTGGACATTTGCAAGACCCCGGTCGGGGTGGAGGACCTAGAAAGGAACCACCCCGGTCACGCCTTTGTGATCGTTTTTCTCTATAAACTACAGCCAGCGACCCATTAATTAATGCCTCCCAAAGTACTAATTCAAGAGAGGTCCCATACCCTCTAGTGTGGTTAGCACGTACAAAATGCTTGGTTTAGTGTAACAAGATGTTCGGTCCTTGTTGACTCGGGCACCATTACAGTCACACCCAAAAGCACACCAACATACCATTGTGCCGAAGTCTAAATCATTTTGTTTCAGTTTTTAGTTTTCACAAGTAAACATGGCACAAGGTTGAAATCATAAGTGATAATAAGTTTTATGTGATCAAGGTTATCGACAAGTCGATAACCGCCCATTTCTACCGGAAGCTAAGCATGGCTAAGCAATTAATTCGCAACTACTAAGTGACAAGAGTTCATCCAACGAGCTCTAATCACAGCAATAACCTAGGCTCATGGTAGTAAAGGTTGATCATTTGCTTAAGGAAATGCATCTACTAGGTTAACTAACGACAATAGTTTAACACAAACTAGCAATGCATACATAGAATTTTGTAAACAACATAATTACTTAAAAATACAGGGATTAACATGATCAAACTGCTTGCCTTGCTGTAGATCACTTTCTTGCTGCAGAGGATTCACTCACGTACTCAATAATTCCTTCGGAACCTAACGCGAAAAGGCGATAACCAAATAAGAACAAGAACTCCAAATAAAACTCCACAGCAAAAGTTCTCCAAATACCATGAAATTTATACATCAGCAAGATTAAGATTTTAGACAAATTTAGGAATAAGAATCAACTCATTTGGATTAGGTATGAAAAAGTTATGCCCTAAACAAATCTTCTCAGCCTGGAAAATCCTAATTAAATTAATTTCGGTTACTGTTCATGGCAAAAATTTCTAGAATGATCTGGAATCTGAAATTTTTATGGTCGGTAGCTAAGGTCATCCTAAGAACAGCAAAGTTGAGTTTACATCATTTGGAGTTATAACAAATTAGTTATGATTTTTCTAAGTTCTAAAACTAGTAGATCATTAATTTCAGTGGCAAGGATCATATTAAGGCCTATTCTACACTACAGTACATTCCTAGTGGGTTTTAACAATATTTAGTTTGCTCAGTTTGGAATCACAGAGAAAAGTTATGCATTTTACAAATTTTCAATGAATTTCTAGACAACCATTTTATATTAAACAAGTTCATGCAGTTTATATCATTTTACTACATAATGAATGCCTAAATTCATTCTCATATTGAAGTTCATTTCATGGCAAAGCTACTGTAACTTGATTCATTAAAAAAGGAGCTATAATGACAAAGATATGCATTTTTGAAACTTGGAACATTTAAAAGACTTTGAAAATTTGAGCTCTCGGGAGGTCCAAATGAACTGAAGAAAACGGGGAGGTCGTGGGCCGTCGATCCTTCATCGCACGGCCACAGACCTCGAAGCTCAACGCACAAAAGACCTCCTCCCGCTCAGGGGAGGTCTGGGCCGTTGAGATTGGATCCAACGGCGACGACCAGTGCATGCACAACGCATACAGAGGAGGTCCTCGCGCCTAGAGGTGTTCGGGACCGTCAGATCAAGATCTGACAGCCCTGACCTCCGAGGGAGGTCCTAAAGCTAAATCTACAGAGGGAGGTCTAGCCCGTTAGATCTAAATTTAGTGGTTGAGACATGAGGAGGAGGTCCTAAAGCTACGGATCTAAAGGATGAGATCCTAGACGGTCAAGATCTCCAGGGGGAGGTCCTGAACGGCTAAGATATCGCAAGGAAGGTCATGGATGGCCAAGATCTACTCGGGAGGTCCTAGGTGACGGGGTTTTAACGGGAGAGATCCGGACGACTCGAGATGGATCTGGGAGGTCTGAGCAGTCGAATCTCGAAGGAGGAGGTCTCGGCGGCTAAGATCTATCGAGGAGGTCTTGGGCGGTCCAGATTTGTCGGGGAGGTCACGAGGCGAGAGGTCTTCACGGAGGAAGATCTCGGCGGTCGAGATGAATCGGGAGGAGGTCCTAGCGGTTGGGATTTTACAGGGAGGTCTTGGGGGTGAGGATTTAGTGGAGGAGGACCCTGATGGCTAAGATCTCCCAGGGGGGAGGTCTTAACGGCCCGATTTGCTCAAGGTGGCTGAGATTCCCTTTACAAAGACCGGGGTGGTCTTTTTGCAAAGAGGACCTCGGAGGTGGTCCCGCACTTAAGATTTTACAAAAGGATCTAAGGGTCCAGATCTACCTAGAAGAGGTCTTTGTGGTGAGATACAAAAGCAAGAGGCCTGCGACCTAGAGTTTTCATAGAAAACTCCAAGCAGCCTGATCTAAACCGGGAGCTCCTAAGCGGTGGGATAGAAACCGGGAGGTCTTAGCGGCTAGGACTGAGTTAGGGGAGGTCCTAGAGACGAGGTCCAAACAAAGAGGTCTTGGCGGCCAAGATCTCACGATGGAGGTCTTAACGGTCACGATCAAGCGAAGGAGGTCCGAAACGGTAAGTTAACAGAGGAACACCTGGGCGGCTAGGATCTCACCGAGGAGGTCTTTAACGGCCGAGATCTAGGCGGAAGGAGGTCTGGACGGCCAGGATCTCACCGAGGAGGTCCTAACGGTCTAGATCTAGGCGGGGAGGTTCTGTGGCTTCTTTACAAGGACTAGCGGTGGTCTTTTTGCAAAGATGACTCCAATGTGGTCTTTTGCAAAGAGGACCCCAAAGCGGAGGGTGATCCTAATGGCTGGGATTTAACCTACGGAGGTCTTTAACGACCAGGATTTCAGCGGGGAGGTCCTAGAACTTAAAGACTTTACACACGAAGATCTAAAGGCCAAGGGTTAACGCTAGGAGATCATTAACGGTCTAGATTGAGCCTAGGAGGTCCGGGACTTAAAGACACCCACGGCTTGCCGACAAGAACAGCATTAAACACTAATGATTGGGCCCTAGGACAACTTAAATGCTAATCATTAGGCTACAGCACTTGTCCGAGTAAGGCACGACAAAAACATGAGTTCGGTTTTTAGCTCACCGCCGGCGACGGGGACCACGCCGGCGGGAACCAAGGGCACAGATGGACTCTAAATAGCGAAGAGAACCTAAAGGTGCCAAACACTAGGGCTAAAACACCTCCTACCGGCGGCTAGCCGGAGATGACCGCCGGAGGTAGAAAAACGACAAAAAGAAAAACTAACGTGGTCTAATCAGGACATAAGCTCAAACACTAGGGCACTAACATGAGGACGGTGAAATCAAGGAAACCGTCGGAGGAGCTCCAGCGACCAAAAGGCTTGCCGGAGATGAGGAAGAAGGCAGATCCGGTCTCAAAGAACAAGTTCCCACTTTGACAATCCCTGAGGAGGCCAAACAAGGTAAGTTAGGAAAATGCTTAAAGTGCCCAAATGGACAATTTGGCATGCCAAGAAATGCAATTGAACCACTGGAGCTCGGATGGCCTTGAGGAGCTCCAAGGTCCAACAATGGCGAGGGGGTGCTCTCGGGAGTTGTGATTGGGAGAACACAGAGAGGAACTCGGGTGAGCACAAAGGTATCTAAAAGGAGCTGAGGAGGAGAGTTGAGGGCTTAGATAGCTAGGGGAGCACGGGCTTGACCAAGTGCAAGCTCAAATGGTGAGCTCGGACCATTCCATGGTTCATGGCTTTGCCATGGACAAGCTGACGTGATTGAAACAGCTAGGGCACGACTTTGGGGCAAAGCTGACACGCATTTAATGCAAGGTGGCAAAAAGCCGCCGACAAGGACATGAAGTGACAAGGCACTGCAGGCTTCACTGCCATGTCCCACGCGCGCAAGGAAAATGACGATGACTAGCTCAGGGGGGTCCCACATGCCAGTGAAAGAGCCCGAGGAGGTCTGGTCAGACGAGTCCAACGGTTGGAGAAAAGTGCTGACATGAAATAAAGGCTGGCAGAGCTAGCCGTTGACAAGGGCAAGAAGTGACAAGTCACTGCTTAAAACTACCGAAGCTCTAGCACACATACAAGCGCGTGAAAACGATGATGACCAGTCCCAGAGGTCCCACCAGCCAGTGAGGGAACCCGGGGAGGACCAGTCGAGAGAACATAATGGTTGGGGGAGGCTTCGATTGGAGTTGGGGAGGTCCGGGTGGTTGGATTTGAAATGAAGGGCTCCGATTTAAAGAAGTGATCGGAGGTCCTAAAGCACAAGGAGGTATGAGCCCCAGATCTAAGGATGGATGGCTCACGATCTCCTCGGTGCAAAAGTGGTTGACCGAGGTGGTCTTTGCAAAGGTGCAAAAGGGTGGTCCAAGGGGAGGTCGGTGGGGGTTGTTTTTGCAAAAGCCTGAAGGGAGGTCCTAGGGTGGTCTTTGCAAGAACACCATGGGAGGTCCGGGAGGGTACTCTTCGCAAAAAGGACCCGAGGTGGTCGTGCGAGTGGGAGGTCTTAGAGCTCCCAGGATCGTAGCGATAGGGCATAGATCCAACGGTTGACATCGCTTGCGCCAACCTGGTCGAGCACAGGGTGCGCTAACGGTGAGGGTTCAACCAAGTCCGAGTGAGCAGTCGACCGAGCGACCCGGAGGTAGACTTAGGGTTTCCTTTTGAGCTGAAATCCTTGATGAATTTTTAGGAGGGACAAACTAACACGAAAATTTATGAAATTTTTACAGTAGCTTGCTGACTTTGAGCTGAACCTCGAGTAAAATTCCTAGAGGTTTTCATGCACAACATTTTTCTCCAGAAATTTAACAAAGCTTATTCTAGTGTTTGACTAATTGCCAAATTGGTTTGACTGCCTCTTAAAATATTCAAACAACTTCTAAAAATTGTGAAATTTTTCAGGGGGGTCACACAATAACCCCAGAACTAAGGAAAACTATCCCCAGAGGATGATCACAAGGTGGGACAAGATTGTTTTTGGAAGACAAGATTTTCGATCAGAATGACTTGTGACTTGTAATCCCATAATTCTTTTGCAAGAATTCTTTAGAACATACAAGAATTACAAGATGTAAGAAAAAGTTTTAATTTCTACTCATTTTCTTACATTTGAAATGCAAGCCAAAACTTGGGATGTTACAACTCTCCCCCCCTTACAAAAATCTCGTCCTGAGATTTGACTCGCTCAGGAAAGAAAGAGGGGTAGCCTGTATGCTGTCGGTCTTTCCGTGCCCAAGTAGCTTCATCCTTGGAACAATTTGACCACTGAACTTCAAGGAATTGAATGGCACGATTCTCTGAGACAAGGAGCTCGAGCAAGGGACCGACACAAATCTCGGTTTTGACCTGGTAGAAAATGTGCCACTTTAGTTGACACGGGGAAACTTATCAGGCCCAGATATAGCAAGAATTGACAGACTGAGTGATCTTTATAGGTTCCATGGTTGATGGTGCAAGGTCGTTGTTAGCTGGTGGAGCGATTTGTCTGGTCAATTCCGCCAACAACGGGATTTCAGCCTGCTAGCTAGGTATGCACAGTCATCCCTCCACAGCTAGCTTCTTGGAGGAACCAAGGCCATACTCAGTTGGTGGAGCAATTTGTCTGGTTACTCCACTAACGAACGAGACCTTGACTTGATAACTAGCTATATGGAGTCATCCCCCCGTAGCCAATTGATTAGAGGGGCTATGAACATTTAGACCACAGAATTTCGAGGCAATACCTAGTAGGTGATGCCTTTGGATGTATAGGGGCAGAAGGGTGTCACTCAAGTCAAAAGACCGATGACAACCCGGATGGTAGCCTTCTTCTTGGGGAAAGCGGGGTAGGTTAGCAAGGCTTGATGAAACCGAGGTGGTGCTAGGCATCAATGATGGAGCAGGATGAAGATCACCATCAACAGTAAAAGATAGGGATATAAAGGCAGAGGCGTCTCGAATCGAATAATACCGTATCGGGGTAGAGTAAACAAGAAGTGTACCCAACATGACGTCAGACGCCTCCTGAACTTCTTCAGCGGAGATGGAGTTGATTTGATCACGAACAGCCTTCCGCTCCTGATGCTTCATGGGGCAACTGTTGGCGTAATGCCCCTTCTTGTGGCAATAGAAGCACGTGACAACGGCCGGATCGCGAGGCCACCTTGCTGCTGGGCGCGGTGCAGACTAAAACACGACATGCGGAGGCGAGGGTTGTTGCACTCTTCTTAGGGCAACTATGCGTATAGTGAACCTTGTTGTTACAGAAGAAACAAGTGACATCCGCCATCTGTTGACGCTTGCGACGATCCTTTGGCTTCTTCTTCCTGACCCCAGCAACTACGGGATTCTCGACCGTAATCTGAAGGTCGGGGAAGGTATAGACTGGTAATTTGTCTTGCAGCTCTACAGACAAATCATCCAAGAACTTCTCTGATCTGGAAGCATTGGCGATTGCGATACTTGTAGATGACCGAAGAAGCAGTCGCTGAAGCCCTAATGATCTGGCGATCACCAGGTTCATGCTACACTCTTTGGGATAGTGAGTGCTTCCCTCGCCGAGAAAACAAGTGACTTTGGCAGTCGGACAGTTTCCAGGTAGGTGGTCTTCATCGCAGGTTGGGCAGGCTGTAGTACACTCGTTGTCGTAGTGTCCTTCCTCACCACAGCGTCGGCAGACCTTGACCTTCCCAGGGTTGCAACCTTCGGCGACATGGCTCTTTTTACCATGGTCACAGCAAAAAGGAGACCAAAATCCATCACAATCGCCGGAGGGGAGGCGCTTGCAATCCTTGTCTGGACAGTTGGGGCCAAGGAGATCTCCATCCCAGCTAGTTTGCTGACCCAGTCCGCTGCTGGTCTGCCCAGACATCCTGCCACGAAGAGATGGGTTAGCGCAAACCCGAAGACTAGAAACTGAAGGACGCGGAAGAGGCACCAAGGACTAGGGGGTCCTGCTGAACGTTAGGGTGGGAATAGATACTAAGATGGACAAGGATCAAACCCGAAAGCTTAAGGCAAAGGAACAATAAATCACTAAGAAATGAACTCAAAAGCTCAAAAACAACCACAAAATCAACACAAGGTTTCAATCACAAGGTCAACTTCCTGGTACGACCAACTCATATGGAGGGAACGAGCAATCGGTTTAGGAAGGTACATTTCAGCATGCAACTCAAATTCTAATAGGACCAAATAGCAGGCAAGAATTCTTTAGAACATACAAGAATTACAAGATGTAAGAATTTTTTTTAATTTCTACTCATTTTCTTACATTTGAAACGCAAGCTAAAACTTGGGATGTTACAGGGTAGTCGTAGAAAAACTTACGACTAGATACTGGTCGTAGAAAGACTTACGACCGAAGGTAATCGTAGGAGAACTTACGATTATGTGGTAGTTGTAGAAATACTTACGACTATGAGGGTGGTCGTAGAAGAACTTACGACCACCTGGCTTACTTCTCCCTTACAATAGTAAGGGGTATACCATGTGACGTCATATTAGATGATTAAGGAATAATAAAATGAGGATTATCAGATCCTCGTCGTCTAGCCCCCCAGCTTCAAGTGAAAATAACTTACTTGGTCGAGGAGTCGTAGATGATCCTACGTCCACTAGGAGGCTGTAGGAAAAACGTTGAAGGAAAAACTATTCAACATGTGTTTCTCTCGACCAGAAGTAGGCTTGGTCAAGGCAATTTGTTGGAAATCTCACGATTACAAGATAGTCGTAGAAAATCTTACGACTTTGGAGTAATCGTGGCCCTATGATCGGAAGCAAAAACCTTTCCGATTGACATTTCTTTTGATCAGAAGTATACTTGGTCAAGAAGGTAATTTCACTTGAGGTGTGAAAAGAGCCTCGGTACTCTCGAACAGGCAGATTAAAGATCTGTCCGCTAGAGCAATTCCCGAAGCGGTGGAAACCGTTGGGTTCTCATGGCGTTTTGTTCCAAGCGTACGGTTATAAAATGGATTGCGGGGGTGAACTTAGGGTTCTTACCTTTTCTCTGATTCACCCTGACTGTTCGTCGTCTTCTCATCTCTTCCGCCGCCAGCGACACTGTGCGCTTTCTTGAAGCTTTCCCAAATCCAACTCTTTCCCCTTTTAGAAAAGATGGCTAGGACCGTCTCCGAGTGGGCTGAATCGGAAATGGACAACGCAAAGATGAATGCCTTGGTTGTCGCTAAGAAAATTCCCGAGAAGCTACTCGTGAAGTGGATTGCGGCGAATGGACAACACTGGCCGTCGGGGGAGGAAGGTCAAATCCCCGTCTTCCAGGCGTATTGTGGGTGTGGCCTCCGATTGCCTAGTCACCCCTTCCTCACACTAGTGCTTGAGCACTTTGGGGTGGAATTAGTGAACCTTGGTCCTAATTCCATCACAATGCTGAGTGTATTCGTGTATTTGTGTGAGGTGTACCTGGGGATTCCGGCGGACCTCGAGCTTTTCCAGTATTACTACGGGATGGCTTGTCAAGCCGGAATTGCTGGGAGTTGTGGTCTGAAGCTCCACGACGGGAAGTCGAAGGAGTGTATTCAGATGTTCACCTGGTCGTCATGGCGGGATGGAAGAAGAAATGGTTTCTTGGAAAGTCACCAGAAAGACAACCTCGTTTATCGGAGCGCCGTCGAGAGGGCCTCTTCATGGGATTCGACTCGATAAACTTGGCCGGATTGCCCCTACATTCAAGCCATCAAAGACTTGAAGGCGGGGCTTGGGATGACACGTGGTGAAGGACTTCGTCACACGCCGCATTAGCCTCCTGAAGAAACGAGTCCCTCCTATGTGGAGGTACTCGGGGAAAGAAGACCCGACCAGGGATTACAAGGATGGTAAGTGGAAAAACTCAGTTTTTGACTTTAGCCTTGGCTAATCTTGATCTGGTTGTTGATTGTGCTACTTGTCCGTGCAGATCTTCCACAGGCGGAGATTGACGCTCGCGTCAGGCTCATCTGTGAGAAGAGTCCGTCTAGTGTAGCAGCTCCCCAAATTCTTGCGGTTTTAACTGCAGAGGAAAAGGTGGAGCGCCTAAAGGTAATCGCGATTCGGCTTCGTCTTTAGGCACCTGTTGTCGTAAAAATGGTTTACAACTAAAAGACTTGTCGTAGAAGAACTTACAACTTGTGGGCTGATCGTAGAAGAACTTACGACCAGTTAGTGATCGTAGAAAAACTTACGACCACTTTCTTTTTCTGATTTTCAACAGAAAGTAGGCATAGAAGACCGCCAAGATGACGAGGAAGTCGATCTGGTGGTCATTGGGGTGACAGCGCAAGCGGAGTCAGCGAAATCCCCTCCAACCAAGAAGCGTCGACTTGTAAAGGTCGGCAACAAGGGTGGTTCGAGTTCGGCTCCTCCTGCTCCTTTTGCTAAATTCACCGTGGACATGGCTAAGGCGAGGAAGAAAGCAGAGGAAGCTGCCTTCGCCCTTAAGCGCAAAGCCCCCAAGGTCAAGGTACCATTTTATTATGACAACAAGACTTTCGCAGTTTCTGCTTCTCGTGGCTTTATAAGGCAGCTAGAAAAGGAGAACTGGAAGAGCTTCATGTCTTTTGTGAAGGAAACTACTGCTCCAGTAGGACCTGAGGTCGAGGGGAGCAGTGTTCTTAAGGTGGTCGAGACAGATATCAGTCACTCGGGGAGTCGGAAAGAGGAGACTCCCGTTCCCTCAATCGAATCTCAACCCACAATGGTTGAGAAGAAGTCGAAGAAACCTTCCGTTTGGAAGGTTGCTCCCAAGTTTCGGGTTAGATCCAGCGCGCAGAGGTATGTAAAAAACAGAAGTGTAAGAACATCATTTACACTTTGTTTTTCGCAAGTTGACTTATTTATGCGTTTTGCGATCTTAGCCCGACAGATGCTTCTATAGAGAAGCCCGTTGTCACCTCTTCAGCCAGCGAAGGTGTGACTGCGGTAGTAGCTGAAGCTCCAGCTACTATTCTCGTGGTGGAAGAAGTCGTTCTTTGCGAGTCGCTCGACCACAGGCGATCGTAGGGATGGAAGTGGAGGCGAGAGAGGCCATGAGGGAGACACCGAGAGTCGGCGGTGGTGAGAATTTCGTCCACCGTGCTGGTAAGGAGGTTGTCGAGGACGTTCCTTCCGGTCCTCCAGGCGGTGCTTCCATCACCGAATCAGAGGAAGAAGAGTACTTTAACTTTTGCTCTGATTTCTTTGGTCCTGCTTCTATCGTAGGATCTTCCGCCTACCAGTCTCGCGACCGAGTTCCTCACCCCAGCAACATTCCCAATTGCGGGGATGTCTTCGATAATGAACGTCTCGAAAGAGTTTGGTGGAAACGAGTTGAGGAGATGGATAGGCTAAAAGATCAGTCACAGATAGTTTCCATGTTTGTTTGGTCAAACATGAATGTAAGTATTCATCGATGCTTATGTGTATGGTTTTATCCCTGTCCCTTATCGCTCTTCTCCCCTGCAGAGAGCCGTTGAGCAAGTTTCTACGATTTGCGAGTACAATCGACAACTTGTCAAATTGCGACAGGAGAAAGCAGTACTCTACGAGCAAGCAGAGAGGTGGTGAGTGACCGATATTCGTAATCGTTTTATAATTCGACTACTTGTTCAGTACTCGGTGGGAGTTGTCATAAAAAAATCTTACGACTTAGTACTGATTGTAGAAAAACTTACGATCAGGAGTAATCGTAGAAAAACTTACGATCACGCGTCAGTCGTAGAAATACTTACGACTGCTCGTCTGTGTATTCATGTCTGCCCTTAACCTTTTCAGGTTTAAGAGTGACGAAAAGACCCTAACTGATTCGCTCGACTTCGAAAAGGCCGAGACGAAAAAGCTAAGGGATGAGGTCACCAACCTTCTGAAGAAGCTTCAGGAGGCTAACTCTGCAACTCGAGGTGCGGAAAAAATAAGCGATGCGTCACGTTGCTTCTAATCTTGATCTTCACCTTCTTAACCTCTCATTCTTTTACAGAAAAAGAAGTCGTTGATGTGCTGGAGCTCCTGAGCTTCCTCCAACTAGAAATAAGCGCGCTCGGGGAGATTTTTACGAGCGCCATTTTCTTCGTCGAGTTGTCTCGAATGCCTATATCGGACCCTTGAGTTGGTTTTAATGAAGCTGCGAGAATGTTGAGGATGTCCCGCGCGTTCATCAAAGTGTTCGCCTCGTTCGCGGTGATGGTGTCCTTGCCATTGCCACGAGGATGTAGAGTGTGCCGTCGGGAGCATCGTCAATCCTGCCTGCGGAGAATGATTCTTATCGGGGATGGCGAAGACCTCCGTGGATGACCTCCACTTGCGCTCGAGGCCTCCTCGCTTGAGGAGTAGTCGACTGACACCATCTGGCAACTTGGAGTAAACCCCTCCAGGTTGGGGAACTCCGGGTTATATCCATCTCCGTCTGCTGGTGTGTCCTGCGACAGGATGGTTGGACTTGGAGGAACAGCGTGCTCGATCCTCTTCTTTGCGGAATTATCCGGAGAAAGAGGACCATCAGGTGTTAATGGAGCTCTGGAATGATGGCTTCCAGAACTTGTCTCGCCAAGTCGTACTGCCTTAGGGGGACTCGAACACTTGGAGGAAAGACTCTCGTCGTGTTGCGAATCTGTCCTGGGGCAGCCCTGTTTGTGGTCGTGTTGACCCTTGCCCCCTGAGGAAGCTGGTTCCTCAGCTGGGCGTATTGTCGTGGGGGATGAGGATCCCTCCTGAACTCCGGCGGTGATGCAATCTCCGATATCTGATAGAAGATCTCCAGAGGCGGCAATACCGTCAGATAATTCGATACTCAACTCGTAATCGAAGCCGACATCTATGTCGATGTCTGCGTAATTGGCCAAGTCGAACCAATTCTCCTCGTTCCATTCTCCTGCCATGGTAGCATCAAAGAGAAAAGAAAGAACTGTTGAGAAGGAATTACCAGAAGCTTCCCACGGACGGCACCAACTGTCGGTGTTTTAGAACCGATCTTACGTAAAGATTATTTGATTCGGGGGGTCTCCACAATTGATCACGCAGACAAAGGAGACACGGGGATTTTTATACAGGTTTGAGCCTTCTCCAGCGAGAATAATAGCCCTACTCCTGTGTGTATTGTATTGGGTATCATGATTACAATAAGTGGAATGATTTGCGCTAATACTGCTACTGATTGCCCCTCAAAAGCCCCCCATTACCTCTAAAAGACACCTATTTATAGTATGCTGCGGTGGCAGTTGACGTTTCAGGTCAACAGGCGTTCATTATTATGCAATAATGAGAGTAATTACCGGAGTAGTAACCTCCCCACGTTGCCTAACAGTTATCAATCAGAGATAATGGTGAGTTATCTGTAGTTATTCCAGGTATAACTGCATATCTTAACTGCTCAGATTCCACAGTTAATAGGGCCTATTGGCGAGTGGACCCAGTTATCCATGGAGAAGTCATGGCAGAACTAGTTGTAGCAGGACTTACGACCAGAGGGTAGTCGTAGAAAATCTTACGAGTGGATACTGGTCGTAGAAAGACTTACGACCGAAGGTAATCGTAGGAGAACTTACGATTATGTGGTAGTCGTAGAAATACTTACGACTATGGGGGTGGTCGTAGAAGAACTTACAACCACCTGACTTACTTCTCCCTTACAACAGTAAGGGGTATACCATGTGACGTCATATTACATGAGTAAGGAATAATAAAATGAGGATTATCAGATCCTCGTCAGGAGTGTACGTGTACATTGGTAGTATCTGCACTTTACGAATGAGAGTATATGTACATGGAGAGGAAGTATCTTCACTTTACGAATGAAAATAAAAGGGGCTACGCAAAAGTTGAACTCATCAATTTTCACAGGTTCACAGAACAGAACTTGTAACTATATATAGCGCACTGGGCAGCATTTATACTAGTTCGACATGGCTTAAGAGTGAAAATAGTGCGAGCGTAGATCTTTGAATTCGATCACGACAAGCATGGTGGGGATCGAGTGTGCACTCCAGGATGAGCCATCATGCCGACTAAGCATGGCCGTAGACCGCATCGGGCGAGCAAACCTCGGGCCGCCCCTCGTCGCGGCCGGATTGACTAATGCCTTGTCATCTCTACATCTACCGGTGACCCATGTATGAGTCATCAATGTGGTCGCCATCGCACAGTCCGGCATCACCGTCTCCATGATATCCACTGGATCTCGCCTCACGTCGCATCATGAATGCCCACCATGCCATGTAGCCTTGCGAAAGGGGTTTCAATCTGCTCGTTCTAGCATCCATGAATAAGCAATGGAGCATTAGAAATCAGCAGTGCAAGAAAATTGGATTGGAGTTTCCATGCATTGAGAATGTACATACCAATACTCTCATATATACCTTGATGCATGTCTCACCATCCATTCACGTGCATGTTGCCAGCGCGTCGCTGCTAGAGCCACTACGGCTGGAACCCAAGTCATATCAGTCGCCATGCGTGTGGTCGCCTCACCGCGGCGCTGCTCGTCACAACTGGCACCATCTAGCCTTGCGCTCAGATTCACCGGGAGTATGTCGACGACGCTGGGCAAAGGTGGTATGGCAATACCAATGCCTGACCTTTCTCGGCCTGCAGAGGCTTGAACACACACATCTGCAAGGTCGTATGGCAAGAATAAAAAAAGGTAAGCTCAATCACCGTATGGGAACCATTGGCACCAAAATCCCAAAAAAATAAAAAAGGCAAGCTCCAACACGCACATCTGCATTCCGGGATTCAATCAAAATAAAAAAGGCAAGCTCTCGGTCGGTATGTAGGTGATTTGTTAGCCAAAAAAACAAAACTCCCAGAAAGTTAGTTAGGATTAAACGCCAAATAGGTATTGGTTCGGGTCTCTCTCCTATTCGTGATTTTTAGGCCTATTAGGCTCGAAAATACGCACGGATCTCATCAAGGATTAAAGGGTGGATGGAGAGTGAATAACTACACAATGAGTAGATAGTATTTTCACACACACACACACACACACACACACACACACACACACACACACACACACATATATATATATATATATATATATATATATATATATATAGGAAAATGGTATGGTACTCCTGGGAGTACGTACTCCCACCTCCATATACCACTTAAACTGTATGATTATACCTCTTTATCAATTTGAGTATACTCCAATAATGATTATAAGATACCCTAAAGTGAGTTCCATGAAAATTTTTTATGAAAATCCACTTTTTATACCAAAATCCGTGTGTATACTTTTTTTATGTATGGAAAATAGTATATAACAAAAATAAAGGGTTCCAATGAAAATTTTCTGATCAAGTCACATTGGAGTATCTTATACTTGGTATCCAAGTATAAGATACTCCAATGTGACTTGATCAGAAAATTTTCATTGGAGCTCTTTATTTTTGCTATATACCATTTTTCATACATAAAAGAAATATATACACGGATTTTGGTATAAAAAGTGGATTTTCATGAATTTTTTCATAGAACTCTCTTTGGGGCATCTTATAATCATTATTGGAGTATACTCAAATTAATAAAGAGGTATCACCATACGATTTAAGTGGTATATGAGAAGCGGGAGTACGTACTCTCAAGAGTACCATACCATTTTCCTATATATATATATATATATATATATATATATATATATATATATATATGATACCAGTACATACTCTCACTTACAATATACCACTTAAACAAATATATTATACTTCCTCGTCACTTTCAGTATACTTAAATACCAATTATAAGATACTCCAATGCGATTTGACTAAAAAAGTTTCATTCGAGTCTTTTATTTTTTGCTATATACCTTTTTTCATATATAAAAGAAGTATATACACAAATTTCGCTATAAAAAGTCGACTTTAATGAAGTTTTTCATAGAACTCACTTAAGAGTATCTTATAATTATTATGAGAGTACGCTCAAATTGATAAAGAGGTATCACCATACGATTTAAGTGGTATATAAAAAGTGAGAGTACATACTTCCAGGAGTACCATACCATCTCTCTCTCTATCTATCTATATATATGTGTGTGTGTGTGCCCCCGTGTCTATTTTTTAGAAATGACGAATCCCGTGTCCGACACACATGGCCATTCATCATAGCTGATAATACATACAAGTCGGTGCGTCATTAAACTAAATATTCAATTCTTCATACATTTGTCCAATACTAGACCTAATTAGCCACATCAATTTTACCCCAAGCTATTAGCTACACTAAGATAACTTATCAACTTCACAACAGATGAATACCATCCATATCAAGTGGTTATATGATAGCGATGGAAAAAATAGATCACATCGATACCTTCCCCAAATACAATCATACCAAGCTTAGAGCCTTAGGCGCAACATGCATTTGGAATATCTGACTGGACTACACTAACCAAGAATGTTTTCTTATTTCCTACAAGATATGTATGTCTTGAGGTTATAGGTGTTAAGCGGTCGAGCTAGTTTTAAATTTTTACTTAAAAAAGAACAAGTTATCACCAAAGAAGCTCAAACATTAATCAGTTATCAAATATTTAAAGTAATAGCTGCACCACTGGGTGCATTGCATGGATCTGTAGAGCTATCTCAATTCTTGCACATCAAAGAATAATAGCCCAGTACCAACAACACAAACTTTCTCCAGGTTTTCCCTTTTTTTTTTCTTGGGAAGATGATAGCAAATTTTAGCCTCTTTTTTTTTTTCTGTCACCCACGACACCCTCCAAACAAATTTCGACAAATCTCTACTCTAGCAAAGCAGTATCACTAATGCAATGCATAATGTAGCAGAAGAGGGAAACAGATTCGCATACTTTTCTGTTGGGTTGGGATAGCCAAAAGGGTTTGAATCGTTGGAGTACCCGACACCGCATTTGCCTTCATCTTCTTCGCGACCTTCTCAAAAAAAAAAAAAAATCCTATAGGACATGGTCCACAACTCCATCAATATAGACCAATTTCACTGTGTGACATGTGTCTTTTCACGAATCTCAAAGCGTGACATGCTAGCCTTCAGTATTCAATTCGTGAAAATTCACATCAATGATTTATGTGGCTGTGCGCTTTGAGATTCATGAAAAGACACGTGTCACGTGATGAAGTTGGTCTACATTGATGAAGTTGTAGACCAGGTCCTATAAGATTATTTTCCGACCTTCTCGGCCTACACAACCACGACCAACAACAACTTAGCAATCACAACCCTAGCGGCAACCAACCAAATAGAAACCCCACAGCCTCCACCGTGAAATACCTTCTTATGCGCTTTATTAGCCATGTACTCCACGATCTGCTCCTCGGTGATGCCCGCCCGCCTCCAGCTGTCTCTCCTTCTCCAGTGGCGGTCACCAGAGTCCAACACTTGAGACTCGCTCGCATCGTTGGAGGAGGACGGGGTGTCCCTCAGACGGCTCCAGCTCTGGCGTGGCGAGCCGCTGGAGTCGGACGAGGACCCTAGAAGCCAAGGAGGAAGGGGAGAAAGAAGAAGAAGGTGAGGCGAGGGATAGGGAGGAGAAGACTAATTGAGTGCAGCTGCTGGAGTAGGAGGAGAAGGTGTCGCCGGAGTCGGTGGAGAGAAAGGGAGGCGACGTCGTCGAGATGTTCACGAGCGAGTAGGAGACACGACGCCGAGCGTGGAATAAAACGTCTCTGCGGGGAGTTCTTTCTCCCCCAGGGAATGGGTTGGACTGCGACAGGATTTTCTCCATTCCGGCCTCGTCCAAATGCGCAAACGGGTCAGGCCGGGAATTTCGCCCCTATATATGGGGATGCTCCACGAGGATCAGTCTAAAATCTTGCCCATTCTCAAACAAGACCTAAGGACCTGTTTGGATACAGTGTAATCCGATTCAATTCCTTCAGATTAACAGAGAATTTGAACTAAAATATCTTCCAATCTAAAAGAATCGATTCTAATTTCTCTCTATCCAAACAAGCCCTAAGTGGGTTTACATTAGGACTGCAGTATGCAGCCTTTCGTCGGATATGGTGGAAGAGTGAAGATGTTCTCACATGCTTATTCATGAAGTTGCGAAGTGCTTTCAGTCGCAGCAAAACTATGCACTTGTTTCTTTTTTCTTTTGCGTTCTTTCTGTTTCTTCTTCTTCCTTTGAGTTGTTCGCTTTATTCATTCCCCTTGCAGTGGTTCACCCTTTGCTCGATACTTGTCTCTTTTGAAGCCCTTTCTTGCAAGTTCATTAATTCACATTTGCTTTAGCTGAGGCCAAGGCTTCGCATTCCAATTTGCCTAGACGCAGGCTTTTGCCCATGTGTCAGTGAAGCCGTATATGGTTTCTGTACTGAATTAAGTTGATGTACATTAGCAATGAAAACCTTTCGATGTAACTACATCCATCTGTTTCCTCGTTTGGTCACCGTGTTTTCTTTTGTGACGTATATTGTTTTTCATTCTTTTCCACTTTATTCTTTACTTATTAGTTCAATCTTGTGCTATATTCACACCCTCTCACGTACCATTTCCGAGATATATAATTTTTTTGCGAGGAAAAGATAGATTTATTGATTACTCAATAATTGTGCTACAATCTTGAGCAATAAGATGCTCGACACAAGCAGGAAACGACACATGGCATACAACACTGTGATGCAAATGCTTCGCTAAATGCTCATGTGCAACTACATTTTGCTCTTTTTTCACATGCCTGATGGCAAACGACTGAACCTGTCCGACGAACTCCAGGACTTCATGAGCTTGAGCTAAGAACTGGAATCTTGAACGATAATTATTCAGATGATTTAAGGATATCAACCACATCACTTATGCCGTCCTCTTCCAAAGTTGATCCATATTTGCACTGAGCTAGTGGTGACCAAGGGCATGGCTTGCCAGTTGCCACTCCCATTTGCCGGGGTACGTACAGGGATTTCCCCCATCAACGTATGCTAAGCCTAACGTGTATACATTCTTCTAATACTACGGTAGACGAATTTTCTCGTCAGAAGTTGTAAAAACAACAATAGTTCGGATCATGAAGCTGCACATGTTTTCGGATTAAGAACCCAAAATCGATATATAAATAAAAACAACTGGAGATTCAAGGCATCCCCTTCGTTTTGAGACTAAAAAAATCCCACAATAAGGTATAAGTCCATATTACATTCCTGAACTTTATGTCGAGTCCAAAATACCTCCTGAACTTCAAAACCGTTTGATTTGCACCCTCGAACTGCCCATACCGTTTGATTTACACCCCTCGGGCCGAAAACAGGTGGTTTTGGATGACGTGACATCACTAATATTTTGATTTTCTTGATTTTCAAACTTTCGGAGGCCATATCTTCTTCGTTCAAACTCCGATTTGAGCGATTCAATTTTCTAAATTCCTTGTCTTGCTGTTAGTATTTATTTGGTATTTTTTTGAGATTTTATTTGGAGTTGTTTTATTTATTTGGCTTTGTTTGCTAAATAAATAAAAAACTCCAAAACAAATCCAAAAAAATTACCAAATAAATACTAACAGTAAGATGAGGAATTTATAGGAATTTAAAAATTTGAATCGCTCAAATTGGAGTTCGAACGAAGAAGATATGGCCTCCGGAAGTTTGAAAATCAATAAAATCAAAATATTAGTGATGTCACGTCATCAAAACCACCTTTTTCGCCCGAGGTGTAAACTCAAACAATATGGGCAGTTCGAGGTGCAAATCGACGTTTTAGAGTTCAGGGGGTATTTTGGACTCAGCGCAAAGTTCAGGGGTGTAATATGGACTTATTCCCCACAATAATTCTAAAAAAGAAAAAAATCCTAGAAATTCTCTCATTAGTCATAGAAAAAGAGAAGTGTCTACACCACTTATTTTTGTAGGCCAGATTATAACAGTGCAAATTCTCTCTGTGATATTATGGTTATCACAGACGGTTTTTGTTTGAAACCGCCTGTGATTCGCAGCGTGGGATGGCGAAATATTTTGGCGTTGTCCTTATATATTATAGCCACCCCCCGCCTTATCTTCCATCAGTCTCTCTCTCTCTCCCCTTCCCATGACAAACTTCGGAGACCGCCCTCGATTCCCCAACGTGGTTCGGCGAGGAGACGTAGCCGACGAGGAGGAGGAGGAGGAATGCATAGGACCCATGCTAGTAAGTGATTAATCGCTTGTCGCCTCCTCTGCCTTGTTGCTTTTGATGGCTCTTAGTGGTGACTGTGGTTTTCTTATGAATGAATAGATCAAGATAAGATTGCGGATTTTGAGATGAAACTCATGGACATCGACAGCGAGCACCTCGGCATTCCTGACTCCAAGTACCAGGCCATCGTTTGCCTCTTCATCTCGGACTCATTTCCCTCCCCAGCCACAAATCCGAACCCGAACAGATTTCGGTTTCGCACACTGTCAGGTAAAACAGCCATAACTTTTGCATACGAACTCAGATTGCGACATTTTTTGGATCGTTGGAAAGCTAACAAAAAGTTGCATTTGAAAATCCGTAAGCCCATGTTAAATACATTTTGCAAGGGCCTCTGCACAGCGTTGGAATTTACAAATCTGGAAAAGTGAAAAACAAAAAAAAAGGTAGTTTAAGGCCTCAAAACGGCTTTCGAAGTTTCAACACCCATTTTCGTCATTCGTTCGCCATCCAGTTTGAGTTTTATTTCATTCCTGATTGTGTAATCAATCATATGTAGATGCCCGGGTCCAACTGTCTAGCAATTGATTGGTTTAGCTCAGAATTTGATTTTTTGTAATAGAAAAAACTATCACAGACGGTTCAGAACAAGAACCGTCCGAGATAGTCTATTTTCACAGACAGTTCTAAACAAGAACTGTCTATGATAATTGATTATCACAGACGGTTATTGTTTAGAACCATCTGTAATTGCTTTTTTCACAGACAGTTCAAAAGCTGTCTGTGATGACCTCATGTCATTACTAATCCATAAAGTCAAACGGTTTAAAAAATCGTCCGTGATGACGATTTTGAACCATCTGTGGTGACATTTTCTGTAGTAGTGAGTTGTCCCCCCTCCTCTCCTCAACGCCATTTCTCAATCATCGAGTTCGATGAACCGAAGAGTTGTGGCTAATGCAAGGCTGCGTCAATTGTCCAAACTGCGGGGTTGAAGCAAATGTCATCTACTCCAACACCAAAGAGAACAAGGGGCATGTGCTCTACAAGTGTCCGTATTTCTTGATGAGTTTAATTTTTGGGAATGGTTGTATTTGGATTTTATTTATTTATTTCATCACTTCTTTTTTAATATTTCATGTGGATTTTAGGCCACTGGATGCCAGTATTTTCAGTGGGCTGACTCTATTGATGCTGTGATGGAAAGGGCAGTTGAACGTCCACCTGTAGCTCCATCTAGTCCAATAGTGAACATGTCATACTCTGTCATGCCACCTTTTCAGATCAAAATGACAACTCACATCAGCTTTTCTCACTGAGTAGACATCATCCATTAGCCATCCCACCTTTTCAGATCGAATTGACCAAATCTTGTCATACCACCTTTTCAGACCGAAATTACAACCCCACCAGCTTTTCTTAGTGAGTAGACATCAATCACCAGAGCTTTCTTGTGTTGAAAGATTCCCTCAGACGTGAGCGCATCGCCAATCGCCACAATTTACCCCCTCATCACTACACCATAGTTGCTTATAAAACCGGGTACACTCCACCACCGCAGCCCACACTCCACTCGAACTAATTTCGCACAAAAGGGACAAAGGAGGGAAAAGAGAGGTAGAGAGATCGATCGTCGAGCTTGGAGATGTCAGGCTATGGGGAGATGATGCAGAAGCGAAAGTGGCTTGCCAGGAAGGCAGGAACCTACCTGGATCATTCCATGAAGGATGCACCTGTCCCATCAGAGTTTCCACTCCTGCAGTAACCCAGCACATATCATTCAGTTGACACACCTAGAGACCGCCGCCAGGGTGTACTACACATGCTTGGATATCAGCGTAAGAAAATCTCACACACACATCCATTTTTTTTTTCACATTGCACGTTGCATTTCACATATCGCTAACTTTATCTGTGCATCATGGCAGCCGTCCGAGCGTTGCTATTTCTTCCAATGGATTGGCGTCATGGATAAGTACGACAGGGTATTCATCCAACAGAAGTACATGCTGAACTACAAGGTACCCCCTAAGAACTTCACCCGCTGGAAACCTTACTCGACCGAGAGCGGAGAAGATAGGGCAAGGGTAGTGATGGTCCGTAAGGAGCCAAGGTGGTGGTGGAAGAACACAAGTCAGCTTGCTGAGGATGACCAGGTCGAGCGTGTGGCAGATAAGGGAAAGGTATCCATGGTCCCCGATACTCCTGCTAAACAGGTGGTTACTTACAAGGAGATTCTGGAAGCCCAGCACATGGCTACCTTCAGGACTAGCCACGCCCGCAAGTCTTGTCGGGATCGAATTTCTGAATCCAAACTCTCTATGTATTTCTGCACTAGTCCCAGATCAGTAGATGGTGCACACAGTGGACAGAGCGTTGATAACAAGATCAAATCACGATTCAACATAAAAGTAATAATAAAGTACCGGCCTTAAGGCCACTTATTACAATAAAGATCACATGATCTCAAGTCTTACAGCAGCAGAAACCGCAAATGTTAAACTCTGAGTGATGGCCCATCAAATTGCCCATCGACATTCGACTGGGGAATGTAGCCTAGTACTCCGGGTACCCTTCATAAAAGCCACAGACGAAGTAGTCGTAATCCTCCTCCGTGTCATTGAAGGCTTCTGAGATTTAATTTGAGTGTAGCATGTGAGTACATAAAGTACTTCGCAAGTATTGGAAAAATGCATATACAGTTTAACAATAGGGCTTATAGTGTTCTTTCGCACAAAGAAATATTTTAAGTTTCAATAATTTTCATAAGGTAACATTTGACAAAAGTAGTTTTAATAAATTAATTAGTTTCACTAGTGAAGGTTCTAACTACCAGTCACTAGTATCGAGGTTCTAGCCGCCAAGGTTTAAAGAGTAGGGCTCTAGCTGCAGCATAACAATCCAAGAGTTCCAACTACTCCCGGATTCCCAAAATAATATTTTGAAAAAGAAAACTAAAATATGCCAAGTGAAAACGCACCTTGATTGCCCTTGACCTAGGGCACGGCTATTCAAATAGTTTTACACTCTGCAGAGGTTGTAGAGCTTGACCCACACGAGATAATCAGCTTATATTGTCCGCTTCACACACTTCTAAATGTGTGCAACTAAATGATTATCATAAGGCCTTTACAATACCTTCTCCTTTCATCAGCCCGTCAGATGAGCTTAACTCTAAGTCATGGATGTCATTTACCATCGACTCAGAGCTCAGCATTGTGGGAGATAACCTGTCCGGACATGGAGGACGTCAACTACCATTTCCCAAAGCAAGCCCCGACAGATATGGACATTATTTACCATCATCTACACAACCCAAAATACATAAAGTACATTTACCATATTCTGCACATCTCACGATATGGAAGTACATTTACCATAATTAAGAGAACACGTATCAACTATAGCTTTGTAGGCTTAATGCTTGGACTCGATAAATTAGTTGGTCGTCCTCCCCATTTTGAACATGTGTTTGTGCGGTAATGCTCGGTTCGACGACCACAAGCATCGATCCTTAATATGACTTGGCGAACTTAACACATTACAAGTTCTCGTGCTCTAGTTGCATCACTTTGAACTTACCATCCGCCCAAGTCTAAACAAATTTTCACTATTTTATTTTATTTTATAAATCAACAGAAATATTATTTTATAAATCAACGACAATACCTATTGCCATACATTTCTTAAAAATATTTGCATAAAAGGTAATAATAGTTTCCTCCCAATGTGTGATCATGACCGACAATGCATGTCTAAGTAATTTTACCACATTAATTAATCCAACAATAATGTAACCAATATGATGGATTTCTACACTAAGGTGACAAAGGATCATGGACAACAACATCAAATGAAGACATTTATAAAGTTAGGATTAACTAATATCCTAGGAATTGAACTTATCATTTTATGTAAATACCAATACGTAATAATTTTGAAACTTAAAACATGATTTGGAAAACATAGGTACAAAATGATCAAAGGAGACTTGCCTTTGCCGAAGTTGGAGGTTATCGCGTCCGGTTGGTCCAAAGTGGCTTCGGTGGCGTCGAACTCCACACAAGTGAATTGATATAAAATAAATAACAAATAAAATATAAAAATTATAAAATTAGTACCATTAGAGATATTTTGAATTTAGATGAATTTAGGAACAAGAATCGACTGATTCGAAGTTCATATGAAAGAGAATGGACTCTCGAAAGATTTGTGATAAAGTAAAATACTGAAATTGAGATAGATGAGAATATTCCTTGGAATATTCTTTTTTAGAAATAAATGATCTAATAGAATACCGAGTATGACATATGGAGACCACTATCATTGAGTGAGAGAGAAAGCAAGAGACAAAAAAACAGACCAGGGGCGGCAGCTCTAGCGCACGGCGCCGATGGCGAGCGACGGCGCGGGGCCGTTGGCCGACGACCAAAATGGAACCCCGGCAGCAGTAGCATGGGGAAGTGGCCAGGTGGGTTGGGGTGGCCAGAGGGTGGCTAAGGCAGTGGAGCAATGACGGCCGACGATGGGAAGGAGGTGGCGGAGCAATGGCGGCAACCGAATGAAGAGGGGGAAAAGGTAGGGGAACTCTGGGAACATGATATGACACGCATATCACGGCTTGGGGCTTACTGGAGAAGGAGATCGGGTGAGGATGGTGATTCAGTCAGCAATGGGAAAGACGACAAATTCCAGCAATGTGCTGTGGCAAACACAAAATTTATTTAGGGGGAATGCTCGTGAATCTCAGGAACACGATGTGACGTGGTTGGTTGGGCAAGTACCTTATCGGAGTGGCGGGAACGGCGATGCAAGGTGGCGGCCGGTGTTTAGGAAGAAGATGTGTGCGGCGGGGCGGTGCCGGGGGAACGGAGAGAGTTCAAGGGGGGTGTCAAGGTGGTAGAGGAGGTGCCTGGGCTTCCTCTTATATGCCTGGCTGGGGACGGAGCAGCATAGGCATGAGCAGCATTCATGGCAACGTTCTTGACCCAGTTTGGAAACTGAAGAAACAGAAACAAAATTGATCGCTCGTGTCAATGGTGGGATTGAAGGCGGCAATGATGATAGCACGACGATGGCACAGGTGGAATGTGCCGAGCGTGAGCACGACACCCTTGGGCCTTCGGCGCACATAGCGCGGCGCGCCTAGCGAGCGACTTACCGCGCGAGCGCGAGCACATTGGCGGGTGTGGCATGGTGCAACATGGTGCAGGCTGGTGCAAGAGGTGTGGCCGGGGCGCGCTCTGGCGTAGCGTTGGCTCAGCATGGATAGCGGAGCAAGGGAAAGGAAAAAGAAGGAAAGAAAGAAAGAACAGAGAGGAAAAAGGAAATGGGCCGGATGGGCCAGGGAAAGAATGGGCTTGACCCAACAAAATGGATTTTCGGCCCAAAAACTGAGATTGAATTTATGGAATTTGAATTTGTTTAGGAGGGGATTCAAATTTAAATTTGAATTTGAATTTTAGTTGTTCTTTGAAACAGAACTGGAAGTGAGTTTTGATTTGGGATTTTGGAAGAGATATTTGAACTTGAGATTTGAGGATTTAGATTTGTTTTGAGACTCAAAATTTGGATTGATTTAGCAAGAACTCCAATGAAAACCAAATCTTTGAATTAATTAATTTTAGATAATTTTTGAAATTGCCAAATTTTTGATGTTACAAGTCTGCAGGAGATAAGGGCAAGGCACCGATTGGCCCTCAAGACTGTCTTCTTTTTGATCCACCAGTTTTTTCGATTCCAAAAGAAGCATATGTATCCTACGAGTAGATCAGGTTGATGATTCGTGTATGTTGTCGTTTCTACCATAAGAGTAGCAGTACAAACAAATACACATAACCAAACCCTGTGCGTCATGTAATTCACACCTATATTAGGAAGTCTTATTGTCAGAGTTGAAATCTCATCTTTTAAATTTAATTTCTTAATTATTCTATATTTAATATTTCGTTCTCTTTTTCAAAAATAATCGATTGTGTGAACACTACAGTCGGCAACAAATAAGGGGTTTATCCACGCAGTCAACAAACTCTAGCTTTTTTAAGCACTACAAGATATTACCAAATAATGAAGTAAATTTGAACCTACATTCTGTCAAAAAAATAAATATAAATTTATTTCCATTTTTTCTACTAAAAAAAATTTGAGCTCCTGTCACCATTTGGTTTGGTGACATGTGGATGTCGCTAGTTCAATTGGCGACAAGAGCCCTGTCGCTATTTGGTTTGGTGACACGACCATGTGTCGCAAATCCAATTGGCTATATGAGCATGTCGCCATTTCAAACGGTGACAGACGCCCATTTTCGTAATTTTATTAAACAGACATTTATTTCTGTAATTGTATTAAAATAATGTATTATTTTTTTTAAAAAAACTTTCACCACTTAGCTGGTTTCATATGTTAAAGAAGTTTCAAGGTATATGCAAATAAAGAACTGTCTATATAGTAATAAACTATTTTTAAAACAATGTTCAAAAAAATTAACCGTTGGATTTATATCCAAAAGCTTTGACCTCTCCCATATAACAAATCTCCTCCACGCCCAACTAAACCCTATCCACCGGATTCCTCACCATTCACCAATGCCTTTATTTGAACCTTCTCCTGCTACACAGGCATGCCCATGTCCTTCATAGAGGAGTGCAAGCGCATGAAAAGTATTATTGGTTTCCAGGAACAAACCAAAAGCATTATGGAAAGATTGTACTAACCAATTTATGCAAACAAGACAGAAATTACATACCTGAAGCTCGTTGTTCTGATGGGTATACATAGAAGTCGAGAGAGGAGGACGACAGGGAGCCGAGAGGAGCAATGCTACTGGCGACAGTGTTGCTAGGATTTTTATCGAGCAATGCGAAAGGTAATCGTGTACTTGATGGTAAATTAGGCCAATTAATTGTGCAAGGTAATTGGGCCAATTATAGTAGGATATAATTTAGGGGAGCCATTGATGGCTTTCTTGGGGACGAATGCGGCAATTGAAGGGAGGAAATGTAAGTTTAAATTAGGGACAATTGATTAGACGGAAGCCATTTGATTAAATTAATCACTCGGTTATAAATTAAGTAGGGACACAATTTGGGGGCGCATATAGCAAAGCTAGTGACTCTCCTTTTTATGAGTAATAATAATGTATTAATGCTGGCAGGATATGAAATGAATCTAGGCCATTTGTCGTGGATGGCAGGATATGGAACAAATATTGACCATTAGATCCAATCGATTGGAGGGTTACGAATGTGTTGTGTACACCAACATGGGTTGGATATAGCAAACAAAAATTCCAGCGGTGGGTAATTAGACTTACTTTTGCAAAAAATAAAAGTCGGTCGTCTAAAAGATAGCATGTTTGACTTTTAGTCAATTCTGACGACACATTGCAATAGAGGTTCAAATATTTGCTTTTTTAAAAAATTTAGAGATATTATTTAGTTCAGACATTTGGATTTTATTTTAAGGAATAGCAGAAGCTTTGCTATTAATTCATTAAAGATGAAGAGAGTTTAACATAAGTTTTTATTTAATTTCTTTCATCCTTGTAGAACTCATGAATCACAACATGAATGTATTGGACCTATTTAACGGAACAAAGAAAACAAATGGTACAACCATTCAAAACCAAAGTTCACGAAGTATATCTACTGAAAATTGAAAGCTATGTTGTTGATGTCTCAATCCCCATCTTCCTTTGCATCAATGTAACATCCCAATTTTCTGAGTTTAAAAATCTTTTAAATAGTTAGTAGGGAAAAAGTCACCATTTGGATTTTATTTGAATTTAATTCAAAAGCTTAAGATTGGACTTTGCAATAAAAAACATTTAATATGAATAATTCCAACATGAACAATAGCCAGAACTATTTTATTTGGGTTCTATGTGCTCAGATATATTTTCTAGATTTTTCTAGAATTTTTCTGACTTCATTTGCTATTTTCTATTGCTTATTTGAATTTCTGGTATTTTCTAAAATAGAAAAGCTATTATTAATCTCAGATAATTCCTTGGGCCTAAACCCATTCCTATTCCTAAACCCCGGCCCATTTCCCCCGTCGCTTCCGGCCCAAAACTCCATGACCCACCTCCTCTCTCCTCCATGCGCGCTCCTGGTCCCACTGTGGCGTCCGCGAAGTGCGTGTCGATGCGGCCTTATCTGAGCCACACCCGCCGCCATGTGGACCCCGTTTGCGCGTCGGCATCGTCAACCTCCGGACTCCTCTTTCCTTATTCCCACCGCGCGCAGTTCATCTTCGCCGTCTCATCACGGACTCCTCACGGCGGCCATGTATAAAATGAGGGCACCCCCCCGCCGCATCCCTTCCCGCCGCGCGCCTAGCTCGGAACCTAGCCGCGAAAATCGCGAAGAGACCTTTGTGCCGCCGCAACTCCGTTGAGCTCGTTCGTCGTCGTCAAAGCCACCCAAGCCTCGCCGTCGCCTTCTCCGAGTTCGCAAGAACGAGGGCTACCTCCCGGTGACCTCGGTTTCGCCGCAAGTCCACCGGAGCCCCAGATCCGTCGCGCCCGTGGCCCAACCTCCGCCTAATCGTCGTCACCGGTCATCTGGGTTGTCCCCAAGCACGCGTGAGACCACCGTTGTGATCCCCATCTCACCCTCTACCTCTTGGTGCCACTCGTCGCGGCCGTGGCCGCCGTCGCCGAGACCGTCGGGATCCGAGCGCCGCCGCTCTTGTTGTCGTCCACGTCACTGCCACCTCCGCTAGCCACCTCAGCCCGACGCCCTCATGGCACCCGCGTGGAGCCCCGTCAGCATCCACGTTGGCGTACGCGTGGCGGTCCAAACTTAATCCCGTGAGCTGGTTCGGTAGACTTAGTCTACCATGGACCGTGAGACTGACATGTGGGTCCCACATGTCAGTAAATTCTTTTTATTTCTTTTATTTCTGAAATTTCTTCGCAGATGTCAGCATTGCGCAATAATCCAATTTTTCTTTAGAGAAATAATTCGGAAATTCCAGAAAATCCAAATTAGGGTTTCTTTTAGATTTAAAACTTCCAGAGGTCATTACTTTTGCATCCTAACTCCGATTGAGCCCATTCAAATTTCTAAATTTATCTAAATTCAAGCTCTATTTATCTGAGATTTTTATTTAATTTTTGGAGCTTGTTTTGCCTCTATTATTTATTTGTTTTGTTTATTTATTTGGTTTGCGAGTAGACGTCGATTCGTCGGGGAATTTCGTTGAAGAAGGAGCACCCCAAGATCAAGAACAGTACATAGACCTTTTCCAAGGCAAGTCATACCTTTGATCATCTTGAACCCAGTTTTCAAATTACTTTGTGTTAAAGTATTGCATTTTATGTTAACTATGTATCTAAATGCTTTGGGCATAGTTATTATCAATTTGTTATCACCCCTTGACTTTGTATGCCATAATTCCTTGTCACCTAGATTGGTTTATTAGTTGGTATTATTGTAGCACCAACGTGGGTTGGTTAGATGCAGTACAATTGCTTAGCCATGCTACAGTCTCACATCTCATGTAAGTTGCAATTATTAAATGTGACTAAGTGACTATGGAACTTTGTGTAAAGCGTGTGCTATGTGTTATTACTTCGTGATGGCATGTGTTGCACTAAAACCAATGAGTGGTAAAGGATTTAGACGAGGCAAGTGGTGGAAGGCTGTGTGTGGGTTTGATAATCTTTGTGACTTAGTTAGAACATGGAAGTCTTGCCTTGATCAATTAAGGATTTAACTTTGTGCGCCATTGAGCCCGAGCCTTCTTGTGCGACCACATGTGCGGTATGGGGCGAGCCTTACTTAGTAAGTTATGGATTCTCGGCATTAATGTTCGGTGGATAGGTTAGGTGTGTGACAGGTGGAGGTGTGACTACTTGGTGGTTGCATCGCGGGACGGTTCGCCGCTTCCACAATCGGCGGTGTGTGTTATACTAATTCTATGTGAGCTAGTATAGCGGAAAGCACATCGGAATGTCAATGTTTGAGATGAAGTTTTAACTGTTTTATTACGATTAGTGCTTGCTACACTAGTTGTATTTTGTGGGTAAAGTGCACAACCTCTGCAGAGTGTTAAATCAATCTATTCTAATAGCCGCGTCATGATCATGGACATGCTCGGGATTTCACACGAGGTAGTTTTCATAAAATGTTTGGGATGGGAGCTGTGTGACCTCAATCATATGGCTATGTGAAATAATCATTTAGTGTGTGTCTTTGTGGAAACAAGCTGTTAAATTAATGTTGTCTATTTGTTTTGAATTATGCTTTCAATCTATTATTCGTATTCAATTGCAAATGTTGCTTTTATGCAAAAGAACCACGAAGCCTTTTCTTTTGGAATAAGCCTACATCTATAAATTGCATTCGTGGTATGATTTGCGAAATGCAGGTTGTGTACTCACGCTTGTTGTAAAACTTGCGCCAAACCTCTGAAGAGGAGGAGTGCGCTTTGCTTTAGGAGGAGTTCGCGAAGGTTATTGATCGTTAAGTGCGGATCCCGATCGGTTGCTGTGGTGAATTGGTGGGATCTCTGCCGGAGTTATTTCCGTTCATTCTGTTTTATTCTCTGTTAGCCTTGCGTGGCTTAATAAGTGTAAACTTCGACCATAAGGTCAAAACCCTTATTTGTTATTCAAACTAATCGTTTACTTTATTTATCGCTTGTGTGGATCGATATTTACCTATGTTGACACTTGTGTGCACTAAGCGTGATCTGGACTAGTCACGGTATACAGAGGGTTTTAAAATCGTAATGCAGGTCCCGACGGAGGTGGTATCGAGCCATACCGATTGTAGGTCTTGACCTTAGTTAGATTGGCCGTCTTTAGTGTGTCCAAACTATTTTCTAAAAGAAAAATAACTTGCAAGGTTAATTAATTGCTTAACTCTCCTTATATCTCTCTCGACTCAACTTTTGCTATGATCTTCTCTTTCCATTGTTTTAAAATTGCCCTTACCTCTTCGTGCTGTCTTGCGGATGCCTGCGTCTCGAGCTATGGTGGCGCACAAGAGGATACAACTGCGAGCTTTGGAAGCTACTTCGAGTTCTTGGAGGCTTTGATCGTCCGTTATGCGTCGGCAACAAGCGGATGGTGAATGGACAAAACGGTGGAGTGATCGTCGTGCGGCGATCGCGCCAAGAGGAGCGGCAAGGCGAGCCAACCGCGCACATCTCTGTGAGGAAGATCACTTGGCTGGAAGGCATCCAGGAGTCGTCGTGCTTGGCCATGCTACGTATCTGCAACATCTACGCACGGGAGCTTCAAGACACCGTCTTCCGTTACCACCCCAGAGCTGCGGTAGTGGACTTGCGAAAGACGCTATCCATCTACGGAAGGAGAGAGCAACGCTCTGATCGTGCACCTCGCTCGGTTCTGTTGCCGGAGGAAGCATTGGAGAGGACTATCACGGAGCTCGATCATGTCTATGAGGCTTTGCAGAGAGCTGAAGAGAAGGTCGCCACTCTGCAAGAGATTCTCTACGACCAAGTTCCGAAGAAGAGGATGACCTCAAGAGGATTAGAAGAAGATCGGAGGAAGGCGGTCGAGCGAGAAGAAGATGCGAGCCGGAGGAGCAGTGAACCGGTTGCCTGGGGCGCCTGTTCCTCTTGCACCAGTTCGAGCATCGGGATCGGTTGCCAAGATGCGGCTCACTTCCGTCTCTGACCGTCGGGGCGCGCCGCAGCGGTTGTGAGGCTTTCTCGAGTAGTTGTCCTAAGTCTCGATTTTGAGCTTAGCGATTTGATTTAGTAAGTCGCCCTTTAGGCGGTAATTTTGTGTGCTTAGGTCGTTATTTCTTTTGTGTGCAGTATGAGTGCAAAGGCCCTTAGGCATTTGTTGCACCATGCTAAGACCCTAATTGATAAAGGTATTTCATTTGAGTTTCTTGGTGTGTTTCGTTGGGTTTAACCTACCCCTGCTAGTTCTTAACTTATCTTGTGCTTGCTACCTTATCTAACCCATGGAGCTTAGCGGATGGTTCAAACTTCATGATCTGCTGCAAGTGGTTCGGTACCCAACACCAAGGAGCAATGAGCAACCACCGCGAGCGGTTCCGCCACAAGCACCCCGATTGACTTGCAAAACTTTGGAGCTTTCATGGCGCGCGGACCAAGCGATGAATACCATGATGAATCGGATGCAAGCTATGAACAACCAAGTCAACAACAACAACAATCAACGACATGGAGCCCGGTGCTCATGGTCACCATGGACCATCTAAACTTGCGGAGTTTATGAGAACTCGTCCACCAACATTCTCTGGACACGTATCCCCAGTAGAGGTAGATGATTGGCTTCGGTCATCGAAGGAAGCTGCTGATTACCGGTCGATGGCCGTGAGAAGGTCCCGTATGCCACTCACGGATGGAGCGCATAGCATTTGAATGGTGGGAGAACTCGTGCCGCGCATGAGGCGCCACGAGGATATCACATGGGAGGAATTTTCTGCGACATTTCGCGATATCATGTACGAAAGGCATTATTGATCCGAAGAAGGATGAGTTCGCGCTCTCAAGCAGAGCTATGTCGGTGTCGACTATCTCAACAAGTTCTCTCGGCTAGCTCATTGCATGCGCGCGAAGATGTAGCCACGAACAAGGCTCGCCAGAGTCGCTTTTGAAGGGCTAAACATTGGACTGCAAGTCAGTCTAATCGCCCCATACTATCCCCGATTTTCGGAGTGGTCAACAAAGCCTTTGTTCTAGAGGACAAGCGGAAGGAACGGAAGATAACAGTAGCGCGGATGGCTCGGCAAGAAATCATCAATCACAGCGAGGCAAGAACAGTTCCATCACAGTTCAACGGTTTCCACCCGGACCGTTGAGCACTGCACCAACCCGGCAACCCGTCCGGTGCCGAACTTCCGCAACCTGCACTGTCAACCCCAACTCGAGAAGCAATCAGCAAAGCGCGCAAAGTCTATTATGCCTGTCATCAGCCGGGATATTTTGCCAACCAGTGTCCGCAGAGGGGAACAATCACTCCAGTATGCTTCAACCTTGGAGCTACGTCATCCAATACGCCAGCACCAGGCATCAACCAAGGAGCTTCACAAGTTGCCGGTCAAGCCGGAGGAGCACCACAGTCCGTGATCAGAGGCCGTGTCAACCACGTCACTCTGGAAGGAGCCTAGGAATCACCGGACGTCGTACTGGGTAAGTTTCTGGTTAACTCAGTACCTGCATCAGTTTTGTTTGATTCTGGAGCTTCGCATTCGTTTGTTTCTGGAATGTTTGCAACCAAGAATAATTTGGAAGTTATGCATCTTAAGCATACTCTGTTAGTCCAGTCGCTTGGAGTAGAGCTAAGCACTAGAGTGGGATATTTAGGAGCTAAGTTACTCATAGCTGGAGTTGAGTTTCTAGCCAACCTAATTGTTCTAGATACCCAAACCCTAGATGTCATTCTTGGCATGGATTGGTTATCCAAGCACAAAGCCGTGCTAGATTGTGGCCGAAGAGCCGTAACAGTCGAGGATACCAAGGGAAACAAGGTGGAATTTCTAGCCACCTCAGTTCGTGATGGACATCTGATAGTGAATAGTCTGAAGACCCTATCCTTAGAAGAAGTACCAGTGGTCAGTGAATATCCAGATGTGTTTCCAGAGGAGTTACCAGGAATGCCACCGGATCGTGACATTGAGTTTGTCATCGACCTAGTGCCAGGGACAGCACCAATTTCAAAGATGCCTTATCGGATGCCAGCCGATGAATTGGTAGAGATGAAGAAACAGATAGAAAAACTTCTTGAGAAAGGTTTCGTGAGACCTAGTTCGTCGCCGTGGGGAGCGCCAATGTTGTTTGTCAAGAAGAAGGATGGAAGTATGAGGATGTGTATTGATTACCGTTCTCTCAACGAAGTTATTATCAAGAACAAGTACCCACTACCCCGGATAGATGATCTGTTTGATCAGATGAAAGGAGCCGGAGTGTTCTCAAAGATCGACCTGCGATCAGGTTACCACCAGCTAAAGATTTGTCCTAAGGATATACCGAAGACCGCTTTCTCAACGCGGTATAGACATTATGAATTATTAGTCATGTCTTTTGGTCTGACTAATGCCCATGCATACTTCATGAACATGATGAATAAAGTATTCATGGAATATTTGGACAAGTTCGTAGTAGTGTTCATTGATGATATTCTGGAGTACTCCAAGTCGGAGGAAGAACACACCGAACATTTAAGGATAATCTTGGAAAAACTCAGAGAGCATCAGTTGTATGCCAAGTTCAGTAAGTGTGATTTTTGGAAGAAGGAAGTTGATTTCCTTGGTCATGTGATGACAACCGAGGGAGTAGCAGTTGACCCCGGTAAAGTCAAAGCAGTGTTACATTGTGAGCAGCCCAAGACCATAACTCAGATTCACAGTTTCTTGGGAATGGCGGGTTATTACCGCCGTTTCATCGAAGGATTCTCATCGATTGCTAAGCCTCTTACGCAATTGTTGAAGAAGGAGAAAAAGTTCACTTGGACCCCAGCCTGTGAAGAAAGTTTTCAAGAGTTGAAGAAGCATTTGACTTGACCCAGTCTGATTTTGCGGATATTCGCAAAGATTTTGATATCTATTGTGATGCTTCGTGTCAAGGGTTAGGATGCGTCCTGATGCAAGAAGGAAGAGCTGTCGCGTAAACTGCGCGTAAAGACAATTGAGACCTCACGAGGAGAATTACCCTACTCATGATGCGGAATTAGCCGCCGTAGTGCATGCTTTAAAGATTTGGCGTCACTACCTCGCCGGTGTCATTGCGAAGTCTATCTGAGACCATAAGAGCACAAGTACATCTTCACTCGGTCAGATTTGAACATGAGACAAAGGAGATGGTTAGAGTTGATCAAGGATTACAATATTGGAATCCACTACCATCCCGGAAAAGCCAATGTAGTTGCAGACGCTCTAAGTCGTAAGATTCTTGCAATGCTTGAAGTAAGGAAAGTTGCGAGAACTTTATGAAGAATTTGAAGCTAAAGCTAGA
The DNA here is from genome assembly GCA_036346255.1 of Ampelocalamus luodianensis. NCBI lineage: Eukaryota > Viridiplantae > Streptophyta > Magnoliopsida > Poales > Poaceae > Ampelocalamus > Ampelocalamus luodianensis. Next base: position 10,981,419 of record CM070640.1, on the reverse strand, counting down.
AGTTGTGTCAGAAGGATTTGTAGCCAATTTGGAGTGCAGTCTACCTGGAGAAGCGATTCGTGAAGCGCAACCAAAGGATTCCGTGTTGGCAGACATCAAGGTCAAAATGGCGAAAGGGAAATTCAAAGATTTTACCAAGGATGATCAAGACATACTCTGGATTAATGGTCGTATCTGTGTACCAGATATCGATGGTCGTATCTGTGTATTCGATTCACCTTGGAAGTACCAAGATGTATCAGGATGTTAAGAATAAATTTTGGTGGCCAAATTTGAAGCGAGAAGTCGCAGAGTTCGTTGCTTTGTGCGACATCTGTCAGAAAGTAAAGGCAGAACACCAGAGACCAGCAGGTTTGCTGCAACCGCTGAAGATTCCAAAATGGAAGTGGGAAGAGATCGGAATGGATTTCATCACTGGTTTACCCAAGACCCAATCGGGTTACAATTCGATCTGGGTAATAGTCAATCGTTTGACCAAGGTCACCCATTTCCTTCCAGTCAAAACCATGTACTCAGGAGATCGTCTTGCGGAATTGTACATGCCCAGAATTGTCAGTTTGCACGGTGTGCCCAAGAAGATAGTATCGGTCGAGATCTCAGTTCACCTCGTTTACGCAAAGTCGCATGAAGCATTGGGTACCCATCCGAATTTCGATCGCGTATCATCCACGAGCGGATGGACGATGAAAGAGTTAATCGATATTGGAGGATATCTTTGAGAGCTTGTGCTCTAGCTAATCTTGCCGATGGGATAAAAGTTTACCATATGCGAAATTCTTTTACAACAACGATTATCAAGCTAGTTTGCAAATGTCACCATTTGAAGCTTTGTATGGTCGTGCTGCGAACCCGTTGAATTGGTGAAACAAGCCCGAGCGATCGATTCGGTCGGACATCATCCAAGAAGCGAGAAGAACAAGTGGCCATGATAAGAGAAAGATTGAAGATAGCTCGATCTGGCGAAAGAGCTATCGCGATAATCGTCGGCTGTGATCTCGATTTTGAACCGAGAATTTCGTCTATCTTTGAGTTACCCGCTCGAGAGGTGTCAAAGGTTTCATGCCAAAGGAAGCTTGCCCGAGGTATGTTGGTCCGTTCAAGATTTTGGAACGCCGTGGAGAAGTTGCTTATCGATTGGAGCTACGCGATGCGTTAGCGAGTGCATGATGTCTTTCATGTCTCGCGATTGAAGAAGTGTCTTCGTGTGCGGAAGAGCAAGCCCGTTGGAATCGATTGATTTAAAGAGGATCTTACCTACAAGGAGCAGCCAGTCAAGATTTTGGATGTCGCAGCGCCTCACGAGAAGCAAGGCTGCTTCGTTTACGCAAAGTCGATGGAGCAACCACTCGGAAGGAGAAGGAATGGGAATGTGAAGAAGAGCGAAAGCCGAGTTTCTAGCCTTTTCTCTAGCTAGCCTGAATCTCGGGGTCGAGATTCCTTTAAGGGGGGAGGTTTGTAACATCCCAATTTTCTGAGTTGGATTTATATCCAAAAGCTTTGACCTCTCCCATATAACAACTCTCCTCCACGCCCAACTAAACCCTATCCACCGGATTCCTCACCATTCACCAATGCCTTTATTTGAACCTTCTCCTGCTACACAGGCATGCCCATGTCCTTCATAGAGGAGTGCAAGCGCATGAAAAGTATTATTGGTTTCCAGGAACAAACCAAAAGCATTATTGAAAGATTGTACTAACCAATTTATGCAAGCAAGACAGAAATTACATACCTGAAGCTCGTTGTTCTGATGGGTATACATAGGGAGTCAGAGAGAGGAGGACGACAGGGAGCCGAGAGGAGCAATGCTACTGGCGACAGTGTTGCTAGGATTTTTATTGAGCAATGCGAAAGGTAATCGTGTACTTGATGGTAAATTAGGCCAATTAATTGAGTGAGGTAATTGGGCCAATTATAGTAGGATATAATTTAGGGGAGCCATTGATGGCTTTGTTGGGGACGAATGCGGCAATTGAAGGGAGGAAATGTAAGTTTAAATTAGGGACAATTGATTAGATGGAAGCCATTTGATTACATTAATCACTCGGTTATAAATTAAGTAGGGACACAATTTGGGGGCGCATATAGCAAAGCTAGTGACTCTCCTTTTTATGAGTAATAATAATGTATTAATGCTGGCAGGATATGAAATGAATCTAGGCCATTTGCCGTGGATGGCAGGATATGGAACAAATATTGACCATTAGATCCAATCGATTGGAGGGTTATGAATGTGTTGTGTACACCAACATGGGGTGGATATAGCAAACAAAAATTCCAGCGGTGGGTAATTAGACTTACTTTTGCAAAAATAAAAGTCGGTTGTCTAAAAGATAGCATGTTTGACTTTTAGTCAATTCGGCGACACATTGCAATAGAGGTTCAAATATTTGCTTTTTTCAAAATTTTAGAGATATTATTTAGTTCAGACATTTGGATTTTATTTTAAGGAATAGCAGAAGCTTTGCTATTAATTCATTAAAGATGAAGAGAGTTTAACATAAGCTTTTATTTAATTTCTTTCATCCTTGTAGAACTCATGAATCACAACATGAATGTATGCATTGGACCTATTCAACAGAACAAAGAAAACAAATGGTACAACCATTCAAAACCAAAGTTCACGAAGTATATCTACTGAAAATTGAAAGCTGTGTTGTTGATGTCTCAATCCCCATCTTCCTTTGCATCAACAATACAATCCTTGAGGTATCCTTTCCTATCCAAAATAGCAATCATTTAGTGTAAGTCCAAATCAATTAAGGGGAAATAGTAGCAAATATTCAATTTTTACCATACACATCAATACCATGTATTAGGGGAAAGCATCGGCACCAATTAATGGATTCTCCCAACCTTCAACTTGCTGCCTCACCTTTGAGCACTTGCTCATCCTCATCACATGCCTCATGCATTGAGCCATGAGAAGAAAAAGCGAAGTATGGAACTGAAAATAGAAGAAGAAAGTCAGCAGACAATTTGTAAGAAAAGGAAAGATTCAAGTAAACCAGCAAATATAGAACCTACCATGGAAGGGAGAACCAACCCTAAGAGGTTTTGATTCTTGCAATTTGATTTCTAGAACGGAATTGCTATGCATCTGTCGATAGTTTTTTTTATATGAAAACTGTCAGTTTTTTGTGCGTTGGATTTGGCTATAAGATTCGTGCGGCTCAGCTTTGGATCCCAGGTTAAAACCCGAAACCCGATAACTTTTTGCTGACAACATGCTTGTTTTTGAAATATTATTCCTCGATCCACGTGCCTGTGTTCTCACGCTTGATCGGGCAGAACTCTCTGGAGTCATTGCCTCTTCGTCCAGTCGAGCGGCTCACGGGCGAAGCTCTCTGGAGATCTGAGGCTTCTGCGCGTCGAGAGGGGAGCTCTACGGATAGTCGTCGACGTTCTCCACGTGAAGCTGTAGGGAAAGTTTCTCTACTCGTTGAAGTTCTTCGTCCATTGCTGGCTACATCTACGTCGTTTTGTTGTAATTTGTTCGCTCGATCTAATAATGTTGCAATTTTAGGGTTCTTGGCTCGTAGATCTCGCCATTTTTTGTGCATGAGATGGTTCTCCTAGTTCTCAGCTTGTAGATTTGGGCGTTTCCGCATCCCATTTTTTCTGAATTTTTGCGCTTAGGGTTCATTGCGCATTCCGCTTGTGCTGTCGTCGGGGGAAGTATTTCGGATGGTTTTGATGGATTAATGTTTGTCGTGCTGTTTTGTGCGGTTCTAACTGCCGAGATCTATTGAATAGCCGAGTGGATTTGGTCGTTGCCAACAACTTTGTTGTCTTTCCCGTGTAGTTATGAGCGTATAGGATAGATATGGCCATTTCATTTGTCATTTCTGTGTTCGCTTGGTAGATATGATTGGCCTTTTGTCATGCTTAGTCGCAAAGTGCATTCTTTGCTTGTTCGCATTTGGATGTAATACTTCAAATTCCAATTAGAGAGAATATTACTCGGGAGAGGAAATTTATTCAATAGCGAATGCAACAAAGTTTAGATATGGAAATAAGTTCAAAATTCAGTTTTTGAGAGAGCTTTGGGCATAACCCATAGTCGTGAGGAAAAAGCTAGCCTTAGAGGCCCATGGCCCATGGCCCATGGAAGGTTGATAGCCCACTTAAAGGCAAGAAAGGGGATTAAGCCACAAACCCTAATATGCTACTGTATTTCCGTCTGCTACAGTGCCGCCGCCCACTGCTCTCTGATGCCGGCTGCTCTGATAACGCGCCCTTGGCGTCGCTACTATCCCGGTGTTTCCCACGCAAAGTGGCGACCATAAGGAAGAGGAAGGAAGAAGGAGAAGAGGAGAGGTTGTCCTCACGGGGTTTTATCAGCGTAACACGCATCTCCAAGGGTATCAATTCGTTTCCCCGCTATTTTGATGATGTTTAGATGTGAAAATTGGATTAGTTTGATTGGATCAAGTTCTGTCCGCAGTAGATTCAATTCTGTCCAGTTTATTGTGTGGCTAGTTTTGGGTTCTTAGAGGCCGAATTAGAAGTTTTGATCTCCTAGAGTTATTTAGAGGATGCTCTTAGCTTTCGGTGGCCGCCAAGATCACCTCATTCCGACTTTCGAGTCAAAAGTTATGATAGATTAACTATCTGCTGTCCAGAATCCTGACGAGAATTACCAGTCTCTGTATAGGTTGATATATGACCTAGTTAGAGGGTGATTCAGAGGTCTTGCCCATAACAAATTTTGAATGCGATATCACTAGCTTTCAGGATTGATAAAGAACACCTAATTTGGATTTATAGATCAAAAGTTATGCACTTTGCTTTGTGACTGTCCAGATTGTAGGTCAGTCTGTCCAGATTGTATGTCAGTTTCTATCTTTAGTTTTGACCCGTGTGCCACTTTTTGTTAAAGGCAAAATTTGAATGTCGTGCCAACTAGGTTATTGTAGGTAATTGCATAAACTTTTCAGATTGTTAAAGAACACTCAATTCGGAGTTGTAGTTTAAAAGTTATGGACGTTTTAGTTCTGCTGTTCTAATTGCTCAGTCAGATTCTGTTCTGCTATTTCGTTTGACAGTTAGCAATTTAGTTTGGCGAATTGGGTTATCTCGTCAACTACAAAGATGTAGATATATTTGTTAAGCTCGTGTAGGATCTGGGCTCATCTCTTTTGGAGTCCCAGATCATTAGTTTTGGTCTTTACCGTGCTGCTGTTCTGATGGGATTCCATGTTACTGCTGGAATTTCAGATTCGGGTTTTGACTATGTTTTGGGTGTGCAAGAGGGTAGTGTAGAATATTAATTCATGATGGGCTCTATGTTGTTCTTATTTCGGTTATTTAATTGTTTAGGCCGCGAGCCTCACGGGTTTGGGGCGCCATCGTTGCACTGCTAACTTGCGTGCATAGCGTGAAGGCAAATACTTTGTTGGTTTTAAATCTTTGTGATTGTGAATGTTTACATGAATATGATGTGACATCTTGTGATACCGAAATGCTGAATTGGTTATGTTCTATCAATATGTCGAGTAAATGCGAAAGATGATATTAGCATTGTTCATGTTCATATCATGCATCCTTTTATTCATGCTATGTCCACGGGAGTGGGCTGTAAGTCCACCATTCCAATGTGGGCGGGTTTGGACATTGTCATGTCCGTCCACGGAGTGGATTGAAAGACCCATCAATTCGGTATGGGCACGTAAGACCCATCAATTCCGGTATGGGCAGCTTTGGACACCTATATGAAACGTTCTTCATATAGGACTTGGATCCCGCACTTTTGTTAAGGTGCGGGCTTAAGTGAACACCGGCGGGTGTGTCACTCGCTATCTGGTATAAGCATGTGTGCAGTCCATCCTTGAGTACATTCATTCATGCCATGCATTCCTAAGTTTTCATTCGATGTATGCTCATATTCTCTTATGATGATGACTTGTTCATATGTGTGTTATGTCCCTTTTACTGTACTTGCTGGAGTCGTGGACTCACTCTGCGTTGTTTGTTTATTTTAGGTAACCCCTGATGTTGGCTCACTTGGGAGGGAGTAGACACGCACTACTTGTTCACTTCATCAATTCATGTTCAAGATTAAATTTAGTTCTATCTTACATTCGTAAATGATGAACTGTAATAATAAATTTATAAGTGGTGAAGGAAGGATACCTTCTCCACATTGATGTCGAATTATTACTGCGTGTGAACTTTCATTATCAATGAACTGAAATAAATAGATTAGATGGTGAAGGAAGGATACCTTCATCATGTCTTGGTTGTTTTGATACTATCATTAGTTGATTTTATTCAAAGTCTTCCGCATTATGGATGTATGTTAGATGTTTTAGGTGACATCTTGGCTTCTGAATAGCCAGGGTGTTACAGTTGGTATCAGAGCGGGCTTTAGGTCCGTGGTTAATAGAAAAATAGTAAATTGACACCTTGTACACTGATGGGTGGGGTTGGGAATTACATTGCTTTCGCATTATCTGTTGTTATGTTTCATTTGTTGAGCAATTGTTGAATTTCCTCTGTACTATCTTTCTTGTTGTTAATCTATAATATGTTATGTTATGATATTCTATATCTATGAATCTATTCTATGATTGCCATGAGATGATCATGTATAATTATATTTGATTATTTTGTTTATGTGTGTCGATAATGGTTGTTAAGAAGTGGAGGTGTGGTTGTGGCCTTGGACTTTGTCGAGTTATACCATCGTTCGTGGTAGACGAATAGAGTAGTTACCAGAATACCTAGTTGCGGGAGTTGAGCGTAAGCGACTTGAAAGTTATTTTATTTCTTGACCTCAAATTTTGGCAAATTCTTCTTCTATGGTGGATGATGAATTTTTTTGGGTTCGTGGTTTATGGTAGTTGTTGTGTTTGATGGTCTCTAATGGTTCTCTGAAACAATTATTGTTTTCATTGTTGAGTTGCTTTTACGACTTGTGATCTTTGTCAATTAGCAATATTGATAATTCCATGGTTGTTCCTTCTTTCTCATTAGAAAAGAATGACTCATTTATTCGTTTGATAGTTTGAGTAATGATAGTTTTATGTTGCAAGTTTGTTAACATGAGAAAGTTTTGGCTCTATGTATTCCTTTTGGATTATTGCAGTGTTGAAGTTTAATGCCTCTCTTTTACGATGAAAATTGTTAAAATCCTTTTGTGATGCCTTGTTATGGTTAAGTCGAGTTGATAATCGAATAATTTGATATGGTATGGGTATCAAGTTGAGTCATGGTGTGGTGCATAATTAAAATTAGTTAGTAACATTGGAAGTGAAATTGATTAAGTTGATGTTGTTTTCTACTAGTTCTTGATGAACTGTATGTATAGGTAGTGGTGAGAGTATGCCTATACCTTTTGGAGCCAAAGGAGATATTAAGAAGTATGAAACGTTGATGAATTAGTATGGTCATTAAAATTGTTTAGGTTGCTAAACTTGTTGGGTTCTATGGTTCCAATGGATTAATTTAAATGTGTGAAAGGAAACTAGAGTAAATCTTTGGATTTACATATTCTCTAGTATGATCGGTTATTGGAATTGTGTACAACCGGTTGAATAGATTGAATATCGGTGGATCTAGAATTTATGGGAGGAGTTCTATGTAGTTCTTCTATATAGAATGATGCGATGAATTTGGTTGTAGTGTTGTTGAGACTTTTGATCGATAGAAGATTTTGAATATGTGTTTGTTAATATCCATGTGATTTGGGAAGGAAAGTAGGTAGCAACTAGATTTCATAATGAAGCGATTGATAACAACAATGGTTGTAGTATAAGCATTGTGTGTTGAAGTTTGATGTTGAGCATCGCTAAAAGTTAAGCGATATGATATAATAGGTGGCTTATGCCCACATGATTGTGAAATAATCGGATGATAATGTCTCCTTGATGAAAGGGTTTTGGTAGAAACTTTTCAATTGTGTAGTAGACCCTTCTAAACTTAAGAGGTTGATGTAGTGATGTTGTATGGTTTTGGTATACTCGTTTTGAAGATGGGATGAAAAGGTAGTAGAGAACAATTTGGTGACATTTTGGGGCTTTCTAATGGAATAATTGATGATAAAGATTCGTGTTCGAGTGTATTATTCTTGATGTCGGAAAGATTATCTGCAGAGATTGTGACTTGTGTGTGTGGTGATGATTCCTTTAGAAATAAAGTAATTGGATCGTGTTTCGTAATTTTCATTTAGTAAAAGTGTTTCAAGTTTTGCGTTGTGTTCATTTGGACCTCTTGAGTTATGTGGTGATTGAGTTTGTTTTGAGCAAAGTGACATGTTGAAAGATTTTATTGGTTACGAAGTGGTTCTGTGATTTGGGTATTAAGAGCTTATCTGTTTAAGCTAGGAAAGTGATGTAATTACCACAGAAAATAACCTTCCTTGTTAAAGGAAGGAGTGAAGTATAAGTAATTGAGATCTAAGTCACATTTCGCATCTTGCGGTTTATTTGAGTGTGCTTAAACCTTATGCGGTTGTTCCATAAGAGTTTATCAATTTTCAAAGGGATTACCTTCTTCTTATTTGTGGTTTGGTATTAAACACAATAGGGCTTGAGCCCTCATTGTTGACTTTCTCTTATGTTTTACGAGTCCTTTGCCTAGCGACTTTTCCCTTGGTCTGTGTTTACTTGACGATAAATGTCTTCTTTTGCCTTTTCTTTTGAGGAAGGATTCATCGATTCGTTTCACAAGGGTCTTTCATAGTGTTTATTCAATATGATTGTGAGACCTTGGATTGTAAGTTATTCGAGGAGCATAGAAAGATGAACTATTTTCGTGTATAATTCTTGGAGAGAATAATATTTATCTGAGAATGTTTGCCTTTGAGGCTAAAGCGATTGTATTATTGCAACCATTAGAATCTATGGAGATTTGTGATCCAAGATCCTTTGTTCAATTCGGGTGGAACATTAGAATTTTCGAAAGGATGGGAATCTTGATCGATGTATTAGAGTGCGCGATTGAGTACCATGCAGTTGCGCGAGATGAAATATGACGGTGTTGTAATGAAAGTAATATTAGCGAAGTAATCGATCGTTAAAGTGGTTAATGAGATAGCCGGGTAGCGGGATTGTTGGATTATTACTAGGAATGTTTTGGACTTAGCAAGTAACTCTCTAAGAGTTAGAATCTTTATAAAGATAATTGGGTGAGAAATATTTTCGTGTTGATGTTAATGCGCGAGTATGTTTGGATTGTGAGAATTTTAGGGATTTAATCTGAGGTTTCTCTTATTTCCTATATGAGAAGTTCGTTGTAGGGGTCTTGGAAGTTAATTTTGGGCTTAGCATTTTTATGCTAGGACTTTGGTCGCTCAATGATTATGTGTAGAGGAATTAGAATAAGGGTGGATTACGAACAATGGGATGATCATTGATAGAATCCTTTTGATGAAGTATGTGAATGGGTGTCTTGAGAATTACAGAGTTGTTTACTCTTAGAAGATGGAGGTGATGTAATTGCATATGAGATCTATTTTGAGATGCATGGGAAGTCATCTGTCAAAGTAATTCTATCGATAGAAGAGTTGGCTAGAGTATGTTTACGTGGAGTCAAAGAGCCTATCTCTGAGCGTGGATGATGTATTTTGACTTGAGCATAGCGTTGAGAATGCCAAGTTAGGAGAGATGAGTTAGTGTGTTAGCGATGAATTGGAATTCCAAAGTTTGAGAAAAATTTATTCCTAAAGAAAGCGAGAAATTGATGCTTCCTCAAGTAATGACACGTTTTCTTGATTCTTGTTTGAGCTACGTGCTTATGGTGATGTCTTCAGAAATGAGTTTTCTTTGTATGTTGGTATGTGTGGTTCTAATCGGTTCGAAAAGAAAAAAATGATTGATTCGGTTATTGAGTGATTTGTCCTTTGGCTTTTGTGGCGTTTAAATGCATAAGCGCCCACTTGGAAAGTGGGCAGTTTTTTCATGATAAATCTTGATTCTGGATTTGACTCTTTTGGTATCGAGTTGGCATTGTGTGGTTCTGACGGGAATCCTTACTTTGATTGACTCTATTTGTAATAGAGTTGTTCAAAGCAAGTTACATTGTGTGTCTCGTTAAAGGATGTGATCCTTGTTTGGTGAAGAGTTCGATTGAGAGGTGGAACAAGAGTTCCGTGTGCTATGCGCATGTTGTGTGGATTGGTACCAAAGGGAGGTTAACCCAAAGTACTTTGGTTTGTTCTCGACAATTGTGGGGTTAAGAGGTTGGCGTATCGCTAGGACCGTCACGGTTCCATCGCGAGAACCCAATGTGCAGTGTTACGGTACTAAGTGAGCAACTAAGCAATTCCAAGCTTGGTATTTCGTTAAAGACGTTGTCCATCGAGTAGGGTCTTACCTTGATTCTCTTCTAATGAGTGTACTGGAAATACCGGGTGGAGTTTTAGGGCGGGCGTCGTTTCGTCGTTTTGTTGTGGTCTCGTGATGCGAGAGAGAGACCACTTGGGAGTTGGAGTCTCACATGTGCGATCGGTATCGGTTTGTTCATAGTAGGTGCGTGGTTATCCTTGTTCAAATTCGATTGCGATTTTCTTTCGGTTAGTTCATCGAGTAGATTCGGGTCGAATCACATTAAGAGGGTAGAATGTAATACTTCAAATTCCAATTAGAGAGAATATTACTCGGGAGAGGAAATTTATTCAATAGCGAATGCAACAAAGTTTAGATATGGAAATAAGTTCAAAATTCAGTTTTTGAGAGAGCTTTGGGCGCCAACCCATAGTCGTAGAGGAAAAAGCTAGCCTTAGAGGCCCATGGCCCATGGCCCATGGAAGGTTGATAGCCCACTTAAAGGCAAGAAAGGGGATTAAGCCACAAACCCTAATATGCTACAGTATTTCCGTCTGCTACAGTGCCGCCGCCCACTGCTCAGTACCCGGCTGCTCTGATAACGCGCCCTTGGCGTCGCTACTATCCCGGTGTTTCCCCGCAAAGTGGCGACCATAAGGAAGAGGAAGGAAGAAGGAGAAGAGGAGAGGTTGTCCTCACGGGGTTTTATCAGCGTAACACGCATCTCCAAGGGTATCAATTCGTTTCCCCGCTATTTTGATGATGTTTAGATGTGAAAATTGGATTAGTTTGATTGGATCAAGTTCTGTCCGCAGTAGATTCAATTCTGTCCAGTTTATTGTGTGGCTAGTTTTGGGTTCTTAGAGGCCGAATTAGAAGTTTTGATCTCCTAGAGTTATTTAGAGGATGCTCTTAGCTTTCGGTGGCCGCCAAGATCACCTCATTCCGACTTTCGAGTCAAAAGTTATGATAGATTTACTATCTGCTGTCCAGAATCCTGACGAGAATTAGCAGTCTCTGTATAGGTTGATATATGACCTAGTTAGAGGGTGATTCAGAGGTCTTGCCCATAACAAATTTTGAAGGTGATATCACTAGCTTTCAGGATTGATAAAGAACACCTAATTTGGATTTATAGATCAAAAGTTATGCACTTTTCTTTGCGACTGTCCAGATTGTAGGTCAGTCTGTCCAGATTGTATGTCAGTTTCTATCTTTAGTTTTGACCCGTGTGCCACTTTTTGTTAAAGGCAAAATTTGAATGTCGTGCCAACTAGGTTATTGTAGGTAATTTCATAACCTTTTCAGATTGTTAAAGAACACTCAATTCGGGTTGTAGTTTAAAAGTTATGGACGTTTTAGTTCTGCTGTTCTAATTGCTCAGTCAGATTCTGTTATGCTATTTCGTTTGACAGTTAGCAATTTAGTTTGGCCGAATTGGGTTATCTCGTCAACTACAAAGTTGTAGATATATTTGTTAAGCTCGTGTAGGATCTGGGCTCATCTCTTTTGGAGTCCCAGATCATTAGTTTTGGTCTTTACCGTGCTGCTGTTCTGATGGGATTCCATGTTACTGCTGGAATTTCAGATTCGGGTTATGACTATGTTTTGGGTGTGCAAGAGGGTAGTGTAGAATATTAATTCATGATGGGCTCTATGTTGTTCTTATTTCGGTTATTTAATTGTTTAGGCCGCGAGCCTACGGGTTTGGGAGCGCCATCGTTGCCTGCTAACGCGTCATAGCAACGAAGGCAAATACTTTGTTGGTTTTAAATCTTTGTGATTGTGAATGTTTACATGAATATGATGTGACATCTTGTGATACCGAAATGCTGAATTGGTTATGTTCTATCAATATGTCGAGTAAATGCGAAAGATGATATTAGCATTGTTCATGTTCATATCATGCATCCTTTTATTCATGCTATGTCCACGGGTGGTATGTAAGTCCCACCATTCCAATGTGGGCGGGTTTGGACATTGTCATGTCCGTCCACGGAGTGGATTGAAAGACCCATCAATTCCGGTATGGGCACGTAAGACCCATCAATTCCGGTATGGGCAGCTTTGGACACCTATATGAAACGTTCTTCATATAGGACTTGGATCCCGCACTTTTGTTAAGGTGCGGGCTTAAGTGAACACCGACGGGTGTGTCACTCGCTATACTGGTATAAGCATGTGTGCAGTCCATCCTTGAGTACATTCATTCATGCCATGCATTCCTAAGTTTTCATTCGATGTATGCTCATATTCTCTTATGATGATGACTTGTTCATATGTGTGTTATGTCCCTTTTCTTTGTACTTGCGAGTCGTGGACTCACTCTTGCGTTGTTTGTTTATTTTAGGTAACCCACGATGTTGGCTCACTTGGGAGGGAGTAGACACGCACTACTTGTTCACTTCATCCAATTCATGTTCAAGATTAAATTTAGTTCTATCTTACATTCGTAAATGATGAACTGTAATAATAAATTTATAAGTGGTGAAGGAAGGATACCTTCTCCACATTGATGTCGAATTATTCTGCGTGTGAACTTTCATTATCAATGAACTGAAATAAATAGATTAGATGGTGAAGGAAGGATACCTTCATCATGTCTTGGTTGTTTGATACTATCATTAGTTGATTTTATTCAAATTCTTCCGTATTATGGATGTATGTTAGATGTTTTAGGTGACATCTTGGCTTCGAATAGCCGAGTGTTACATTGGATTCATGAAAATTAGATCCAAAATAATGTATCCCTGTTTTCCATTGTTGCGTATTTTTAGCGCTCTGGGCTTCTGGCTCTACTTGATCCTATAAGATTAGTGTTGTTATCCCATATAGGGGTCTATCTACACATAATGTGATAGTTTTCTCAGTAAAAAACTGTCACATTTTGAAAGTTTATTTACAACTCTACTGTACATAAATTACAGTGAATTATTTATGTAATTTTAGTTCTTGGTCACTGTAATTATTCTTGAAAGTCTTAGTAACTTATATTATTTTTGGCCACATACATGATGATACTCTATGCCGAATTTATTTTGATTTTTTATTCGGAACATAACGAGTTCACTACATTGCCGTATTTTGTTGGTATATAATTTTTTTTTGTCTTTGTTTTTGCTCAACCTCTCAAAGTACATGTGAAGGACATAACGGGTTCACCACATTGCCGTATTTTGTTGGTATATAATTTTTCTTGTCTTTGTTTTTGCTCAACCACGCAAAGTACATGTGAAAAACATAACGGGTTCACTACATTGCCGTATTTTGTTGGTATATAATTTTTTTTTGTCTTTGTTTTTGCTCAACCTCTCAAAGTACATGTGAAGAACATAACAGGTTCACCACATTGCCGTATTTTGTTGGTATATAATTTTTCTTATCTTTGTTTTTGCTCAACCACACAAAGTACATGTGAAAAACATAACGGGTTCACTACATTGCTGTATTTTATTGGTATATAATTTTTTTTGTCTTTGTTTTTGAATCATGTGATGGAAATATAAGTTACTAAGACTTTCAAGAATAATTACAGTGGCCAAGAACTAAAATTACATAAATAATTTACTATAATTTATGTACAATAGAGTTGTAAATAAACTTTCAAAATGTGACAGTTTTTTACTAAGAAAACTGTCACATGATGTGTAGATATGTCTGACACGTGCATTCCATAATAGTTTTGATACTTCTGATACGGTCCATTCAGATTTTTTACTTGTAGTACTTATGGGCATTTTTTCATACTGTTCTACCCCATCTCGTGCACCTGTTTCTACCCCATTTCGTGCACCTGTTTCTACCATTTAGATATGAATGTTGACTCTGTTTTGTTTCTTTCTTTTTCAGTTGGTGATCTGAACCATCTTATTTCTGCAACGATGAGTGGTGTTACTTGCACTGCGCTTCCCGGGCCAATGAACTCGACCTCGGAAGCTTGCAATCAACTTGATTCCTTTCCTCGCCTCCATTTCTTCATGGTTGGATTTGCACGCGATCTCAAGGGGATCCCAGATCAGTGCCACCGATCGTTCCGAGTGACCAGCAGATGTGGGATGCCAAGAACATCTAATAACTAGCAATAATTAGAGCGTTTTATAGGTCGTTTAATTTCTTTGCCCATGCTAATAGCTAGCAATTGACACATGTTGTCTTCAACTATTTTTCTAATCTTATAACGACACTATATATCGGTATGCGATTATGCATAAACCGATTTAATTGCGTCTGTTTTTCAAGATGTTTTATCCTTAACTCGAGGAACTTTGCGGTTTTAGTTTGTTGATCCTTAACTAAGGCATTTGCAAAATCATATAGTAGCTATCTTATTCTTGGTGTGGTATCCATTGTGTGGTTTATGTTTTTGTTTTTCCATGAAGATCCATGCATGGTACTTCCCCTATTAGTACATTTGTGAGATGTTACAACTAAATTACATATTTGTTTGTATTCTTGTTACATGCATGGCACTCCCCCTATTGACTGATTAACATATGTTTGAACTAACTGACATAATTGTTGTCTTACTGTTACATGCCTGGCATTAGTATTATGTATGTTTACATGCCTGTCCCATTAAGCATGACCTACGTAGGCCAAATGGTTTACTGCTTGCTAAGGATGACCTAACATGAGCAAGGTTGGCAAAACAGACAGTAGCTGCTTTACCACTTTGTATGTGTTTGGGTATCCAAACAAAATATGCTTAGAGAATCGTAACAGGGTTGGATTTGTGGGAGAACTATTGAATTGCAAGTACTTGTGAGATTTTGAATCATGTGATGGAAATATGAGTTATTAAGACTTTCAAGAATAATTGCAATCACCAAAAACTAAAATTACATAAACAATTTACTGTAATTTATGTATAATGAAGTTGTAAATGATTTGTTTTTGCTCAACCTCTCAAAGTACATGTGAGATTTTGAATCATGTGATGGAAATATGAGTTTTCCACTTTGATGTGCTTATCCATTTTGTCCATAGTTTTCTTCCCTTTTTTCGGACGACTTTGATTCCTTTTTGGTAAGCACATGAGTACATGTTCTTGTTTCCAACTATCCATACCTGTCTGGCTTGGTGTAAACAAATGAAGGCATAAAAATGATTTTCTTTTCTGAAAAAGTTCTTCCCCTTTTGATCATTAGTCTCTATCTCATCCTATGTAGATTTGGGGAACTAACTGGTATCTCTTTGGGATTGTAAACCTTTCGATAGTCGACAAAATTTTCGATTTAAGGTGTGCATATTCAAGTAAACCAAGCCGATTAAATTATGTGTGTTTGCCAGTATTATTTAGCGTTGTGTATATATTTAGTTCTTTCATTAGGACAATATATATTATTAATTCTAAGTATTTTATATTTCCTAGGTAATTTGAACTGTGGCAAGCAAGAAACGGCATGGTTTGGTTTCAAGTTCAACTAGTTGTCCATTTAAGGATAGGCCTAAGGAGTCTAAGGATAGGCCTGTCATTGTTGAAACTGTATGTACATTTTCCAATCTTTGTTTTGGTATTTTTAAAGTTCATTTCTGCAGTTTTTACAGTTGATGATGTTATGTAAAATCCATTAATTTGTACTGTAACTTTAGTAGTGTTATCTTTCATTTCGTTTCTCTTGTTATTCTTCTATTTCTTCTGTAACTGTAGTAATCTTATTTTTATTTAGAGTGGGGTCTGGTAGTAGTTCTTTGAATGATCAATGATATTCGTATGGTTGCATGGTTTTACACTGCCATGTCCTAGTTCTAACTGAACTAGTTTTTTTTGTTTGCTCCTGTTTTTTCTATTCATAATGGTTAATGTTTTTTTTCTTCAAATTCTTGATAGTCAGGTCTTTTAAGTTTGTTATTTTATTTTCTAAGTGTGGTAGTGTCATTTTATTCATTCATTTTTATTGGAACGTATTTTTATTATTATTTTCTTTTAAAAGGCGTGTAAAGGGAATTAGTAGCTTGGTGGTTTACTTATGAAATGATATGGGGTATGGTAGTCGTTAGAATATACATTGAGTGCATTATTTGTCTTGTGAGTCATTAGGGAAGTGAGGTCCAACTTTGAAAAATGTGAGCAACTAATGAACCAACTCTGTAACTGTAGTATTATAATGTTTGTAAGTTTTTTTTACAGTTCATTTCTGCAGTTTTTACATTTGCTAATGTTAGGTAATTTTCATTAATTTACTCTGTAACTGTAGTATTATAATGTTTATGAGTTCTATTTTGTGAGTTCTCAATTTAGCAGGAGGTTAGTTCAAGGTTTACCTTGTATTTCCATTTGTTTGGTGATTCTGTTGATTTCTTCGTCTTCTTTCTTTTGTGATCTGAAACCTCATATTCTTCAGGTTTGCTCCTTTCTGTGTTCATGTTTGCTTCTTTCTCCCTCGCCAGATTTCTTCCTGTTTCTCATCTCCCAGTTTTTTTCGTTTTTTGATTGATCCTGATCTCATATTTGCCTTTGGTTATCAAGTTTGTTGCATTTCCTGTTGTTTTTACTAGCGCTGAACCATAGACCCAAAACTCACACAGGCCCAACAAGAAAAAGGTCAGCAAGGCTAGCAGCGAGAGAGAAAGCAAAGGCTCCAAACAAGATGTGCTGGACCCTAAACACAAAAAGTGCATAACGGGCCTGAATCCAATAAGATGGTTTGTTTTTTTTTGTATTATTAGTTGTTTGATTTGGTACGTTGCTTCTTTTTGCTGATTTGATCTAACGGTGGAGAATGTGACAGTTTTCTCCAAAGAAAACTGTCATATACTGTGTAGACAGACCCTTTCTAGAAATAGGTGTTGTGTTTGGAGGTGCAGAGGAGTGTATATATATAAGGTGACATTTTCAGATGAGTCTGCCAAAATTTTAGAAGTCCGTGAAAAATTTTCAATGACGAAAAAATGTAGGAATCGTCATAGATAGCTTACCATTTAATGACGAACACGGATAATTGTGATGAATTTGTATTTGTATTGACTAACTCTTACTTTCACACACATCTGAATTTGACTCAGTACATATGATACTAGCCGTACATGTACATTTCATATTAATGTATGAATGATACGTGAAATATCATTGATAAATTGGACCCCCAACCCATTTATGGTTGAAATGGCTCTTGCGCATGAAAGTTAGTCCTGCTGATTGAGTCTAAGAAGAGTAGCAACAACTTCTAGTATAAGATGTATTTTGATCAAAATGGCCCAACATGAACAATGTATAGATCCAAGTCATGGTAAGCTATTTTAGCTGAGTTCTTGGGTTAATAATTACACATGGCACCTTACTCTTGCAACGCATACAAACCATGGAGCACGGGTAGCGCATGATAATAGTAAATTACTAACACAAATGAAACAATAAATCATTGTGAGGGCAAATATAGTAATTTCTAGTTACATAGTGTAATTTCTAGTTACATAGTAATAATCACATACATAGTAATAATCATATTTTGTGATGCAATAAATTGATGGAATGTTATACTTTTGTGATAAACATTAGGAAAATGTCGTACTCCGTCCAGTCACAAAAGAGTGATCTTTTGGGATGCGTGAAGTCAAATTTTGTAAACTTTAGCTATCTATATTTTGATGAATATTTAGATTGGGCATGTGAAAATAATACATGTAAATTTGTCTAGCAAAGTACTATGTTAATATTATTGTCGGTGTTTTAGAACCGATCTTACGTAAAGATTGTTTGATTCGGGGGTCTCCACAATTGATCACGCAGACAGAAAATACACGAGAATTTTTATACAGGTTCGAGCCTTCTCCAGAGAGAATAACAATCCTACTCCTGTGTGTATTGTATTGGGTATCTTGGTTACAATCACTAGAAAAACTTGTGCTAATACTGTTACTGATTGCCTCTCAAAAAGTCCCCTCCCATTTCTCTCTGAAAGAAGTCTATTTATAGTATGCGGAGAGGTTGTCGTTCCAGGTCAGGGGGCGCCTCATTATTCCGTAATAATGGTAGTAATCACCGGAGTAGTAACCTCCCCACGTTGCCTGACGGTTATCAATCAGAGATAATGGTGAGTTATCTGTAGTTATTCCGGAGAATAACTACGTATATTGACTGCTCAGATCTCACAGTTAATAGGGCCTACATGCGAGTGGACCCAGTTATCTGTGGAGAAGTCGTGGCAGGACTGGTCGTAGAAGGACTTACGACCAGGGGGTAGTCGTAGAAAAGCCTATGACTGGGTACTGGTCGTAGAAAGACTTACGACCAGAGGTGATCGTAGGAGAACTTACGATTATGTGATAGTCGTAGAAGGACTTACGACTATGGGGGTGGTTGTAGAAGAACTTACGACCACCTGATTGATTTCTCCCTTACTACTGTAAAGGGTATACTTAATAGCTGTGTGACGTCATATTTACCCATAATACTCAACTACAGATAAATAGTAAAATGAGGATTATTAGGTCCTCGTCATCTAGCCCCCCAGCTTCAAGTGAAAATAAATTACTTGGGAAAAGAGTCATAGATGTTCTTACGACCACTAGGTGGTTGTAGGGTAAAGGTTGAAGGAAAAACTCTTCAACATGTTTGAATCGTTGGAGTACCCGACACCGCATTTGCCTTTATCTTCTTCGCGACCTTCTCGGCCTACACAACCACCACCAATAGCAACTTAGCAATCACAACCCTAATGGCAACCAACCAAATAGAAACCCCACAGCCTCCATCGTGAAATACCTTCTTATGCGCTTTATTAGCCATGTACTCCACGATCTACTCCTCAGTGATGCCCGCCCGCCTCTAGCTGTCGCTCCTTCTCTGGTGGCGGCCACTAGAGTCTGACACCTGAGACTCGCTCGCATCACTGGAGGAGGATGGGGTGTCCCTCAGATGGCTCCGGCTCTAGTGTGGAGAGCCGCTGGAGTCGGAAGGGGACCCTAGAAGCCAAGGAGGAAGGTGAGAAGGAAGAAGAAGGGGAGGCGAGGGATAGGGAGGAGAAGACTAATTGTGTGCAGCTGCTGGAGTAGGAGGAGAAGGTGTCGCCGGAGCCGGTGGAGAGAAAGGGAGGCAACGTTGTCATGATGTTCACGAGCGAGTAGGAGACGCGACGCTGAGCGTGGAATAAAACGTCTCTGCGGGGAGTTCTTTCTCCCCTAGGGAACGGGTTGGATTGGGCCAGGATTTTCTCCATCCCGATCTCATCCAAATGGGCAAACGGGCCAGGCCGGGAATTTCGCTCCCATGGGGATGCTCCACGTGGATCAGTTCGAAATCCCGGCCGTTCCCAAACAAGGCCTAAGGACTTGTTGGATACAGTGTAATCCAACTCAATTCCTTTGGATTGACAGAGAATTTTAACTAAAATCTCTTCCAATAGTTTGGATCGTGAAGCTGCACATGTTTTCGGATTAAGAACCCAAAATCGATATATAAATAAAAACAACCGAAGATTCAAGGCATCCCCTTCGTTTTGAGACTAAAAGAAATCCCACAATAATTCTAAAAAAGAAAAAAAATCCTAGAAATTCTCTCATTAGTCATAGAAAAAGAGAAGGATCTACACCACTTATTTTTGTAGGCCAGATTATAACAGTGCAAATTATCTCTGTGATATTATGGTCATCGCAGACGGTTTTTGTTTGAAACCGTCTATGATTCGCAGCGCGGGATGGTGAAAAATTTTGGATACATGCACGGGAGGCGAAATGTTTTGACGCTGTCCTTATATATTATAGCCACCCCCACCTTATCTTTCATCAGTCTCTCCCTCTCCCTCCCCACAGTGAGCTTCGGTGATCGCCCTCGATTCCTCAGTGCGGTTCGGCGAGGAGACGTAGCCGATGAGGAGGAGGAGGAGGAGGGACGCGCAGGACCCATGCTAATAAGTGATTAATCGCTTGTCGCCTCCCCCTACCTTGTTGCTTTTGGTGGCTCTTAGTGGTGACCTTGGTTTTCTTATGAATGAATAGATCAAGATAAGATTGCGGATTTTGAGAAGAAGCTCACGGACATCGAAAGCGAGCACCTCGGCATTCCTGACTCCGAGTACTAGGCCATCATTCGCCTCTTCATCTCGGACTCATTTTCCTCCCCGGCCACAAATCCGAACCCGAACAGATTTTGGTTTCGCGCACTGCCCGGTAAAACAACCACAACTTTTGCATACGAACTTAGATTACGACATTTTTTGGCTCATTGGAAAGCTAACAAAAAGTTGCATCCGAAAATCCATAAGCCCATGTTAAATTTGTTATGCAAGGGCCTCTACACAACGTTGGAAGTTACAACTCCAAAAAAGTGAAAAACAAAAAAAAGGTCGTTTAAGGCCTCAAAACGGCCTCCAAAGTTTCAGCACCCATTTTTGCCGTTCATTCGCCGTCCAGTTTGAGTTTTCTTTCATTCCAGATTATGTAATCAACCATATATAGATACTCGGGTCCAACTGTCCAGCAATTGATTGGTTTGGCTCAGAATTCAAATTTTTTTGTAATAGAAAAAACTATCACAGACGGTTCTGAACACGAACCGTAGTTCAGAACCATCTGAGATAGTCTATTTTCACAGCGCTTCAATAAGAATCGCTGCGTGATAATTGATTATCATAGACGCTATTGTTTAGAATCGCTCGTGATGGCTTTTTCACGGACGGTTCAAAACCGCTCTGTAATGACCTCATGTCATTCTCGACCCATAAAATCGATTTGTTCGAAAACCGCTCGTGATGACGATTTTGAATTGTCTATGGTGACCTTTTCTGTAGTAGTGAGTTGTCCCCCTCCTCTCCTCAATGCCATTTATCAGTCGTCGAGTTCGATGAACCAAAGAGTTGTGGCTAATGCAAGGCTGCGTCAATTGGCCAAACTGTGGGGTTGAAGCAAATGTCATCTACTCCAACACCGAAGAGGATAGGGGGCGTGTGCTCTACAAGTCTCTGTATTTCTCGGTGAGTTTGATTTTTGGGAATGTTGGTATTTGGATTTTTTTTATTAATTTTGTCACTTCTTTTTGAATATTTCATGTGGATTTTTGGCCGGTGGATGCTAGTATTTTCAATGGGCTGACTCTATTGATGCCGTGATGGAATTAAAGGGCAGTTGAACGTCCACCTGTAGCTGCATCTGGTTCAATAGTGAATATGTCACACACTGTCATGCCACCTTTTCAGACCGAAATGACAACTCACATCGGCTTTTCTCACTAAGTAGAAATCATCCACTAGCCATCCTAACTTTTCAGATCGAATTGACCACATCCTATCATACCACCTTTTCAAACCGAAATTACAACCCCCACCAGCTTTTCTTAGTGAGTAGACATCACTCACTAGAGCTTTCTTGTGTAGAAAGATTCCCTCACAGACGTGAGCGCATCGCCATTCGCCATAATTTACCCCTCATCACTAGGGGTGAAAACGGATCGGATAGTTTCCGACCGATCCGGACAAAAACGGATTCGGAATGTCTCGGATCGGATTTTTCTCGGATAATTTTCGGATCGGAAACGAATTCGGATTTTTTTGCCGGAAACGGAAACGAATACGGTAGGCATGCTATCCGACGGATACGGAAACAAATACGGATTATCCGAATAAGACGAAGTCCGGATATCCGAATTTCGGCCCAAAAGAGGATTTCAGCCCAAAAGAGAAAAGGGGATTTTAATTAATTCCCGAATTTCAGAAAATGCAACAAATCAAATAGTCTTTTAGAAAATAGGAAATAGAGTTCAAAAATCCTAGAAAAAATCACAGAAATTCATTGAATTATTTTTAACTTAATAAAATTAATTCCAACTTAAAGTTAGTTTTTATTTTTGTATATAAATTATTTTAAATTTCTAAAAATAGAAAAAACCTTTTAAAACCCATAAAATTCAATAAATTAATTAAAAAATTCACTTTAAATCCAATAAAATCCCAAAAAACTCAATAAATTTTATTTTTTACATTAAAAACTAGGAAATTAAATAATTGACTTTATTTTATTATTTTTTTCCTTTTTAACCAGGAAAACTCTTTTAAATCTCAGAAAATCCAATAAAATAATAACTTTATTAATTTTATTTTGGTAACATACTTTGGGATGTTACACTATTTCATGATAGATTAACCATCCAGTCTAATCGATATTAGTGTGAACTAAATTTTATGTATATGATGAACTAGGTGTGATTTCGTGATGACTTTGTGAGTTATGACTTATGAGCTAAATATGGTAAACTAAGTGTTATATTTGTGATGAACTAGTTAATGTAATTTGCTAGTGCCAATGTTATGTGTGGTTGTTGAAAATATAAACAATTCATGAATGTTTACATCAAATAAATTAGTTATATATTTTTGTTAATTTCTGGCATACAATTTAAGGGGTTTTCATGTTCCGAAAAATATCTGTGACCGTATTCGTTTCGATTCGTATTCACTCCGTATTCGTATTTGATACTATTCGTATTCGTATTCGTATCCGGGGTATTCGTATTCATATCCGGATCCGGAAAGAAATATGAAAACAAATATGGCAATGCCATTATCCGTCCGTTTCTGATCCGTTTTCACCTCTACTCATCACTACACCCTAGTTGCTTGTAAAACTGGGGTACACTCCACCACCACAGCCCACACTCCACTCGAACTAATTTCGCACAAAAGGGACAAAGGAGGAAAAAGAGAGGTAGAGGAGATCCGTATGTCAAGCTTGGAGATGTCAGGCTATGGGGAGATGATGCGGAAGCAGAAGTGGCTTGCCAGGAAGGCGGGAACCTACCCGGATCGTTCCATGAAGGATGTACCTGTCCTACCAGAGTTTCCACGCTCAGAAAAGCATCGCAAGAACCCAAGACATATCATTCAGTTGACACACCCAGAGACCGCCGCCAGCGTGTACTACACATGCTCGGATATCAGCGCAAGAGAATCTCACACACACATCCATTTGTTCACATTGCACGTTGCATTTCACATATCGCTAACTTTATCTGTGCATCATGGCAGCCGTCCGAGCATTGTTATTTCTTCCAATGGATTGGCGTCATGGACAAGTATGACAGGGCATTCATCTAGCAAAAGTACATGCTAAACTACACGGCATCGCCTGAGAACTTCACCCACTGGAAACCTTACTCTACCGAGAGCGGAGAAGATAGGGCAAAGGTAGTGATGGTCCGTAAGGAGCCAAGGTGGTGCTGGAAGAACACAAGTCAACTCGCTAAGGACGACCAGGTCGAGCGTGTGGCAGATAAGGGAAAGGCAGCCATGGTCCCCGATGCACCTGTTAAATGGGTGGTTACTTACAAGGAGAATGCTACTGAACTAACCTTAAATAACTCTAACCAAGGCAATTTTAATAAATTTCGGCAGAACCTCCCCTGTAAAATTAATTACACGGGGGATTCTAATAGACAAGTAAATCACAAATAATCAAGCCATCAACTCTAATCCTCAATAGATAATCAAATCATGCTAAGTGTCTAATATAACTAGAGAAGTATAAAGTTCCACTACTCATCATTATTACACTTAACCCACTGCATGAGATAAAACATAATAAATCTTTGAGCAACTCGCCCAGTAATAGGAAACACAGTCTGAAGTTTATTCATCTTTATTTGGTTCATGATGTGAGTGTGTGACTATCAATCTATTTCCCCCCATGCATGTCGTTCTTGGATCGAGTACCTAAAACAACAATAAAAGCAAGAGTGAGCCCACAGACTCAGTAAGTACATAATAACAATTATAACATCAGCATCCAAAGCTAGAAATGCAACAATAGAACATCTCACATGCAAATGCAACGCTCAAGGATCCTTTCTCTTTATCTCTTTTTGTATTTTACCGGTAATACAAAGTATGCAACCGTCGCCGCATACCCATGCCTGTGCTCGCAAGCACAGGGACCAATTGCCCATTACTCCGTAAGTAATGGGGACCTCAAGCCCACACTTCACGAGTGTGGGGATCTCAGGCCTATCACATTCATGACGGAGATCTCAAAGGTAAACATACTTGGTCACCACGTGACCAAGCCTCAACATGATCTCAATATGCACATGCTCATCATTTAATCATCATCAAACTACCACAAGACGATAACATCATACGACAATAGAGCATAAACATATTTGGAGCATCCACCAATCTTAAACCAGCATCATGCCAACGACCTCACTATGCTATCACATATCGAAAAAGCACACAAACATGACCAACCAATCACAACCACGGATCAAACAATGCACTTGCCTTAACCGCGTGAGAATGGAGGACGTGAAGACGGTGCTGCCTCCGGTACCAATCCCCCACCTAATACATTAAGAATATAAACTAAGACCACAACAACGAAAAACATGAATTATATAAGCGAACACATCAAGTAGCAGATTGCAACGCGATCCCGACCCTACTTTCCTAAGTACTGAACTGCCCTCTGTGAACAGTCAAGTTCTAAAATTTATATATTTCCATACAGTGGTCCAAATTAGGTGTTCTCGGACTTCATTGAAAGGTAATCAAATTTCCCAACTAAACCTAGTTGGTGAGCCTCCCTGATTCGGCCATCTAAAATCACTTTTAAGCTGATTAACAAAACATCGATTTCACGTCAGACTTTCTGAACAGAGCACTATAACTATCATAACTTTCAGCTCGTTCATCCAAATTTTACTTTCTTGTGCTTCCCTGAAAGGTACAACAATTATCTACAACTTTCATTATACTGAGATCCTCTAATTCTCTCCTTAACTGATCGCAAAGGTCAGATTACTAAAACCTGTCCAGAAACTGACAGGGTTGCAGAACAGCCGCACCATTAAATTCATAAGTTTTGCTACAGAGGTCCAAAAATTACGTTCTAGCACTTCATTGAAAGCTATTGACGTCCTCTACAACTTCCTAGGAGACGTCCAAGACTAAATCCGCACTTAACTATATCAAAACGTCCCTCTAACACGATCTACCCATAGGCAACAGAATTACCGACATATAACAATTAAGCGCTAAAACATCTAAACAAGGGGAAAATGAGGTTACCCTTGAAGAACCGATTGCCGGGCACGATGAGCACCCACCAGCGAACTCTCCCCCCAAAGATGGTCCTGTTCCCCTCACCTTCTTCCTCCTCCAACAGCCAGGCACCTGCAGCGAGATCTCCTTCTTCTTGGCCAATCGATCTCCCGGGTGATCACCTTCTTCCTCCAATTGGGGTGGCTACTGTTCACGGTACTGTAGCGGCGGCGGGTACTGTAGCACGCCATACTACAGTACCACTTCTAGGGTTTCCTTCCTCTTTTTATTGGTAGCCAGCCCCTCATGGGTCTAAATGTTGTGGGCTAGAAGCCCATAGCCCAAGTTGTCAAAATTATGCATAAATCCCCCTCTAATCTCCTGTTAAAACACTTTTCTAATTGGTCATTGTCTCTAATTTATTTCTTCTCTCTCGAATACATTTGGGGTATTACATTCTACCCCCCTTAAATGGAATTCGACCCCGAATTCTGCTCACACTTAACGCCAAAGAATAACCATAGCTAAGAACATACTGACATTACCACATACCTGGAGTGAATAATTTTGTATTCTGACCGCGCATGTGAGACTTCAATTCCCAAGTCGTCTTCCTCTCAGAATTATGGAACCCCCGCACCTTGATGCAACTGACGTGTTACGCCTTATTACTCGCCCCATCCTTTCAAGAGTCACTCAACGGATATGACTCGAGGGCACAGTCTTACTCGTGGGTCACCGGTTTCGACGAATCTTCACACTCAGAATGGCTCTAGCATTCTCGTAACACCAGTTCACCCAACACGTTATATTCCCTGCTCCATGACTCGAGACGGTCCTAGTGAATGGCTTTCTTCCAAGTCCTCAGAACTTTCGAACAACCAAATATACGTTAGGTCGTCTATCTCTTCGGGTCAAAACCACCAAACTTGCATGTAACATATAGAACTCTTGTTCCATCTCTCAGTCGACCTCTTTATCTTAACAAGGAGTACCTTCTTTAACCAGGGACACACAACAAAACTCGACTAAAAAAAAAGGATTCTCATTGCAAATACGCATTACCAACTCCCCACCAAAGAGAGTTAAATCCAAAACCAAAATATTCATAATGAAACTCCTCCACTTTCCAAGTAGGCAGTTTGCCAACAAACACCACATAAGCTAGAGACGAAATCACTCAAATGCCCAAAATAGCCATTTCCTTTCTTTTCTTAACCAAAAAGAATCACGCATATCAAGAAGAATCAACACAGTTTATAATTAGCATATGTCTTGGAGACAAAGATCAAATAAAACCAAGAGTACTTCTCATTAATCGAGAATACCACCTTTTTCCCAAACTTTCTGTTAAGAATTCAACTTCCTCTTAAATCATGAAGTCTCAAACCATCGCATAACCCAATAATTCATTCTTTAAACTTGGCAACCTCAAAGTTATGCTCAAACTGAACACAAAATCTACACCTATGTAGTGAGACTCTTTTAATCCACCATAACATACTCTGATCAACTTCTCTATCAAAAGAATTACTTTGACAAATAATTCCCAACACACCTCAATATAGATTTCAGCCACAATCACGTTACCTCAATCTTGTAAGGATAATCAACTTGAAATTCACCGCATACACACTCATTTACTACATTCAAGGGATTCTATCAAAGATCACCATAACTCTTGGAACCTAATCATGGGAAACCAAGGTGCTAGCATAAAAATGCAAGCCCGAATTTAATCTCTAAGACTCCTACACTGAACTTCTGGTAAATTTGATAGGTAACCCTCAGGTCTGATGATTAAAATTTCACACAACCCAACAATAACCTCACCCTTAGTATCAACATTCCTCACTAGTCAAGTAACCGCCAAGGCTATTCGTTTCATCAATCTTAGCCCTTCTCTAACCCACACCAATCAAATGCGCTATTCTCAACCACAATAAACACATATTGTCACAACACCCTAACCGATTGACCAAGATTCAAACATACTCAATCACTAACGCCAATAAATAAATATATTCTTGATCAAGTTACCCTTAGAGATAATCTAACTCCTATAGGTTACTCATCGAGGCCGAATCATACTTGATAATAACTCAACAATCCTCGCTATCTCATTAATTAACACGACTATTAGATTTCTCTACACTGCTACTCTCCTTGAACTACTCCATCATACTTCTTCTACGCCATCTTATCGAGTACCCAAATGCGATACTCTAATAAACTGGTCAAGATTTCCATACTTGTTAATTTTCGCTATAGGTCCTACTAGTTGCAAAAGAACGAAACTTTTAGCTCCAAAGACAAGCATTCTTTTAAATCAAATCCTCTGCAAGGATTATTCTAATAAATTGATTTATTACTCAATGCCCTCGGACAACCCGACACCTAAAGGTTCACTGCACCATCTACTATACCACCACTATCTAGTTGCCAATCCACATCCAACGAGACTTTGCAATACTGATTCGCTTAACCCTTTCTTAGAAGAAGAGGCAAATAGAAGTAAATTTCAGCACAAAGGGAACGTTACCACTTACAGTCGTTACAAGATCAAGAGAACAATTAAATAACAATGATCTTGGAAAACAAAAGATGAGATCATAATTGAGGGCACACGTTCCACAAGCAGAAAATATCAAGCCTCAAACGAGAATAAAACATTGCTTTGGAAATTCAAAAAAAAAAACCTCTTGTGGGCAAGAACAACAGTTTTAGATAAACTTCAATAACTTGCAAATTACAGAACTTGACTTCCATCTCAAATACTTCTACTTCACTCCTTCCTTTTACAAAGAAAATGACTTCGTTGGTTACAACATCACCATACCAACTCCAACAAAAAGGGATTTGAAGACCACAACACATAAACCACCTTGGAACTTATAAAACCTCTCAACACTTCACTTTGCTCAAAACAATTTCAGCTACCACACCAACCTGAGGTCTGAAAGATCACAAACACGAAACTAGAAATATTTTCATTTAATCAATATTAGGTGAGCAATCTAATTCTTTTACACAAAACATTCAATATTATGATCATAATCCCTTACTAACCATCGCCATAACAATGATATAATACACTCTTAGCGAGACTCATCATAGCCTCTTATCCCCTCATAAACCTACCCAAAAGAAACACAAGCCACAAGGTTGAAACAAACCTCTTCTAATCAGATCATGCTATCAAATAATAATTTCGCTAGGCACACTATCAGAAACCACATAATCATTCATCCACTAATCCATAAATGGTGCTCAACACCCACCTCATCTATCATCAACAATTGACAATTGTAACTATCACGTATGCAAATAGGATCATACGTCTATTTGTAATCACCTGAATCATCTATATACACCGTGTCAATATTCTACTTTATGCTCGAGTTTAATTAAGGATTTAATAACATCATCTCCTTAAATCACCGGTTTCACAAGGTACTACCTCAACATTCATCCAATCCGTATACATGTTTCAATCTAGCAATTAAGTATAATCATCAAGTAGTCAGCTTATGAAAAATTCTGGATTAAAATCCTCTAAGGCAACGTCAAACATATCCTTAACATAATCATCACTATTGATAGATTAATCCATTGGGACCCATTACACCGAATTATCCAATAAATTTAACAAATTCCACAATCTTAATACTCAGACCAAATCACCAATATCTCACAATTATTAATAAATCCTTTAACCTCAATTGGGTACAACCATACCCTTAAACACGCTTCGACAAGAACTACTACAAGACACCATCAAATTAAACAACTTCCTTCCAAGGATCTTAGTTAAGATCCAATATGCACCACACTACGATTCAACTTGATAACCCATATCACAACCATTAATTTCTTCTGTTATAACCTCTAGTTTAACCATGACAAGATATCGTTAAAGGTTTAACGCTTCTTTCATAAAAGAGAAACATTCAACTTCCACACTCAAAATACCCAAAAGAGATACCTTGCGCCAAAGCCTCCATGTACTAAAGGACTTGCAAAGGAAACTTTCATTAGCTAAAAACATCGCGAATAAATGGGTCAATGTTTTCCAATGAGAAAGACAAAACTCCATTATAAAGGTCAAGCTTGACAATCAACCAAGTTCACCAGCCGCAAAAAAATAACTCAACGATTCGGAAAACAATGATTGCTTTACAGGACAAAATTAAACCAATGGAAACAAATCAACCCATGCCTGTGCTCGCAAGCACAGGGACCAATTGCCCATTACTCCGCAAGTAATGGGGACCTCAAGCCCACACTCCACGAGTGTGGGGATCTCGGGCCTGTCACATTCATGACGGGGATCTCAAAGGTAAACATACTTGGTCACCACGTGACCAAGCCTCAATATGATCTCAATATGCACATGCTCATCATTTCATCATCATCAAATTACCACAAGACGATGACATCATACGATAATAGAGCATAAACATATTTGGAGCATCAACCAATCTTAAACCAGCATCATGCCAACAACCTCACTATGCTATCACATATCGAAAAAGCACACAAACATGACCAATCAATCACAACCACGGATCAAACAATGTACTTGCCTTAACCGCGTGAGAATGGAGGACGTGAAGACGGTGCTGCCTCCGGTACCAATCCCCCACCTAATACATTAAGAATATAAACTAAGACCACAACAACGAAAAACATGAATTATATAAGCGAACATATCAAGTAGCAGATTGCAACGCGATCCCGACCCTACTTTCCTAAGTACTGAACTGCCCTCTGTGAACAGTCAAGTTCTAAAATTTATATCTTTCCATACAGTGGTCCAAATTAGGTGTTCTTGGACTTCATTGAAAGGTAATCAAATTGCCCAACTAAACCTAGTTGGTGAGCCTCCCTGATTCGGCCATCTAAAATCACTTTTAAGCTGATTAACAAAATATCGATTTGACGTCAGACTTTCTGGATAGAGCACTAAAACTATCATAACTTTCAGTTCGTTTATCCAAATTTTACGTTCTTGTGCTTCCCTGAAAGGTGCGACAATTATCTACAACTTTCGTTATACTGAGATCCTCTAATTCTCTCTTTAACTGATCGCAAAGGGCAGATTACTAAAACCTGTCCAGAAACTGACAGGGTTGCAGAACAGCCGCACCATTAAATTCATAAGTTTTGCCACAGAGGTCAAAAAATTACGTTCTAGCACTTCATTGAAAGCTATTGACGTCCTCTACAACTTCCTAGGAGACGTCCGAGACTGAATCCGCACTTAACTATATCAAAACGTCCCTCTAACACGATCTGCCCATAGGCGACAGAATTACCGACATAGAACAATTAAGCGCTAAAACATCTAAACAAGGGGAAAATGAGGTTACCCTTGAAGAACCGATTGCCGGGCACGATGAGCACCCACCAGCGAACTCTCCCCCCAAAGATGGTCCTGTTCCCCTCACCTTCTTCCTCCTCCAAAAGCCGGGCACCTCCAGCGAGATCTCCTTCTTCTTGGCCAATCGATCTCCCGGGTGATCGCCTTCTTCCTCCAATTGGGGTGGCTACTGTTCACGGTACTGTAGTGGCGGCGGGTACTGTAGCACGCCATGCTACAGTACCACTTCTAGGGTTTCCTTTCTCTTTTTATTGGTAGCCAGCCCCTCATGGGCCTAAATGTTGTGGGCTAGAAGCCTATAGCCCAAGTTGTCGAAATTATGCGTAAATCTCCCTCTAATCTCCTGTTAAAACACTTTTCTAATTGGTCCTTGTCTCTAATTTATTTCTTCTCTCTCGAATACATTTGGGGTATTACAATTTTGGAAGCCCAGCACATGGCTACCTTCAGGACTAGCCATGCCCGCAAGTCTTGTCGGGACCGAATTTCTAAATCCGAACCCTCTGTGTATTTTTGCACTAGTCCCAGATCAGTAGCTGGTGCACACAATGGACAAAGCAGTGAAAACAAGATCAAATCACGATTCAACATAAAAGTAATAACAAAGTACGGGCCTTAAGGCCTCTTATTACAATAAAGATCACGTGACCTCAAGTCTTACAGCAGCGGAAACCGCAAATGTTAAACTCCGAGTGGTGGCTCATCAAATTGCCTACCGACATTCGACTGGGGTACATAGCCTAGTACTCCGGGTGTCCTTCATAAAAGCCACAGGCGAAGTAGTCGTAATCCTCCTCCGTGTCATTGAAGGCTTCTGAGATTTAATTTGAGTGTAGCACGTGAGTACATAAAGTACTTCGCAAGTCTTGGAAAATGCATATACAAAGCTTAACAATAAGGCTTATAGGTTCTTTCGCACAAAGCAATATTTTAAGTTTCAATAATTTTCATAAGGCAACATTTGACAAAAGTAGTTTTAATAAATTAATTAATTGTTTCACTAGTGAAGGTTCTAGCTACCACTCACTAGTATCGAGGTTCTAGCCGCCAAGATTTAAAGAGTAGGGCTCTAGCTATCCAACTAGCTCTAGTTGTAACACAACAATCCAAGAGTTCCAACTACTCTGGATTCTAAAATAATTCTTTGAAAAAGAAAACTAAAATATGCCAAGTGAAAACACACATTGCCCGCCCTTGACCTAGGGTACGGCTATTCGAATAGTTTTACACTCTTTAGAGGTTGTACAGCTTGATCCACATGAGATAATCAGCTTATATTGTCCGCTTCACACACTTTCAAAGGTGTGCGACAAAGTGATTATCATAAGACCTTTACAATACCTTATCCTTTCATCACCTATAATACCTTATCCTTTCATCACCGCAGCACGAGCTTAACTCTAAGTCATGGACGTCATTTACCATCGACCCGAGCTCAAGATTGTGGAGATAACCCGCTCGACATGGATGCCAATTACCATCGCCCAAAGCAAGCCCCGATAGACATGGACATTATTTACCATTGTCTACACAACCCAAAATACAGAAGTACATTTACCATATTCTGCACATCTCAAGATATGGAAGTACATTTACCATAATCAAGAGAACACCTATCAACTACATCTTGCAGGCTTAATGCTTGGACTCAGTAAATTAGTTGGCCAGGTCCTCCCCATTTTGAACATGTGTTTGTACGGTAGTACTCAGTTTCGACGGTCACAAGCGTCGGTCCTTAATATGACTTGGGCAGAACTTAACACATTACAAGTTCTCATGCTCTAGCTGCACCAGCCTGAACTTACCATCTGTCCAAGTCTAAACAAATTTTCACTATTTTATTTTATAAATCAACAGAAATATTATTTTATAAATCAACGGCAATACCTATTGCCATACATTTCTCAAAAATATTTGCATAAAAGGTAACAATAGTTTCCTCCGAATTTGTGATCATGACCGACAACACATGTCTAAGTAATTCTACTGCATTAATTAATCCAACAATAATGTAATCAATATGATGGATTTTCTATACTAAGGTGACAAAGGATCATGGACAACAACATCAAATGAAGACATTAACAAAGTTAAGATTAACTAATATCCTAGGATTTGAACTTATCATTTTATGTAAATAGCAATGTGTAATAATTTTGAAACTTAAAACATGATTTGGAAAACATAGGTACAAAATGATCAAAGGAGACTTGCCTTTGTCGGTTGGAGGTTACCGCGTCAGCTTGGTCCAAAGTGGCTTGGCAGTCGGACTCATACGAGTGAATCGAGATAAAATGAATAACAAATAAACAAATAAAATCCAAAAATTAAAAATTAGTACCATTAGAGATATTTTGAATTTATATGAATTTAGGAACAAGAATCGACTGATTCAGAGTTCATATGAAAGAGAATGGACTCTTGAAAGATTTGCCAGAAAGGAAAATATTGAAATTGAGAAAAAGGAGAATATTCCTTGGAATATTCTTTTTTAGAAATAAATGATTAAATAGAATACTGAGTATGACATATGGGGACCACAATCATTGAGTGAGAGAGAAAGCAAGAGACAAGAAAAACAGACTAGGGGCGGCAACTCTAGCGCACTGCGCCGATGGCGCAGCGATGGCGTGAAGCGATCGGTCGACGGCCAAAAGGGAACCCCGCACGGCAAAGATGGGAAGTGGCCAGTGGGTTGGGGTGGCGAGGTGGCCGAGGCGGTGGAGCAATGACGGCCGACGATGGGAAGGAGGCAGCGGAGCAACAGCGGCAACCAAATGAAGAGGGCGGAAAGGTAGGGGAACTCCAGGAACACGATATGACACGCATATCACGGCTTGGGGCGCACTGGAGAAGGACATCGGGTAAGGATGGTGATTCGGCCGGCAACGGGAAAGACGACAAATTTCGGCAATGTGCTGAGGCAAACACAAAATTGGTTTAGCGGGAATGCTCGTGAATCTCGGGAACACTATGTGATGTGGTTGGTTGGGAAAGTACCTTATTGGAGCGGCAGGGATGACGATGCAAGGTGGCCGGCGTTCGGGAAGAAGATGCGTGCGGCGAGGTGATGCCCGGGGAACAGAGAGAGTTCAAGGGGGGTGTGAAGGGGGTAGAGGAGGTGCCTGGCTTCCTCTTAAACGCATGGCCGGGGACGGAGTGGCACAGGCGCGAGCAGCATTTATGGTAATGTTCTCGGCTCGGTTTGGAAACTGAAGAAACAGAAACGAAATTGATAGCTCGTGTCAATGGAGGGATTGAAGGCGGCAATGATGACAGCATGACGATGGCACAGGTGGAATGTGCAAAGGCAGCGTGGGCACGGGCACGCTCGGACGTGGTGAGAGCGTGAGCGGGGCACGCATAGCGCGACGTGGCCTAGCGAGGGCAGCTTGCCACGGGCGCGGGCACGTTGACGGGGGTGTGGCATGGTGCAACATGGCGCGGGCTGGTGCGAGAGGCACGGTCGGGGCACGCTCCGGCGTAGCGCTGGCTCAGCATGGATAGCAGAGCAAGGGAAAGGAAAAAGAGAGGAAAGAAAGAAATAACAAAGAGGAAAAAGGAAATGGGTCGGATGGGCCAGGGAAAGAATGGGCTCAACCCAACAAAATGGATTTTTGGACCAAAAACCAAGGTTGACTTTCTAGAATTTGAATTTGTTTAGGAGGGGATTCAAATTTAAATTTGAAGTTGAATTTTAGTTGTGCTTCGAAATAGAACTGGAAGTGAGTTTTGATTTGGGATTTTGGAAGAGATATTTGAATTTGAGATTTGAGGATTTAGATTTGTTTTGAGACTCAGAATTTGGATTGATTTAGCAAGAACTCCAATGAAAACCAAATCTTTGAATTAATTAGTTTCAGATAATTTTTAAAATTGCCAAATTTTTGGATGTTACAGGTCTGCAGGAGATAAGGGCAAGGCACCGATGGGCCCTCAAAACTGTCTTCTTTTTTATCCACTAGTTTTTTGATTCCAGAAAACACATATGTATCCTACGTGTAGATCGGGTTGATGATTCGTGTATGTTGTCATTTCTACCATAAGAGTAGCAGTACAAACAAATGCACATAACCAAACCTTGCGTGACATATAATTCACACCTATATTAGGAAGTCTTATTGTCGGAGTTGAATTCGCATCTTTTAAATTTAATTTCTTAATTATTCTATATTTAATATTTCATTTGACTAGATATATACTTGGCCAAGAAGGTATTTCTTTTGACTAGATATATACTTGGCCAAGAAGGTAATTTCGCTTGAGGTGTGAAAAAAGCCTCGGTTTTCTCAAACATACAGATTTAAAAGAACCTGTCCGTTAGAGCAATTCCAGAAGTGGTGGGAACCATTGAGTTTCCATGGCGTTTCATTTCAAGCGTCGCGGTTATAAACCGACCAGGGTAACTTTAGGTTCTTACCTTTCCCAATTCACCCCGATCTTCATCAAGTTCTCGCGTCCTCCACCGCCAAAGAAAATCAGACGTTTTCTTGAAGTTCTTCCAACCGAATCTCCTTTTCTTGAGAAAATGGCTAAGATCGTCTCGAGTGGGCTGAATCGAGATGGACACGCGAAGATGAACGCTTTGGTTGTCCGAGAAGATTCCCAAGAAGATACTCGTGAAGTGGATTTCGTAGTTAGTCAACACCGCCGTCGGGGAGGATGGGCAAATCCGCTCTTCCGTGCATACCGTGATTGTGGCCTTCGATTGCCTGCTCACCCTTTTCTCACACTCGTGCTCGAGCACTTTGGGGTGGAATTAGTGAACTTTGGTCCTAATTCCGTCACAATGTTAAGCGTATTCGTGTTTTTGTGTGAGGCGTGCCTGGGGATTCCGACGGACCTCGAGCTTTTCTAGTATTATTATGGGATGGCTCGGCAAGTCGGAATTGCTGGGAGTTGCGGTCTGAAGCTCCACGATGGGAAGTCAAAGGAGTATATTCAGATGTTCACCCGGTCTTCATAGCCGGGGTGGAAGAAGAAGTGGTTCTACTGGGAGGTCACCAAGGAAGATAACATTTCATTTATTGGAAGTGGTGCTGAGGATTTCTTCCTGGGACTCGACTCCCAGGGAT
This sequence comes from Ampelocalamus luodianensis, assembly GCA_036346255.1. Lineage (NCBI taxonomy): Eukaryota > Viridiplantae > Streptophyta > Magnoliopsida > Poales > Poaceae > Ampelocalamus > Ampelocalamus luodianensis. Next base: position 10,945,727 of record CM070640.1, on the reverse strand, counting down.
CTTGACCGGATCGCCCCCTATATTTAAGCTATCAAAGACTTGAAGACGGGGGGGGGGGGCTTACTGGATGGCACGTGGTGAAGGACTTCATCACGCGCCGCATTAGTCCCCTGATGAAATGAGTTCCTCCCATGTGGAGGTACTCGGGGAAAGAAGACCCAACCAGGGACTACAAGGAGGGTAAGTGAAATTCTCACTTTTGACTCTGGTTTGGTTAGTCCTGATCTGGTCTGTTGACCAAGCTATTTGTTTGCACAGATCTTTCATAGGCGGAGATTGACGCCAGCATCAAGCTCATTTGTGAGAAAAGTCCATCAAATGTGGCGGCTCCTCAAATTCTGGTGGCTCCTCAAATTCTTGCGGTTTTGACCACAGAGGAAAAGGTGGAGCGTCTAAAGTTAATCGAAAATCGACTTCATCTTTAGGCCTTTATAGTCGTAAAAAGATTTACGACTAAAGGATTCGTCGTAGAAGAAACTTACGACTATGGGCTGGTCGTAGAAGAACTTACGACCAACGAGTGATCATAGAAAAACTTACAGCCACTTTTAGTAATGTTCTCTTTTTCTGATCTTAACAGAAAGTAGGCATGGAGGATCCCCAAGATGACGCAGAGGACGCATTAGTGGTCGATGGGGCAATATCGCAAATGGAGCAAGCAAAAGCTCCTCCAACCAAAAGGCGTCGACTTGTAAAGGTTGCCGACAAGGGTGGTGCGAGTTCAACTCCTTCTGCTCCATTTGCTCAATTGGCTGCAGACATGGCTGCTGCGGCGGAGGCAAAGGCAGATGAAACTGCCATAGCCCTTAAGCGCAAAGCCCCCAAGGCCAAGGTACCCTTCTATTATGACAACAAGACTTTTGCAGTTTCTGCTTCTCGTGGCTTTATAAAGCAGCTAGAAAAGGAGAACTAGAAAAGCTTCATGTCTTTTGTGAAGGAAACTGCTGCTCCAGTAGAACCTGAGGTCGAGGAGAGCAGTGCTCTTGAGGTGGTTGAGGGAGATCTCGTCCACTCAGGGAGTCAGGAGGGTCACGAAGTGGTGACTCATGTTCTCCTAATTGAATCTCGACCAAAAGTAGTCGAGAAGAAGTCAAAGAAATCTTCTGTTGGGAAGGTTGCTTCCATGTTCCTGGTTAGATCCAGGACGCAGAGGTATGTAAAAAACAAAAGTGTAAGAACAACATTTACCTTTTGTGTAACAGCCCCAAGTTTATAAACAGTAATAAAATGCTTTATGAACAGTAATGAGGTACTTGTTCATAGCATTACTGTTCATTTTACACTTTGGGCAAAGATGTTACAAATTAAAACCTTCCTTTAGCCAAAACCCTAAAGAACCATTTGAAATCTTAAAGGAATACAAGATAAAACTTGTATTATGACTGAAGCATTTTTATTAAAGCCTAGATAAATTATCTTGGCTAAAAATGTTTTTGTTGCATTTTAGAAATTATTTGGGCTTAAAGAAAATTTATTGTCTTTAAATAAATAATTTCGCCTGAAATAAATATTTATGTCTTTACAAAGTGAAAATGTGGTTTATAAAATTTATCCGGGAAATATATCATCCCAAAGAGCTTACAAGAAAATTTCATGATTTTATAAATTTATTTGCTATTTTTAAAAGCCCACTCAAACCTTGGAGTATTTGAATAAGGTTCTGGTCAACTAAACCGGTCTAAACCCAAATTCAGCACTGTAGCGACTCAAGCCATGTGGTTGGGTCCAATCGAATCAATTGGTCTGGCTCGGTCACGTTCGGGCGCAAGCCCAAAACTCCACGCGTGATATGAGCCGTTGATCTTCAATCGAACGGGCGAAGCTATAACACCCCGCGAGCTGTCCCACGTGCATTTTAATCTCCGCCGTTGGATCTTGATCTAACGAGCGAGATCCATGTGTGCAATCGGACAACTCCGGATCCCTATTCAATATCCACCGTTTATTCTCGATCCAACAGCGCACCCCTTTTCGTTTTAAACTTAAAGGCGCGCTTTTATCTGAGCCGTTAGATTCAAATCCTACGGCTTTTCCTTTTTACCGCGTGTTATAAAGCCCGCACTCCTCTGGGCCGTTGGATCTTCATCGTGTGGTCCAGATTTGTGTATGCATTCGGACGACTCCGGATCCCCTCACGATCGCAGCCATTCATTCTTGATCTAACGGCGTCGCTTATTCCAATTTGAAATCAGAGGCGCGCGATTATATGGGCTTTGGATTTCAATCCTACGGCGCTTCTTTTTGACCGTGGGCCTTTAAAGCCCAAAATCGGTGGATCGTTAGATTTCAATCGTAAGGTCCATATGAGTGTATGCAATCGGACCATCCGGTTCAATTTTCCATCCTGACCGTAGAAATCAAATCCAACGGTGTTGTGCCATCGCATCTAAACGGGGCGACGTGTATTCTTTTAACTGATCGTTGGATTTTAATCCAACGTCTCTCTTTGAAAGCGGAGCCCCGCAGCCCTTCGGGATTTCGATTAGATCTCGATCAACCGATCTAGATCGTGCGGTCCATATTAATTGGTACCGATTCAAATCATTTAATCTCTCTATTTATCACATCCGCCCATTTCCAATCGGACGGCTGACATTCGTTTGAGCTTTTGTGAGGCGCGCACATGCCGTGGATCGCAATGGACCCACATGTCGATGATTCTTATCATCTTCCTCGCCTCTCTCATGCAGCTTCTCTGAAAATCAAGGAGAGGTTTATCCCAAAGTTTTGCAACTATTTTTGGGATAATTAGCCTAAATGGACACCTCATCAAGCTCTAGACTTTTCCCAATTGTCCTGTAGCTCAACTCCCTTATATATAAACCCTAGCTTTTGAGTCATAGCCATTGTTGACCACTGAAGCTCACTTTCTTCTTTGCACCCAGTGGGATTTTGCTCCTATCCTTTGCTTATCCATCCTTAAGCAATCGGTTTTACCTTGCATTAAAGATTCGGCATCTTTGCGAGTTAAATCGAATTTACCTCTCTGTCGATCAACTTCAATTTTCGTAATCTTGGTATCTTTCCTATCTTGGTAAGCCAAAAACCCTAGTTATGATATCTTGAGCATCTTAAGGACTTAAGAAGCTCCGTGAATCATTCTTTTAAGCATCGTAGCTTCAACTTGCTTCAAACCGAAAAGTTGGTATTATACCTTTTCGGTTTTCCATGTCATTTTCAAAACCTAGGGCTCTTCCTGTCAACTTATCATCTTATTTAGGTTTTGACTAAACCCTAGCAGCATGACAAGTTGATCTTTCAATTCTTGTCATCATTTATTTTCACTTCTAGTTGAGATCTATCTATGATTCTTTTTGTCGGCTTAACCGACAAAAATGAATTTCTTCTTAGTTAATGTGATCTAACTAGTTAGGGTTAGCCTAAGATTGGTTTGGGATATTAATTACCCTAAAAGATCATGCTAAGTTTCATTTAGGAACTTTTGCATGTTCTATACTCCTTTTCCAAAATTGCAACTCGTCTGTTTTCACTCTTTTAAAATCAAAACCGAACTTTGCACTAAAACCTAATTGCCTTTTGAAAACAGCAAGCTATATAAGGGGTTATTATCATTATTATGGGTAGTTATGGCTTAAGCATACTGTAATCATGCATTTCCAAATTGATCATGCCTTTTCCTTCATTTTGAGCTTCTTGTCGATTTGGCATTTATTGGATTTATTTGCTTTCTATAGAATCGTTCAATTGAAGTTTTGAATCGCTCCGAGCAACTGAACTCCGCAATGTATGTATTACTACCAAGGCAAGCATCCTCTTTGCACCATATTGATCCCAAATTTTGTACAATAGCTTTTACAAATCCGGTGATATCTGGCATGCTATTTTTCCAAAATACAAAATGTGATCTCATTAGTAGTTAGCTATGACCAAACATGATGGATTACCTCAAATGTCACCATACACTTAACCCTAGCATAGTAATGTATATCATAACCTATATTTTCGCTTTAAGCTTAGACATGCGATCTAGAGATTTTAGAGTTTGACAAGCATATCTTGTCAAACATGGGAATCACAATCAACTATTGTTATTTTAAACTCTTTGTCCAGTTTCTTTAAATCAGTCTTGTATTTGAAATTCAAATTAACTGGACAAGAGGAAGCTAGTGATGGTGCTTTTGTGCACGAGATTGGGTTTTGTGGTGGACTTGTCCGGTTAATTAAGGACCGAACTCGACTATTCGCCTCAAGTCCCCACGTACTTCCACATGCAGTGTATGGGCGCTGTTTGGTTAAGTAAAATGTTGAGACTATTGAGTTGGAAACAGGAGAGTAAGGATATGTGTATTGACCTTGTATGGCATAGATGCTCTAGTCTGAGGACTGCGTTTTATGCCATGTGAGCTTGTATGTCAGTATCAGATGTTCTTAGGAGGGTGAGGGCGTATATGTGCCTCGTCGCATATACGATACCTTAATGGTGCCGATAGCATTCTACTATGGGTAGGGAACCCAATTCGCATTAAATTGTTTGGATCAGCATTATCGACGCAACATGTGTGCCCCTGTTAGGCGTGATGCTATCGATCGTTGTTTAAGCGGGATCGGTTCACACATGGGGTCCAACTCAATAGTGTTGGCTTGTTGAAAATACCAAATCTTAGTTTCCTGGCCGGCATACCAAAGGAAGTATGTCATCATTCGGAGGCATCCAAGGCAACGGGCTAGCTAAGTCATGTGGGTAAAGATGTACACCTCGCAGGTATAAACTGTTCGAATAGCCGTGTCCACGGTCATGGACGATAACTTGAATTGATGTCACCGTATAGAAGTTTTGATTTTCAAAAATCTGGTTTTGGTTTATTTTCGGTTTGCATGAGGGAATCATGCATCGCATCATTTACTTTTATGTCATTTACTTATCGTTTCTAAGCAAACTTTGATTTATTAAATTGCTTTATCAAAAGTTAGCCTTTGTAGGTTAAGATGTATCGCTTCGCAAATTTGAACCTTTATACCTTCCTCGTTGTAACCTTATGCATGTAACAATTCATTTCCTTGGTTAGGCTCTAATCAACACTTTCTTTAATTAGTTTGTGTAAGACTTGCTGAGTACCTTCCGTACTCAAGGTGCTATCACCTATTGTTGCAGGTGAGGACGGTTTTCTTTATGAAGTACCCGTTAGCGCCGATCAGGTGACGCTAACGAGTAACGCTATTTCTTTCCTCCACGCAATTGCTCATGGGTGGATGAGGCCATTGGTGGACTTTTTCAGTTTATTTTGCTTCCGCTGTTGAATATGTTGTAGTGACCAAGTCACTCTATATTGTAGTACTAAACCCGAATGTTGTAAACTTATGTTTAATAATGCAAATGTACGACTTGTATGTGTATGATGCAATGTTGTTAAAGGATATATATATGCAATGGTCATTGATCCAGGAACCATTGTGAGATATATATATATCAGGATCCGCTTATTGGAATTGTTACTTGTTGAATTTATACCTTTAGCATGATCTTTAATTGAGGGATCTTCGTTCCTTCATTAATAATCATGTTACTGTATGAATTTAATTAAGTACATTTCCAATAACCCGGGGAGCCCACATTTTGTTTTTCACGAGTTAACTTACTCTCTATTTTGTGATCTTAGCCCAACTCCTTCAGCTTCCACGGACGCTTCTACTGAGAAGCCAGCTGCTACTTCTTCAGCAAATGAGGGAGCGGTAGCGGTGGTGACTGAAGTACTAGCCACCATTCCCATGGTAGAAGGAGCTGTCGCTGCTGAAGTTACTACGACTGCTGATGCAGTCGTAGAGATGGAGGTGGAGACTAGGGAGGCCATGAAGGAAACACCAGGAGAAGGTGGTGGTGAGAGCTCCGACCACCGCGCCGATAAGGAGGTTGTCGAGGACGTTCCTTCCGGTCCTCCAGACGGTGCTACCATCATAGATTCAGAGGAAGAAGAGTACTTTAACTTCTGCTCTGATTTCTTTGGTCCTGCTTCCATCGTAGGATCTTCTGCCTACAGATCTCGCGATCGAGTCCCTCACCCCAGTAACATTCCCGGTTGTGGGGAAGTTTTCGATGACAATCGTCTCGAAAGGGTTTGGTGGAAACATGTCAAGGAGATGGATGGGCTGAAAGATCCGACGAGGATAGTCTCTATGTTGCTCGGACGAGCATGAATGTAAGTATCTGTCGATACCTATAAGTATGGTCTTATCCTCGCTTCCCATTGTCTTTCTTTCTTGCAGAAAGCTTTGGAACAAATCGTCACGGTTTGCGAGTACAACCGGCAACTTGTTAAGCCACGACAAAAAAAGCAGTACTTTGCGAACAAGCAGAGAGGTGGTGAGTAACTGATACTCGTAATCGTTTTATGTTTCGACTACTCGTACAGTACTCATAGGGATTGTCGTAGAAAACCTTACGACTTGATACTGGTCGTAGAAAAACTTACGATCAGGAGTGATCGTAGAAAAACTTACGATCACATGATAGTCACAGAAATATTTATGACTACTTGCCTCTGTGTTCATGTCTACTCTTAACTTTTTCAGGTTCAAGAGTGACGAAAAGACCGCAGCTGATTCGCTCGACTACGAAAAAACCGAGACGAAAAAGTTAAGGGATGAAATAACCAACCTTCTGAAGAAGCTTCAGGAGGCCAACTCTGCGACTCAACAGCTTGGGGAAAATAAACAAGACGCCCTTGAAGTAACGATCGCTATAATCTTGATCTTCACCTTCCTAACTTCTCGCTCTTTTTCAGAAAAAGAAGTCGAGACAAGGGTTCTTCAAGTCGAAGTGGGAACTCTTCAGACCGAGATCAGAGAAAAGTCCCTAGTCGTTCATGAACTCACCCACATTGCCAAGGACAAAGATCAAGAAATTGAGAAATTAGTGTAACACCCCAACCCGACATGAGCCTGGAATGCTACTAAACAAAACCCTAATAATTCTAATCAAGGCAACTTTAGTAAATTTCGGCAGAACCTCCCCTGTAAAATTAATTACACGGAGGTTCCAACATACAGATAATTCATAAATTAACTAAACTATCATCCAGACACATCAAAAGATAATCAAAGACATGCTAAGTATCTAGCAATCCAATGAAGTATAAAGTTCCACTACTCATCATTATTATACTTAAACCCCTGCAAGAGACAAGACATAATGAACCTTTGAGTATCTTGCCCAATTACTAAAAACAATTACGATCCAAGATCATTCAACTTTATTTAGTTCATGTGGCATGTGTGTGACTAGCGACTACTTCCCCCATGCATGTCGCTTCTTGGCTCGGTACCTAAAACAACAATAAAAGCAAGAGTGAGTCCACAGACTCAGCAAGTACATAAAAACTATAACATCAACATACATGTAAAGGAGATCAACAATAGAACATCTCATATGCAAATGCAATGCTCAAGGAACCTTTATCTTTAACTTCTCTGTGCATTACACGTAATGCAGAGTATGCAACCGTCGCCGCATACACATGCATGTGCGCGCACGCACAGGACCAATTGCCCGTTACTCGCAAGTAACGGGACCTCAAGCCCACGCTCCACGAGTGAGGATCTCGGCCCGCCACATTCATGTCGGGATCTCAAAGAAACATGCTTGGTCACCGCGTGACCAAGCCTCAATATGCTCTCAATATGCAAATGCTCATCTCTCATTCATCATCAATCTTACCAAAGACAACAACATTGAACCACAGAGAGCATAAGTATAATTTGAGCCATCACCATACTTAAACATTCATCAAGTAAGCCATCTTGCTATGCAACTATATATCAAATAGCACACAAACATAGCCAATCAATCACACCCATCTAACAACAATGCACTTGCCTCAACCGTGCGAACGAGGAGGTTGGGGATACTGATCTGCTCCTGAATCAAACCCACACTGGATAACATATGAGACACGCTAAGGCTACCATATAGATTCAAAAGCAAAACTATAGATACAACTGAGCATAACGGCCACTAAAACGCGGTCCCCAATTCTATTACCAACTACCAGTCTGTCTTACCAGTGGACAGTCACCTTCGAAAAAACATAACTAATTGTACAGAAATCCAAATAAAGAGATCTTGGACATTCTGAAAAGGTTATTGAATTCCTCTTCTAAACCTAGTTGGTGAGGTTCTCTGATTCGTCCCTTTACTAGCCCTACCAAGCCATACAACAGAGTATCAATTCTCGCGTCGGGTCTCTGGACAGCAACAAAGAAACTATCATAACTTTCTCTACATTCGTCCGAATTTAGTGATCTTTAGTTTTACTGAAAGCTAAGAGGATTAGCCTCGTTTTTCGTTATGGTGAGACCCTCTGGAAACCCCTCTAAATATGCGCTTCTATCAGGTTAACCAACACTAGTAATTCTACTTCTCTCCAGAAACACAGAAATACTAAGAAATTCATAACTTTGGCTACCGAAGTCCGAATGACTTGATTCTTGCCGGCAATGAAAGATAACTATGATATCTACAACTTTCTAGGAGACACCCATACCCAATTATGCCTTTAACCTAACAAAAAACGTCAACCTTTACCGCTGCAGAACACCGATGAACTGACATCCGAAAATAAAACAACTAGAAAACGACCCAACGGAAGGGACAACGGTTACCCTTGCCGAACGGAGAGTGCACGCAGCGGATCAACGATCACCACGTTCTCCGGTTGCAACCCTTCCTCTCCCTCCTCTTCTTCTCTTCTTTTCTCTTCTCTTCCTTCCTCTTCTCTTCTCTTCTTGGCCGCCACCCAAGGGGGTTCCTTCTTCCTTCTCTTGACCAGCACCCATGGGGCTAGGGAGGGCGCAAGGGGTGGAGAGGCAGTGCAAGGAGTGGGGAAGGAGGATGGCGGCTGCCCAAATGGGGAGGAGGAGGAGGCGCAGGGAGGGGGTGGCTTAGGGTTTAGCTGCCCCTCCTCCACTAATGGGCCAAAACCGGCGGCGAAGGCCTTAGCCTGAGTTGCCCAAAATTCCATTTTTCCCCGGTTAAATCCCTATTTAATCTTTTCCCTAACAGTTCTTTCATGGTTACTTTCATCGCTCTCGACTTTTCTTTCAAGTACCTTTTTTTCGAGATATTACACTCTACCCTTAAATGCAGTCGACCCAATTCGAACACGCTAAAGCCAAAGAATAATCACGCTTAAGGATTACTAACATTGCCACGCTCCGCTATGAATAACTCCGGACAAAGCTCGCATACGCGAGACTCCCATTCCCAAGTTTTTTTCCTCTCGAATTATGGGACCACCATACTCGACATAATTGAAATGTTACGCCTTACTTCACGCCCCAACTTTTCACGAGTTACTCAACGGTCACATCTCGTTGACATGGTCTTACTCGTGGCCATCGCCCTAACGAGCTTCATGCTCTAGGCACGCTAGGACTCGAGACGGTCCTAGTAATGCGCTATCTCCTAATCTTCGCCTATTTCGTAAATGACCAAAGTACCAAAGGTCAACATTTTCTTTAGTACCAAATCACACAACTCGCACATAGCACATAACTCGTGTTCCTTGTATCATTCGATCTTTTCAATTTTACAAAGGGCACTTTCTTTAACTGTGGGCGCACTACGTAACTCATTTTAAACAAGCTCTAACAAAACAAAACCCAACCGAGAATAAAGAATTCTCAACGCGAACACGCATCACCAACTCCCCACCAAAAGAGTTAAATTCAAAACCAAAAGATTCATCATGAAACTCTTCCACTTTCGAATTAGACAGTTACCAATGAACACCACATAAGCCAAAGGCAAAATCACTCAATGCTCAAAACAACCATTTCCTTTATTTGTCTTAACCAAAGAATCCATACCGAGAAGAACCAACTTAATAAATATTTGGCATCTGTCCTGAAGACAAATCTCAAATAAAAGCCAAGAGAACATTTCATTATCCAAGAATACAACCTTTTCCTCAAACTTTCTTGTAGGGTTTTCATCTTTATTTTTAACCTTGAGATTCCCAATCATTGCATAACACTCTAATTTTTTTTTTTTTTGCAATATCAAAGCTATGCTCAAACTGAACACAAAATCCACACCTATGAAGAGAGACTCTTCCAATCCACAATAGCATACTCTGATCAACTTCTCTACCAAAAGAATAATCTTGACAAATAGTTCCCAACACTCCTCAATATAAATTTCATCCACAATCACATCACCTCAATCTTTTATAGATAATCAACTTGATATTCACCACATTCCCACTCATTTACTTTACCCAAAGAATTCTATCAAAGGTCAACACACTATTTAAAATTCAGTTCTGTTCTTCCACCTCTGCACATATTACTGGGTCTTTCAGGTCCTAGCATAACATACAGGGCCCCCAAATTTAACCTTCAAGTCTCCTATCGTGAATTTCTGGTTTAGTTGATAGGAAATCCTCACATTCGTTTACTAAAATTTCACCCAGCTCGACAATAATCTTAGTCATTAATATCAATATTCCTAACTAATCAGATAACCGCCCCAAGGTACTTTATTTCACCAACCTTAGACCTTCTCTAATCCACACCAATCCAATCCAACTACACAACTGTAATATACCTCTTACAATACCCTAACTGATTGACCAAGATTCAAACATACTCAATCATTTAATGTCAAAAGATAAATATATTCTTGACCAAGTCATCCATCGAGATAATCTAACTCCTATGGGGTTACTCACTGGGGCCGAGTCATACTTGATAATAACTCAATTATTCCTACTATCCCGTTAATTAACGCAACGATTAATTTTCTCCACACTATTACCGTCATGAAACTACACCATCATGCTTCTTCTACACAATCTTCTCGAGTACCCAAATGCGATACTCTAAAATTCGATCAAGATTCGATACTTGCTACTTCTAATGTTCTCAAAATAAACACGAAATCTTGGACCACATCTCGCTATAGGTCCTACTAGTTGCGACTACGAAATCACAACTCCAAAGACTAATATTCTTTTAACTCAAATCCTTTTCAAGGATTATTCTAATAAATTGATTAATTATTCGATGTCTCTCCCAAAGGTTCACAAATCATCCACTAGACCACCCCTATCTCGTTGCCAATTCACATCCAAGACACTTTGTAATATAGTTCGAGTTAACCCTTTCTTAGAAGAAGAGGCAAATAGAAATAAATTTCAGCACAAGGAAAACGTTACCACTTACAGAGTTCAAAATCACGAGAAACAATCAGATAATGATGTTCTTGGAAAATAAAAGATAGGATCAAAGGTGAGGGCACACGTCCTCAAACGGAATAAAACATTACCTTTGGAATTCAAGAAACTCGATGGGCAAACAGAAAGTTTAAGCAAAATTCGAAACCGTAAGTTACCAAACTTGACTTCATCTCAAATACTTCTACTTCACTCTTACCTTTATCAAAGAAAAGACTTTCGTTGGTTACAGCATCACTTTGCCAACTCCAACAATAAGAGATTCATAAACCTCAATACAAAAATCACTAAGAAGCTAATAAAACTTCTCAACACGTCATTAAACGCAAAAACAAATTCAGCTACCACATCAACATGAGGTCTGAAAGATCACATACCCAAAACTAGAAACCTTTTCACTTAATCCGTGTCAGGCAAGCGGTCCAATCCCTTTATACAAAACATTCACTATTATCATCATAATCCCTTATTGACAATCACACTATCAATGAAATAATACACTCCTAGCGATAATCATCATCGCCTCTCATCCCATTCTAAATCTCCCAAAGAAACACCAGTCACAAGGTTGAAACAAACCTCATGTACAAAATCATACCTATTAAAAATCATCTTCGCCCGGCACGTTTTCGTATATCACTTATTCATCTATGCAACCATTAGTGTTGCTCAACACACTTCAACTATCATTGACATTTATCTTTATCACGCATGCAACAGGATTCTACGTCTATTTGTATTCACCTAACCATCCGTAAACACCGAGTCAACCTTCCAGTTTATGCTCAGAGTTTTAGGGCAAAATAAACTTAAACATTCAATAATATCATCTCCTGTGAAACAAGGTTTCATGAGAAACTACCTCAACATTCATCTAATCTGTTATACATGTTTCAATCTAGCAATTTATGTAGGATCATCGAGTAACTAGTTTATGAAATTTTCCAGATTGATATCCTCTATGCATCGTTCAAACACATCCTTAACATAACCATTCCGAATGGGTAGACTAATCCATTGAGACACATTACTTCGTATTACCCAACAAATCTACCAAATTCCACAATCTTAAAGATTAGAACAAGTCATCAAGAACTACTAAAAGACAACATTCACTTAATCGACCTCAATTACAAAGTTCTGGGTTTAAAACCAATCATGTTCCATGCAAAAGTCTCATCTTGGTAATTCATACCTTATCAATTAATCTAGATGATTACCACATTCCAACTAAACTCAACCGGACACATAAACGAGTTTAAGATCTTTTTCTTTTTCTTTAGGAAAAGAGGCATAACACTTCCACACTCGAAATAATCCAGGAGAAACACATAAGCCAAAGGTTTCACAAGTTAAAGAATTTGCAACAGAAAACTCAATCAACTTCCCTTCTAAGGATTTTAGTTAAAATTGTTTAAACACCATTGAACAGGCCCAACTTGATAACCCAAATCAAAATCATTAATTTCTTTTGGCTACAACCTCACATTTAACCACAAAAAGTCATCGCTAAGGGGTTGAACATCTTGTTTCATAGAATGGAACCATTAAACTTCAACACTCATCATACCCAAAAGAAATACATAAAGTCAAATCCTCCACGTACTAAAGGTATTTCAATAGGAAACGTTCATGACCGAAATTATCAAGCGAATAAATGGGTCAAGATTTCCATCAAGAAAGTAGAACCTCCATAACAAGGAACAATACTATCAAAGACGACGATCACAAGTAGCAAGAATAGCTCAAGAGTCAGAAAAGACAACATTTGCTCTATAAAACAAATACAAACCAATTGAAACCCATCAACTGCATTGTAACCACTAACCAAAGAAGGTTCATCAACCGCGGGCGGCTCAACAGTTGGAAAAATAATATTTGCTTTAAATGATCAAATTAAATCAATGGAAACACCTCAACTGGAAGAAACTTCAAATCTAAGAGCAATTCATCAAGCACACCTTAACTCGAGTAGACCAAATCAATTAATTTTTTTTTTAGGGAAGAGAACAATCTCTCCAAAGATACTCAAATTATCACCTATACTAAGATATTCGAGAAAACCACTTCCCTATTCTCACACCGTGAATGGTGGTGTAGCCTGGTAAAGCCCAAGGTCATAACCACGACCTCAACCTCTCAAACGTGGGTTAACCCCACACAAGATAACAATAGTATTATATTATAGATATATTAGTTCAACTCACAACAGGATTCTTCAATACAACATACGGAAGCGTAAATGCAATGCAAAAACCCAACCCACCTCACTGCACAAGTGTGTCAATTTAATATTTCAACTACTACGGACCTAAAGCCCGCTCTGATACCAACTGTAACACCCAAGCCCGACATGAGCCTAGAATGCTACTAAACAAAACCCTAATAATTCTAATCAAGGCAACTTTAGTAATTTGTGAGAACCTCCTGTAAAATTAATTACACGGAGGTTCCAACATACGATAATTCATAAATTAACTAAACTATCATCCGGACACATCAAAAGATAATCAAAGACATGCTAAGTATCTAGCAATCCAATGAAGTATAAAGTTCCACTACTCATCATTATTATACTTAAACCCTCGCAAGAGACAAGACATAATGAACCTTTGAGTATCTTGCCCAATTACTAAAAACAATTACGATCCAAGATCATTCAACTTTATTTAGTTCATGTGGCATGTATGTGACTAATGCACTACTTCCCCGTGCATGTCGTTCTTGGCTCAGTACCTAAAACAACAATAAAGCAAGAGTGAGTCCACAGACTCAGCAAGTACATAAAAACTATAACATCAACATACATGTAAAGGAGATCAACAATAGAACATCTCATATGCAAATGCAATGCTTAAGGAACCTTTATCTTTAACTTTCGTGTGCATTACACGTAATGCAGAGTATGCAACCGCCGCCGCATACACATGCACATGCGCGCGCACGCGAGGACCAATTGCCCGTTACTCCGCAAGTAACGGGACCTCAAGCCCACGCTCCACGAGTGAGGGGATCTCGGGCCCGTCACATTCATGACGGGGATCTCAAAGGGAAACATGCTTGGTCACCGCGTGACCAAGCCTCAATATGCTCTCAATATGCAAATGCTCATCTCTCATTCCTCATCAATCTTACCAAAAGACAACAACATTGAACCACAGTAGAGCATAAGTATAATTTGAGCCATCACCATACTTAAACATTCATCAAGTAAGCCATCTTGCTATGCAACCATATATCAAATAGCACACAAACATAGCCAATCAATCACACCCATTTAACAACAATGCACTTGCCTCAACCGTGCGAACGAGGAGGTTGGGGATACGGTGCTGCTCCCGGAATCAAACCCACACCTGGATAACATATGAGACACGCTAAGGCTACCATATAGATTCAAAAGCAAAACTATAGATACAACTGAGCATAACGGCCACTAAAACGCGGTCCCCAATTCTATTACCAACTACCAGTCTGTCCTACCAGTGGACAGTCACCTTCGAAAAAACATAACTAATTGTACAGAAATCCAAATAAAGAGATCTTGGACATTCTGAAAAGTTTATTGAATTCCCCTTCTAAACCTAGTTGGTGAGGTTCTCTGATTCGTCCCTTTACTAGCCCTACCAAGCCATACAACAGAGTATCAATTCTCGCGTCGGGTCTCTGGACAGCAACAAAGAAACTATCATAACTTTCTCTACGTTCGTCCGAATTTAGTGATCTTTAGTTTTCCTGAAAGATAAGAGGATTAGCCTCGTTTTTTGTTATGGTGAGACCCTCTGGAAACCCCTCTAAATATGCGCTTCTATCAGGTTAACCAACACTAGTAATTCTGCTTCTCTCCAGAAACACAGAAATACTAAGAAATTCATAACTTTGGCTACCGAAATCCGAATGACTTGATTCTTGTCGGCAATGAAAGATAACTATGATATCTACAACTTTTTAGGAGACACCCAGACCCAATTCTGCCTTTAACCTAACAAAAAACGTCAACCTTTACCGCTGCAGAACACCGACGAACTGACATCCGAAAATAAAACAACTACAAAACGACCCAACGGAAGGGACAACGGTTACCCTTGCCGAATCGAGAGTGCACGCAGAGGATCGACGATCACCACGTTCTCCCGGTTGCAACCCTTCCTCTCCTCCTCTTCTTCTCTTCTTTTCTCTTCTCTTCCCTTCCTCTTCTCTTCTCTTCTTGGCCGCCACCCAAGGGGTTCCTTCTTCCTTCTCTTGACCAGCAGCCATGGGGCTAGGGAGGCGCAAGGGGTGGAGAGGCAGTGCAAGGGAGTGGGGAAGGAGGGTGGTGGCTGCCCAAATGGGGAGGAGGAGGAGGCGCAAGGAGGGGGTGGCTTAGGTTGGGCTGCCCCTCCTCCACTAATGGGCCAAAACCGTGGGTCGAAGGCCTTAGCCTGTGTTGCCCAAAAATTCCATTTTTTCCCTGGTTAAATCCCTATTTAATCTTTTCCTAACAGTTCTTTCATGGTTACTTTCATCGCTCTCGACTTTTCTTTCAAGTACCTTTTTTTGAGATATTACAATTAGATTCTCAATTAGCGGGTAAGTGTCACCTGCTATTAAATTATTTTTTCTTCTCGTAGAATCATTTTATCTAACTAACCTTACTCTTTTAGAGCGATTAGTTGAAACAAAACAACTCCATGAGGCTTCGACTTGTACCTAGGAGGAGATGAAGTCAATGAAGGTCAAACTTCAAGACGACATTTCACGTTTGAACAACGTACTCGGTGGGCTTCGTGCTGAGAAGGTCACCTTTCGTGAAGACACGATAACTGCCCATACGAGTGCCATTGGGGAGCAAGTCGGTACTTTGTAAGAGTTGGTGACCACTCTGAAGACCAAACAGACCGACTCGATAAAGGAAGTGGTCAAAGGGGCTGTAAGCTACGTCTTAGCAAAACTTAAAGCTCGTGACCCCAACCTTAACACTCAATCAATTGAAGCCGACTTCGACTGCACGAAGCCGAAGCGGAGCGATTGATCAAGGACATGCGGTCGGTAGGCGAGAAGGTCATGGAGGAGATGCAAATAGGATCTTCTTCATCAGAGTAGTCTGTAATAGGAATTTGTAAAGGCAGACTTTTTGTTGAAGTGTAAATATATGATCTTTCCTTTTTCCTACAATCATCTCATAGAGTAGTTAGTAACTCATAAGATAATGAATGGAAAATATAATTAGACCAGATATCTGTGATCCTTCCTTCCTTCTTCCTTTCTCCTGCAAATCATCTTGTAGAGTAGTTAGTAACTCGCAAGATAATGAACGGAAAAAGAAACCGAGACCAAGAATTGAAGTCATGTTTATAACTTTATCCTAGCCAACGGTTATTTGCTTGGTTTATTTGAATAAACCAAAGAAATAGTGGAAAAAAGGGTTTCTGAAAACAGAGAGATTTGTTCAACTTATAGTTTTCGATCTCGATTATCTTGCACCAGTCAAAAGAGTATAAACGAATCGACACTAGGAAGTTCCTTCTAATGGGCAGGACCACGTGCAGAGAGGAAAGGCTTCGACTAGGTGATGTTACCATCTCCGACCAGATTAATCAAATCAAGAACAACAACTTAAGCGAAACAAACATCTAGAGGACCTTAAAAATTTGTTCAACTTTTCGTAGTGTACTCGATAAGTTTGTCCTGGCAGCAAAAGTAGGAAACGAGATGACACTAGGAAGTTCCTTCTAGTGGGTAGGACCACGTGCAGAGAGGAGAAGCTTCGACTAGGTGTGTTTCTTCCTTCGACCAGTTAAAACTGACCAAGTTTACCAAATACAGTCGAACAAATCTCAAAAGTGCACTCTTCTTAGAGTATTTTTCGAAATGAATAAATAAACTAAGGTGATAAGAGTTTGCTTAAAAAACTTTTCGACCATGTTTCTGAGCCCAAAACCTTTGTATTGGCAGCAAAAGTTAGGAACAAGTCGATACTAGGAAGTTCCTTCTAACGGGCAGGACCACGTGTAGAGAGGAGAGACTTCGACTAGCTGTTGTGTCCTTTCTTCGACTAGTGTAAAGAGAAATAGAGCGTATAAAATATGGTCAAAAAATTTATAGAAGCATTACTCAAAGAAAGACAATAAAGATAGAAAGAACTTGATACTTTATTGTCGCGACGGTTTGTTACATGTAAAATTTGCGTAACTGGTCGATGTTCCAAGAGTTTGAGAGAACTCGGCCATCCTCCATTGCTAGTCATACCGATCCTGGACGCGTAACTTCGACCACAGTGTAAGGGCCTTCCTATTTAGGGGAAAGTTTATTCCGATTAAACTGGGATTGGATAAGCCTCAATACCAAGTCACCTACAGCGAGGCTGCGAGGTTGGACCTTACGATAGTAGTATCTACGCAGGGCTTGTTGGTAGACTGCTGAATGGATTAGAGCCTGGTTTCTCTTCTCTTTGAGTAGGTTGATGTCGTCTGCTCGAAGTTGTTCTTGGACAGAATCGTTAAAGTTTTCGACTCGTGCCGACCTGATCTTTAGTTCTGGCGGAAGCATGGCTTCGGCACCAAAAACTAGAAAAAAGGGTGTTTCTCCTGTAGTCGACTAGCGCGATCGTCGAATTGCCCATAACATCGGCGTAATTCTTGTACCCAAGCCCCGAGCGCTTGACAAGCTGGTCGAAGACTCGAGTTTTAATTCCATGCATGATTTGGCCATTCGCTCTTTCGACCACCCTATTGCTTTGTGGGTGGGTGACGGAAGCGTAACACAACTTAGTACCCAACTCGTCGCAAAATTCTTAAAATTTAGCTTTCAAAAATTGCTTACCATTATCTGTGATAATTCGACTAGCTACCCTAAATAAAGTTATCACGCATCTCATCATGAACCTTTTTGCTGCCTCCGTTGTTATCCCAATCACAGGTTCGGCTTCTATCCATTTTGTAAACGTGTCAATAGCCACGAAAGGAATTCGAATCCACCTAGAGCTCTGGGTAATGGTCCTAGGATATCGAGACCCCAGGTCGCAAAAGGCCAAGATAGAGGGATTGTTTGTAACACCTAAGCCGGTTGGTGTATTTGCCTGCTATGAAACTGACATTGTACACATTTTTTAACTAGCTCTTTGGCATCGTAGAGGGCTGTTGGCCAATAGAAACCTTGTCGAAATGCCTTACCGACCAGCGTTCTGTAGGAAGCATGAGACTCACAGATGCCTCCGTGTATGTCGTGAAGGAGTTCTAATCCTTCACTCTGCGGAATACATCGCATGAGCACCCCTTGAGTGCCTCTTTTGTAGAGGACACATTCGACTAAAGTATACATTTTGGCCTTTCGGGATAATCGATCTGCCTCGAGATCGTCGTCTGGGTACAGAACCTGTCTGAAGATACTCGTAGATGGGAGTCATTCGGGTATCCTCGTATTCTAGAGAGGTTGTCTCAATAGGAGGCACCTCTGGTTCTTCGACCAAGGACGACTTCTGGAGTTGCTCCAAGAAAACTCCTTTTGGTACTATGGATCGGGAAGAAGCTATACGAGCAAGTTGGTCTGTGACAAAATTATCCTTTCGAGGGATAAATTGTACCTCAAAACCAAGAAAATGCTTTTCATGTTTTCGGACTTTTGATAAGTACCGAGACATTGTCGGATTAGAGCATTGGTACTCTTTTTTGACTTGATTCACGACCAGTTGAGAGTCTCCTCTCACGAGTAGTCGGCGAATCGAGAGCGCTTTCGCGGCTCGTATGCCAACTAGCAAACCTTCGTACTCTGCCACGTTGTTAGTGGCCTGAAAGTTTAATTGTATGGCATACTTTAAGGTCTCTCTGGTAGGAGATTCCAGGACCACCCCAGCCCCCGAGCCACTTATAGTAAGTGACCCATCAAAGTACATCGTCCACTGATCGTGGGAATCGTACTGGGGATCCTGAACAGGTTCATGATTTGTCCATTCAGCGACAAAGTCCGCCAAGATGTGGGATTTAATGGCCGTTCGGGACACGAAATGGATATCGAACTCCCCAAGTTCGACTAACCATTTTGCCATGCGTTCCGTTGTTTCCCTATTTTGGAGGATCGCTCCCAAGGGAAACTCAGACGGCACAGCTAGTTTGTGCGCCTGAAAATAATGTTGCAGTTTCCTCAAAGACATAAGGAGGGCATATAGAAGTTTTTGGACCTGAAGGTAACGCTCCTTAGGCCCGTGTAAAACTTCACTAATGTAGTAAACTGGCCGTTGTATGTTTTTACATTTTACGACCAGTACTACGCTCACTGCCTGTGACGTGGCAGCTAGATAAATTAAGAGTGTCTCTCCTGGTTTTGGAGAAACCAGGACAGGAGTACTCGTAAGATACCTCTTGACATCCTCGAAGGCTGTGTTAGCCTCTTTTGACCACTCGAAACCCTCATGTTTCCTTAGAAGTTTGAAGAAAGGTAGTCCTTTTTCTCCCAGGCATGCGATGAAACGACTTAACACCGCCATGCATCCTGTGAGTTTCTGAACTTATTTTTTCGTGGTCGGGGGAGTGCATCTGCACGATGGCAGAGACTAAGATTCCAAGCAATTTTCCTGAAGAGACTCCGAACACACACTTCTCGGGATTGAGTTTCAAGCGATGTTTTCTAAGGTTGTTGAATGTTTCTTACAGGTCTGCAATATGATTAAGATGTTTGCTGCTTTTTACGACTAGATCATCAACATAGGCTTCCAAATTTCGACCTAGTTGAGGTGAAAAAGTCATTTGCATCAAACGCTGAAAAGAAACTCCAGCATTCTGTAAACCAAATGGCATTTTGACATAGCAAAATACTCCAAATGGTGTAATGAATGCGGTCTTTGCTTCATCTTCTCGACACATACTGATCTGGTGGTAACCAGAATATGCATCTAGAAAGCTTAACATTTCACAACCAGCAGTAGAGTTAACCAACTGATCGATACGAGGTAAAAGGAAATCGTCTTTTGGACAAGCTTTATTAAGATCAGTGAAGTCTACGCACATACGCCATTTGCCGTTTGACTTCCTAACCATTACAGGGTTGGCCAACCACTCTGGGTGGTTGACTTCTCTTATGAAGTCTGCCTTAAGCAACTTGTCCAATTCTGACCTAATAGCATCTCGTCGATCAGGGGCAAATCTCTGTAACTTTTGCTTTACGGGTATTTTATCAGGCCGTAAGGCTAGGCTATGCTCGATCACTTCCCTGGGGACTCCGGGCATGTTAGATGCTTGCCACACGAAGACATCTGCGTTTGCTCGGAGGAAAGTGATGAGGGCGTCTTCCTATTTAGGGTCGGAAAAATTCATGATGCGAACAGTCTTCGAGGGCTCCTCCACGTCCAGAGGAACCTTCTTGACTTGGTCGTTCGGCTTTGGTGCAGCTTTAGGCTTCGACTTGCTAGTCGAAGGCTGACTTTCATCTCGAGTTAGTATCTGTTCAACCATCTCGAGGGACCGACGGTCACAGGAATGCGCTATCTTCTTATCACAATAAATTGTGATTACTCCTTTGGGACCTGACATCTTAAGACATTGATACCCATAGTGTGTAGCTATTAAGAATTTTGCCAAAGTTGGTTATCCGAGTATGGTGTTATATGCCGTATCGAAATCGACCACATCAAAGGAGATCTTCTCTGTCCTAAAATTACTAGGTGAATCAAATGTTAAAGGAAGAGAAACTTGGCCAATTGGTTTGGCTGAAGACCCCGGTACGATTCCGTGGAAAGAGTATCGTACCGGCCTTACCTTTGTCCTGGGAACCTGCATCTCGTCTAGGGTACTCGTAAATAGTATGTTTAATGAGCTCTCACCATCAACCAAAACTCGATTTACTCGATAATTGTTGATGGTGGGTTCAACCAAAATCGAAAATCGACCTGGTCTAGTCGAATGGATCAGACAGTCACCCTTTTTGAAAGAGATGGTGACTTTCGACCACTTCAGCAACTTATTGACAAGAGGAGAGTCAATTGTGTTTACCTCGCGCTCGACAGCCTTAAGCTGTCGCCTTGACTCATATGCCGATGATCCCCCATAAATATGATCGATGGTGTGTTGTGGATCTTGAAACGGCATTTCCTCATCGTCATCCGACTCCTTCCGTCCACTTGTCTAACCTACCTATTCAAGAGTAGGAAGTGGCTCTTTGCCAGAGTAATAGTCTTCGAGTTTTCGTAAGAAAACTCAGCAGTTGCGAAGGTCACACCCTTCTTTTTTGTGAAAAGGACACCACCTGGGTTTGGTACTCTTCAGATCGGGGTGCTTACCTTTGCCTCGATCAGAATTTTGCTTGGAGTTCCGTGATTCTTTGTCACTTACGGCTAGGACCTCCTTAGAACGAGTGGCTGGAGATACGCCTCTTCGCCTTGTTCTTGGATTTCTCAGCCTTTTTGTCCTTCTTCTTACCACTTTCACCTATCTCTTGAGGGATGTTGTCTTCACGGTCGATAGTGTTGTTCCACTCGACCGCTTCAGCGGTAGTCGCATATCTATCGGCCATCTCGAAGAGTTCGACGACAGTGGCAGGAGGGTTCAAAGCGATGTCCTCCGTTATCCTTCTACTGCGGACTCCCTGCTTTAAAGCCCTAATAATAGACGAATCATAAACTTCCGGAATGGAATTACAAACCTGATTAAAGTGCCTGATGAATTGACGCAGAGTCTCATGATCGCTCGCCTTATCCGGCAAAGTCGCCCTCCTTCCGTGACGGTTGAAGGTGCCTGAAGTTCGCCACAGAAGGTCGCAGAGGTGCTGCCACGAGTAGATCGAATCGAATGGCTGGTTCAATAGCCATGATCGAGCAGATCCTTCAAGCACAGTCGGAAGGTAATTCGTCATTACATGCTCTCCTCCTGCTGCTGCTCGGATAGCTGTTGTGTAGATCTGGAGGAATTCAATGGGATTTTGGGTTCCATCGAATTTCTCCATATTCGCTGGTCGAAACGAGGTGGCCAGCGAACTGCTCGGAGATCGGGTGAAAACGCTCAACATCCAGAGATAACTTCTTGGCGCCTTCCTTGTAGGAAAGAAGGGCTAATATCACCATGTGATCGTACTTGACGATACCCAGTCACAGGTGGACTTGACCTATGGTAGGCCTCAATCTTGTGAGGGAAATACTCCTCATATTCCGTATGTTGTCGCAGATTTCGACCCTAGAGTGGTGAAAGATCACCTCTCCTAGGTGTTTGTTGATCTCCAGATGTTCGAAGAACCTTCCTCAATTCAGGGGAGCGACGTGATTGATAATTATGTCGATCTCCATGCGACGAGTTGTTCCAACGACTGGCGGAGGATGGAGTCGTGTTGCTATGACTTCCGGGATGATGTCGATGAGGACGCTCGAGTTTTGTCATCGTGTATCGAAGACTTCGCGCGATCTCTTCGGCGAAGAGATCGTAGCCTGGTGCTCGAGCGAGCTCTTGAGTTGGATTCTCAAGCAAGTCATTGATGTGTTGGAGCTCCTGAGTCTCCTGTGACTGATAATAAGCGCGCCCAAGGAGATTTTTCTGAGCCACTATTTTTCTCTGTCGAGTTGTCTCAGGATCGCCCATATCAGACCCTTGAGTTGGTTTCAGTGGAGTGCGAGAATGTTGAGGATTTTTCGCACATTCATCAGGGTATTCACCCTGTTCACCAGCGGTGGTGTTCTTGCCATTACCACGAGGGGACGTAGTGTATGCTTGTCGGAGAGTATCGTCAATCCTTCTTTTGGGAGAATAATTCTTATCAGAGGGAATAACGAAAACCTCCCGTTGATGATCTCCACTTGCGCTCGAGGTCTCCTTGCTTGAGAAGTAGTTGAGAGACATCATTTGGCGACTTGGAGCAAACCCTCCAGAAAGGGGAACTCCGGGTTATAACCGTCTCCGTCCACAGGTGTATCCTGCGATGGGATGGTTGAACTTGTAGGAAAAGCGTGTTTGATCCCCTCCTCTATGGGATTATCCGAAGAGAAAGGACCATCAGGTGCCGATGAAGCTCTGGAATGATCGCTTCCAGAACTTGCCTTGCCAGGTCGTACTGCCTTAAGGGGACTCAAACACTTAGAGAAAAAACTCTCGTCGTGTTGTGAGTCTGTCTTGGGGCAGACCTGTTTGTGGTCGTGTTGACCCTTGCCTCCTGAGGAAGCTGGTTTCTTAGCTGGGCGTACTGTTGTGGGGGATAAGGATCCCTCCTCAACTCCACCGATGGTGTGGTCCCCGAGATCTGATAGAAGATCTCCAGAGGCGGTAATACCATCATATGATTCGATACTCGGCTCGTAATCGAAACCGGCATCCATATCAACGTCTGTGTAATCGGCCAAGTCGAACCAGTTCTCCTCGTTCCACTCTCCTGCCATGGAAGCATCAAAGAGAAAACAAAGAACTGTTGACAAGGAATTACCAGAATAGATCCTCACGGACGGCGCCAACTGTCGGTGTTTTAGAACCGATCCTATGTAAAGATTGTTTGATTCGGGAGGTTTCCACAATTGATCACACAGACAGAAAAGACACGGGAATTTTTATACAGGTTCGGGCTTTCTTTAGAGAGAATAACAACCCTACTCCTGTCTGTATTGTATTGAGTATCCTGGTTACAATCAGTGGAAAGACTTGCGCTAATACTGCTACTGATTGCCTTTCAAAAAGTCCCCTTCCATTTCTCTCTGAAAGAAATCTATTTATAGTACGCGGAGATATTGTCGTTCCAGGTCAGGAGGCACCTCATTATTCCGTAATAATAGTAGTAATCACCGGAGTAGTAACCTCCCCACATTACCTGACAGTTATTAATCAGAGATAATGGTGAGTTATCTATAGTTATTTCAGAGAATAACTACGTATATTGACTACTCAGATCTCACAGTTAATGAGTTAATATGGCCTACAGGCGAGTGGACCCAGTTGTAACATCCCAATTTTAGACTTGTGTTTCAAATGTAAGAAAATGAGTCAGAATTAAAACTTTTTCTTACATCATGTATTTCCTGTATGCTTTGAACAATTATTGTAAGAAGTTATGGGAATACAAAGTCACAAGTCTTTTGATCCAAACCTTGTCTTCCAAAAACATTCATCTCAAATCTTGTGGTCGTCCTTGGGAAATATTTTTCCTAAGTTCCTGGGATGGTAGGTGGCCTCTCTGAAAAATTTCACAATTTTTAGAAATTGTTTGAATATTTTTAGGGAGCAGTCAAACCTGTTTGACTTTCAGTCAAACCTTAAACCAGAGTCTTGTATAATTTTTGGGGAATAATGCGCAGCATTAAAACCCCTGAAAATTTTACACAAGGTTAATATCCGAGTTAGCAAGCTCCAGTAAAAATTTCATAATTTTTGGAGTTGTTTTGCTATCTCAAATAAATCCTCAAAGTCCCAGTTCTATTTAAAACTTAAAACCCGCCACTGCTCCTTGGTTCGGTCGACTCGCTCGAGCCACTTAACTCGGTCCAGTCAACTAACGGCGCCGAGCCTCCTTTAACAGCGTGCTTCCAATCTCAACCGTTGGATCCTTATCGTGCGGCCCACGTTTGTGTGAGCATTCGGACCGTGCGGATGCTTCATCCCTTTGGAACCGTTGGATCCCCATCCAACCGCCCGTATTCTCGAAACATTCGCACCTTCCGTTGTTTGGTTTGAATCTGAGCCGTTCGTTTCTAATCTAAGGGCTCCCGTTCCATTCCTTTATTTTCAAACCTCGGAGGCGTGGCGCATTATCAGCCGTCCGATTAAAATCCAAGGGTCCTTATTCGCCCGAGCTTTTTCTCTGGTCATCTTCAACCTCCGGCCGTGCGTGCACAGTGTAGGGCATGGGGATGTCATTTCATGCTCCCTACGACCACCCTAGTCGGCATTAAGAGTTGTGGGAGAGGTGTTCGGCCGAGCCATACCCTATAATGTCAGCTTCACCTTTTTGCTTTCGGCCGTGACTTGTGATTTGTGCAATTGTCTCTCGAAAAACACTTTTGCTAAACCCTAGCCTTTCAAAGCCTTATAAGCATTCTCAATACTTCCTGGTGCTTCTTTAGACCACCTTCAAGCTCCATTTTCAGTTTTGGAGCTTAACTCCTCAAAACCCCAATCCACCATTGTTGACCCGTGGAGCTCCAGTGGTGAATTTGGTGTTCCAGTGGTTCTCCTTCACATTTCTTTACACCATTTTTGTACCCATACTATCTTGAACATATCCCCTCACTTAATTTTGGATTTGATTCTCAGGAATTATCCAATTTGGGGTTTGTTCAAATTCGGCCAAAATTTGTCATCTTCTTCCTCAGCTCAGGTGAGTGCTCTATTTTCAAATTGGTTGCTCATATAGCTTCTGGGAGATGTGATGAAGCTATTTTGACCACCAGTGGTACTCATTTTTGCTCAGATCATCATTTTTTCGCCTTCTTCCTCGGGTCCGGCAAGCCTCCACCGTGGACAAGCTTCTCCGGCCATCTTTGAAGCTTCTCTTCACTAAGGTAGCTTCTCATTAGTCCCTAGAGGCCTTGGCACTCGCTTCTTTGGCTGCAGCGGAGCCTTTTGCTATTTTCAAAGTTGCAGTAAAAGCTCCATTTTCATTTGCCGGCTAGCTGGCGTTCTGGTCCCTCATCGCCGGCAAGGTTGCCACCATTAGGTTTGTAGTGCTATTGCAATTCCATTTTAGTTCTTGGTTGGCGCCGCCGCGGCCGGTGTCGCCGGCGACAAGCCGTTGAACCCGCTCGGAAGTTTGCCTGTGTAAACTTCCGTTGTCGTCATTTATTTAGGACACACTAATTGCCCGATTATCGCCAATCATTTGGTGCATTAATCATGTCTTAATCTGGATCTTTGTGTCGCTGTTATGTGGGCCCGTAGGCCTTAAGCCGCGGCTTTGGAGTCATTAATTGTTAATCATTGGTTAGTAGTAAATGTGTCTTAGCCGTCAGGTTGTGTCACTACCAGGTGGGCCCCTATCTCTTAAATCCACCTCTGTGCAATGGTCTTTAGGACACATTAATTACTAATCATTATCAATCATTGGTATTTAGTAGTTAATCGTTGTCTTAATGTAACCCTCGGTCTCACTGACTTGTGGGCCCACTCATTAAAATCCTCCTCGCGCACTTAAGTCCCGTGCGTAGCAATTTGTTGATCGTGGACCGTCGATCCCGTGATCAACGGCCCAGATCTAGAGTGCATTCGGACCCTCTGGTTGCCTAAATCATTCTAGGCCGTCCATCGCTTGATCTGCGGTCGAGATCTTGTATGAATTCGGACCATCCGAAGGAAGGTGCGCTCTAGGCCGTCCATCTGCAGATCTGCGGCTGTGATTGGCCCAAGCAACCGCACCGTCCGAATGCATCCCTCCTCGTGAGCCGTTGGATCTTGATCCAACGATGGGTTCCTTTTAGGGATCGCGCGCGTGCGCTGTTCCCGGCGCGCGTGGGCCGTAGGATTTTAGATCAAGGGTTATCAAGCGTCCACATCACTTTGTTTCTGTTAAGTTTGAATCTATTTCTGTAAGCATTTATTTATCAACTAAAAATTGTATCGAAACTTTAAAAATTCATAACTAATTCTTGTTAACTACTTTTTAGGTAATTCCAACTGTAATAAATTCTGTTGTCACTAAAGTTTAATATAAAAATGCAATTAGGTATATTTCAGTACCAGGAAGTCTTATAACTAAAATAACTTGGTTCCTGTCATTAGAATATTCCAAAAATAGGAATAAAACTTGAAAAATGCATATCTTTTTCTGTAGATTTCCAATTAGTGCAAAATCAATTTTGTTAATTTCCTCTGTTAATGTACTTTAATATGAAATAGGTTTTAAGCATAGTTAAAATTCTGTAAAATGACTTGCATTAGATTTACAACTTAGAAAAATCATAAGTAAATGTGTATAACTCCAAATTTAGTAAACTCAACTTTGCTGTTATTAGGATGTCATAATCTACTTGCTATAAAAATTTCAGACCCTAGATCATTCTAGAAAATTTTGCCATGAACAGTGCTAGTAATTAATTAGGTTGATTTTAAGGCTGAGAAAGAGTATTTTGGATATATCTTTTGCATACTAAGTCCAAATTGCATGATTCTTGTTCCTAAAATTGTCTAAAAACATCTCCTAGCTGTTGTATAAATTTCATTAGATTTGAATGTCTTTTGCTGTTGGAGTTTATTTGGTGTTCTTCGTTCTTATTGGTTTATCGTCTTTTCGCGTTAGGTTCCGAAGACAATATTGATAATAATTCTGAGTCACAGCCATCAGATCCTGCACTCCAGCAAGGCAGGCGGATGTAGCATCATTTGATCATATTGTTCCTACTATTTTCAAATTCTAATATGTTGTTTGCAAATTCTATGTATGCATTGCTATGTTGTTTTAAACTATTGTCGATAGTTGGCCCAGTAGATGCATTATGAGTAAGAAATGTTTATTCCTCTACTACTGAGCCTAGGATTACTTGCTGTGATTTTTGGTTCGCTGGATGAACCCTTGTCACTTAGTAGTTTACGTGTCATTATGCTTAGCCATGCTTAGCAATTGGTAGAAATGGACAATTATCGACTTGTCGATAATCTTGAACACACAAACTTATTATAATCTCTATGTTTCAGCCTTGTGCTATGTCTAAATTGCAAAACTAAAACTAAAAATAAAAACAATTTAGACTTGGGCACAATGGTAAGATGGTGTGATCTTTTGGGTGTGATTGGAATGGTGCCCGGGTCAATTAAGGACTGAACTACTTGTGAGTACCTGTTATCCGAGTATTTCTGTGCGTGCTAACCACACTAGAGGGATATGGGACCTCTCTTAGCTGAGTACTTTGGGGTGTGTTAATTAATGAGTCGCGTGGCGGGTTGTATATTTAATTATATGCAACATGGACATGTTTGTGGGGAGAGGAGCACCCGCCGAGGCCGGTGTGTCCTGCTCCACGTATGGGTCATTGTGATCCATATTTCATCGACAGATCACTAAGGATTAACCCCCATACGTGCGTCTCTTGATTAGCATATTCCATTGGAAGGGTTCGTAGGATTTAGCCGTGCCGGCATACCAAAGGAAGTGTGCTTAATAGCTTGGCAAAAAGGCGGTCTAAAGTGTGGGTACATTGGTACACCCCTGCAGGGTTTTGATCTATTCGAATAGCCTCGTCCTAGGTTATGGACACGCTTGGATAAGCTTTTCAAGAGTTAGACTTCAACATTTTAATTAAAACTTGATGGGTGGTATGAATCGGGGATTCATGCTATGTTGTGGTGACTTTGGGAAGTCACTTCTAGGTGGATACATGTTATTTATGCTTACTCACGATTATTTAAATGTTTAAAAACAGATTTGCTCTATCGCTTTAAAATCTATTACATTATTGCAAATGAAACTTGCTTTATGCGTCCAAAGAACCATAAAACCAAATTCCTTTGACACAGCTTTCATGTAGCTATGTATAGGCTTGTTACTCGTAAGTCTTGCGAGTACATTATTGTACTCACCTGCATTGCTTATTGTGTGCAGAGGAAGAGGGTGAGCCCGAAGGGCCTCACTTTTGTGAGTTGTGCTGTGGCAGTGTGTGGGGCGATTAGCTTGGCGGCCCGGTCGGTTGTCCTATGGTGTTGTGTGGCTAACCGGTCGTCTTTTGGTTTAAGCCATCTTATGACGCCTTTTGCTTCCGTTGTTATTTGATACTTATGTCATTTGGCCGGTCGGCTGTCTTGTAATAACTTATATTATGTATGTCTTTTGGTAGACTTGTTATAACCTGTGTATGGAATTGATGCATGCTTTGGTATGATGTATGTGTGCTGCAGTTTCTAGGAAGCACATGTTCATCGAGGCACGGGTTATTCTGTTTGTGATACTGGAACCAGTGGAAGGTTGAGTATTACAAGCTTAATAAACCGGGGTCTCACACCAGTTATCTGTGGAGAAGTCGTGGTAGGACTAGTCGTAGAAGGACTTACAACCAGGGGGTAGTCGTAGAAAAAATTACGACTGGGTACTGGTCGTAGAAAGATTTACGATCAGAGGTAATCGTAGGAGAACTTACGATTACGTGATAGTCGTAGAAGGACTTACGACTATGGGGGTGGTCATAGAAGAACTTACGACCGCCTGATTGATTTCTCCCTTACTACTGTAAGAGATATACTTAATAGTTGTGTGACGTCATATTTACCCATAATAATCAACTACAGATAAATAGTAAAATAAGGATTATTAGATCCTCGTCAATTATAATTTTATTAGGTTTTATTAACATATTACAATAGAAATTAGTGTTTAAAGTTGTATTTTGGAGACTGTGTCGATATCCAAAACGTTAGTCTTTTGTGATCGGAGGGAGTACATTATTTATCTATCATGATGTAGAACTAAGAAATGCCATATTTTCTGAAATATTTAGTGGCATATGATAATAAACGTCATGGATATCATAGCACTCCTCAAATATAGCATGATAGAGAAATAAGTGTTCAACTATCTCTTCTATGTCACGTCACCTATTACGGTAGATACCATAGGACTAATAAAATATTGGAGAAAATATTTAAAATAGCTAACAATATTTAATTAGTTCTATACAATTGTGCATTTACATGTTTAATCAAAGAATAGTTTTTATATACATTCTAAAAAAATTTATATCCTTTGAAGTACATGGGTTTAGTTATTGTATTACAAATGGAATTCTAACAAAGTATATTATCACTAGAAATGACTTTGATGTCAAAAGTGGTCCATCAGAAAAGGGGTGACAGAATGTCATAGATTGTTGGAATAAATCCACTTTACACCCTTGAATTATGGCCCGAATCCAAAAAATACCTTCAACTACAAAAACCGTTCACTTTACACCCTTCAATTATTGAAACCGGAGCAGATCACCCCTTCACCCTAAACCACCGCGGTTTTGGATGATGTGACATCCACATGTACATATTCCGTTGACGTGGCGTCCACATCCTTTCTCCTCCAGCCGAAATCCCTTATCCCCTTCTTGCTTCTTCTTCCTCCCAACCATTCCATACTTCACCTCACCTCTCCCTCTCCCATCCTGGCGTCGCCTCTCCTCCCACTCGGCCAGCTGCCGCCCGCCGCCACGGCTACGCCGCGCGCGCTACCCCGCCGCTCGGCTCTTCCTCTCCGGGCCTCCTGCCCTCGCCTCACCGGGCTGCTGCCCGCCCGACGGCTCCTAGCATCGCCGCCTCCGGCTTTCCCCGCCTCCCAGTGGGCCTAGTGGCCGCCACCACCACTCTCCTCCTCCGGTGCCTCCTCCTCCGGCTCCTTTCCGCTTGGCCCCATGGCGCTGTTTGTGCTCACGCCGCGCGCGCTTGGCTCACCCCATGCTCGGCAGATCGCCGACGCCGCCTCCCAGCCGACCGCCTTCCCGTTGCCGCTTGCCCCGTGCCTCCTAGTCTCGGCCCGGCCCTCCCTGCGCCGACCCTCACGTGCGTCGGCGTGCACCATGCTGGTGTGCTTCTCCACCTCGAGCCCAAACTCGAGGATGGCCATCTCGGTGGGCGTTCCCATGACGGTGGTCTCGTCGTCCTTGCCACGGACGACAACAGTAAAGAAAAACGCACGACGGCCGGTGGCCGGATAGCCGGATAGCCGAGCCTGCCGGCACACGATAGCGCAGACTGGACCGAGGCGCGTGGGACTGGGAGGCTCATGGGTGTGGCAATGGGCACAGGAGGTGGTAGCGGCGGGCCAAGCCGGTGGTAGTCGGAGGCACAGCGTGGGAGGAGCCACAACAAGCAGGGAGGCGTGAGTAGAGGTGGCGCCATAGAGCCGGAACCGAGCGGGCGAGCCGCGGGGAGCGGCGCAGCGGGCATGGGAGGCGTCGCAGCGGCGACCGAGAAGCGGGGCGGGCTAGGCACGCGCGCCAAGAATCGGGCACGGCGCGACGCGCGGCGGTGGCAGGCCAATGAGCTGAGAGGAAGCGGAGGGCCAAGGACCGGCGGCGGCAGCACTGGAGAGGAGAGAAGGCGACGCCATGAAGCTTCAGACGAGCCAGGAGAGCCATGCGGCCAAGAGCAAAATCAAAGAAGAGAGAATGAGGAAATGGGGGAAGAAGCTTGACCTGCAGCCACACGTGAAGGTGCTGACGAGGCACACATGAAGGTGCTGACGAAGCGAAACCACGCCAGTGTGGATGCCATATAGGCCAAAATCACCGATTTTTCACTGATGGGCCTCGGTGAGATGGTATTAAGAGTTTGAGGGTGTAAACCAAATAGTTTTAGAGTTCAGGAGGGATTTTGAACTCGTCGCAAAGTTCAAGGATGTAATATGAATTTTTTCCTAGATTGTTCAATCTTGGTGGGCCCCTGCTCTTCATAGTTTGTATGACGAAATGATATCCATATTTTGAGATGTGTTTGGACTGTTCGTCGTAGACATGTGGCGCATGCTGAACTTTCTGACAGCTGCCGGAGATGGTCGCCGTAAATGAATATGTATGACCATTACAAAAACTATCACAAAAGCTGACGTCATTGAATTGGATGCCAAATCTGTTGTAGTGACATAACTAAAAGAACAGACCAAAACCAAAGAAAACGAGTTGAGCTTTGAATTATGGGCATCAACAAGTCGTTCTTAAGCCTCAGATTGAGTATTGGCTTGACCTCGGAGCTATTAGGGTTTGTGTCTATAAACCGAGCTCGAGCGTGTCTTTTTTACCAACCCTGCATCGGATCACAAGAAAAGGATAACAAGTTTACGGTTACACATTTTGACACCTGTGTGTCCGACAAAAACTTTTTGTGTCCGACTTAGTCATCCAAAATAGGCACTCCAACTATATAACAGATTGCATCGTGAGTCCACCCATATCTAAAGAAATCTCAGCCAATAAGAGCAAACAAAGCCAGAGACCCCAAGGCAAAAACAACAAGGAACAAAACAATAGCTAGAAACAAATAAAGAAAGAATAATACAGTACACGAGCACCCAACCCAACGGTGCAGATGCAGCGGAGGCAGCTGGATCCTAAACTGTCCCTTTGCTGGCTTCCGTGGGTATTTTCTTTTCCGTTTGGTCAGCCCTCCGCTTGCTATTGCCGGACTTGCCGGCGGACTTTTTTTTTATTAATTAGCTTATTTTTTAATTTATTTTTATTGATAACTTTTTGTAAATTTTATTTCTAATTTTAACCATTTTAGTTACGCTACCACTCGTAGCATGACAAAACAAGGTTGTCGGTTGTCACGCTATATGTTAAGTCTAGCATAATAGTATCTTTTGTCACGCTACTGGTGGTGGCGTGACAAGATACGATACTGGCATGATAATATTGTTTTGTCACGCTGCGTGACAAAAGAGTTAGAATTAGAAATAAAGTTTGTAAGGAATTAACAATAAAAATAAATTTAAAAATAAACTAATTAATAAAAAATTCTTCGCCAGCCCGGCGGATCGGCACAACCGCGTCGACTTGGCTTGTTTTGTCACACGTACCAACGGGCAACAACTTTGCACATGCATTTGATGCACATGGATGGATGGGTATTTCGGTTTCTAATACGCTTTTTATATAATATCCTTACAGAATCGGTGATATCTTAATCATTTGAAAGAACTAGCGGTTTGGAATTGATATGTATTTTGGGTCAGCTCTTTGCGGTTTTATTTTCCTTTTGCCTATTTGGTGGTAGCGTGATGGCGAAAAGTCACATGATATTTATCTTTATACGTGCATTTTAAAAGGAGTTTTTTGATAGGTTATTTCAAAAGTTGAACGGGTGAAATGATATTTTTCTGATGTCACTATGTCTAGGGGTGTCAATTGGATCCGAATTATCTGTTTTATTAGACATTCGTATTCGGACTATTCGACTCGTATTCGATAGGTTGACACTCAAAAGGTGTCAATCAGATTTTGGTTATCCTTTTACCTAGCATCCGTATTCAGACTATTCGATTCGTATTCAATCCATTGACACCACTACTCATGCTGATATTTCAACCATTGATTACATTGCTTAAATAAGTTTATCCGAAAAGAAATTTACATTCGTCACTCAAAAAAAAGTTGTCGATCATATACTGCTATCTCCTCAGTCCTCGTAGATTCTTACTCAGCAACAGTACAATCTTGCTAATGGAAAAGCATAATTTATTCCCAAGCAGAAGTTCATCATGTGATTAATATTAAAATATGTACCATTATGCATACGCCTTGGCGTATTTTTCCATCGACACAGCCACGAGTATCCAAAGCATTTTCCCACAACACTACCTGCATTTTGGCGAGGATTAAGTATATTGTTCGTCCCTTAATTTTTATCTTAGTTTAATTTTCGTTCCTGAATTGTAATACCAGGTACAACGCGTCCTCTCACGGTACTGACACATGTCATGAAACCACTTTCAAAATGAATAAATAACGGTTTTTGCACGGTATTGATACTTGGAGGATACGTTTTATCTAGTATTACAATTCAGGGACGAACATTAAATTAAAACAAGAGTTGATGGACGAACAATGTACTTAATCTTTTAGCAATATCCTCCGTTGGACTGCCCAATCCAACGGCCAGAATTTGATCGATCTGCTCCAAATTCTGCAAGCCTAAATCCAATCCTAACCGTTGAAAATCTAAAATTTATTGCCGTTATAAATAGTAGCTCTGCTTATTTGACTTTTCTCTCCTCGTTTTTCTATTTCAACATTTATCCGCTCCCCTCCTCTCCCGTCATGCACCAAGCTTCAATCCCTCCAAGATTAGGAGACAAAGAACCGAAGATTTGGAATTAGAATTAGGATTTTGTCAATTGAAGAAGCCACACGCTGGAATCGCGGCCGAATTGGTACATGTTTATTTTGATTTTGTTTTTTTTCATGTTTCCTGTTCCAATTCTTGTACGGGTTGCTCATTCTTGACCCGGTTCAACTTGTGCAACTCCAATTGGATTCCGTTATTTCTCCATCCACTTTTGCATTCTCTTATCCATTTCTTGGAAATCTTTTAGTTTCGTGGAACAAAATCTGATGATTTCTCTTCATGTCCGTTTCTTGGGAAATCTTGAGCAATTCTGAGAATTCGATGCTTTCGACCCCATAAACACGGCTTCCTTGATGCGAATTTGCCGTAAAAATTTGATTCTTCCCGCATGCGGTGCTTCCTAGACGAGATCTGCGCCTGGAGCCGCTGGAATCCGGCCTGAATTGTATCTTTTTCGTGATGTGGCTTAGTGTAGAAATTTCTCAAATCTCAAGTTTTTTTCTCACATTTTTCTTTTACAATTTTTTTGTGCAGTTTGTCTGAGCACGCCATGATGGCGAACGGGAGGCTCCAGAAGCAGGCATTGCTGCCGCCGCGGAGCCCGTTCCCGGCGGCGGCGGCGCCGTCGCCGCACGCCGAGGTCGGCCCGATTGCGCGGCCGAGGGACGCGCATCACCGGCACGGCCACCAGCGCACGTCGTCGGAGAGCTTCATCATCGACGAGCAACCGTCGTGGCTCGACGACCTGCTCGACGAGCCGGAAGCACCGGTGCGGCCACACGGCCGTCCCGGGCACCGAAGGTCGTCCAGCGACTCGTTCACGCTGTTCGACGGCGGCGCCGCCGCGGCTGCCATGTATGACAATGTGTTTGATGGGATGAGAGGAGGAGGACACGTTGCTTCGTGGGGCGGCGCACCGGAGTATTTCCCGGAGCCGAGGTCATTTGGGCGGCCGCAGGGGCAGGGCCGGCCGTGGGATTCCAGGCAGATGTTCCGGCAGGGTGGTGGCATGCCGGTGCCTGTGAGGGAGAAGAATGGCGGGCATCATCATGGTCCAACGAGCGCATTTGGTGATCAGGAGCATGGTGCTGTGCCGAATGGGGTGGACAGGAAAGGCCATTGTGATGCAGCTCATGATCAGAGGGTTGGAGGAGAGAGAAAAGAGGGCGGTGCGCACCTAAGGCACTCGCAGTCAGAGGCAGACACCAAACGAGCCAAACAGTGAGTTTGATTGATTTTGTGCCCATTGCTATCACTTTGAAGAACTATGTTTTTTTTAGAATTTCATGTTCATGAAACACCAATTCTGATAATTAAGCATGATATGTGATTGGAATAGGCTTTTGACATGCTACTCTTAAACTCATTGCCAATCCTTGAGTGAAGCCTGCATTGTAAATGTAGGTTCAATGCCTTGTGGGTCCGCAAGCTGCATTTGGTGAAGATCGGCACATAGTTCATGATATTGCTTTCATATTATGCATTACCTACCTTATAGTGTTTATCTGTTTAAGTAATCGACAATTCGACATAATTAAGTTAAATAAGTGTTATTTAAGGACGTAGCCATTCATTGGTTTGTGAGTCTGCAAGGTGCATTTGGTGAAGATCAGCACATAGTTGCACACACTGCATATTCATATTATACATATGCTTGACCTCCCTTTTGGCGTGTGACTGTCTAAGTAACCCACACAAATAAGTGCTATCAAACAGGACCTGTAGACTTCAAGTGTGCATATACTGAACGTCTATATATTTGATAGAGCTTTGATTTGTCGTTGGTGTATTGGCTGTGGCAACTGGGAATCTAGGATTACAAATGCAATGCAAAAAGTCAAAGTTCTCTAGCTCTTTTAAGTTCGACTCTTAATTGGAAAGAAAATTCACATGCTGCATACATGTGTGATTATTTGCCATCTGTATGTTTAGCAAATCCCTGAATTATCAGTTGCACACTAGGTGCACATATGAATGTGCATCAAACTTCATTGGTGAACATGTAGAATCTTTTGTTTTCTGCCTCCATGGAAAGGATGAACTGTCTTGAATAGATGGCAGGACATCAGGCCTAGTGTTCAAGTTTCTACATAGTGAATTATCGATAAACCTTGAAGATTCATGTCATTACACATTTTATTTTGGCATGCCTTTTATCTTCATGTCCATTACAGGCAATATGCTCAGAGGTCTCGTGTCCGAAGCTCCAGTATATTGCAGAGCTTGAGAGAAGAGTTCAAGCCTTACAGGTTATTGCAGCAAACCAGATGAGTCTTTTTCTTGCAGAAGTTAGTGTTACCTTAAACACGTATGGAAATGTTCAATTTATTTAATATTTGCAGACAGAAGGGATAGAAGTTTCTGCTGAAATGGATTTTCTTGGACAACAAAATATCATGTTAGACCTGGAGAACAAAGCCTTGAAGCAACGACTTGAGAGTCTATCTCAGGAGCAACTAATTAAACGCTGTAAGTATCTGTATGCCCTGCTCTCTTCTATATTATCTTGCCATGCAAGTAATTTTAACCGCAGGGCTCTTTCTTTTGGCAATATCCTGATTAACTCTCTGTGTTTTAACTTTGGTACTTATGTTCTCTTATTTTTCATAGGTTGCAATCAGGCTACTTTCATCTCGTTATGAGTTTGGTGAAAAATGTTTGTTTAAGTAATCATGTTGTAGATAGAAAAATGATATTTATGATGGACAGGAAAATATGAGATTAAGTTCCATTATCAACTGTGTTGTTGCAAATTTTGTTATTGCAAATTGAAGAGCTTCTTTTACTTGGTTCACTATTAGCCGTTGTTGCATAAATTAGTTTCTTTTACATGATTTGTTATTTGTCACCGTAAGTTGTAAGATCTAATTGCTTGTATTGACTTGAGAATGGAGCTTTTGATATAAGGAGGGCATGTTTTTGTTAAGCTGCCTACTACTTGTAATCAAGCAAAGGCATGGTGAGACATTGGCATATGTTTAGCTCCTTCTGTTACATGATGCTAATCTCTTTTACTCCTTCCGTTCATAAATATACGGCATTTTAGACTTATTTTCTTGTTCAAGAATATATGACATTCTATGTTTTCGAGGAGAATGTTTTGTGTCATTTCCTTTTATACCCTTGCCCATGATAAATACGTTGCACAGACTTTGATTAAGCCATTGAAACACTTGTGTGTTATCCTATGTATTATTGGCTGGGAGTTCTCTTTTACTAAGGCTACTCCCAGCGCTCCACCCTGGTTAGTATCTTAAACCTGCCATGTAGGCAAAATGATGATGTGGTATCATAGTTAATGAAGAGAGAGGGTACTGTAGTATGTAATCTGGATACCGGTTCGGTCTCGAAATCTAACGCAAAAAATTTATTGTGATCGATCCCGTGCGGTGTGTCAACAAACATGTATTGCTTTAATACATGACACAAATAGACCACAATGCTCAAATACTAATAAAGATCATGCATATAATTAAATGAAACAGCCTAAGATATTACACCATAAAAAAACATACATTGAGAAGATAGTATCCTAATACTTCTCATACATTAAAGAAAATGCACTAAGATACTGCCCATCGAGAGCAGCCTAAGTGTACATGCATGCACTGCCACACTAGAAGCTAGAAAATTGATTGCTGGTTGCATTAAACCCAAGGCTCTTCACTCAGCACAAAGAAGACTTCCAAAGAAATTAATAGGGATAGGGTGGTCATTTTACTCAATACCTTAATCCTCTTGTAATGATCTAAAACGTCATACAAATATGAACAGAGGGAGTAATTGTCATAAGATGGGATAAAGTACAGAGAGACATATCTTGTATAAGGTGTGTGTGGCACATCTAATGCACACATATGCTGTAAATAGTGTAAATCTCTGCTCTGCTAACATACAGTGATCGCTAGCTAAGAAATCGTTCTCTCAATGGAATATAAAATTACTGTCCTGATGAGAAAGAATAAGATCATCTGGAAATTTGCATTTCTGTGATACAGTTCAGCAGAAATGTTGCATATGTTCACCTAGTGTTACTTAGGAAGTTATTCTGGTAAGAAACAATTAAATGATTGGCAATCTGATTTTTTTTTTCCTTCAATGCTGCAGTTCAACAGGAGATGTTTGAGCGGGAAATAGGTCGCCTTAGGTCATTGTTCCAACAGCAGCAGCAGATACCGCAGCAGCAAGCTCCTGCCCACAGCCGTAGTAACAGCAGAGACCTCGATCCACTATTCGCAAACATGTCTCTGAAACATAATGATTCCAACTCAGGGCGTGATGCTGTCCCTGGCCTTCGCATTTAATATTCTTTTTTGTAGCTTTTGATTCTCAGTTTCACATAGCTTGCTACCCCCTGCCACTATTTTGTGGTCATTAGTTGCATCAAGAGGGGAGCAGCAGCGGTGAATCTGGAATCACATCCCATGGTGAATAAAGCCGGAAAGGGTAATACCTATGGATCTGATCTTTATTTCTTTCGGAATGTGCACCTGACGGTCATCCTCAGCTCATATCCATTGTTGATACTCGACCAGTCGGCGGTGTTTAGGGTCTATTCGCAGGTTGATGCTTTTCTTGCATCCTTGTATCAGTTTGAACGCCAAGGTTCTAATTCATTCCTTTAGTCTTGTTTTCTCTGTTGCATTCTTCTTCGTTATTAATGCGCCATGTGGTGCTTGTATTAGTTTGGCACATGAGCAGGTCCTCTTCTGATTCCTCCACATCCTGGAGAACTGTATGTCTCATGTTCAATAAGCTAGTGCAGAGGAAGAATTGTTGTAGTTCAGTTTCATTTGTGTTCTTCAGAACATGCTATTGGAATACTCTTGGTTCTCTGATATCTTTGAGCTGTGTATTTGTTTTAGCATCTTGATAATGGTGTAGCGACTCCATCGATGGGTTAGGACCTGTTTGGTATAGCTCTACTCCCGGTTTCTTAGTTCGAGTAGGTGGAGCCGCACCAAACATAGTAACTCCACAAAAATTGAAGAGTTAGAGCAATCGGGAGTGAAGCAGCCTCTATTACAATTTTTAGGAGCAGGTGAAATCTTGCTCCAAGTGGGGAGCCACGGACCAACAAAGCAAAATACCCACAGGAGTTAGGAGAAATTACCTGTGTCGGTGATCTAGAACCGATCTTACGTATGATTGTTTGATTCAAAAGGTCTCCTATTATTGGAACTATGCAGAGAAATAACACAGGGAGTTAATACAGGTTCGAGTCTTCTCCGGAGAGAATAACAACCCTAATCATGTGTGAATATATTGAGTATGCTGGTTACAATCAAGAAGAAGACTAATGTTTGTGCTTCAGATTGTGCTTGTCCCCTCTGCCTTCTGACTTCGGCCTTTATATAGTTCACGAAGAGGTGGCAGCTCCTCCAAGCTAAATGACGTCTCAACGTTCCAGGTGATGAACCATTTGAGGGAAGTTATTGTCATAGAGATAGTACCTCAACGTTGTTAGGCGATTATTGTCGAAGATAGAGAATAGAGTGTGCGGTTGTTCCTGAGGATAACTGCACATGCTTAACTGCTCTGCATGTTGAACACGGCGCACGAGACTCCCTAATCGATTAGACCCACAGGTTAGCAAGCCTCATCGATTATAGGATTGTCGGAGCCAGGTTGATCGAAGCCAAGCAAGTCGTAGAAGATCTTACGACTACAGGGTAGTCATAGAAAGGCTTATGACTATATCATGGTCGTAGAAGGATTTACGGCTATGGGGTGGTTGTAGAAAGGCTTAAGACTAGAGAGCTTAGTTTCTCCCTTATGAGTATTAAGGGGTACACTTAAGACCAATATGGTGATATTAATATTTATAAGGTGAGGATTGTTATAGATAAATAATAATTAAATGAGGATTGTTATATCCTTGTCTACTCGCAAAATACCCCTCCACTACCCATTTCGCACCCAGCACCCTTTCTGAGTTTTTGGCCTAAATGGCACTGTTGGCGCTACTATTAGCAAAAACGGTGTTCTTGCAGCTGTAATGCCATTTTTGGCACCACGGACGTGCTGATGTGCTACATCTGTCCACGTCCTTGCCACCCTAGCCCGGACGTCTTCTGCACCATTCCTGGGTGGCCCGACACTCCCCGTGTTGCCACATCGTAGCGTCTGCACCACCCTAGCCTGGCGACGTCCTGTCCGTGGCACCCTGCCCCAGACACCGCCATGTGGAGCTTGCCCGCACCGTTGTGCCCCAGATGTCCCTTGTTCATAGCTCCCCAGTCTGGACGCACCTCGCTCGTCCACCTGGCACGTGGACACGACTCAGCTTCCGGGTTCCCCACGCCCGTCCGCAGCTCCCTAGCCTGGATGCAGCTTAGTCGTCCACCTAGCGCACAGATGGCCTGCGCTTTTGGCCACCCCTCCCACAGACGCGCCACACAGTTGCACCGCACCACCCTGGCACGGACCCGGACTCACCCTTGACAACTCCCTGTCACCTCGCCATCACCCATCCATCCCTATCACCCATCCATGTCTTTTCACTCGCATGCATGTTGCCCACACGCGGGAGGGAATCTAATTCTCTCCCATCGCTCGCTCTCATTCTCGTTATAAATTCCGAGTAATGAGTGAGACTTCGCTCATTGTCATCCTCGCCACTCTCTCAACCTTCGATCGATTTGGTTTTCGCAGACAATTAAGGAATTTTTAGAGCTGTCATTAGCGGTCAAATTAACCGGTAATTTTTTTTATCGTTTATATTTTTGTTATTAACTATGTAGGTAGTTAATTAGTCATAGTTAATTAGTTGTAGTTATTTAGGCATAATTAATTTAGTTGTTATCATTTGTGTTAATTAATTACTTGTAATTAATTAGGCCGTAATTAACTAGTCATAGTTAAGTAAATCTTAGGTATTTATTCATGGTAATTAGTTAGTGATAGTTAATTAATTAGTTGTAATTAATTAGTTGCAATTAGTTAGTGTTAGTTAATTAATTAGTTGTAATTAATTATTTGTAGTTAATTAAGTCCTTACTAATTAGTCGTAATTAATTAGTCATAATTAATTTAGTCGTGGTCAGCCAGTCGTGCTTAATTAGTCATAATTAATTTGGTCATAGTTAATTGGTGCATATTATTTTGTTGTCTGTATTTAGTCGTAATTTTTATTTTCTAAATATCATCAATTTGTTACTCGGAGTGTGCTTAAGTTCATACATACTCCATTTACTTTGTAGGATACCTGTTTTTGTGCCTGAAGGTCAGCATTTGTGTTTGAGCAAATAGCAGAGTGCGCTTAACATGGGATGTCTATGAGCATTCTTCATCTTTGCAAAATATGTGAATGAGCATTCATATGAACCTGCTTGTGCCTTTTTCTCAACCCACAAGGGAGACTGGTAAGTAAAGGGGTGTATTCGAGACAGTATTGATATTCAAAACAAGAAGTAAAAAAAATGAGGGTATTAGTTCTATTTGGAATCCTAGTAAGTGCCAGGTTTTCTAGACTAACATTCTGTGGGAAACATTTGGTAAAGAGTTTAATGTTCATGGAGATGTTTCTCAGTTAGTAGTCTCTCTCTCCTTTCTTTCTTTCTTTCTTTTTTTTTTGCAAAGAAGTAAGCAGAGTCATGGTGAACATAATTAAGTGATAATGCTAGATTGGGCATGTATGTGATATGATATGATGTAGTTGTAGAGTCATGTTGAAATCATATTGCTACACTACCCACTGAAAACTATACCAAAAATCTTATCGTTGTTGTCCATGTACAAATGCAACACATGTACGACTTGTCATTCTTAGGTTACCCATGTTGTTTGCGAGCATGTGTACTTTTGTTACGATACTTATTGAATTAGAATATTTGTTATAAACTTCATACGGTGTATGTTTTATTTAATTTTTTATTTAAAGTTTCGATTGTGGACGAAAAAGATGGCACAACATGGCCAAAAAAATAAAGCACTATATGACTAAAATCAACTTATTAAATTGTTATATACAAAAAAATACAAGTCACAAAATGAGAGTAGTGCAGTATTTTTACATACATCCTTCTCAATCCTGGAGCTCGAGCTAACTTTCTAACCAAACATATCCTCAAACTGCTCCAACTTCTCAGAGAAATGGATCCAAGAGTAAAGCTGGAGTTGAAATTACAAAAACTTAGAGCAGAACCATACCAAACAGGCCATTAATTGGACTAAAGTTTCTGCCTAAACCGCACCGCACCGCACAACATGTTCACACAAAAAATAAGCTCTTACATTTTTTTAGAGAACTTCTTTGAGATTGACTGTGTTTTACATGCTGCTCTATGTTTTGTGGAGTGCATAATATTGATTACCATTCATGATTGCATAGGATCTTTCATCTGGATTATTTTTGTTAATTCCCTTATATTAAAGTCATAGTTTTTTTTGTGGGACCATATATTATGCCTACAATTGAAGTTAAACAAGATGAGATGCAAAATGTCAAGCGCTGGAGCTTCTTCCCAAGTTGAAACTGACAATCTTTTCAACATATCTATTGTTGGATGAAGATTATGATAGTGTTGCAGTTGAATGCAAGGTTTCTTTCAAAAGTTCAAATTAACTGAATTCAAAACAACACCTACTCTCTCTGAATCAGAACACTACGGTGCTTGCATTCGTTTAGAAAACATTTCTCCGAAAAAGATTAGATGAAATTGTATAAGCGGATTTTTTTAATTTCCTCAGAGCACACAAGGCAAGAATTTTTTGTTATTTATGATGTCATATTCTTGTTACTAGATGTTCTATAGGAATAAAAAGAAATCATAACTCCTTTCCGCTACACATAAAATTTGATTTTGA
Organism: Ampelocalamus luodianensis; assembly: GCA_036346255.1. Taxonomy (NCBI): domain Eukaryota; kingdom Viridiplantae; phylum Streptophyta; class Magnoliopsida; order Poales; family Poaceae; genus Ampelocalamus; species Ampelocalamus luodianensis. The sequence goes on along the minus strand of CM070640.1, from coordinate 10,903,048 downwards.
AAGTCATTTTTTAGTATCTTTCCTTTTTCCAGAATCCAATTTTTGTTCTTTCACCCATGTAATAGAGCGAGTGGGAAAGAGGGTTACTTTATTTTCATTTTCCTTAAAAGATAGGCTTTGAAATAGGAGTCATGGAATAATGCTAAATTCAAATGTTTATTTCTACAATATAAGAAAAACAAATCGAATCAAATTCATGGATTTCCCACGACCTCAGTTGTGACCCCATACATCAAAAATGAAAATTTTCTATCTTCGAGACCTTTGAAAAGGGCATTGAACGAGAAAGAAATTGTCCACAAATAATCAAACTATCAAGTGCAACAATTTCCATTGACCCAGAAAACTTAAGTAACACAGCAAGTATCATGGTATTAATAACATGTAACATCCTAACTTTTTCCTTTATAAAAATTTAATTTTAAAATAATTAATTCAAATATTTGAATTCTAAATTGGAGTTCTTGCTAAATCAATCCAAATTGTAAATTCTCAATTCAACTTCAAACCAATTTCCTTCTTCAAATCGCAAATTGAATTCCAAAATCAAATCAATTTGTAACACCCTGATTTTCTAAACCTTTTAAAGTTTCAAAATAAAATAGAGCCATTTGGTTTTGATGAGAGTTCAAATCTTAACTTGAGATTTTGAAAGAGTTTTAAAATGACTAAGACAAAGCTTCAATCAATTCAAAATCTTGGTTCATTTGGAGTTGTTCGAGTTTGGAACTGCTCCTCTCTTATATGCTTGCCACCTCCCTCGCCTTACCTCTTTTGTGTTAAGATTGGTTTAGACCTCCTCTATGGTCTAGATCTCCTAGGTGATCTATGAGGTTTGGACCTTCCTCATGGCTCGCACTCTTTCTTGCTTGGACATGCCATTATGTCTAGGCCTCCTTAGGTTTTGACTCCTCTGGATCTCTCTTTTGTTAACCTCCTTTCAATCTTTGCATCCATTTGGATTTCTCTTTGCTTCGATTGTTGTAATGTTTTCTCTCTGGAATTTCCACATCGCACCAACTTGGTATTGCCGCCACGCGGTATTACCTCCGTTCAATTTGCGGTCATACCGCTCCATGAGAGAATCAAACCAACAAAAACATGTGTTCTGGAAAATGCATACCGCCAGGAAGCAACGGAACTATTGGGGTTTGCGGTAGTTCCGCTTCCAATCAACGGTACTACCGTTTCTTGGGAACTCACAAATACCTGTGTTTGAACCTCCTTGTAGCCTCCTAGACCTCTTGTCCAGAACCTCCTTGAAGTCTTTTTAGACCTCCTGTCCTGTGGACCTCCCCATCCATTGGACCTCATTTCTCTTTGGACCTCCTCACAAGACCTCTCTTGAGCTCGTAGGACCTCCCTTGAAGAGATCCTAACAGTCAGGACCTCCTCTTGTTGATCCTGACCATCAGGACCTCCCCATTCGTTGGACCTCCTTGTCCTTTGGGCTTAGGACCTCCTAAGCTGACAGGACCTCCTAAGCCTATCGGACCTCCTCAAAGACCTCTCTTGCGGGGCAGGACCTCCCTCTTTGACCCGACCATTTCTAAATTTGACTGGTCCCATTTACCAGTCTTACTCATTCTCATTTTCTCCACCACACAAGTACCTTGTGCACTTAATGCATGTCATGTTGCAATAAATGCGACCATGTACGTGGCTACTTACTCTGAATGTAGTCACTTGGTGACACCATTGTTATCTTTCCTTGTCCCCTCCGGTAACAGCATACCATGTCCTTTTCTTTTGTCCTTCACCAAATTGGTGATGACACCTGCCCTGACACCCACCTACCGCTGACCTATTTTTCACACTTATCCTTGACATGTATACTTCTAGTGTTTTCTTTCTTCATTTTAGCTATAATAAGCCCAGGTAGCCTTTCTTCCTCACCTTTTTCGCACGTAACACTCTTGGCTCTTGCTCAGTGGCTCTGTGGGGAGACCTTGCTGCCAAGAGCACTGCCAGGGACCTTCTTTGTCATGTTTCCATCATTGGAGGCTCCACTGGAGCTTTGGCATCGGCTTCAACCGCCAATATTGCCCTCGACCTCCCCTTCACTTATTATTTCTTCCTTGTCCCTGGTAAGCCCCTTTGTGTTATGATCTATTCTTGTTCCTACCACCACAATGTGTAGTTGTATAATTCCAGGACCTCCTCTCTTGGATCTCTTTTGGATTTTTATGGCCCTTATGTGAGGAACTCCTCGCCTAGTCTCTGTGTGAGGAACATCCCCTAGACCTTTTGGCCGTGCGCCAGGACCACCCCTCACGACTTCCCTGGCCTGTGTCTAGGTCACCCTTTTTGGGTCTTTTGCTAAAGATCACCTCTCTGGTCTTTTGAAAGGATAGCCCTAGCTGGACCTCCTCCCAGTAAGTTAGGACCTCTCCCAAAGAATCTGTCCTCAGTGAAATGTTCTTTTATTGTTTTAGTTTTGAGGTTCTTTTGAAGTTCTTTTGGTTATTTATTAGACCTTTGTTTGAATTTGTTTTTTTACCGTGTAGATTGTGACGACACCAGTGAACCTGAGTGCCCTAAAGAGGAAGACCTGCAGGATTGTAAGCAAGGCAAGTCACACTCTTGATCATGTTGAACCCATTAGGTCAAATTAATTATGTTGGGTTCAACTAAGTATTGCATGCATATTTCTATGCAAATAGGTTAACCCCTGTTTTTGGAACTCTTTAGTTATCCTTGTTATCTTGTATACAACCAGATTTGTTATTGTTATGTCTCCCTTGTCACCATAAACGAAAACCTAGTTGATACACTAGTATGGACTAGAGAATACTACAAACTATATGCTTAGCCATGCTTAGATCAATTCTTGATTTGGGAGATCTTATTGCCAAATGACCAATGCTGTCAAAATGATTCAAACCATAGCATTGGGTTTCCATGGTGGTGTTGTAAATGTTTTGAAAAGTAAAATAAAAGGAAAACTGATTTGGTCTGGGGCAAATTGATTGCTTGGTTGGTGCATGTTCATGCACGAGCTCAACTTGGGTAGAGTTGAGGCTCATGGGTTCTGTGGAAGTCGCCCTAATCATTTGAGGACTGGCCTTTGAGCGTCCCTTTGCTATGCCTATAATGGGTTATGTCTCACCGTGCAACCACATGTCTCTAGAATGGGGCGTGGGACCTGACCAAATAATTTGCAAAATTCTACCGCGGTTGTTCCACTTTGATGTGTGGGAGGTCTTTCATGGCCTATGGTCTTTTATAACCTATGTTTCTCACTAGCGCAAGAGGGGGCTTTTCCAGCGGATTTCTATCCAATGGAAGTGAAACCTTAGCAAGGAGAGGCTGCGGTGGAATGATGCATTGTAAAGGCCTTGTCATGAACTCTAGACCTCTTACCTTCAGTAGTGAGAGGTGGCATCGACGGGTGTCGAACAAACTAGATAAATCATGTCATGTGGGTAAAGTGTACAACCTCTACAGAGTGAAAACTATTCGAATAGCCGTGTCCACGGTCATTGACGTGCTAGCAAAGACCACTCAAAGTTAGATGTTGGTTTTGTATTAAAAAGGATTTGATAAACTGTTTAGGGATTTCTATCACATGGTTTTGGGGTGGGAAGTCTTGTGATAGGAGGATATCCTTCACCATTTGATGATGATTATTATCCAACTGTAAAATCTAATTTGGTAAATGAATTCTTAATTATGGTAAATCAGCCTTGGAACTTATTACTTGTAATTGAAATAAATTTGGCTTTATGCAAATTAATCATATCAGCCTTCATTTGACATATGCATTTATGCATGTCATCTTGTTACTCCACGGGTGTGACTTGCGAGCACGGTTGTTGTACTCACTCTTGCTCAATGCAATCTTTAACAGGAGAAGACTTTAGCAACGAAGAAGAGGACCAAAGTGGTTAGGTTGTGCCCTCCAGTCAGTTGCCTGTGGTGTGCTGATGGACCGCCTTTCTTTGTGAACCTTTTGATATTTTATATTTGGCCTAAGGCCGTTTTTGTAAGCAACTTTGTTGATATTTTGTTATTACAAATATGTGTGTTGGATGTCACCACCTTTGTGTACTGTGAGAAGCTAGCTCATGATCCTTGGGACTAGCTTATTTTTCACAAAGGGCTTAGGGTGATCCCTTGTCTCATGACCTCCCTTGGGTTTGGTCATGGACCTAGGGTGACCCTAGGTCTCGCGGCCACTCCCTGAGGTCCTGGGTGGTCTTGATGGACCTCCTGGGAGAAGACCTCCTCTCTGGATTGGTCGGGTAGTACCTCGAGTGGTCCTACGGGAGCCTCGTGCGGTACTACCGAGGCCCGATCCTACCAGTGCCTTGGGCGGTACACCGGACCTCCTGGGAGGTCCTGATGGACTTCATGGGAGATTCCAGTGGTCCTCTCGGGTGCCCTAGGGTTGGGTCTCGACACAATTCTTGGCCAAATTTGAATTCAAATTCTCGATTTGAATTAATCTCCTCTCAATTTCAAACCTCAACCAAAATTCAAATTCAAATTAAAATTTGAATTCTTTCCGAATACAAATCTCATAATTTTATTTCAAATTTTCTTGGGCTGAAGCCCATTTTCTTTTTCTCTGACCCACTTCTTTTTCCCTTTTTCTTTTTCCCCTTTTTCCTTCTTTTTCCTTCCCTTATTTTTTTCTTTCTCCTAGCCTCCTCTGCTTCTGCTCCTTGCTATGCCGAGCTGCCTCCTAGCCACGCCGCAGCGTGCACGCCTCACCCTTGCGCCTACGCTTGGCTGCACCCATGCGCACCCGGCTGAGCCCTGGCTGTGCCCCCATTGCACAATGCCGCCTTGAGCCGCGCCCGCTGAGCGCTGGCCATGCTTGAGATGCGCAATGCCATCTTGAGCCACACCTCACTCGCCCGCCCTTGCTGCTTGCTTGTGTCCCGCCGCATCATGCCTGCATTTCACCCACGCATTCTCCGCTCATGTCGCGCCAGCTTTCGTCGCGCCATCAATGCCCGTCATCGTCGCGTGCCTTGAAGAATTGAAGTTTCCCGTCAATATGGTTAATGCCGGCCGAACCACCGCCGAGAATCCCGCTCATGTTCCCTGTCGCTTCACTCCCTAGCCTAGCCTATAAATGGGAGCACGAGGACCCCCCTTGCCCCCTCTTAGTTTTGCCCCAAGCACCATCCCCTACCTTGCCGCTGTTCGTCCGGAATGCACCGCGTCGCCACCTTCTTCTCGAAGTCCAGCCGCCACCCAAACTCGCATTCCCATCGATCCAGTGAGCCTCTTGCTTGTCCAACTGTGTCACATCGTGTTCCTGAGAGTACCTTGATCATTTCCCCTAAGTCAATTTCATATTTGCCGCACCACATCGCAGGAATTTTGCCGTCTTCTTTCTCTAGGCCGAAACCTCCCCATCGCCCGATCTTCTTCTCCGGTGAGCTCCTCACCATGTGGAACGCATCATCATGTGTTCCCAGCCTCCCTCAATCTACCCCCAACTCAATTCGATCGAACCACCGCCATGGAGTGCCACCACCATGGCCACCTTCTTCCCACCGCCGGTAGCTGTCGTGCCACCTCCTCGAAGCCCCTCCGGCCTCCCCAAGGGACGTTGCACCTTCCCCGTGGCTACGCACCACCCGTGCGCACGCCCCCTGCCTCCCCGCACCGCCACATTGCTGCTGTCACCACATGGTTGTGCGCCGCCGCTGCCTCGCGCCACCACCGCTGCCGCCGCCTGTGGGACCCCAACCCCCATGGGGTTCCATTTTGTGAGTTGGTCGGCCACCCAGTGCCGTCGCTCGCTGGTGTCGCCACCATTCCTGTGTGCCCAGAGCGTGTCCTCTATTTTCTCTGTTCTGAGTGCTCTCTATGTATTGTTCTTTGATTCAATGACATGTTGATCCCACATGGCATTGACTCTTTCCTTTTCTTTCATTCTCTAGCAAGTGGGCCCAAAGTGCCATACACCTAATTGCTTTGCATGTTAAATTTTAGAAGAGCATATTCCCTAGAATATTCCCTCTTTCTCAATTTTCAGCAATTTACTTTCCGACAAATCTTCCGGTGCTCGTTCTCCTCAATCGACCTTCGATTCCGTCGATTCTTATTCCTAAATTTATCTAAATTCAATGTCTCTCTATTGGTACTAATTTTATAATTTTTGGATTTTATTTTTTTGTTATTTATTTTCTCTCGTTTTGCGCGTATAGAATCCGACGTTGTTGAAGCAAGTTTGGACCAATCGGACGTAGTAACCTCAACCTTCGTGAAGGCAAGTCTCCTTTGACCATATTGTACCTATGTTTTCCAAATCTATTTTAAATTTCAAAATTATTATGCATTGCTACTTACATAAAATGATAAGTTCAAATCCTAGGATGTTAGTTAATCCTAACTTTATTAATGTCTTCATTTGATGTTGTTATCCTTGAACCTTTGTCACCCTAGTATAGAAAATTCATGATATTGATTACATTATTGTTGGATTAATTTATACGGTAGAATTTCTTAGACATGCGTTATCGGTCATTGTCACCCTTTGGGAGGAAACTATTATTACCTTTTATGCAAATCATTTTGAGAAATGTATGGCAATAGGTATTGTCGTTGATTTATAAAATAAAATAGTGAAAATTTGTTTAGATTGGGGGATGATAAGTTCATGCGGGTGCAGCTAGAGCAAGAGAACTTGTAATGTGTTAAGTTCCGCCCAGGTCATATTAAGGACCAACGTTTGTGCCTATTCAAACCGAGCAATACCATACAACCACATGTCGTAAATGGGAAGGACCTGGCTGAATAATTTACTTAGTCCAAATATTTAGCCCGTGGGCTGCAAATGGTAGGAGTTACCTGGGTAGTGCAGACGATGGTAATTGGCATCCATATATGTCGGGGCTTGCGTCGGGCGATGGTAATTGACGTCTATATACAGGCAGGTTATCCCCCACAACGGTGAGCTCCAGGTCGATAGTAAATGATATCCACAACCTAGGGTTAAGCTCATCAGGCGGGCTAATGCGAGGATGAAGTATTGTAAAAGTATTGTGATAATTACTTAGTCGCACACCTTCGAAAGTGTGTGAGACGGACATTATAAGCTGATTATCTCGTGTGGGTAAGGCTGTACAACCTCCACAGAGTTTAAAACTATTCGAATAGCCGTGCCCACAGTCAATGGCGGGTAAGGTGTGTTTTCACATGGTATATTTTAGTTTTGTTTTCAAAAGAATTATTTTGAGAACCTAGGAGTAATTGAAACTCTTGGATTGTTGCTCACAAATAGAGCCGTTGGGTAGCTAGAGCCCTACTCTTTAAACCTTGTTGGCGAGCCTCGATACTAGTGAGTAGTAGCTAGAACCTTCACTAATGAATCAATTAATTTATTTATTGAAACTACGTTTGTCAAATGTGCTTTATGTAAAATGCTTAAACATAAAATATTGCTTTGTATAAAAGAACCATATAAGCCCTATTTGTTAAAGCTATACATATTCTTTTTTTCCAAGACTTGTGGAGTACTTTATGTACTCACGTGCTACACTCAAATTAAATCTCAAAAGCCTTCAATGACATGGAGGAGGATTACGACTACTTTGCATGTGGCTTTGATGAAGGACACTCAGAGTACTAGGCTACGCTCCCAAGTCGAATGTTGGTGGGCAATTTGATGGATCACCACTGGAGTTTATCATTTGTTGTTTCAGTTGTTGTAAGACTTGAGGGCATGTGACCTTTATTGTAATAAGCGGCCTTAAAGTCGGTACTTTATTATTACTTTTATGTTGAATCGTGATTCGAACTTGTTATCAACGCTGTATACAGTATGTGCACTAGCTACTGGTGCAAAAATACACAGACATAACATTTCTTACATTGGATTTAATGACTATCCCATACAACTAGACTAGCTTATAACTCGGTTACATATCAAATGTATGGGCATTTTTGTGCCATTTGGTGAAGGTTCATCTAGAAGCTTCTATTTTCTTTGTTCAAATCAATGTCCATGCTTTCTGCAGGTTTGTTCCTTCGAAAATCAGCCACTATAGTGTCAAATGTCCCGCTTACATGCTGGCACATCACCATCAAGTCCTGCAAAGCATCTTTCAGAATATTCTTTACTGGATCTCCTGCCAACATATCCAGCACACATTTTTTGAGAGAAGGACAAGCCCTACTTTTATAGAAAGCAAATAACAGAGTTCTTACAAAAAAAGAAGTAAAGTGAACAAGCTGGGATTACTAGCTAACAATCTCAGCTACCAGAAGGAACTTCAGAACAAAAAGATAGGTCTAATACATCATTCAAACTAACTATTACAACAAAAAGCTCAGGCAACCGTCGTCGAACAGGCAAGATTTCTCTAGTCTTCGAACTTCTCCAAAAGCAGTCCAGAATACCTCTATTCACCTCTTTGGTAAGAACCCTCCAGTACTGCAAACAAGATATAAATTTGAAAATCACATCCATAAGATTCTTAGGAAATTTCCTCTCAATCGCCATATTATTCCTAAATTTCCAAAGATTCCAGGCGAAAGCTGCAAAACTAAACAGAGTCATATTATAAGAGTTAGCCCCCTTCCTGTCTAGCCAGTTATACTGAAAGTCATCTAAAGAAATGGGGATTCTATCCCAACTAATCACCTCCTTCACACAATACCAGGCAAACTTAGCTAGCACGTAAGAAAACAGAAGATGGTCAATAGTTTCATTTTCACCACAGAGAACACAGTTCTCCCCCCCTTTCCACCCCCTTTTTTTCAGCTAGTCAACAGTTTGCACCTTGTTAAGATAGCATTACCAGAAAAAAAATCTTTACTTTTAGAGGAATTTTACTTTCCGTAAATGTTGATACTTAATGCAGGTAACCCCCCGAAAAAACCAGCTGCTTATAAAGGGACTTGACTAAGAACAGTCCATTGTTCTCAAAGCACCAGAAAGGTTTGTCCCTTTCCCTGATAAGGTTAACATTCAAAATATAACTTTTCAATAGATTCCACTGGTTCAGCTCCACCTCCCCGAAAGACCTAAGGAACTTAATCATCCACCCCTTGTCAGAACAACACTCAGCCACACTAGCCTCATGTGACTGACAAATCTGGAACAACTCATCAAATTGTATCTTCAAAGGATAGTCCCCCATCCACACATCTGCCTGTTTCACCCATCCCCAATCTGAAGCCTGACACCCCTGTAAAACAAATACTTCACTTTCTGCAAGCTTTTCCAAAATTGAGAACACTTCTAAGGATTGGCATCTCTAAAGCACCCCTCAGGGAAATACTTAGCCTTGATGATTCTAAACCATAACTCATTAGTGCCATTGTAAATCTTCCAGATCCACTTAACTAACAGACAATCATTCATAACTCTGGTATTAATAACCCCTAAGCCTCCAAACTCTTTAGGTCTACAAACTGCCCTCCAATTCACCATGTGGTATTTAAACTTATCTCCAGTTCCTCTAAAAAAAACTGGATCTGATAGCATCCATTTTGTTATGACTAACCCCACTCAGCCGATAAAAACCCATTGTGTAGATAGGTAAACTACTCAAACAACTATTTACCATCACAAGTCTCCCTCCAGAAGATAACAATTTATTCTTCCAAGTATCTAACCTTTTCCCCAATTTAGATATAACACTCTCTGCTGCTTTATCTCCCATATGTCGGTCTCCAATCAAAATACCTAGGTAAGTTAGAGGGAAGTAAGACAATTTGCAATCAAGAATATCAGCCACATTAGAAGCTTCTACACTATCACACCCCATCACAAAAACTTCACTCTTATGGTAATTAATCTTCAAACCCAATATCCACTCAAAGTAGTAAAGTAAGAATTTTAGAATAATTAGGGAATCCCTCTCACAATCAATCATAATCACCGTATCATCGGCATACTGAAGGATAGACACACCCCTAGGGATCAAATGAGATACCACCCCTCTGAACAAACCTTTTTCCTGTGCTTTTTCAATAATCACTACTAGGGCATTAGCAGCCAAATTGAAAAGGAGGGGAGAGAGAGGGTCTCCCTGTCTAAGACCTCTATAGGTGTTGAAAAAAGGACCCATCTCTCCATTAATGTTGATGTTGATTTCCCCCCCTCTGACTGAGCTCATAACCATCTTAATCCAATGCTCAAAGAATCCTTTCCTCACCATGACTTCCTCGAGAAAGCTCCAATGAATTTTGTCATAAGCTTTTTCGAAGTCAATTTTCAGAATCACCCCTTTAGGTTTGGATTGCTTAATCTCATGCAAGGCTACCACCCCATCCAAAATATTTATGTCTTTGATGAAAGCAGATTGACTTTCATTGATGAGGCCATCCACAATGCTGCCCAGTCTGTTTGCCAGAATCTTTGTCAAAATTTTAAAACTAACATTCAAAAGGCATATAGGTCTGAACTAGGGATGGCAATCGTGCCCGATTACCCGCGTGCCCGCGGGCGAATACCCTAATAGAGGCGGGTATGGGCGTCTTTCTTTACCCACGGGCATAGAAACGGGCATAACTCCTTACCCGTTGGGTAAACGGGCGCGGGCATGGGTAAGCTCCACCCGTACCCGCTTCACCCGATTACCCGTAACCTATACTGACAGGTGGAGCCACTACGTAAAACCTAGTCGCTCGGTCAACTTGGACCAAGTCCCAGGCTCCCAGCCCATTTCCCACTTCTGCCACAGAAGCTCCCCTCCCAGGTCCCACCGCCCCCATCCCCACACGCTCTTCCTCCGGTCCTCCCCAATCCCCTCCCAGCCAACCACCGAAGCCCTCTCACCCGTCCTCCTCCCGGCCAGCCAGCCAACTGCCAGCCCCGTCACTTGTCCTCCTCCCATCCAGTCGCTACCCTCGTCCTCCTCCCAGCCAGCCACCCAAGAGCTCCAGATCCGCCACCCCCATTCAAAACTCCAGATCCACCACCCCTGTCTACTCCGGCTAGCTGCCCAAGAACTCCAGATCTGGCCAGTCGCTGCCCCCATCCTCTTCCCGACTAGCCACCGAAGAACTCCAGATCCGTCGCCCGTCCGAAACTCTAGATCCCCAAGAACTCCAGATCTGGCCAATTGCCCAAGAACTCTAGATCCGGCCGGCTGCCCAATAACTCCTCATATTTGTCCCATCGACTTGGAGATAAGTAGGGTCATAAATTTTCTTGTATACTGCAATTTCTTTCTGTGGGCTACCTGCCTCCTGCTAGGCCATGTGGGTGTCCTTGGCATGGACGGCTTCATCGACGCCGAGCGCCTCTCCGCCGCCGCCGCCACCGCCTCGAGAATGCAATGGAGCTGGCAGAGGAGAGCGCCGCGCTGGCCAGAGGCGCTCGCGAGGATGTGTATGGTGCCAACTAAGAGTTCTCTTTGTTTTGTAGAACTTGGTTTGCTTGATCGCTAGTCTGTCGATTGCTTGTGTTTGCCATACGACGTCTTGTGTTCTTACTTGTTCATGTGTTTTTGCACGCGTCACTCATCTAATCAATGAGTACTGAAACTATGATTGAACTCTTGGTTGCTGTTGTTACATAGATTCTATCAATGACGCAGTAGTTTTTGTTGGATTCATGCCTTTATAATGATGTTTTTGAGATTGTAGTGGGTTGGTTTAGAAATTAGAACCGATATCACATCTTGCTGTAAATGCAATTGCCCTGTTTAGTATATGTATCTTCCTCTGGATTTTCTTTATACTGTTAGAAATGATGATTGACATTATATATGACATCCAAATGAGAGTTCAGCTAGTCTTAACATGGCAGTGTAGGTGTGTAAGAAATGCCAGTATGTATCTTAACATGGCAGTGGTGCCTCCTTCTCATAGAATGTAAACTCTTATTCTGGACAACTGTACCAATTTTATTGGATGTGTGTTGCAGGCTGCTTGATGCTTCATTGGGTGCCACAACATCTCTAGATTGTTCAATGAAAATGGCGTATGTTCTAACCAATGTAAGTTAGTTATGAATTGACATGTATCAAATATCAATCTATTAATCAAGTACCATATGTTCTGTAAATTTCTTGAAATTTATTCATGTGGTCATTTTCAAGGTAGCGTTGACCTGTATGGCTAAACTGCTTGTAACTCGTTTTTGTTCAAGCTGATTATGTCAATAAAGAGAATTGTATCATCCGAAACCTTGAGAAGACGGTAACTTCACTGCCTTTGGTGATTATGAGCACTGAGAACCTTTTGTTGAGTTATTTTCAATATTGTCGTAGCATTCTTGACTCAGATGTCCCTTCATCAGTTCTTCGCTTCTTGCTACTTGAAGAACAAGAGGGAGATGATGATGATGAATTCACTCTTCAAAAGGTCTTTTCAATATTGTCGTGGCATTCTTGACTCAGATTTCCTTATCGTTCCAATGTGCTTTTTAAAGGTCCTCAAGGAACAAAATGAATTAGCATGTGCCAACTTTTCTATCATAAGGAAGGAAGCGCAAGCGGTCATCAATTTGGTACAACATTCTTCTGTTGATGTATAAGAAATGATATTTCGCAATGTTTTGATGTCTTGTGAAAAACAGTTGAAATTTCTTGCCAAAACCTTGTCATTTCTGAAGATGTAGGTGAGGTTGCTTGGTGCCAACAAAATCAGTTTACCGAGTGTGGGTGGCTACAGTGTTGGGTAGCACTCCTTTTTCAAGCTTTGGCTTGATTATATTTCCATTAGTACTACATTAGAATCTAGGCAAAAGTCCTTTTGTGAATTTGTACAAAGGATGCATAATGTATTGTAAGCTTGTAGCACAGATGTTGCATAATTGACTAAGCACATTGTTGAGTGTTGACCATACGAGTGATCCAAAAAATTCCGTCTTTGTACGTGCTTGATGTGTGAATTGTGATGAACTTGATGTGTGTATTGTTTATGTGTGATGAGCATGCCCGCGGGGGACGGGTACCCACGGGCGGCGGTGTATCGTTCGCGGGTAAACGAGCATGCCCGTGGGCGACGGGCATGGGCGAGATTCTTCGCCCATCGTCCTTCGCGGGCATGCCCGCGGGGGGAAATCAAGGTCGCGGGCATGGGTATGGGCGAGCACTACCTGTACCCGCGGGCGACGGGCATGGGCGAGATTCTTCGCCCATCGTCCTTCGCGGGCATGCCCGCGGGGGGAAATCAAGGTCGCGGGCATGGGTATGGGCGAGCACTACCCGTACCCGCCACGCCCGATTGCCATCCCTAGTCTGAACTGTTTAATGGTATTAGCTTCTTGCAGTTTGGGAATAAGAGTAATAACACCAAAATTCAGTCTCTTCAGGTCAAGATCCCCTCTAAAAAAGTCTCTAACCAAGTTCAGAAATTGATTTTTAACTACCTCCCAAAACTCTTTGTAAAATTCATTAGGAAAACCATCAGGGCCAGGAGCAGAGTTGGAAGGTAGCTCTTTGATAACTTTTCAAACCTCTTCTTTTGTGCAGTCCTGGGTCAAAAACTCACTGTCAGCAGTGGAAATTCTGTGCCTCCTACTCCAAATATCCTGAGACAAACTCACCCCTTGAATTATTTCAGAACCAAATAGATTCTTATAAAACCCATAAATGTGATCTCTGAGATCAGTTTTGCCTTTAATATTAACCCCTTCATGGTCCAGACTGAAAATGTAGTTTTTACGTCTCCTCCCATTAGCACAATTATGAAAAAAAGGCAGTGTTAGCATCCCCTTGGATTAACCAGTTCACACGACCCCTCTAGTGCTAGTGTTTCTCTTCCACCTCATAAACAAGTTCCAATTCAGATTCCAATTGATATCTCTGCCTCCACTCATCAGCACTTAACCCTCTCTTTTCATCTAGACTATCCAAGTTTTTGAGGTGCTCTAATATTCTCTTCTTATTTCTTTTATAAACTCCATTCACATTAGCACCCTAACCTCTTAAAAAGCCTCTCAGAGAAGTTATGCCACCATTCCATCTGTCTAGAGCATAAGTATTTTTAGGAGCTTTGCTATCAACTTCAATCCACTTCTTCTTAACCAACTCTCTGAAATTCTCCTGACAGAACCACTTTTTTTCAAAGAAAAATCTCCCTTTCCTAATTAAATCCCCCTCCCCAAAGTTAAGTAAAATGGGGTTATGATCAAACCCCACTCTGACCAAGCTTCTCACACTGCATAGAGGGAACTTAGCTTCCTAGTCAGTGGACACAAGCACCTTGTCGAGGTTCACCATAATGGGACAGATCTGTTTATTAGTCCAAGTAAATATTGCACCCACTTTTTTATTTCAATTAACTTGTTGTCAGCTATGAAATCATTAAAGAGATTCATGAGACCAAGGCTCAGGTTTCTAGAATTTTTGTCACCTGCCTCCCTAATCAAGTTAAAATCTCCCCTAAAACCAGGGGAAGAATAGCCATTTTGCACTTCTTGTCTAATTCTTCCAAGAAACTATGAACCAAACCATGATTAATAGGACCATACACAACAATCAACTCCCATCTGATATTAGATAACTTGTTTCTGATCACCATACTTATAAAATAGTGTCCTACATCACAGCCCTCTACCTCCAAAAAATGTTGTTTCACCCCCAGCAAAATACCCCTAGAATGTCCTTTAGCAGGAAGCCAATGCCACTTGAAACAAGAATCACCCACCATACTAATGAGCTCCCTCTCAGAGAAATCCTTCTTAATAGTTTCTTGCACCCCCACTGCATCAACCCTCTGAGTCAACCAGCTCTCTCAATTGCTTCCTCCTGACAACTTTCCCCAAACCTCTTACATTCCAGAAAAGAACTTTCATATTTTAGAAATAGCACCCCCTACTCCTTTTTTTCAGCTTGTTCTTCATTCTCTTGTTCAGTTTGAATCCCGAACCACCCCTCATAGCATTAACAGAAGTTTCCATGTCCTCCCCCTTCTCAGAATTATCCCCCTTGCAAACTTGGGCTGTAATATCCACCTGAGATAATTTCTCTTTTTCAGCTCTAGATAAGGCTGCTCTAACTAATTCCTGAGCCTGCATAGCTGAGATGACCTCACTAGCAGATTGGGAATGATTCCCTAAAATAATACCACAAGACATAGCAACCTTCTCTAAATACTCAACAGAAGCATTATTTAAAACATTAAAAGAGTTGATAGTTGTACCTTGGGGCTCCAAATTCTGGATGGATTTTTAATCTTGAAGCTTTTTCTTCCATAGGAATCCCTTGATTATTTTGGAACTCTTCCTTGTTGCCACAGGAGGATCAAATATTTTGCTTCTTCTCCCCATTTTTTTTTGTGACAGCCATCCTTCAACAATATCAACCCTTTCCTCTTTGTCACTATTTGTCCTACAATGCTCATCAAATATCATTTCCCACCCAACCCCTGTGATATCACTGTCAACCATCTCTACCTGAAGCACCCCCTCCTTGACAGACCCAAGAGACTTGAAATTCTCTACCCCTGAAACATTAACCTTCCTAGGAGTTTGCTGAGAGACAAACCTAACTTTAGATGCGGGTGTATGTAAACAAGGCCATAGAAAAGCAGATAACAAAGTAGGCCCACTCTCAGTATGCACAACCAAATCCCCCTCATTAGAGCTTTGCTCTTTTTGAGTGTCAAAGTCACCATTATCAACTTTAGCTTCCTCAGATTTCATCAATTTCCTGCCTTCCTCTGGATGGGCAGGAAAGCTGAAAGCTAAAGGGACAATTTGCATAACATTGTTTACAGAGTCCACTTCTGCAAACTCTTGTCCCTTAATCGAATTTTCATAATCAGAGGATAAGGCTGGTCGTATTTGAACTTCTGCGTCCCCTTTTTTTTGAACTTCTGGTTTGATTTTACCTTCTTGGGGACAAATCAATTCAGTTCCCCAAAAGGACTTTTGACAACCTTAGAATTCTCCAAGCTTTCCTCTTCGCCAAAATGTTCAGGGAATCTGAAATTAAGAGGGACAATCTGAAGAGCCTCTTCGGCATATTCTAGATTATCACCTTTCTCTTCAATATCTGAAATGGTAGACCCCACACATCTGCCTTGTTGTTGAAGATTTTCTTCATAAATCTCCACCTTACTATGAGATTCTAAAATATTCAAAAGATTTCCCCCAAGAACTTCAGTAGAATCCTCCAGCTCTTGTAGAGAATTAACCCCAACTGGTCATTTGAAGCCTAATGTTCAAGAACCTTATTGTCAAGATTGGTCATTGATAGCTCCTGATGTTCAGAAGGATATAGCATCATATCAATGCATAACATCCCTCCCTCAGATTCAAGCCCTTGCAACTATTTGCTTCTATACTTGTTAGAATCCCCCACATTCTTTTGTTTAGAAGACTGGTTAGTCTCCCCTCCAAACTTTTCTGCCAATTTTTCCCATTGAGTCCTATGGTTGCTCCCATTGGATTCCTCTTCCTTATCCTCATCATCATCATCTTTTTATGAGCATGAATCTTATGGAAATGATCATAGACTGAGACCTTCTTACTCTCTCTACCCCCCTTCAGCTTCAAATTTCATCTCATACCCCATAGAATTAATAAAGATCTCAACATAGCAGTTGATGTTAGAAGGATCCCTACTAAGCACCTTAACCTTAACCGGCTCAACCGTCATCAGGCTGATCTCATCCACCTCTGTAGGGTCTCCCACTGTACTAGCAATTTCCTTCACAACATCTACTATCCTAGCATGAAGAGGAATACCAAAAATCTTGACCCAAGCTGCAAAGAGGACAGAGGAAGCTTCAGGATCTAAAGTAGATTTTCCAATCTTGGCTTTAATAGAATGTAAGGCCAATTCGCCCCCTGCTTTGGACCAAGTATCTAACATGGCCTTTGATGGGAAAACCACCACAAACTCATACTCTAGAATTTTCCTCACTTTCCAATCCCACTTTGCTTGGATTAAATGTTTCATCTCAGCTTCAATCTTTTGCACATAAGCAACGCCTTCCTTAATACTCAAAACCCCTGTTGCAGCTTGTTGATCTGAGTGTTGGAAATATGCCCTAGAGGCAATCATAGAGATGATTATATTACATTATGTTCATAACATTAGATAATGTGTTATCTTGTTCCTAGAATTATATCGTTAATATTTGTCATCAAGTATGTGACTTGATTGTGAAACTCTGTATTTCTGCGATAATTATTCTTAAACGTTCCCTGGTCGGAAACATATGAGGACACATATGAATAGACTAGCATATGTATTGGTTGATGACCATGTTTCACAGGTCATAGATATGGAGATATCAAATCAATAATATAGACACATGTTAGAGAACATGATGTTGGATAAGACCCACCTTGAGACACTATTGAGATTGTTATGATTCTATGTGTCGTTAGTTGGTCTCAAGCAATGATGATGTATAATCCTTAGACCTGAGATCAGCATGGTTTCCTACATATGTAATGGCACTCTTAGGGGTTACCAAACGCTACTCCGTAACTGGGTAGTTATAAAGGTAGTTTTCGGGTATGCTATGAAACATGCGGAGGAATGTGACTGGTCGAATATGGGATTTGCCCCTCCTAACATAACAGGAGAGATGTCTCTGGGCCCCTCGTTGTGGTCGAATAAAGAAAGTGCATGGCCATGCCACTAGTGGTCGAAGTGTCGACCACATGAAGTTATTCGACACTTGATCGAGAAAGTTTTGAACAGTCCATGGATGGCATGTTATCTCACTTGGAGTTCAACCAGATGTCGTGAGGCAAAGGGAGAACACACAAGTAGGTCGTTAAGTTCCCAAAGTCGTAGACTGGCTGAAGTCGTAGACTGGTCGAAGTCATATGGAGATGCAACCTAGTCGAAGACTACTCGAACATAATCACCAACTGGTCGTAAGGAGTTGCAAACTGGTCGTAGTTAGGTACTAACTGGTCGTAAAGAGTTACGGACTGGTTGTAACTAATTATGAACTGGTCGCGACTAAGTACGAGCTGGTCGTAAGTGGTAAGAACCTGGTCGTAGATCATATTGCATTAAGGTTCGCCCGAAATATTCTGTGTGTATTTGGGAATCGTTATGTGCTGCTAGGTACCGCTGATGACTCGTGATCGAGAAAGAGTTTCCGAGTCACAACCGATTACACACGAACCTATAGGGTCACACACTTAAAAGGCTAGGATTTGATTTGGATGGAGATCCGAATTCTTATAGGCCACGAGTTCCTAATGGGCCACAGGTTGAGGACCCAATATGGATGCCTATGTATAGAGGAGCGGTGGCATGGGGTATGATTGATCAATCTTTCTGGAAGAAATCCCGAAACCCTAATAGCCACGCTCTCCTCAACCACGCCGCCGGTGCTAGCACTCCTGCGCGTGGTGTACCTGCCCCGTACGTGTGGATACCTTAGAGGTGTTGTTGCGAAGCATCAGCACTAGGACGATCCGCGACTCACGACGTTCATCGGAGTAGGAGGAGAAGGCGCGCGGCAAGTACGACTACGACTGCTTCAACTCGCTACATCGACTCTACTTCCGCTACGAGTCGGCGTGTCTAGTGGTAATCTCGTGATCTATTATTAGCGGAGGTTCCTTGGTTGCGCGGTAAATTTTTTTGTTTGTGCTATCGTAGCCTTCCCGCGATCCTGCACTGAGGACATCAAACTAGGCACTTGAAGGCTATAGAACCCTTGTCTAGGAATCCCAAATCCACAGAGTTTCAAACCCTAAGCTTTCTTTTCATCAGGGCAGCCAGAGGTCATATGCCCATTTTTTTGCATTTGTAACACACTAGGGGATTTGTGCACCTTGCTTGATGGTGTCCATATTGCAAACATTTGAAATAAGTGCCACGGTCCTCAGATCTAAGCACCCCTGTATGTTGCCCAATATCACCCTAAGCTTTTTTCATCTCCTCCCCTTTACTAGTACCCCCGGAATTAACCCAAGGGTTAGTCAATCTAGATCTGTCAAATCTAGAAATCCTCCCTCTTCCCCAAAAACCACCCCTAGCATCTCCTCTCGGAGGGTCATCATGCTGCGACACCCCCTCCCTACCCTAAGGTTCATGACGAGAATCAACCTGCCACCCCTTAGATTGAGCAAAATCATCTCTGCCAGCACCCCCAAAAGGCCTAGCTTCAAAGCGAGAACGATCGTGGATCTGAGAACCAAAATGTGTACCTGATTGCTGATGAAACCCAGATTGATTCTCGTGGATCCGCCTTTTCTGCTCTTGTTCGCGATGCAATTTCTCTCGTAAACCATCTTCCATCAACAAATCATCTTCATCCACTCATCGGGAGCATCGCGCTTGCCCCCGACCCATGAACGGCCACCCCCCTCCAACACGGTGCTGATACCTTCCCTGACCCTGATCCATCGCCTCCCCCCTCACCACCTCCGCGAAGGAGCAGTTGAGCGGTGGAGGATCCCGGATCCGTCGGATGACCCGAGCTTGCAATCCCAGCATACGCACTTCGCCGCTCCTAGCAAGAAAACCTAGCTCACCCACGCACGCACGCTTTGGAATCCAACACCACGCTGAACTTGGAATACAGCGCCAGGAGTGGTAAAAATGTCGGCAAGCGAGGTCTCGTAGCGATGGGCCGGCCCATCACTGGTCCGCCCTGGACACGCATCGGCTTGCTCCTGCGACCTGTGTCTCCCCACGGCCATGGCATCATGCGAAGCTTCTGGCACGATCCAAAGATCGCAGCTGCCCTGCCTAGACACGTCCCCGAGCGGAGATGAATGGAGGATCTGAACTCCAGCGAGGTTGCTTCGAGAAACCTCCATCCTGGGGTATTTTTATGCGTATGGTCTCATATCTAGCACACATCAGGAGAGCATCATAGTTAAGGGCAGTGATGCAGAAATACTTTGTACTGTAAAACAACAGGAAACCATGATAGCTTCTCTTTGGCATGTGAAGTAACAATGTGCAAATTATTCAACATAAGGACGTCAAATAGCACATTTCAAATCTTGTGCGGATTCTACAGAATAGAAGATGTATTTTCCCCAACCAAATACAAGTAACATTGCACTTAGTTTCAACCGCTAATTCACAAACCATTAAATTTAAAACACAACGCACTGCATAATACCCCCAGGTATAACCACTGAGGCACTGAGCTGTTGACACAGTAGTGAGTAGCATAGCATATGCTGTTTGAAGTTCTTGCACCTTCGTGAAACAATATTAGAAAAGAACAGTGCATTTATATAACAGCTTCAACTCAATGTACATACAATGAATATTAAATTAAAAGGGAAATTCGGGATCACATGCTATTATATGATACCTGTAGTCTGAACTCTTATGTTGACTTTGCTATCAGCAGGATGATGGATGCTATACCCACAAAAATCTACCCTTGGGCTCTAACAACACAAAGTAGAGACAATACACAATTATAATTATAAAGAGAAGAGATGTGTTCCTATACTGCTATACATCATGCATTCATGCTTATGCAATGTGTGCATTCGATAAGTTTGGTCTTATCTGTTATGACGCACAAATTGATACAAAATGGCAAGTTGATTACAACAATACCAATTATAATTATCATCATCACATAAAAATGAACCACTATCATATTTATTTCACATGATCTGAACTTCATATGATCTGTTTCTAAAAAAACTTCATATGATGCAGCCTGCAGGCAGTCAGGCACCCCAGTTTTAGTGGGTGTGTATACCTAGGAGCAGCAGATATTATTACAGTTTTTATCCTCAGGTGCTTAGGAGTTCCTAGCATTATTATCTCATGAATAAAGAAACTGAGTTGTTTCATGCTAAAACTGATAACTTGCCAGCAACCATCTTGCATCATCAACAGAACATATTTAGTTATGATAAATTACAATTTTCTTGATTTTTTTTGCCTGAATGGCAGTATTTGGATCTGCAATAGCACAAATGGCACCCCTTGTTTCACAAATGCAAAAATGGCACGGATATCCATCCCAGGGATGAACGGACGCATGATGTAGCGCCAAGACACCCTCGTCCGTCCGACCCACACGCGGTCGAGCCACATCCGACCTTTCCGCGCTCGGACAAGGACTGTGCAGCGCTACCGGGGCGCGGCCGAGCCACGTCCGTCCTTTCCGCGCACGGACAAGGATTGTGTAGTGCTGTCGAACGCCCCACGTGTAGACAAGGACATTCGTGCGACGTCTGCTCGTCCCATGTGCGGACAAGCCTGCACACATGTGCTTGCTTAATTAGTGAAAAGAGCTTAATTAACAAAGTTAATTAGAAACCATGATTAGCAAATGAGCTATTTGTGGGAATTTCTATATATAGCAAATGAGCTTAAAAAATTATGAATTTTTTGTTGAGGCTCCTAACACAATGTACTTGCTTGTATAATTTTATATGTTCTGAATTTTTCTCAGAAATCCATAAGCCTACTGTTTGTAGGAATTTATAAATATAGAAAATGTGCTCCAAAAATTATTTTTTTAAGGCTCCTTACACAGTGAACTTGTTTGTGTATTTTTTAGAATTTTATATATTATGAAATTATCTCAAAAATTAGGGTTTTATGTTTCAAAAATTAGGGTTTCATGATTTCATGTGAACGGTTATAAGGTGTTTTACGGTTTTGTGAATTAGGGTACAAGTGCAACAAGGGCTCGTGATCTCCTTCATGCTCCGCCATCATGTCTACCAGAGGGTGTAGCGGCGATCATCAGCCCGCTGCGATCATCATAGCTCCAAGCGTAACTCGACAACGTGGAGAAGCAGGTGGAGGAGTTTCTCCATATCTTTGATGATCCGTCCCGCTAAAGTCGACAAGAAGGCTTACAAACGCTTGAAGACTTCGATAGAGTCCTTCCTTGGCCACTAGGACCTTCTTCTTTTACCTTTTTGTTACTATGGCCACTACGATGTACCACATGTGAAGTAACAAAATGTAACACATGTGAAGATGTGAAGTAGATGTATTTTGTTACTGTCAAATGTGATGTCTCACGTCTTACATTTTTTGTGATAATTAGTCTACTGCCAACGACCACCAAAACCATCATCTGATTTACTGCATCAAACATCTACTTTTACTTGTGTACCAACAACGCATAGCCCTTGTTGCACTTGGACCCTGATTCACAAAACCTTAAAACACCTGATATCTGTTCACATAAAATCATGAAACCCTAATTTTTGAAACCTAAAACACTAATTTTTGAGATAATTTCAGAACATATAAAATTCTAAAAATTACACAAAAAGTACAATAATTTCAGAACATATAAAATTCTAAAAAAATTATACAAACAAGTACACTGTGTAAGGAGCCTTCAAAAATAATATTTTTGGAGCACATTTTCTATATTTAGAAATTCCTACAAGCAAGTAAGGCTTATGAATTTCCGAGAAAAAAAACCAGAACATATAAAATTATTGAAAAATTATACAAGCAAGTACATTGTGTCAGGAGCCTCCACAAAAAAATTATAATTGTTTGAGCTAATTTGCTATATTTACAAATTCCCACAAACAACTCATTTGCTAATCACGGTTGCTAATTAACTTCGTTAGTTAAGCTCATTTTGTTAATTAAGCAAGCACGTGTGCATAGGCTTGTCTGCACATGGGACGAATGGACGTTGCACGAATGGTCCTTGTTCGCGCGCAGGGCATTCGGCAGCGTTGTACAGTCCTTGTTTGCTTGTGGGGCGTTCGGACGTGGCTCGACCGCGCGCGGGTCGGATGGACGAGGGTGTCATGGCGCTACATCGTGTGTCCGTTCGTCCCTAGGATAGATCTCTGTGCCATATTTACATTTACAAAACATTAACGGATGCCATTTGTGCCATTGCAGATCCAAATGTACTGCCATTTAGGCAAAAAAATCGTTTTTCTTAATCCTAAATATAAACTTCCAGTTAGTCATGTCGATAATCAACATTCTTGCATGCTAAAACTGCTCAGCGATGCCCTACAATAGAACCTAATATGCTAATCAATCACCAAAGCAAGGTCAAACAATAGCAAATATTAGCAACAAGTAGTCTTTGTCTTTTGTTTATATGCTTTGTTAATTAAAAAAATTACAGCTGGCTATCCTCATGATAAACTGAATAAGTTCTAACTACAATAGAAGACCAAGCAACTATGGCCACTCAACTCTGCACTTATGATTCTTGTTCTGGCTCTAATTTTAGTTTGTTCCGGTCTGAATTTAAGCCAACCAAAGAGCTGGAAAATGAAAACAGGCAATTTATCCCGATGCTATTCCAAAGGAGTTTCATAATTTTTTCCTTGCTACATGTTGTGCTCATACTTGCAAATTACAATCATGATTCAACTCAAGTAGCTATAATCTAACAATGTACCAACCAAATTTTATTATCTGAAATCCAACAACAAAACCAACTTCCACTGTATCTCCACTGCCCACTGGCAACACTAATATCCTCAATCCAGCATCATAAAAACTAGAATTCTCTTGCTCAATCACAATCAAGAGTATTTCCAAGCCATTTGCAAATCACTTCGTCACATGTTAACATGTAATTAAGAGTGGATTCTTGGTACAAGAAAGAACATAAAAAGGAAGAAATTTCACTCACTCCTGGTTGAGGACGAATCTGACAGAGTTGGCGAGGGTGTGGTTCTCCTCCATGATGGAGAATGTCGATGTGCTCGAATCCGCCACAAACGTACCGTTCTCCATGGCTCCCTGCCTACAAGGAGCACAATGGAGCAGGTTCTTTATGCCTAGTGTTAATTCACTGCAGCAGCTTATCTAATCCGTTCTTCTCGGATGGATGGCTCAGATTTGCCCCATGTCACGGCACTGTAGCACCCAATGCAATGTTAGAGGATGCCAATCCGCCCTCAAATGAGTAGGAAAGGAAGAATTGCGTATTTATGTAGGGAGAAGGATGCATTTTCCCTCCTCTAACTCTATATCAGCGTATCCGACCCTCTGAAATGTGGAAATGATGTCAGCAAATTCCCCTAATGACAAAAAGGAAAACACTGGAAGAACTGTATATGATATTAATGGGGTTGATGACTTGAATTCACGACCTCAATAAATAATAATTTTATGCTCTACTAATGACAATATAAAGATGATATATTGTCTCTGGACAAGGGTTAAATTATAGGTGCAAATAGCTCGAGTATTTTAAAACATTTTGAAGGTTTTAAAAAGTATATATATTGTTTATCAGATCTTATCTTTGTTAGGAAATTGTCATAGCGACGAATTATTTTCCTACAAATAATCACCCCTCTCTTCAAATGCTGAGCTGATAGGGTAAATTATTGTCTTAGCTGAGAAAAAGTGGTAAATTATTGTCTCGGCTGAGAGAAAGCTATCTTTAGTTTTAATAATAAAATTGACATAATAGCTGAATCCCACAAATCTAAACAAAAACCATAAAAAATTCCTTAAGAACACATGCCAACAATGACCACCAAAACCATGGCGATATTCTATATTTTATTCAACTAAAAAATAAATGTCTTCCTCTTACATGGCTAAACACCTTGGATATTTATATAGTCACACACGTATGCTTGAAACCGACTGAAACTCCTAATGGATATTGTTGAGGAACCATCGATGGCGAGTCCAGTCTAAGCGATTACCTTATAGACAAACTCGAATCATAAGAACAATGCAAGAACACAAGAACAGAATAATAGATTAAACACATAGATATGAGGGGACTTCATGCTTCTCTTTATTGCTCTTCTATAAATGGTAGTACAATGGTTGAGGTCCCCCCTCCTTTATATAGGCTACTGGATGGATAAGGAGGCCCACCATGGGCCAGGACTCCCGGCCTGAGCTCGGTTTCTTAACACTCCCCCTTGGGCACTCACCGTTATGTCCATGTCTCGTCAAAACTCCATAAAAACCAGTAAGAAAAATTTAGAGAAAAAGTACATGAAACACGTTCTACTATGCTACACGAATTGCCTCATTAAAAACCTTAACCGAGAAACTTCGAAAAACTCGTCAAGGGAAAAAGAGTATAATCCACCCAATTTCATTTAATCTCCAGGATTTATTCTTTGGGTACTCGATCTCTGTGATCAAGCTTAAATAATGAGTTTGTGAAGGTTCTCCCCCTAAATTCTGCACTTCTCTAAGTCTCATCATTTCAATTCCACGTATGCACCTTTGAAATCTAGATGCTGGAAGTGACTTAGTAAATAAATCTATAAGATTTTCATATGACTTAGTATGCAATACTTTAATTTCATCCATCTTTTGCAATTCATGAGCATAGAAGAACTTGGGGTTGGTATGCTTTGTGAGATGACTCTTCACATAACCCAACTACACTTGTGCAACACAAGCTGCATTATCTTCATGGATAATAGTGGGGTTTGCAAGATATTCAATCCACGCGACTGTTGGATGTGGTGAATCATCCACCGAAGCCAAATACATTCTTGTAAGGCCTCGTACAATGCTATGATTTCCAAGTGGTTCGTCAAGTTGATACAAGACTCTGCTTAGATGATTTCTATGGTATTACAATTCCACCGGATAGGAATACATAGCATGTTTGTGACTTTACTGTATGTGGGTCCAACAGGTACCTGGCATCTGCATTGCCATTCATAGTTAGGTCTTGGTTCTTTCTATAGAACAGATCAAGTTCTTTGCTTCCTTAGAGTATCGGAAGATGTCCTTCATTCCCTGCCAATGCCTTTGGTAGGTTTTGCACTATACCTTGCTAGTAGGTTTATAGCAAATGCAATATCCGATCTAGTACAGTTTGCTAAATATATGAGTGCTTCTATTGCACTTAAGTATGGGAATTCTGGTCCCAAGACTTCCTCTTCCTCTTCTCTAGATCTATACGGGTCCTTGTCTTGCTGTAAGGATCTCCCGACCATCGGTATTTTCGAAGGGTATTCCTTTTCAAAGCTGAACCTTTCTAACACCTTCTGAGTGTAGGTTGACTGATACACTAAAATCCCTTCAGGGGCATGCTCAAGCTGCAAGCCTAGGCAATATTTGGTTTTACCCAAATCTTTTATTTCGAACTCTGACTCTAGGTAAGAGCTTGCTTTCTTAATATCCTTCAGGGTTCCGATGATATTCATATCATCTTCATACTAAGATTATACAAAATCCATTCTGGGACCATCGTATAAATACACAGGGAGAACTCTCATTGTTCGTGTAACCTTTTCTTGCATAGAAAGTCGCTTCAAGCGATTGTACCACATCTTGCCTGATTGCTTAAGTTTGTGAAGTGACTTTCTGAGTTTCACATTGTACAGATTTATATTTGCTCTGTCTTGGTTCGGGACAGGGATACATTCAAATATCTTCATATAAATGTCTGAATCCAAATTTTCACAAATGTATGCAGTTATCACATCCATCAATTTCATTTTTAAATTCAAGTTGACTATCATTGAGATTAAATATCTAAAGGGAGTTCCGCCTATAACCGAGAGAATATGTTTCTTCATAATCATCTCTTGGACGTTGAGTAAAACCTTGTGCAACGAGTCTTGCTTCTTTTTATTTCTCTTTCGAACAAATACCCGCTTATGCTCTACGGGGTGCACATGGGGAGGCGTGCGGCTTACAGGCCCAAACACATCTCTGTTATTCAGATAGAATAATTCAGTTTCTATTGTCTTCTTTCAATCTTCCCAATTTGATCTTTTCTTACATTCAGCAAGCAATGTTGACT